>BSBM01000097.1:0-1200000 GCA_027924585.1 Larix kaempferi
ATGCAATGCCATAACCTCTTGCAAGTTTGTTTGGGTGAGTATTAGATGATGACATTGTCCACATGCTCTATTGGCACGATAATAAAAAATTACCCTATGATGTCATTCAGGGACACTTGACAATTTTCAACTTGGGGGCATAACATCCAATCCGAGTAGCATAATTGAGTGTCATAACCTCTTGCAAGTGTGTTTGGGCAAGGATGATATGAAAATGATGTCCACATGCTCCAATGGATTTGTCTTAAACAAATTACCCTCTGATGCAAAAATTGCATTGCATGTTACTAAACAAAAACCTAGTTTAGGAAATGGTGGAAATAAACACAATTTGGTCATAGACTCACAAGTAAGGGGTGTCCCTAGATGTACTATGATCTCAAGATTCCAACATAAATAATAGTTTGTTGATCCAAGTCTTGGTTATCAGGTTATGACAAGTTTCAAGTCGCTTCCTAAAGCCATTCAGGGACACTGTGAATTTCAATCGGGGGCGTAAAATCTAGTATGGGCTGCAAAATTGAGTGTTGTAACCTACTGCAAGTTTGGTTGGGAAAGGTTGAGATGAATATGATGTCCACACCCTCCATTGGCATGGTTTCCATAAATTTACCTTGTGAGGCAAAATTACTTGCATGTTATTCAACAAAACCCTAGTTTTGAAAATCATCGTAAGAGAGAACATATGGTACATGGACTCAAGCGATATGGTTGTCCCTAGGTGTAATACAATGTCACAAGTACAAAGGAACTGATGGTTCATCGATCTAAATCTTGGTTATCGAGTTATGGTGAGTTTCAAATCGATTCCTAATACCATTGGAGAACACTTGACGAATTTCAACTAGGGTCATAAAATACAATCCAGGTAGCAAAATCCAATGTCATAACCTCCTGCAAGTTTGTTTAGGCAAGGATGAGATGACCACAACGTCCACATGCTCCATTTGCACACCAATAAAAAAATTACCCTCCAATTCAAAAATTGCATTGAATGTTACTGTGAAAACCCCTTGTTCTAAAAATGGTGGAAATAAACACATATGATCCACAAACTCACATGAGGGGGTTGTCACTTGGTGTAATACGTTGTCACGAGTCCAAAGGAATCGATGGCTCATCAATACAAGTCTTGGTTACCATGTTATGGCGAGTTGGAACTCGATTCGTAAAGCCATTCATAGACACTTGGCAACTTTCAAGCAGGGGCATAAATCAAATCCGAGTATAAAAATTGAGTGTCGTGACCTTTTGCTAGACCATTATTACCATGATGTCCACACACTCCACTGTCACATTATTCAAAAATTTACCTGTTGATGCCATTTGGGGACAATTGACAAATTTCAACTGGGGCATGAAATTGAATACGAGCAGCATAATTGAGTGCCATAACCTCTTGCAATTAATTTGTTTGCACAATGTTGATATGACAACAATGTACACATGCTCTGTTGGCATAGTTTTAAAAAATTTACCCCCTCATGCAAAAGCTTCATTGCATGTTACTTAAGGACTAAATATTATACTTCTTTTGCATGAAATTTTAAATGTAATGATAATAAGTAACCCATCACTTGAACTTGACCATGTAAAATGAGTTTGGAAACTTGACTATGATGATGAAGAATTGAATAATTGTGGTTATTAATTGAATTGAACAATTCATCGTTGGTTGAACAATTCATTTACAGTGTCATTACTTGTATGATTATATGGACAATTATTGTTGCATATATAATTTACTTTTTGTCTTTTGAACTTTGTAAGTTTTGTGTTTGCTAAATATGTTAAAAGCTATATCTATATATGTATATATTGACATATATATATGTCAAGATATGTCAATATATATACATATCTTGACATATATATATATATATATACATAGATATGTCAATATATGTATATATATATACATATCTTGACATATATATATGTCAATATATGTATATATTGACATATATATATGTCAATATATGTATATATGTCTTGACATATATACATATATTGACATATATATATGTATATATATACATATATTGACATATCTATGTGTATATATATATATACACATAGATATGTCAATATATATATATATATATATATTTTGACATATATATATATATATATATGTCAATATATATATATATATATATATATTGACATATCTATGTGTATATATACTATATATATACATAGATATGTCAATATATAGATATGTCAATATATGTATATATATACATATATATATGTCAATATATGTATATTGACATATATATATGTCAATATATGTATATTGACATATATATATATGTCTATATATATATATTGACATATGTATATGTATACGTCAATTTATATTGACATATATATATATATATATATGTCAATATAAATTAACGTATACATATATATATGTCAATATATATTGACATAATATATGTATATGTCAATTTATATTGACATAATGACATATACATATATTATGTCAATATATATTGACATATATATATGTATACATCAATTTATATTGACATATATATATATATATATATTTTGACATATATATATATATATATACATATATGTCAATATATGTATATATATATATGTCATATATTATATATCATATATACATATATGACATATATATATATATATATATATATGTCATATATTATATATCATATATATAATATATGTCATATATTATATATCATATATATAATATATGACATATATATATATATATATATATATATATATATATATCATATATTATATATCATATATATAATATATGTCATATATATCATATATATATATATATATGTCAATATATTGACATATATGTCAATATATATATATGTCATATATATATATATATATATATATATATATATGTCAATATATATATATATATATATATATATGTCAATATATATATATATGTCAATATATTGACATATATGTCAATATATATATATGACATATATATCAATATATTGACATATATGTCAATATATTGACATATATATATATATATATATTGACATATATGTCATATATGTCATATAGATATATATGTCATATAGATATATATATGACATATATGTCAATATATATATATATATATATATATATATATATATATATATATTGACATATATATATATATATTTTGATATATATACATATTGTCATATATATATATATATGACATATAGATATATGTCAAAATATATATATATATATGACAATATATATATATATATATATGTCAAGATATATATGACATATATATATATGTCTTGACATATATATATGTCAAGATATATATATATGTATATATATATTTTGATATATATATACATATATGTATATCTTGACATATATATATGTCAAGACATATATATATATATATATGTCAAGATATATATGACATATATATGACATATATATGTCATATATATCTTGACATATATATATATATATATATATATATATGTCAAGATATATATGACATATATATGTCATATATATGTCAAGATATATATGACATATATATATATATATATATATATATGTCAAGATATATAAGATATATATGACATATATATATATATATATATATATATATGTCATATATATCTTGACATATATATGACATATATATGTCATATATATCTTGACATATATATATATATATATATATATGTCAAGATATATATGACATATATATGTCATATATATCTTGACATATATATATATATATATATGTCAAGATATATATATATAGATATATATATATATATATATATATGAGAGGTGAATCCAATTATATATGAGGTGAATCCAATTATTTTAGGTTGAAGTAATCCAACGTCTAGTCAAAATTGGTATGGTATGAGATGGCATTATTCTCCACATGTTAATTCATTGTATCTAAATGAAGCTAGAAGTACTTGTTGTAAAGGTGTAGCATGCATACAAATTAATGGATTCTTGATGACTTAAAGTGATATTACATAGAATGTGCTATTGTGTGATGATGTTTAAGTTTGAACTCTAAATTATTGACTTCACATTGGGACAACTATTGAAATTCTTATGTTATTTAACATGATGCTTATAAGATTCAAACCATGTTGATCTACATAGAAGAAGTATCTTCTCTTTACATAACAACTTTGAGCCAAAATTATGTGTGAATATTGGAGTAAATGTGATCTATTTTTCTTGGCTTTATATATGACGAGGATGTCTATATTTGGTTCGCTTGATTTCTTGTTTTATTGTGACTTGAAAATTGATGATGTACATGTGTATGTGTGTGTTTGTGCACACATGTGATATGTGTGATTAATAAATGATGATGAGATGCTATCAATAATCATGATTGGAAAGCTCATAGGAATGCATGTATTATAACACTGTTAGCAATGTAACACAAATATGCATTATGGCATGAAATTAATACTAGAATTTAATATTGACTATTTCTTTTTTTAGAACATTAATGAAGATGATCATGTGGATGATGATTCAGACTATGCTAATAGTGTACTAGAGAAAGGAGTTGATGATGCTAATGATGGATTTGATGAATATGACGGTGAAGATGATATCGAGGTTGATAAAGATGATGAGGATGAGGATGATGATGATGATGTTGGTGGTGGTATCCAATGACACTGCTCATGAGCATGTTGATGTTTATTACTTTCTCCATGATACTGAACATATATTGTAGATTTTATGATGATCCAAATTCATATTACATTCTGGATCATATTGACTTCTATCATGGATTTGTCTAAATATAAACTTGATCACCCTTGATTATTTTGACTTTTGTATATATGGATATCATAAAACTTATTTCTTGTGATATTGGTATTTTCATCACACACACACACACACATTTGAGCTATTCTTTTTACATACTATAGTGATCTCCATGACAGGTTATTGATCTGATGATATATTTCACTTTCACTTCCTCCGATGAATGACAATGATGATGTTATCGATATTATCTTGTTAATTTATATATATTGAAAGTTGTCGGTTTTTTTTTTGGAGAATTAATAAGTATGATGCTATTACTTCTTTAGATGACTTTTGTCCCATTTGCCTTATTTTTTTTCATAAATGTAATGCTATAAATTTTCAATTGTGATATTGTCTTCCATATAAATCATTATGCTATTTGAGAACTATGAAGTAAATGAAATCGAGAACTATTGAAATTAATGAAATAATTATATTAGTGTGGGGGGCATAACAAGGATGCAAAACTAGTTTACACTACACAGAGGAAGCAAAATGTGGCACTAAAGTGCAAGCAATTATTGGCAGAAAATTTGATGTAAATGTAAGCACTAAATAGGAATCTAGATGTGGCACTAAGCACAACAGAGAGCTAAAATGGAAGCCAAATATGGCATACATGCAGGAAACATTTGATGCTAACTAGGAAGCCAAATTTAGTGCTATTGTAGGCACAACACTAGAATCCAAAAAAAAAAGCAAAACTAGAGGCTAAAGACGAAGAAAAACTAGGCACTAAATGAGAAGCTAAAAAGTGGCATTGATGTGAATGCAAAATAGGAAGCAAGCCTAGGTGCTAAATTGGAAGAAATAATAGATGCTAAATGGGAAGTGGAATGTGGTGCTATGGTAGAAGCAAATCATAGATTACAAACTAGGTGCTAACGAGGTTTCCAAAACTGGTGTTATTGTGGAAGCAAATCCTGGTGCTAACGTGGAAGCAAACATGGACACAAAACTAGGCATTAAAGTGGATGCCACACTTGGTGCAAAAGTGGAATCCAAACATGGCGCTCAAGTGGAAGCCAAAAAATGGCACTAATGTAGAAGCAATAGGGATTCCAAAGTCAACACTATTGCTTCTACATTAGTTCCATGTTTGGCCTCCACTTGATTAAGTGGAAATGGATAATAATATGGAACAATGTGGAAATGTAACTTCTAACCAAATTTTTATTCAATTTGAAAAGAATTTCTGTTATTGTAAATGTAACTTCGGAAGATATTATTCTGTTTATTATTATTATATTATCATTTATTTTTATTGTACCTCCGTCGGAGATGTTTTTCCTCTGTTCGAGGATATCATCATTATATTTAGTCATGCTAGAATATCGAGGTAAAACCTCCATTGTAAGTCGAGGCAATAACTCCCCAAAAGATAAATGTAAATTGTATCATTGAGTCTCCCTAGGACAGGTCGGCCTAGTCAAGTTAGAGAGGTCGAACCCATTAGGAAAAAGGTCACCCACACTTAAAGTATAAATAGAGAGGATCACTCTCTCATCTGGAACACACACACCAAGCAAGTTTGCACCAAGTGAGAGAGAATATAAGTTCACTAGAGGAGAAAGAGAGAAGTTGCAGAAGACATCTTATATTTGGTTTCTGTATCTTGGCTTGACATTGTACTAGTGACGAATCTATTTCCGAGGAAGTTGTGGGGTTTTCTCCTTAATGGTTTCCTCAAGGAAACCATAAAGAATAAAACCCCGCAACTTTGTGCTTGTTTATCTTTTATCCTTTGTGCTTGTTTATATTTCAGTTTAAAGATCTAAATTAATTGAATTAAAGTGAAAACGCGAACATGGTATCATAGCTAGCCTGAAAGAGAACATTGTACAGTTGCTGCAACTGTAGAACTAGGGTTTCCATTTCCAGAAACTAGTCATCTTGGAATTTTTTCTATAAATCACTTATGGCGAAGATTCATGATCCAAAAATCGGACAGGCCAAAGATGAAATCTTCATGTACCTTTTGTGCAACTTTCATCCTCAAATTCACTGTAATTTATGAGATGTGCTCCTTGCAAATTAGGGTTCCATCTCTTCCAAAATTCAGTTTTAAACAAGTGACCTAGGGAGAAATGCTATATCCCGGGCTAGGAATATCCAAACTGAATTTCGTAAGATGTTCCAGAAAGAGAAAGAAATTTGGTTTCTCTGGTGCAAGTTTTAGAAACCAAAGTTAAAACAATGACACGTGTCAGTCCGTAGAAGTTCACTATACTGAAACAATCCATAAATAGGTCACCTTGGGAAACTTAGCATAAGTCCCACTTGTGTGATTGGATTGAGGAAATATCCAACCATCTCAGAACAATGTTTCATACCTCGAGGAGCAGAAATTTATGAGATTCATCATAATTAAGACTAGACAAATCCACAGTAGAAATCGAAGAAACTAGGGCATCAAATATTTTGCAGTTCTGTCTAAATATTTGGGAAAATGAGTACATTGCTCAGATCACCTTGGGGAGGCACATATTTTCCTCCAATTAGTTTTTCAAGATATTGAATTTGAAAAATTAGGGTTTCTCCAACAAAGCCTAGGACCTCCTGCAACCAGATCTCAGAAGTCAACCTTTGGTTGGAGCATCTCATTTGGTAAGTTATACTATATCTATTTCCATTTGAGGTTCTCATTTATCAAGTTTATCAAGATGTCAATCCATATCAAGATTGAGGATGAGCTTGAAGGAGCTTAAAAATTCTGAGCATGGAGGTATAGGGTGATGCTCATCCTAGAAGAGCATGATTTGGAAAAGTATGTTACAGAAGTAGCTGCGGAGCCAGATGGATATGAGGAAAAAGGAAAAGCACAAGAAGAATCTTATCAAAGCTAAAAGGATCATAACTGATTCCATCAAGGATCACTTGATCCCACACATCTCTTCTCTAAAGAATCCGAGAGAGATGTTTGATGCATTGAAGGGACTATTACTCAACTCAAGGCTATGAAGATACAAAACAATGAAAGTATCCAGTCTTACTTCACAAGGGTCTCCAACATTAGAGATCAGTTAAGTGCCATTGGAGATAAGGTTGAAAATACATAATTAGTACCCTAAATGATCTTCCAAGATCATGGGAGTCATATATTCGAGGGATATGTTCCAGGAAGAAGCTTATATTGTTTAGTGCACTTTTGGAATCTTACACTTAGGAAGAAGCAAGGATTGTAGCCAGAGAAGAGAATCTACGGTGTAGAAGACTTCATCAGTATTGTAGAGCATAAGCAAGAAAGGAATAGGTTCTCAGAATTAGATGATGGAGTAGAGATCACTATCACATACTCCAATAATTCCTAGGATCAAGAGAGATCCTACCAAACAAACAAAGATCATTATTTGAATTGTCATTTCTTGTATTGTTCAGTTGTGTACATATTTATATTTCTATATTTAGGAAGTGTATTATGCATGTTAGAGTGTTTTAATGAATAGTATACTACTAATATGCATGTGATGGGTAAGTTGCCTATGGTGTTGAACAACATTCCATTTCTACTTATCTAGAATGAAACCTCTTTACTGACATATTGGGAGCAGTGCACGCTCTTAATGATGTTCTGGTAGAGATGGAAGGCATCTAGAAATTTACCGTATGAATGTGGGATATGGATGAATGTTGTGTTGAAGCATTAGCTAAGATAGTTGCATGAATATGTCACCTATGTCTGTATGCACAAGAATTTGTCATTATTAATATGTTTTGGAAATTGATGAGTCCAGAATATAGATATTCCATAGACTCCATTATGCCACATCTTAGGAATGGAATGATCAAAAAGCACTCCTTTATGTAGGGGAGAAGGCAATTTAATTGATAATGAGATGAAATGATTTAGTTATTATTCTTTATTATGTTTTAGCATATTTTATTTAAACTAATCATATGAAAAAACCATGTGAAGGCATAGTGTAGGAATAATAGGGATAGTGGCAGTGTCGAGATCCAGATTGAAGACCACGAGGATCACTATAGATGAAACACTCTTGTTTTCCCTGATTTATAGGGGATAATCCCCTAATTTTTGGTTCGTGGTTTCCAATGCAAAACTAGGCTAGAAGTTGTAATAAATAGAGACACCTGAGTAGCAGGGGGTTTGTGACATATTTTGGAAAACAATCGTTTAGCATTTTCACAGTTCAGACATTCAGTTTTACAGCTTTTACCAGCCATGATGGATTTATGAATTTATAATGAAGCTCCAACATTTTTCTAATTTCATGAGTTTATAAGTTTCCTTTCCTCCTATGATACATGTTGGGGAGGGCCCCCTCAATACATAGCTCAGGATTTCTGTGTTTCGTTTCAGGTATTTTTCATGAATTTAGTTATTTATTTCTAGTACAGATTGCATGTGGGTTAATTTCAGCATTTCATTCAAACACCAGATTTTGGTTTCAGCATAAGCGTTTCTCTTCTGTAGTTCTTTGATAATGCATCTGTAGTTCCGAAACACACTGTCCGTAGTCCTGTATCTATCATCTGCACTAGCAGCTTTTCGATCTTCATTTCCACTTTTTATACAACATTTTCAGATAAGATCAGATCT
Source organism: Larix kaempferi (assembly GCA_027924585.1). Classification (NCBI taxonomy): domain Eukaryota; kingdom Viridiplantae; phylum Streptophyta; class Pinopsida; order Pinales; family Pinaceae; genus Larix; species Larix kaempferi. The sequence goes on from BSBM01000097.1 coordinate 9,398, forward strand.
ATATTTGTTTTACTTTGAAGATGACGATTTGTGATTTCAGTTAAATGGATCTTTTCTCCCTTAATATTAAGTTCATGTTTCTTAGGTTAACCATTCACATGCTTTCATTTCTTGCTTTAATCAGATATGATTTACATGCTTTCATTCCCCGCTTTAATAAAATAGGATTTACATGCTTTCATTTCCTTCTTTAACAAAATAGGATTTACATGCTTTCATAAAATAGGATTTACATGTCTTCATTCCTTCCTTTTACATAATACCACATCCAACTTTCTTTGGTCATTTCATGCTTCCAGTTTCCATAAAACGATACTTCCTGCTTTCTTAGAGTATCCATTAGAATACATAGTACACTTAGAACGACGAAGATTATCTCATAGTGCACATATAGTGCTGAGTACCTCTCAAGTTTGTATGCTCCTTGGTCGATATTTAAAGTATACTTTTGGTATATAACCTAAAACAAGGTACACATTCCTGGAGTCCACCACTTTTTGGCGCCGTTGCCGGGGAGGTGCTTAAACTATAAGAGACATCTTATTAAAAAATAATAAAAAAATTACCATGAATGCCTTGACGAAAGAGGGATGAATTTGGACGTTTTCTGCCTAAGCGCCCTATTTGCAATAGCGATTCTGTACACTCTCAATTTGAATTCCTCAACTCCGACGAAGAAGTTGATTCCAACTACATTCCAGATCGTGACAACTTCTTCGCTAGCTCTAGTTAAAACACTACTATGGCGGATGAAGAGGAAGAACATAGAGAATTGCTTACATTCCCCATAAGTGTACCTATTGGGGATGCCAGAATGAAAAATATCAATCCCAATAATCTACCAAAATTCCATGGCTTAAAATCAGAGGACCCTGACACATTCTTGTTTGAATTTGAGGTAGTCTGCAGGTCCTTTGGTTATACCATTGATGCACAAAAGCTGAGACTCTTTCCTTCTACATTAAAAGATTTATCACTCAGATGGTTTATGAGTCTAGAAGGAAACAATATCTTCACATGGGACCAGATGAAACAATCCTTCCTAGAAAAATACAGGGACTACTGTAAACCAAAAGACACAAGGGATGAAATTTTCAGGATGCAACAAGGAGAAAAATAATCCCTAGAAGACTATGCACAACTCTTTCAACTTAGTTATAAACGGGCTAGTCATTGTACCCTGGATCGAGAATCCTTGAAACTAGTAATAATTAGAGGAATCAAGGAGGAATACCTAAAAGTATTGAACCTGTTAGGTGATGGGGATATATTCCAAAAAACCTATGATCAAATCCTGCAAATCTTCAAGAATTATTCTAGATCCAGAAAAGGAAAAAATGGGATACGGGATACACATCCATTAATAAGAGGATCATCCTTCTCAAGCCCAAGCCTCACAAAGTCCAACTTAGGAAACCTTCTAGAAGATATGAAGATAGACATCCTTCAGTCTTTAGCTATGTATTTAGATGCACTCCAACTGAAGAAAAAAAAAGACGAGATCAACCAAGCACTAGTATTATTCTGCCCACGATGTAGAAAGAAACATGAAAAGGGACAATGCCCATTAAATATAATAGATATTTGTGGGCTTTGCACCGATGATCATACCATAGATAAATTCCCTTTACTACCATCATGTAAAGCGGCCATACAGGATCCCACATCAGAAGGTACTATGGTACAACTTTGTTTTGTCAACCAGGGAAGGAACAATTTTGCTAGGTCCTTCCACTCCAACAACCAAACATATTTTAATAAAGGGAATAATCAATAGAATTGGAATCCTTCAGCACCAGTTTCATGGCCCCCACAAGTAGGTCCAATCCAATGGCATCAAAACCAAACACCATACCAACAGCCTTATTACATCCGGCCTTACTCTCCATACCCCCCACCTTTTTCTCAGCCACAAGTAAACTACAGAAATCCATACCTATATTCAACAAATTGGAGGACACCATTGCAACAACCACTCATCATTCTGCCTCCACAGAACTCACCGTCCCCCAGACCACCTCCAATCCTTGCTCAACCTGTTCCAAACCCAAATAACAATAGAACAGGGCAACAACAACCCTACAACAATGAAGTAGTGCAATTTCCTACCTATGTCGTGGATGCACTAGAATTAAATGAAATCAATCTTAGATATGGCAAGACACTGCAGGGCTCCCAACCACAAAATAATCAAGAACATACACTTCATGAACAACCCAGATCTCTAGAACCACAACAACCCACAATGATACACCACCAGGAAGAAGAAGATCAACCTCAATTACCAAACAAAAACTCTCCATTCCTTGAGAAACTGAAACAAAATACCAAAGAAGAATCATCAAATGCTATACTTAATGAATTAAAACATTTAAGCATTCAAATTCCCATTTTACAAGCAATAAGGGATGTTCCGATATGTAATAAATTTATAAAATAAAACTACTTAAAGAAACCTGGGCGAAGGAAACGTGATCCACCAACCATAAATGTGGTAGGCCAACTAGTAGACTTGATGTTGGGAATCATTGTTAACCCTAAATACCTCGACCCGGGCAACCCTATTGTCAATGTAACCATAAACAACAAACCTATTTCAAGTAGTCTAATTGACCTAGGAGCTGCAATCAACGTCATGACAAAGGATACAATGATAGCCTTAGGTCTCCAATCACTAATCAGACCAACCAATACAATGCTACAACTTGCTAACACATCCACTGCCAAACCTGAGGGAATCCTAGAGGATATCATCATCAACATTGAATCCTGGGAGTATCCAGCCGACTTCATAGTTATAAAAGTCAAGAGTAAGCTCAATGGATACCCAATCATCCTAGGGAGGCCATGGATGGCGACAACAGACACCTATATAGGATGTCGATCTGGAAATATGACAATTACAAGTGGTCAAGCTAGGAAAAAGATCACAATATACCAACCCACAAAAAGGTCTACAACCACAGAATACCAAAATTGGATGGATGACTATGATGATATAAATGACCAAGACATACAACTTGTGCTAACCATAGAAACGACTCTAACTATAAAAGCTAACAATGAAGATGGTCATTTAGCTAAATTTATTCAGAATGTTTATCCTAATCATGATATGCTTGAATAAATTTTTGAAACAGGGCAACAACAGGAAGTGATGAACTATCCTGTCAATACCGATAGAATGTGGACATAAATACTCTCAATTGAACAACAACCACCACAAGTTAAAATTGTAGAGATCCTGCCTGGGAAAACAGTCAATATAAATGCAAATTTGGAGCAAGAACAGGAGCATCAACTCATAAAAGTACTCTCAAAAAACAACAAGGCTTTTGCATGGATTTATACGGATATGAGGGGTATACACCCATATATTTGCAAGCATTATATATATATATCAAAGAGGGCACTGTACCTATCAGAAAACCCCAAAGAAGGATGAATCCAACACTAAAATATATAGTTAAAATGGAACTAAAAAAGTTATTGGATGCATGATTCATCTACCCGATATCAGACAGTGAGTGGGTCTAACCCTTGGTAATAGTTCCTAAGAAAAGAGGGAAGTGGAGTATCTGTGTAGATTACATGGAACTTAATAAAGCAACTAAAAGAGACCACTTCCCTCTACCATTTTGACCAAGTGTTGGACACCCTGGTTGGAAACAAGTTCTTCTCATTTTTGGATGGATTTAGTGGGTACAACCAGATCTAAATCCACCCTGCTGACCAAGACAAAACCACATTTACCTTCCCATGGGGCACATATGCATACAGAGTACTACCTTTTGGACTCTTTAATTCCCCAACAACATTTCAAAGGGCCATTTTGAGTATATTCTCCGATTTGATCAATGACCAGATGGAAGTCTACATGGACGATTTCACACCGTATGGGAAATTTTTTTCCAAGCATTACAACATCTAGAATTGGTCCTAAAAAAATGCATTGGAATGAGTTTATGCCTCAGCAATGATAAATGTAGGATGCTGATGCAAGAAGGCATAGTTCTAGGACACCATATATCCCAAAGGGGGATTGAAGTAGATCAATCGAAATTCACTGTCATTAAAACACTCCCCCCACCTGTCAAACAAAGGGATGTGCGCAACTTCCTTGGGAAAACAAGCTACTACAAAAGGTTGATAGAAAGTTACAACAAAATAGCAGCACCTATGTTTTCCCTTTTGACAAAAGATACAGAATTCATCTGGACCAAACATTGTATGTCATCATTTGATCAACTCAAAGAGAAAACAATCACAACCCCAGTACTTCAAGGACCCAACTAGACACTACCATTTCACATCCACTCGGATGCTTCAGACAAAGCCATAGGGAAAATAATTTCATAGTAAGATAATCCCATCAATCCTACTAGTTTCCTAGGTTGGCTGGGCACATGTGGAATGGTAATAAGGAAGCTAATAAATGATGTTTAGACATTAGAAGGGTTCAATTATTTAATAAATAGAGTGAATAAAGAAATTCAATAGAAATCCTAGATGGCAAATGGTTTTGGAGGCATATGGAGGATGTGGGACCCACACTAGCTTGATTTTTCATAATACATGGTATCTCTCTCTTGCAAATTCGAATTAATGGGAAGGTGAAAACTCTTGGGTGAGTTGGTAAGTCATAACACATGTCATTGAGCATCTTAGGTCGAATTGGGAAGGATTGGTAGCCTCCATGGAAAATAAAGAGTCAAATTGGAAGTTTGTGGACACTTGGGCTAGATTCCCTAGCCCCTATGACACCAATGATGGAGCATCTATGACAACAATGAAAAATTGAAGACCTGACCTCTGACATCTGACCACTATGACATGTCAGCCCCAAAAATAGGCTCAAGGAAGGCACTCATGGGATTTGGAGAAGCCAAAGAGACTCAAAATCGAATTTGGGAGAAGATGGAAGGTTGGAACTAGGAGACAAGTGGCAAATGTGGAATATTTCCTAAATGGAAATCTATTGAATCTATTGAGAGGATTTCGACCCTTAGAAGGCTAATGTTGGTTATAAAATGTATAAATGAAGTATGAGAATGGCTTTTGATGATTTGAGAAAAATTGCATTTGTGAAGAGAGAACTAGCGGATGACTAGTTTCTTGCCTTATCCAATTTCGAGGGTGAAAGATTCCCATCCAAGTTGGTGTTTGGAGAGGCCACTCAGGTCTTTCATGGTGCTTTAATGGAGTTTTATTTGCAGGTAGCAGCTATAGGAAGTTTCATGGTTTGGTTTAGTGCAGCACTTTCTCTCCACCGTTTCCAGTTTTGAAGGCATATTCATGCTCCTTGAGGGAGGGCATTTTTGGTGAGCTCTTGTTATTCTTGGGAGAGCTTCTCATTATATATTTCTGTTTGTAATAGATTCATAGCATCTGTTATTAATATTCAGAAAGTCTCAGGTCGAAATACCCACTGGTTGTATGCAAAAATATTGATTAATGAGCAAACAATGTCCATTTCCCCAATGCTTTGATGAATGACCCTATAGGGTTGATTATTTCGAATGGATGGATGATTATTTGATATATTTGTGATTCATACTGCCATGGATATATTCTAAAATTTTCATGTACTGTACTTGAGCATTTTAATAATTTTTACTCAGTTTGTTTGTATTGAGAGGTGAAATAGTGCCATTTCCCCAAGGGTCGAATTGGGGTTTTTTGATGTTGAATGTGAGAGGGTTAGAACAGTAGTAAAAATAAATTAATGGTGTATATGAGACCTTAATCACATACTTAACACATTACATACCTCTGTTCATAAATTCATGGGAGTTTGGAGGCATTTGGAAGGCGATTTGTAGGGTTACCCCGGGGGGATTTGATGCACAAATTACTAGTCAAAATTACATATATTGATCAGAATACAAATCAAGTTTGCAGCAGTATTTGGAGGGCCATAAAACATCCCTGAACCTAATATTCAAGTCTAAATATCATTCATACACTCCTACAGAAGATTTGTGAGCATTTGGGTTGATTTGGAGGTCAAAACAGTAAAACTAGTCAAAGAGCGAAATTGGGGAAAAAGTGGAAAAATTGGCATTTTAATAAAATTTTGAAAAATGGTCATTACAGCAGTCCTTGGGTAAGAAGAAGAAAAAAAACCCTATGCAATATATTATATTAGCAAAAACTTGGCAAGAGCAAAAATCAATTATATAGTCACAGAAAAAGAATTTTTGGCTGTCATACATGCTATAAACAAATTCAGGCACTACATCATTGGATACCCAGTCTTTGTCCATACAGATCATCATGCAATTATGTACCTCATGAATAAACCAAATACAAGTTCTAGAATTATTAGATGGTTACTCCTCTTGCAAGAATTTGACATAACAATCCTGGACAAACTAGGCAAGCATAATGTGGTAGCTAATTTTTTTTCTAGACTGACACATGGACAAGACAATGACTTGGTAAGTGACAACATCCCCTATGGACACCTCTTTGCAATCTCCACACAAAGCCCATGGTTTGCCGATATAGAAAACTACTTGGTATCTGGTATATTTCCACAACATTATAGCTATAAACAGAAGTGCAAAATCATAAGGCAAAGTGCAACTTATACTTGGATACGAGGAATACTATTTAATAAAGGACCAGACCAAAAATTGAGAAGATGCATCCGAGAAGATGAAGTCCATGACATAATCCATGCTACTTACTCACAATGAACCTTTTGGAGGCCATTTTGCAGCAAAAAGGACAGCCTACAAAGTAATGCAAACTAGATACTACTGGCCAACACTACACAAGGACTCCTACTATTATGTATCACATTGTGATGACTATCAATGAATGGGGAAGCCTATGTAAAGAGAAGAAATGCATCTACATCCCCAAATTTAATTGGAAGCATTTGAAAAGTGGGGATTTGACTTTGTTGGTCCATTCAATCCCCCGTCAAATCAGAAAAAACTACATTCTAGTATGCACAGACTACCTTACAAAATGGGCTGAAGTTGCAACACTTGCAACAACCAATGAAACAAATGTAGCAAAATTCTTCACAGAACAAATCTTCCAGAGATTTGGAGTTCCCAGGGAATTAGTTTCTGACCAAGGGAAGTAGTTTACATCAAACCTCATTGAGGACCTACTAAGAAGAAACACAATTAAACATCGAAGGTCCTCCTCCTACCACCCACAAGCTAATGGTCAAGCTGAGGTTACAAACAGAGAACTTGAAAAGATTCTAACAAAAACAATGCAGCTACATAAAAGGGATTGGGAAAACAGGTTAAGTGAAGCAGTTTGGGCTTATAACACAACATGGAAAACAACGACAAGTTTGACCCCTTATGAGTTGGTATATGGAAAAAAATTAATGCTTCCTGTTGAATTTGAAATCAAGACATTAATAATGGCAGCCCATCTAAACATGCAACTTTTGGAAATCCAAGAAGAGCGTATGCTCCAACTAAATCGACTGGATGAGCATCGCCAACAAGCCCTCGCCCACACTGAAGTTATCCAGCAACAGAGAAACAAATGGCATGACAAGAACATCAAACATAAGAAATTCACAAAAGGATATTGGGCACTACAGTATGATTCTTGGTATCAAATATTTTAAGGCAAACTCACCACAAGATGGCTTAGACCATACATTATTGATACAATTTATGACAATGGCGCAGTTAGAATCAAGACAGTAGATGAGACAAAATTCCCCATGTTGGGGAATGGGCATAGACTCAAATTATATAAGAAACCACAATCAAGGGAGGAATTCACACAAACCCTCTATCAGAAAAATCTAATGCTGATAGAGAACATACATGACCACTGATTATTTTTTTAAAAAAAAGAGAAAAAAAAGAAAAAAGAAAAAAGAAAAAAAGAGAAACATAAACATAGAAAAATATCATTAGGAAATAAACCAACTCTACATAAATAAAAGGAAGCATACTATATTATCATACAAAAGCGAACAACAAGCGAGCCAACTCATATGACTCAAGAAACATCCAACCAAGCAAAAGCGAACATTAAGCGAGACAACACATAAGACTCAAGAAGCAATGCCAACCAAGCAAAAGCGAACATCAAGCGAGCCAACACACAACTCAAGCAGCAGAAAGCAATCCAAGCAAAACAAAAAAAAACAAGCGAGGCAGCAAAAGAACATCATACAAGCACAACTACGAATATGCCAAAGAAAACTACAGACGAAGAATCATTCAACTACAGAACTCCACTAAACTACAAAATATCCACACCATCAAATTCAGGTACGCGAAAACATGAAAAGGTAATCACTAGATCTTTTGTCTCCATTATCAATCCAATTAAATTCTCCCTACAATAGCAATTATTCCGAGCTAAGGAAAACTCTTTTAAAAAAGACGACGACACATGGTTTAGAGCAACCATACTGAATAGTGATTACCAACTCCAATTTGAAAAATGGCGACCTACGTACCCCCCATATTCGATTTGTATCAAACCACCAGAACTGCATAAAATGATGAATGGATAAGGCAAAACAACAGGAAAGATAGGGGAATAAAGATATAAAGTGGGATATGAATAAGGACACAAATCTAATCGGAAGACACAAAAGCTTTGATCTTCAGCAAGCGAGCATAGCAAGAAGGGTTTGGTTTTCAATTAGCAACCGACGTCTGAATTAGAAGCAACCAAGTAAGTCATCTGGTCCACCACCCTCGAGTTTTATACTATTCAGTAATTTCAGAAAATGACAAAAGGATTTAAAAGGAGTGAACCAGATGACCATTCACCCATCTATGAAAAACCCCAAGTATTGGCCATACTCTGCATAGCAGGGTGGATGCCATTCATTACTGGGCTAAGAGGACATAACACCAAAATAGCCTTAGAGTTCTCCTAAAACATATAAAAGAAGAGAAGTATGTAACCAAGGTGAAGGGGTTACACATTCGTTTGGATGAAGAATCAATTGCAGCACATACAGGCTTGCTAATGGGGATGCATTGGGGAAGAGACTACAGAGAAGCCAACGTGAGGGAAAAAGCGACTTTCTTTGGACAGAGTGAGAGATACAAAGAGGATAAGAATGGTGTCAAAAGAGATACCATGCCAAGAACATGGGACGAAGTAGTTGCTGTCGTCCTCAAATATATTTCCTGCTTGATAAGGCTCAACTACATTCCGACATTTCACTTCAGAATTTTGGACCTCCTAAGGAACAGGGGGCATATAAGGTCGAATAACAACATCAACATCCCTTTATAGCTACTTTAGTCCATCTGGGATATGAGTAGGAAGGTGATACAGGGAAAGGAGGATGTGTTGGCCCATCACAGATTAATCAAGCTAATCATTTGCGAGGAATTGAAGATCCAAGTCCTTGAACTCTCATGGGAAGAGTTTGTCCTTATCTCGGCTGAAGATGTCCAGGGGATGAAGGGCACACCAAGTGTGTGCATAACCTAGTCTCGGACCAGAAGGAGGAAAAATCAACCACCAATTCAGGATCCAAAAGAAAAATTGACTTAGACAGTGATAATGAGGTGGTGGCCAAGACCCTTGTTAAGATAAAACACTCCCACGATACCTCCCACCAAAAAACCATAGGGGCATCTGCTAGCACGCAAGGGTTGAGGCGACAGAGCAGAAGGCTGAGAAAATCCCCATACCACAAGACCTGTTGGACTCTTAGGATGATGAGGCAGACCAAAGAAACCCTTCTACACCTATAGAAGAAGACACACCACCCCAGACCTTTGAAAATGAATAAATGAAAACCGTAAAGGATGATCAACTGACCGAAGCATTGTTTGAGCTGGAAAAGGTTAGGGAAGAACTGGCCACCATGAAAATTGAGGTATGATTCCACAAAAGTCAGGCCATGTCACCAGCTGCGCCACCATTTATGCACGAGAAGACCCAAATGTTAAAAATGCTGCACACCGTCCAATTAAAACAAGTGCAGCAGTAGAACCTAGCAATGAAAGAAAAATTAAATCGAGCTCAGGAGGAATTGGCCCAGAAAGACCAACAAATCCTACATCTAGAGGACACTCTAGCCACTACTGCCAAGATATGTGAAGAAATACTGGGGTACAAGCCTCCATCCTGAGTCTACACAGTCTATCTTAAGGAAAATTGGTGTCGGTTCCAGTTGCAAAGGCTGAAGCAGGGTTTACCCTTGGATGTAATAACTCCTAAGAAGTTCGTAGATACTTCCATGGAAAGCATTGAGCTAGAAAAGGACCAATTGTGTGAATTATTCCTTCACAATCTAGCTGTACCTAGTTCGCCGAATTGGTCACCAAACCCCTATATGGGTGATTTCCAACTCAGGGCATTGTGCTCTTCGATGAATCACTAAGTGGAAAGGTCCCAGGATGTTCACCTCTACCAAGTGGAGGAATGGCAGAATCTGCTACGAATAAGGGTTGAAGCTACACACCTAGAAAAGGTGGTTCAAGATCACTCTGCTATAACTTCCGATGAGGATCTGATCCCAATCCTTCTCGAGAAGCAACAAGAAGCAATCGCACACTTCGACAACACCACCCAGTGCACAATCAATGAAGTATAGGAAGCTATTAGTGATCGATGGAAAATAATTTCAAAAGACTTAGAAAAACGGGAACCTCACTCCCCCTATAGGCTGGAGGTCGCACTAACAAAGGTAAGATTTCACAGGGAATCCTTGATAAATAATCAACTCAGATGGATTTGGTATGAAACTAAACCCACCTTTCTTTCTTCCTCTTGTTGTTAAGGAGCACATTGATGAGGATGAGGAAAGAATGGTCTGGACCAAATAAGAACAGAGCCAAGGTTATTACAGACAGGCAAGGGCTCCTAGAGTTGTTGCCTGGGATATTAGAGAAGCCATTATGGAACATAATGAGTCACCCAAGGATGGGTAAAATATTCAAGTCTAGGGGAGATGATGACTCGAGGATATAGGTATTCCATAGACTCCATTCTGTTATATCTTAGCAATGGAATGATCAGAAAGCACTCCTTTATGTAGGGGAGAAGGCAATTTAATTGATAATGAGACGAAATGATTTAGTTATTATTCTTTCTTATGTTTTAGAATATTTTATTTAAACTAATATTATGAACAAACCATGTGTGGGCATAGCGCAAGAATAACAGGGATAGTGGCAGTGCCGAGCTCCAGATTGAAGACCATGAGGATCACTAGAGATGCAACACTCTTGTTTTCTTTGATTTGTAGGGGATAATCCCCTAATTTTTGGTTCGTGGTTTCCAATGCAAAACTAGGATAGAAGTTGTAATAAATAGAGACACCTGAGTAGCAGGGGGTCTGTGACATATTTTGGACAAGAATCTTTTAGCATTTTCACAGTTCAGACATTCAGTTTTACAGCTTTTACCAGCCATGATGGATTTATGAATTTATAATGAAGCTCCAACGGTTTTCTAATTTTGCGAGTTTATAAGTTTCCTTTCCTCCTGTGATACGTGTTGGGGAGGTCCCCCTCAATATGTAGCTTAGGAGTTATGTGTTTCATTTCAGGTATTTTTCATGCATTCAATTATTTATTTCTAGTATAAATTGCGTGTGGGTTAATTTCAACATTTCATTCAAACACCGGATTTTGGTTTCAACATAAGCGTTTCTCTTCTGTAGTTCCTTAATAATGCGTCTGTAGTTCTGAAACACACTGTTCGTAGTCCTGTAGCTATCATCCGCACTAGCATCTTTTCCTTCTTCATTTCCACTTTTTATACAGCATTTTCAGATGAGATCAGATCTATATTTGTTTTACTTTGAAGATGACGATTTGTGATTTCAGTTAAATGGATCTTTGCTCCCTTAAGATTAAGTTCATGTTTCTTAGGTTAAACATTTACATGCTTTCATTTCTTGCTTTAATCAGATAGTATTTACATGCTTTCATTCCTTGCTTTAATAAAATAGGATTTACATGCTTTCATTTCCTTCTTTAATAAAATAGGATTTACATGCTTTCATAAAATACGATTTACATGTCTTCATTCCTTCCTTTTATAGAATACCACATCCAAATTTCTTAGGTCATTTAATGATTCCAGTTTCCATAGAACGATACTTCCTTCTTTCTTAAAGTATCCATTAGAATACATAGGACACTTAGAACGACGAAGATTATCTCATAGTGCACATACAGTGCTAAGTACCTCTCAAGTTTGTACGCTCCCTAGTTGGTATTTAAACTATACTTCTAGTATATATACCTCAAACAAGGTACACATTCCTGGAGTCCACCAGAAACTATGAAATGTTTCTAACCATGCAATTGAATTTGACTTGTAGGAAAGATCGTGTACAATCACCTACAAACAAATAATGATGAGACTTCTTCTGAAGAACAAGTGATGATGGTTCAACTATGACATTCAAGAATATTTATGAAATCAAGCATAAGTACAAAGCAAGGGTTCTCTCAGAAAGAGGGAGTCGACTATGGCGAGACGTTGTTCTAGTGGCCAAACACACTTCCTTAGTGGTGGATATTACACTAGATAGATGGTGTAATCAAAGTAGAAGTGTATATCAAGCAACTGACAAGATTTGAGACTCTCTACAGAGAACCACATGTGCGCGGATTGAAGAAGGTTTTGTATGGGCTCATAAAGCACCCATGGGATAGCATGATGAGATCAAATATCACCTAGAGTGATGGGACATCAACCTTTTCTACAAGGTTGAAGACGAGAAGCTCATAGATGGGTGCAAGAGATAACTTGCAACAGAGTTCGATATCTTGGTATCTAGAGATGACATATATGGATACACAAAAGATCGTCAGAAGAGAAGGTTACCAGTCATTCTAGTGAAGAATGTCCCGATGTAGAGAGTACAAGATGCAGAGGGAGGATAGTGCTAAGTTACAGAGGGATCAGGAAAGCTCCGCTTCAGATGGAGTGACTACAACACAAATTGAGAGACATTATCACTTAACCTCTATCCGTGGAAAAGGTGTTTGCCCCAGTATCTCAGGGATATGCTCAGAGTGATACCAAATGTCTCCCCTCATGAAGATGAAGTATATGTGGTACATTTTGAGACAGGTACCAAGGACATGGTATGGCAGGATAGATGGTTCCTGATGAGCTTTAGATTTACTAAGAGTAAAGTAGACTCCAACCTTTACTACAAGGTTGAGGAAGGAAAACATATGATTCTACTATTGTATGAGGATGATTTGATTTTGACAAGTAAAGAGAAGCTCATAGCAGAAACAAAGAAGAAGCTTGCCGCTGAGCTCGAAATGAAAGACCTGGGTATGATGCATTACTTCTTAGGTCTTGAGATGTGGTAGAATCCAGAGGAAATTTTCCTTGGTCAAGGAAAGTATGCAGTGGAGATTTTGAAGAGGTTCAAAATAATGGACTGCAAGGGAATGGCCACACCAATGGCATCGAACTTGAAGCTACTGTGTGATGCTTCTTCAGAGACAATTGATGCCACAATGTATTTGACGAACACGAGGCTAGGCATATGCTTTGTTGTGAACACCCCGAGCTAGTTCCTGATAGATTCAAGACATGTTGAACTGATTACGACAAATCATGTATTGAGGTACTTGAAGGGTACAATTGAGTATGGGCTCAAGTATGAGACAAATCAGAAGATTACCTGGATGGTTATGTTGATTCAGATTGGGTAGGTAGTGCTAGAGATAGGAAGATCACTTCAGGATGCTACTTTAGTTTGGGGTCCAGTATGATCTCTTAGTTTAGCAGGAAGCAGTCATGTGTGGCACTAAGTACAGCCGAAGTAGAGTATGTTGCATCCTGTTTGGCTAGTTGTGAGGCAGTATGGCTTCGGAAGCTACTGTCAGATTTGTTTGATCTCAAGATAGAGGCGACTTGTATCTATTGTGATAACTAGAGTTGTGTGAAGTTGTCCGAGAACCAGGTGTTCCATGACAAGTCTAAGCATATTGAGATCAAGTACCACTATATATGGGATATGGTGCAAAGAGGAGTAGTGAAGCTCTAGTATGTGGCGACATACGAGAAAATAAATGATGTGTTGACCATGTCGTTAGCGAGAGTGCAGTTTGAGTACTTCAGAGAGAAGTTTGGTGTTATCCAGATCGAAGTTCCTTGAAAGAGGGAGTGATGTGATTGAAAGATGATGGTGTATTAGGGCTGTATCTCACATGGTGGAAGATGCAGGTGGTCCATAGGGACGTAATGCACCAGAGGTGCTCCTGGGATGTATCCACATGTTTGGAGATGCTGGTAGGTCCACGGGTCATAAAGACACCTAGGGTGTGCCTGGGATGTATCTTACATGGTGGAAGACGCAGGTGGTCCATAGGGACGTAATGCACCTAGGGTGCTGCTGGGATGTATCCTCATGTTTGAAGACGCAGGTTGACTGAGAAAATCATAATGCACCTGGGGTGCTCCTGGGATGTACCCATTGGGTGGGAGACGCAGATGGACTGAGAGAGAGATGTAATGCACCTGGGGTGCTCCTGGGATGTACCCACTTGGTGGGAGACACAGGTGGTCTAATGGACATGATGTATGCACTTGGTATGCTCTCTGTGTGTGATGATGAGATGATCCGGATACGATGAGATGATAGTAGGAGACGCAGGTGATTGCTGTGGAAATGTAATGTGTGGTCTTGGGTTGTACCTACTTGATGGATTGCTTGTAGAGATGATGAATATCTAGATGGGAGCTAGGACTACATCCATCATGAAAAAGGGCTGGCTCTATAGAAATTCCCATCACTTATAGATTCAAGATATGTCACTAGTCAATGATCAATGAGTTGAGTATTGCTGCAGCAACGATGATGATGATCCAGTGTTGATGATGTTCTAACGATAATGATCCAAAGCACGTGTCTAGCTATGATGATGACTGTGGCGAGAGAATACCTTCCTAGTTAAAAGGGAGTGTTGTTGTAAATGTAACTTTAGAAGATATTCTTCTGTTTATTATTATTATATTATTATTGTATTTTTATTGTACCTCTATCGAAGATGTTTTCCCTCTGTTTGGGGATGTCATTATTATATTTGGTCATGTAAGAATATCGAGGTAAAACCTCCATTGTAAGTCGGGTCAATAGCTCCACAAAAGATAAATGTAAATTGTATCATTGAGTCTCCCTAGGATAGGTTGGCCCAATCAAGTTAGAGAGGTCGGCCCCATTAGGAAAAAGGCCACCCACACTTAAAGTATCAATAGAGAGGATCACTCTCTCATTTGGAATGCACACACACCAAGCAAGTTCACACCAAGTGAGAGAGAAGATAAGTTCGTTGTAGGAGAAAGAGAGAAGCTACATAAGACATCTTATATTTGGTTTTGTATATTGGTTTGACATTGTACTAGTGATGAATCTATTTCTGAGGAAGTTGTAGGGTTTTCTCCTTTATGGTTTCCTCGAGGAAATTTCTTATGTATTTTGTGTTTTGTTGTGCTTGTTTATCTTCCAATTTAAAGATCTAACTTAATTGAATTAAAGTGCAAACACTAGATTTTTTTTTCTTATAGAGTGCTTTCTAGGGTTTCACTCTCGCAGTTGCAAGTGCCATGGCCACCGCCGAGGGCGGTTCCCAACCACCCTCTACCGCTCTCCCTCCCGAAGTTGAATCCTTTGCGCATTTGGTTTCCTCTCAAGGGAAGAAAATTTTTGGTGGAGTCCCTCCAATATTCGTAAAGAAGCTTTATGACATCCCCATGGTGGCTCTCCCTCTAGAACAGATCGTGCATATTTCCCTTACTCTTGCAGACAGAGCCTTGGTCGGTTGGTTCACAGGCCTGTGGCCCTCCCCGAAGTTTGCAGATAGATGGGTTCAGAGAAACTAGCGCCTTCTTATCTCTCAGAATGTATCCACCTACTCAGTCGGCCGAGGATTTTTCTTGTTCGACTTCATCTCTAAAGAATTTTGGGACCTTATTTTCAGAAATGGGCCTTACTTCATGGGGCCGCAGGGCCTCTACCTGAATCGTTGGACCCCCGACTTCGACCCCTCTGAGGACATCCCCATCACTGTCCCTGTTTGGGTGCGTCTCCCAAACCTTCTGGTTCACTAATGGATTCCATATTCTCTGAAATCAATATGCAATTCCCTTGGAAAGTATATCGACCGCGCAGATCCTAAAGATCAGTAACCTTGCACCAAAATTTGTGTGGATGTAGACTTGGAAGTAGGCCTGCCAGAGGCCATAAAAATCACGATGGGAAGCTGGTCGCACTTCCAAAATTTAGACTATGAGCAACTCCCCTTCAAGTGATGGGGCTGTGTCACGAAAATGAGCATTTCCATAGGAACTGGCCTCAAAATCAGTCAGCTCAAGACAAAGAAAAGAATGAAGGATGGCATCCTGCAAAGAAATCCAAGGTAAACCATAATTCTTCTACGAGTGCAAGAGAAGGGAAAAACAACCCTACTCCAGTTCCTAAGGCCACCTCCCCCAAAAAGAATCCCCCAACAAACCCTCCAAGGAATAATGGGAATATATTTTTCCTCTTTGAAAATATAGAAGAATAAGAAGTCCAAGAAAATCATAATGAAAACCAAACTGAACTCAGGGTGTAGGCAGCTCCACCCCCTGAAGTTGCAGGTATCGAAGCGGATCTGGAGAAACCCGAAGTGGAATCTGAAGCTGACAGATCTGATGAGGAAGAAGGGGAAATCGAAACACTTACAACCGACAAGAAGAAAGCTACTCGAGGCAGGAAACTTGATAAAGAAAAAGGGTAGCAGGCCACTTATAAGGATAAACTTCAAGGGTCCCATCCGACGCTTGAAAAAATCCTCAAGATCCCTAGAAATACTTGACAACAAGGGAAAACCCCAAAGGGTGGCCCCCAAACCTCTAAAAGTAAGTAATGAAATTGCTCTCCTAGAATTATAGGGGGTTAGGCAGAAAAGTTAAGGAAGATACTATGAAAGGCCTTGTTCACTCCTCTCAATGAGACCTTCTACTTATCCAGGAGACCAAGATGGAGGAAGGTTCCTTTCTCCAGTCCAATCTTAAGCTTTGGAAAAAAGGCAAAAGCGTTGTTGTAAGTTCTCGCGGGGGGAGGCCTCTAGAGGAATAGGCACCCTTTGGGATACCACCAAATTCGATTTGATTTCCTCCAACAAATGCACACTGTTAACACTTAGTTTTCATAAAACAAGTAATGATATACTATTAGGGAGATGTTTTGAAAATTTCTTGAAAAGGACTGAAATGTGATTGTTTTCATGGTTTATGGAACTAAGATGTGATCAAAGGTTATGAAAGGGGCACTAAAGAAATAAGCAAAGAAAATTCGAGGAAAAAATGCAAAAAATTGATCATAAGGAGCAAAAGAATGCCAAAAACTATAGTCGGAAATCAAATATTGCAAGCGCTAATTGTCGCGCAGGATCTACCGTTGATCATGCATGAGAGAGAGATCGACGGTCCTTGTTTGTTGTCTCATTTCCAAACTACGCGAGAATTAGAAATAAAAGCCGGTTGCGAAAAGTGGAATGGGTGTCACGTTTGAAACATGTCGCAGGGAAGAAAAGTGGTATTGTAAAACCACTAATATGGAGTGCGAAAGGGTTGGGAAATGGACGGAATACAAAACACGTGGACGGCTCAGATTAGCGTTGAGGGAATCTAGCCATTAAAGAGGAAGTTTCAAAGAGCGCAGGTGCACAAGAGCAAGCAACGGTCCAGATGATTGTATGGTTAATCAATGGTTCAGGGTGATTGACGCATCTAGAAGAAGCGTGAGTGATAAGGAAGAAAGGTGGTTGCGAAGAGCAAAACAGCTTGCCAAGTGTCAAAGTTATTTCCTGTCACAAGTGATGGGAATGGTAATGAAAAACCACTTTATAAAGCCACGAAACCACTATGATGGAGTATGCTACCAAATAATGAACGACGAAGATCAAAAGATGAGGGAAATTGGACGGTTGATGGAGAGAGATTGTCAAGGCATTAAAAAGAACATCAAATCCAACGGCTAAGATTGTTGCACAAGAGATCGACGAATGAGGAAATTGACCGCTAGTAAAGAAGATCGAAAGATAATGAAGGAATATTATATATAGCAGTGCACACGTAAAGTTCACATTTGTTCCTGGAAGCTGTCGGAGTCAGAATCTTTTGGACGTGTGGAAGATGAAGAAGGCGATAGGGCGGGTCATTCTCAGAGGTTGCCAGCAACAGGTACTCTGTATGATAACATGTTCAATTATATGAATTACATTATACCTGAGTTGTATAGAATGATTTTTGGAGAAGAATTACCAAGGGTTCTACCTGAAATGAAGTCCCTGATGCAGTTGAAAGAGGAGGTAGCAGTAGGAGATTGGTTTTTATTGAAAGATTCTACAATAATTAGATTGTATGGTTTTGTACATGAACCATATGTGCTACGCGCCTTTTTAACTTTGAGAATTTTCACTTTGGAATTTCTCAGACAGAAATTGATTTTAGAAGATGAACATTTCTTGAAGTTCAAAAAGGTCTCTGATTTAAAATATCCATGGAAAATAGGACCGTTTATTGTAAAAAGCAAGGATTCTCTTTTGGATGTGAAAATATTATTGGAGGTTATGGATTTCAAGAAAGATATAGCAGTGGAATATGATCCTCTTCATATTATTTCTGAGAGGAGAAAGCTAAATAACACTAAATCTTTTGAACACAAAGAAATAGAAGGATTATTAAAAGGAAGAAATTTGTTGCAGTATGAACCACATGACGAAACAATTACAAGTTCACAGGTGGAAGACCTCATTCTGAAAGTATCAACAATAGAAGCTGACTATACGAAATATTGTAGGAATTGGAGAGAAAAGAAGTTTGCAAGAAATAATAGATGAGGATGACGAAGAAAGAGATAGAGAAAATAAATCTAAAATTGAGACACAGCAGGAATTGATCGAGATACAACAAGAATTGGTTATTTTGACAAATGATGAAACTGGTGAAAAAGAAGAGCTGTCAGTCCTAGAAGTACAGGTACATGAATATAATTTTCAGGAAGTTAAAGAGGGTGGAGATATAAGTAGATTTCAGTCCAGAGTTGAAATGTATAAACAATATGGGAAAAATAAACAAGCTTATTCCCAATTGATTTATAGTTTGTTGCCAAAAGTTAGAGATTTGTCAAGTTCAGATGTTACTTTAGTAGCAAACAGAGACATCAAAGAAAATACTTTAAACTTGGCAGTATCAACTAAAGAAAAATTGACTGGGATGAAGGTTAATTTGAAAAAAATAACGGTGCTGGACAAGATTCAATTGCACAAGCAGATAGGAGAGGTGATATATGACAATTTTGTACAAGCGACTTTGAGAGTTGCTAAATTGGAAGGTATTGTAAGTAAAATGGACAGTCAATTGAAACAAGAAAGACTGGAAAATAAATCTCACCAACAACAAGTCAAAAAATTACAATTTGACTTAATTGCAAGTGATGGTGGAGGCAAGGAAAGCAAACAATTATTGATAGAAAAAGATAATTTGATTCAAGCATTACAAAAGAGAATGAAGATTCCTAATACTCAGTTAATCCAAGCTCCTGAAGAAAAAAAGTTAGAGCAAGAAAAAGAAGCTCTATCCAAAGAAGTCAGTGATAGTAAAGCTGAATTATTAAAATTTGCTGAAAAGGAAGCAAAGTGGGAGAAAGACAAAATGAGTTTGAAAAGTCAAATAGAAGATTTGAAAGGAAAGTTGTCAGCGTTGGATCAACAAAAACCAAATACCAACCAGGTGAGTGAAGAGACTAATACAACTGACCTCATGCAATCCATGTCCCAAATAAGTCTTAAATAGGTAGAAATTAAAGAATTGAAAGAAGAGAAGCAAAAGTTAGAAGAACAAAACCAGAAGAAAGATGAAGAAATAAAGGGATTGCAGAACAAAAATAAGGAATTAGTTGATATGAATCAAAGGTTCACTTCCTAGGTGATTGGGCAAGTCCCAATGCAGGGTTGCAAACATATGATTTGGGATATCATTATTGAGAAAGTTACCAATTTCAGACCTGATTTAAATTTCACAAAAGCAAAGGAAAAGACAATAAAAGAAGCCTTAAAGAACTGTACAACAGTAAGAGAAAATTTAAGCAAAAGGCCAAAAGAGACAACTCGGAATGCCATGGATTTCTAGAGATTTTTATCAAAAGATGAGTTGAATACATTGGATATCAGAAATAGAATTTCAATGATCGCTTGGGCAAGAAGGACATTAGGAAAATATACTCATCTGGAAAGTGTAGAAGCTCGGTGTGCAGGAATGAAAAAACAAGTTGCTGATTTCAAGAGAAAGTTCGAAAGAGTCTTCCAAAAAGGATTACCTTCTTTTTGGAATGAAAGTGATGAATTGATTTCCCAGAATGAATACAAAAATTTTCTATTTGCAATAAGGATGAATCATGATAAATTTCAGAAATTAACTCATGTTCTTACAGGTAAAATATTATTAGAAAAGCTTGCAGAAGATTTCGAAATCATGGATATGTTGAAGAACCTGAGCGAGGAATTCCATCCTATGTCAAATGAAGAAAGTGTGGAACTGAAAGTCTTGGAAAAAGAAATGATATTGTACGAAACTATCACGGCTGACCAGTGGAGTTATGTGGAAAATTTTGGAAAAATGAAGTATACCCTGCATCCTTGAAGATGCTCATCGAGCAATTTATTAGAGAAATGAAGACTTTTGAAGAATTTGTTTTGTAATAATTTTGTATAAGTTTTGAGTTAATTGACATTTGGAAAATCAGTTAAGGTTATTCAGTTTTAGTTAAAAGAAGCAGTTAGGTTTTGCTTCAAAGAAGTTTTGTATAAAAGACAATGAAAGTTATTTTTGAAGGGGTTGGAAACCTTTTTTGAAGACAGGAGTTTTGCATCGAGTTCATATTTTTGATATAAAAGAGCCATACAGAGAATAACATATTTTTACAGAATCAGAGATTCATGTGTTGATCAGAGTTGCAGTCTGTATTTTCTTTTCTTACATGTGCATGTTTAATTTTCTTCGTTATATCTTCCATTATGTTTTATCCTCTATGATTAGACTAAATTTTATAATAAGTTGAGATTCATATGTTTATTCCTTGACTTATCGGGTATGACCATCCATTTACTTCTCTAAAATTGATAGTGGATTCATCTAAAACGGTGCCCATTATTGATGGAATGTCTATGTTTCTTTCTAAATCACATGCAAAAAGCTTTGACTGTAATGTGACAACTACCTTGCCTCTGTGAAAATATTTATTGTTGTTTATCTGCTAGTATAAAAGATTTCTTAGTTTTTGACTCCATGCCCAATGATTCTTGTATGAATTTCAACCACATACTTATTTTGAAAAATCCCAGTTATTATCTTTAGCCATTTACATATTTATGAGAGAGCCCTCTTTGGTAGGGAAAAGACTAATTTCCCTCCTAAAGGTTGTTTTGAAAAAGTTACCTTAGGTCTATCCTTCCACAACCAAAGGGTAAAATCTGAGTGATAACATTTTGGCGTTGTTGCCGGGGAACGAAGGTTTTTATTTTCCTTGGAAAAAATGACATTGTAGTCAAATTTTAGTGGGCAAAGAAGTTTGATCTTTTTAGTTGTTTGTATCTTTCCCTGGTGACTTCACGTTCATATTCTTCAGTTTTGAAAAAGCAACTCCAAGAAAAGACATTGTCGTTTCCAGAAGAATCCCTATGAGGGGAAATCCAGATTCACATTTATTCTCTGGTGTAGAAAGTCCAGAAAGACTCCTGAAAAAGAACAAAGGAAAAGAAAAAGAAGATACTTCTCAAATACGAAAACTTTTTTCTTTTCAAGAAGAGCTATTAAATGATGAAAATGTTGATATAAGTGAAAAACCTTTGTTTAGAACTAAATCAGAATTAGATTTGAAAGAAACTGAGGTTGATCAAGATAGTTCTTGGAAGTATTCTTTACAGTCAGTTTGGGAAGGTTTACAAAAATCTGAAAGAGCAGAGTCTAAAAAACCTAAAGCCCAGAGAATACCAATAAGATGTGAAAATCCTCACATAATATCTAAGAGATGATGTATAACTCACAAGAGTAATTATGATTAAGCAGGAAAATAGAAGAAGAGTGAACAAATACAGTATAATGAGTAACAGAATAATATGGTACAGTAGAACTCAGATAGAAGCAATAATACTTCACACACACTAGTTAATTAATCACAATATGGACAAATAAATATTACAATGGTAGAGAGGATTCGAATGCCTAAGGTGGCAATTCGAATTAGCCTCTCAGAGTGATCATAATATCAATAGAGTGTCATCGGAGCACAAATAGGTGTCCTCATGATCATCGGAGCACAACTGGAAGTCTTCATCATCATCAGTGGAGTCATCAATGCTCAAGTAAATGTCAACCATCAGTCAAACTAACTCCGGTAGGTGTAACTGAGTGTAAACTGAAGACAACTAGACTGGTAGGTGAAGAAGGGCAAGTTGCTCCCTAAAATCAAGGAAGAAGGGTGCATTAAGCAACTGGAGGGATAAAACTGAATAGTGAGAAGCTCCTGGGGGCTAGCTAACTGAGGGCTAGGTGCTATACTGATGACTGGGATGCATGCAAACCCTAAAGGTGCATGCATGACTGGAAATGTAAATGATTAAAATACTAGTGGGACTAGGATGGAGTATAGGAATATCCTAACACCCCCCCTTAATCCATCCCAGGCCCTGGTAACTAAGACCAAAGGTCACCCAATACAATGAATAATAATAGTCAATAAACAAGGGAAGTGGGAAAATTTAATGGGAAACATACCCCCTCCTCAAAAAATAGACTGTAAGGCACACATAAAAATAAATGCTCCAAACTCAAGCAGGTGTGATGCTTGGTCATATGTTTGGAGGTATCTTCTTCTTGGGAAGAAGTGGATCATGCTAAAAAAGCATGTGTTTGTACTTGCTCTTCAGTTCGAATGTGATGAGAACAAATCCAACAGTATGAGAATGATCCTTGAACTTGTGATTTGAATCAGCTGAGGTAGGATCAAATTTTTGAATGTGCATATAGTCTTTTGTCTTCTCCTTCGAACCACCATGGGTGAGATTATGCCAAAAAGAACTATTACATGTTTGCTTGAAATCAAAATCAGATTTAAGACTTAAAAAACAGTTTCTTGAGATATCCTTTGAACCAGTAGGGGTGAGATCAAAACTATCATATGCATGAGAAATTTTCCCAAGCAGTAATTGCTTAGAACCCAAATTAGATACAAGACTTGAATCATGGTTTCTTGAGATCTCCTTTGAACCATGAGAGGTGAGATCAAAACTAGTAGATGCATGAGAAATTATCCCAAGCGAATGGCAATGGCCATATTCTTCAATGACCTTCTGAAAGCATGGAATTATGATCATATAGTAGTATAAAAGAGGATATAGCTGGAGAAGAGCAAATGCATTACCTTCAATAGCTGTTTTGACCTCCAAAATAATCATGTGATCATGATGCAAACCAACAGACTCTGGTGCAACAGAGGATTTAGGACCTTCTGCAATATCTAGAGTGTGAGCTGGCACATAAAGAGAAGAAAGTTGGAGCATGAGTGGAGAATCTGCAAGTTCTTTGTCAACAACTTCAATATGAGATGATACTGGTTCATGATCTGAGAGACCATCAAGAGGAGCGAATGCATCACTTTGTTTTCTTTTGAAGGGGTTTGGACCAAAACCTTCATTCTGTTTGCCGAATCTTTCATCCAGATGGGCCCATAGCTCTTATGGAGTTTCAATATCAATAATGATTGGGAGCAATATGTAATATGGCATAGTAAGCTTCATTCTTCCAATGTGCATGTCACCTTAATTCAACCAGTCAATCTTCTCTTCAGAGGATTCAAACTCTCTTTCAAAATAACAATCAAAGAGATCATGGCTCTTTAAATATGCTATCATATTCGGTTTCCATTCATCATAGTTGAATAGAGAAAGAGGAGGGATTCCCTCTAAATCCATTGAAGTTGTAGAAGACCTGCAAAAACAATATAGAATAACTGCAACTGATACTGCTGCACTTGGTAATAACCTGCAAAAAACTCTCAAGAATGGAGATAAACAATACTCTCAACATGCTCTGATACCATGTGAAAATCCTCACATCAGATCTAAGAGATGATGTATAACTCACAAGAGTAATTATGATTAAGCAGGAAAATAGAAGAAGTGTGAACAAATACAGTATAATGAGCAACAGAATAATATGGTACAATAGAACTCAGATAGAAGTAATAATACTTCACACACACTAGTTAATTAATCACAATCTGGACAAATAAATAGTACAATGGTAGAGAGGATTCGAATGCCTAAGGTGGCAATTCGAATTAGCCTCTCAGAGTGATCATAAGATCAATAGAGTGTCATCGGAGCACAACTAGGTGTCCTCATGATCATCAGAGCACAACTGGAAGTCTTCATCATCATCAATGCTGTCATCAATGCTCAAGTAACTGTCAACCATCAGTCAAACTAACTCTGGTAGGTGTAACTGAATGTAACTAAGTGTAACTGAGTGTAAACTGAAGACAAATGGGCCGGTAGGTGAAGAAGGGAGATTTGCTCACTAAAATCAAGGAAGAAGGGTGCATTAAGCAACTGGAGGGTTAAAACTGAATAGTGAGAAGCTCCTAGGGGCTGGCTAATTGAGGGCTAGGTGCTGGACTGATGACTGGGATGCATGCAAACCCTATAACACATGCAAACCCTAAAGGTGCATGCATGACTGAAAATGTAAATGATCAAAATACTGGTGGGACTAGGATGGAGTATAGGAATATCCTAACATAAGAAACCAAAATGCCATACCACAAAATCCACCTTTAATACCACAAAATCCTCCTATACCAATGGCTGCTAGGTTCGCTCCCCTTGTCTTACCAGCTACTTTGCATGACCTTCCCCAAAATTATGCGCAGAGGATTATACAGTTTGATGGGGAAGGTGATGTTGTGACACAACAACATGTAGATAAATTCAATGACTTTATTGATCTCGAAGAGGTAGATTATGATGATGCAAAAATGCGGTTGTTAGCCCAAAGTCTTTCAGGAGAGGTCAAAAAATGGTTTAGAACTTTACCTGCAGGATCTATTGCCACATATAATGATTTTGTAACCCTTTTTATTGAGAGGCGGGAAGATAAGAAAAATCCTTCACAAATATTAACATAGTACAATAATCTAAAAAAGGGGGGTTTTGAAACGGTCCAAGAATTTTCTGCTAGATTCATGAGGGTTTACAATTCAATTCCTGTTGATTTTAAACCTTTGGTAGGGCTGCCAAGTTACATTATGCAAATGTATTTGAAGGTGATTTTTCTTGTATATTAAGGGAAAGAAGGTCAACTACTTTATCTGATATGATGAGAGATGTCATGGAAGTGGAAGAAAATCTGATGGCTTCTGGAAAGATAAAACAAAGAGTTGACATGGATAGAAGAAAGATTAAAGAAGATAATCATCCTTCAACCTCTTCTTCTTCTACTGACGCAAAATTTGAAGTCATTATGAGAACTATGGAAATATTATTAGATAGACTGGCATTGGACAATAGATCTCAAAACAAAGAACAGCCAGAACCACCCATTAGAAACCCAAATTTCAGAAGGCCAATTCCCCCACAAATTAGAAGAAGAGATCAAAGAGTTCAAAGAGATCAAAGAGATCAGAGGAATCAAAGAAATCCAGTGAGACCTCCGTTTCCTGAAAATTATGTGGATGAAGGGAATGAGACAGATTTAGTGGAGAGTGAAATACATCACTTTGGAGATCTGGATTTAGAGGTATATTTAACCAAGATGGAGCATGATATGTTTTCTACAGATGGGGAATGCAACATTTTGGAGTCGGAAATTGAACAGTACCAGCTTGGATATCAAAATGCCATAAATGATCTTCAAAGGAAAATTAGTCTCAGAAATAGAAATGTAGTGGTGGAAAAAGGCAAAGGTCCAATGGATAAACCTTAAACCAGTCAGAACAGAAAAAATAAAGAAAATGAAGATGTAACGAAAAAGATCCCAAAGAAAAAAGAATTGACTAGAGATGGTAATAAAAGTGTGGTTCCTTTTAGTTTGCAGAATGAAATAGCCAAGATCAAAATTTCCATACCTTCCAATGAAATCTTGAAAAACACTGAATATAAAGAACATATTTCTAAAATGGTTGGAGGTCAAATGCAAATGGAACCAGATATATTAGAGTTGAATGATGATAATCCAACTATTCATATGGGTTCAAATATGGAAGACAATAGTGTGGATGCTATACCACCTTTCTATGTAAACCTAAATATTCATGATAAGGTTTTTCATAATTGTATGCTTGATTCAGGTGCCTTACATAATTTGATGCTGAAAGTTGTAGTAGAAAGTTTGGGTTTAGAGATAACAAGACCATATAAAGATTTATTCTTTTGATTCAAAGAAAGTAAAATGCTTGGGACTAATCAAAGATTTGGCGGTGAATCTTACTAAAATGCCAGTTAAAGGAGTTGTTATGGATGTGGTTGTTGCTGATATTCCATCGAATTTTGGCATGTTGTTATCCAGATCATGGGCATCAAAGCTTAAAGGAACCTTGCAGATGGATGTGTCGTCCGCTACTATTCCAGTTCTCGGGGAGCATATGAGATTGTATTCTGAAAAAAGGCTTGATTATGTGGTAAGTGATAGAGATGAACCTGGAACTCATTCTATATATGCAGTAGATATAGATTTGGGATCTTCAATTTTTTACAATGATGTTCAATCTGAGGAAAAAATAGATTTGATTAAGCCAAAAGAAGATAATTTGCCAAGTGAAGAAGAAAAGATGCTGAAAGAAAAAGTGAGGAAAGAAGGGACCTGGATTATGCATTTTGATGGATCAATGAGTAAATAAGGAGCTGGTGCAGGTGTATGGATAATCACACCAGATCGAGAATTTCTGATGTATTCTTTTAAGTTGGCTTTTGAATGTACAAATAATGTTGCAGAATATGAGGCATTGATTTTGGGGTTGAATCTGTTGAAAGATATGAAAGCAAAAAAGATTGAAGTATTTGGAGATTCAGAATTGGTGATAAATCAGGTAAAAGCAATTTATCAAGCAAGGAATCCAAGGTTGAGATATTATAGAAATGAATTTTGGGATTTGTTAGAAAATTTCTTTGATGAACATGATGTGGTCACAATACCAAGAGTTGATAATTCAATAGCAGATTCTTTGGCTACTACTGCTACAGCTTTTAGGGTTCCCAGTTTTTCTAAGAAGAAATATGATATTGAGGTTGTGAATAGACCTTCCATTCCAGATAATATCAAACACTGGCAAGTCTTTGAAGATGATCAACAGATCAAGAGTTTTTTGGAAATGACAGATGAATTCAATTATAGAACTATTGATGCTGAAGATTTTCCTGATATAAATGAATTCTCTGAAGAACCGGAAAGGTTTAAAGAAAAGATTGGAGGTAAGGATATAATCCGGTTGAAAAATAATGTCATTCCTAGAGGCCTTGTTCCATTAGAGAAGTTATTTGACATGAATGATGTAGTTAAAAATCCGAAGGTAGAACCTAAGGAGGGATATATCAAAGATTGTAACATTGGAGCCACAGAGAATCCCAAAATAATGAAGATATCAAATAAACTTCCTGAAGAAGAAGAAAAGAAATATGTTGAATTGATGAGAGGGTTCACATATATTTTTGTGTGGAGTTATGAAGACTTGAAAGAATATGACACTTCTATAATTCAACATACAATTCCAATTAAGCCAAATGAAAAGCCTTTCAAACATAAATTAAGAAGAATAAATACCAAGTTACTTCCAGTCATTGAAAAAGAAGTCAAAAAGCTGTTTGACGCCAAAATTATTGTGTCTCTGAGATTTTCTAGAAGGGTGGCAAATCTAGTACCAGTGAGGAAGAAAAATGGAGAAATACGGTTGTGTGTAGATTTCATAAATATAATAAAGTGTCTTTGAAAGATAATTATCCACTTCCCAAGATGGATCATATTTTACAGAAAGTTTTTGGAGTGGAGAGAATTTCCATGTTGGATGGATTTTCCGGATATAATCAGATTAAAGTTCATCCAGAAGACCGAGAGAAAACAACTTTTACGACTCCATGGGGAACATTTATGTATGCTAAAATGCCATTTGGACTAATGAATGCATGAGCTACGTTTCAAAGGGATATGGACATTGCCTTTGCAGAAGAGAAGGATAAGTTTGTGGTAGTGTACATGGATGACATAACCATATTTTCAAAGTTTATTGTAGATCATCAAAAACATTTGGAGAAAGTTTTCGTAAAATGCAGAAAGTTCGACATCTCATTAAATCCTAAAAAATCTCATTTTGCTACGGAAGAAGGAAAATTGTTGGGACATATCATATCAAAGGATGGCATCAAGATTGACCCAGAAAGAGTATCAGCAATACAGAAGATCGGGATACCTAAAAGTAAAAGAGAGGTACAATCTTTCATCGGTAGGGTGAATTTTTTGAGAAGATTTGTTCCAAGTTTTGCAGAAATTTTGAGGAATATTTTTGAAATGTTAAGGAAAAATAATGAAATCAAATGGATAGCTGAAGCCAAACAATCCTTCAATGATATTAAAAAAGCCTTAACTGAATCCCCTGTTTTAATCAGTCCTGATTTTTCTAAGGATTTCATATATTTTCTTATGCACCACAACATACATTGGTCGGGGTCTTATTGCAAAAGAATTAGGAAGGTATGGAACAACCAATTTCCTTTTTTAGTAAGATTTTGAGAGATGGAGAGCTTAAATATAATATCATGGATAAACAAGCTTATGCGTTGGTGAAGGCATTGAAATATTTTAGAGTTTATATATTGCATTCACATACTGTTGCATATGTTCCTTCTGCATCAGTAAAATATATTCTTACTCAGCCTGACCCAGAAGAAAAGAGAGCAAAGTGGATCCCTATTTTGTTAGAATATGATTTGGATATTAAACCAACAAAGTTGATAAAAGGACAAGGCTTGGAAAAAATGATGACTGAGACCAATTGTGAAACTTTAGATATAAATTTTATCTCAGAAATGTCAGCAGAAACAGTCCCTGAATGTCAAGTGATTGAAGATTTTTCTCTATCTCCATGGTATGCTGCTATTGTATATGTTCTACAAAATTTACAAGCTCCTCCAGGAATGGACAAAACTAGATCAAGATCAGTGAAGATGAAAGCAGCAAAGTTTTGTATATTAAATGAGTATTTGTATTGGAAAGATCCAGGTGGGGTTTTGTTGAATTGTTTATTGGAAAATGAAGCACAACATATCATGGGAATATTTCATAAGGGCATGTGTGGAGTACATCATTCTTGGAAGGCCATAGTTAATAAAATATTAAGAGCAGGTTTTTATTGGCCAACTATTTTTTCAGACGTGTATAAAGAAATATCAAAGTGTCACGAGTGCCAGATATTTGAAGGGAGAAGAGAACTTCTGCCCTTACCCTTAAAGCCAATTTCAGTGGAAGAACCATTCCATCAATGGGGGTTGGATTTTATTGGGGAAATCAATCCGAATTCTTCAGGACAACACAGGTGGATCCTCACCGCAACAGATTATTTCACAAAATGGATTGAGGCCATTCCAACTAGAAACGCTAATGAAACAGTGATTATGAAATTTTTAGAGGAGAACATTTTATCAATATTTGGTTGTCCTAAAAGAATAGTAACAGACAATGCCCTAGCTTTTAAGTCGAAAAAAATGATAATTTTTTCCCATAAATACCACATTCATTTGAATCATTCAACTGCATACTATCCCCAAGGTAATGGATTGGGAGAGTCCTCAAATAAGAGTCTGGTAAGGATTAAAAATAAGTTGTTGGAAGATAATAAAAGAGCATGGCATACCAAACTCAAGTATGCATTGTGGGCAGACAGAATTAGTACAAAGAGAGCTATTGGCACTTCTCCTTTTCAATTGGTTTATAGCACAAAAGTGATATTTCCAATTTCTTTGGGGCTACGAGTTATGAAACTATTAAAGGAAGTTGCATAAGAACCT
Source organism: Larix kaempferi (assembly GCA_027924585.1). NCBI lineage: Eukaryota > Viridiplantae > Streptophyta > Pinopsida > Pinales > Pinaceae > Larix > Larix kaempferi. The sequence goes on from BSBM01000097.1 coordinate 39,436, forward strand.
AATCATATGCAAAGGAGGATAAACCAGATGATAGAATTGCATGAACCGAGGGAAAAATATTACAACAAAACTCAGGTGCATCAGGAAAAAATGAAGAAGACTTTTGACATAAAAATCAAAGAGAGGTATTTTTAGATGGATGATTTGGTCTTGAAGTGGGATGCTAGAAGAGAAGACAAGCATGGTAAATTTTAACACTTGTGGAAAGGTCCTTATATAACAGCAGGATTTCAGGGAGAAAATGCATTTTTTCTTCAAGACCAGAATGGAGAGTTTCTTACGGGAGGACCGGTGAATGGTCGACATCTTAAGCATTATCTTTCTTAAAGATCCAAAAAAGAGGAATTTCTGTACAATGTAAATATAATTTTCTTTTGAAGTACTTTAAGGTTTTGTACATAAATAAAATTGCTTGATAAAGATACTTCTAGCAATGTACAGTTTCATAATATATATCTATATATATATATATATAAAATAAAATAAAATAAATTCAGATGAATTTTCATTTTAAGTGGTGCAGTAAAATGTTTTCAGTTTTTAGAGGATAAATAAGGAACAGGTTTCAGATTGCAAGTTGTTATATGGATGGATTTAAGAATTTGAGAACAAACCAATGGATCAGGCACTTGGTCTACGAGGTTCTTTGTTACCTCACAGGGAGGATAACATCCCCATTTGGAGCCAGTTGTTAACACTTAGTTTTCATAAAACAAGTAATGATATACTAGTAGGGAGATGTTTTGAAAATTTCTTGAAAAGGCCTGAAATGTGATTGATTTCATGGTTTATAAACTAAGATGTGATCAAAGGTTATGAAGGGGGCACTAAAGAAATAAGCAAAGAAAATTCGAGGAAAAAATGCAAAAAATTGATCATAAGGAGCAAAAGAATGCCAAAAACTATAGTCGGAAATCAAATATTGCAAGCGCTAATCGTCGTGCAGGATGTACTATTGATCAGGCACGAGAGAGAGAGATCAACGGTCCTTGTTTGTTGTCGCATTGCCAAAGTACGCGGGAATTAGAAATAAAAGCCGGTTGCGAAAAGTGGAATGGGTTTCCATGTGCCACATTTGAAACACGTCGCAGGGAAGAAAAGTAGTATTGTAAAACCACTAATATGGTGTGCGAAAGGGTTGGGAAATGGACGGAATACAAAACATGTGGACGACTCGGATCAGCGTTTAGGGAATCTATCCGTTAAAGAGGAAGTTTCAAAGTGCGCAGGTGAAAAAGAGCAAGCAATCGTCCAGATGATTGTATGGTTAATCAATGGTTCAGGGTGATCGACGCATCTAGAAGAAGCGCAGGTGATAAGGAATAAAGGTGGTTGCAAAGAGAAAAATAGCTTGCCAGGTGTCAAAGTTATAGCCTGTCGCAAGGGATGGGAATGGTGATGAAAAACCGCTTTATAAAGCCACGAAACCACTATGATGGAGTATGCTGCCAAATAATGAACGACGGAGATCAAAAGATGAGGGAAATTGGATGGTTGATGGAGTAAGATTTTCAAGGCAATAAAACGAACATCAAATCTAACGACTAAGATTGCTGCATGAGAGATCGATGGATGAGGAAATTGACCGCTGGTAAAGAAGATTGAAAGATAATGAAGGAAGATTATATATAGCAGTGAGCACATAAAGTTGACATTTGTTCCTGGAATCTGTCGGAGTCAGAAGCTTCTGGACGTGTGGAAGACGAAGAAGGCGACAGGGCGGGTCATTCTCAGAGGTTGCCAGCGACAAGTACTCTGGATGATAACATGTTCAATTATATGAATTACATTCTATCTGAGTTGTATGGAGAAGAATTGCCAAGGGTTCTACCTGAAATGAAGTCCCTGATGCAGTTGAAAGAGGAGGTAGCAGTAGGAGATTGGTTTTTATTGAAAGATTCTACAATAATTAGATTGTACGGTTTTGTACATGAACCATATGTGCTACCTGCCTTTTTAACTTTGAGAATTTTCACTTTAGAATTTCTCAGACATAAATTGATTTTAGAAGATGAACATTTCTTGAAGTTCAAAAAGGCCTCTGATTTAAAATATCCATAGAAAATAGGATCGTTCATTGTAAAAAGCAAGGATGCTCTTTTGGATGTGAAAATATTATTGGAGGTTATGGATTTCAAGAAAGATATAGAAGTGGAATATGATCCTCTTCATATTATTTCTGAGAGGAGAAATCTAAATAACACTAAATATTTCGAACACAAAGAAATAGAAGGATTATTAAAAGGAAGAAATTTGTTGCAGTATGAACCACACAACGAAACAATTACAAGTTCACAGGTGGAAGACCTCATTTTGACAGTATCAACAATAGAAGCTGATCCTATACCAAATACTGTAGGAATTGGAGAGAAAAGAAGTTTGCAAGAAATAATAGATGAGGATGATGAAGAAAGAGATAGAGAAAAGAAATCTAAAATTGAGACACAACAGGAATTGATCGAGATACAACAAGAATTGGTTATTTCGACAGATAATGAAACTGCTGAAAAAGAAGAGTTGTCAGTCCCAGAAGTACAGGTACAGGAATATAATTTTCAAGAAGTTAAAGAGGGTGGAGATATAAGTAGATTTCAGTCCAGAGTTGAAATGTATAAACAATATGGGCAAAATAAACAAGCTTCTTCCCAATTGATTTATAGTTTGTTGCCAAAAATTAGAGATTTGTCAAGTTCAGATGTTACTTTAGTAGCAAGCAAAGACATCAAAGAAAATACTTTAAACTTGGCAGTATCAACTGAAGAAAAATTGACCGAGATGAAGGCTAATTTGAAAAAAATAACGGTCTGGGAAAAGATTCAATTGCACAAGCAAATAGGAGAGGTGATATACGAAGATTTTGTACAAGCGACTTGAGAGTTGCTAAATTGGAAGGTATTGTAAGTAAAATGGATAGTCAATTAAAACAAGAAAGACTGGAAAATAAATCTCACCAACAACAAGTCAAAAAATTACAATTTGACTTAATTGCAAGTGATGGTGGAGGCAAGGCAAGAAAACAATTATTGATAGAAAAAGATAATTTGATTCAAGCATTACAAAAGAGGATGAAGATTCCAAATACTCAGTTAATCCAAGCTCCCGAAGAAACAAATTTAGAGCAAGAAAAATAATCTCTATCTAGAGAAGTCAGTGATAGTAAAGCATAATTATTAAAATTTGCTGAAAAGGAAGCAGAGTGGGAGAAAGACAAAATGAGTTTGAAAAGTCAAATAGAAGATTTGAAAGGAAAGTTGACAGTTTTGGCTCAACAAAAACCAAATACCAACCAGGTGAGTGAAGAGACTAATATAACTGACCTCGTGCAATCCATGTACCAAGTATGTCTTTAAGAGGTAGAAATTAAAGAATTGAAAGAAGAGAAGAGGAAGTTAGAAGAACAGAACCAAAAGAAAGACGAAGAAATAAAGGGATTGTAGAACAAAAATAAGGAATTATTTGATACGAATCAAAGGTTCACTTCCCAGGTGATTGGGCAAGTCCCAATGCAAGGTTGCAAACATATGATTTGGGATATTATTATTGAGAAAGTTACCAATTTCAGACCTTATTGGAATTTCATAAAAGCAAAGGAAAAGACAATAAAAGAAGCCTTAAAGAACTATACAACAGTAAGAGAAAATTTAAGCAAAAGACCAAAAGAGACAGCTCGGAATGCCATGGATTTCTTGAGAGTTTTATTAGAAGATGAGTTTAATACATTGGATATCAAAAATATAATTTCAGTTTTCCCTTGGGCAAGAAGGACATTAGGAAAATATACTCATCTGGAAAGTGTAGAAGCTCGGTGTGCAGGAATGAAAAAACAAGTTGTTGATTTCAAGAGAAAGTTCGCAAGAGTCTTCCAAAAAGGATTACCTTCTTTTTGGAATGAAAATGATGAATTGATTTCCCAGAATGAATACAAAAATTTGCTATTTGCAATATGGATGAATCATGGTAAATTTCAGAAATTAACTCATGTTCTTACAGGTAAAATCTTATTAGAAAAGCTTGTAGGAGATTTCGAAATCATGGATATGTTGAAGAACCCGAGTGAGGAAATCCCTCCTATGTCAAATGAAGAAAGTGTGGAGCTAAAAGTCTTGGCAAAAGAAATGATATTGTACGAAACTATCACGGCTGACCAGTGGAGTTATGTAGAAAATTTTGGAAAAATGAAGTATACCCAGCGTCCTTGAAGATGCTCATCGAGCAATTTATTAGAGAAATGAAGTTTTTTGAAGAATTTGATTTGTAATAATTTTGTATAAGTTTTGAGTTAATTGACATTTGGAAAATTAGTTAAGGTTATTCAGTTTTAGTTAAAAGAAGCAGTTAGGTTTTGCTTCGAAGAAGTTTTGTATAAAAGACAATGAAAGTTATATTTGAAGGGGTTGGAAACCTTTTTTGAAGACAAGAGTTTTGTATCGAGTTGATATTTTTGATATAAAAGATCCATACAAAGAATAACATACTTTTATAGAATAAGAGATTCATGTGTTGATCAGAGTTGCAGTCTGTATTTTCTTTTCTTACATGTGCATGTTTACTTTTCTTCGTTATATCTTCCATTATGTTTTATCCTTTATGCTTAGACTAAAGTTTATAATAAGTTGAGATTCATATGTTTATTCCTTGACTTATCGGGTTTGAGTATCCATTTACTTCTCTAAAATTGATAGTGGATTCATCTAAAACGGTGCCCATTATTGATGGGTTGTCTATGTTTCTTTCTAAATCACCTGCAAAAAGCTTTGACTGTAATGTGACAACTACCTTGCCTCTGTGAAAATATTTATTGTTGTTTATCTATTGGTATAAAATATTTCTTAGTTTTTGATTCCATGCCCAATGATTCTTGTATGAATTTCAACCACATACTTATTTTGAAAAATCCCAGTTATTATCTTTAGCCATTTACATATTTCTGAGAGAGACCTCTCTGGTAGGGAAAAGGCTAATTTCCCTCCTAAAGGTGATAACACACACATTGGATCTTTACACATTTACTTCATAAAGATTTGGTAACTCAGATATGCCTCTTTAATGTTTATGTCCCTATGCTCATGGATGAAAAAAAGATTTGTTGGGAACTCCTCCGGGACGTTGCCAATAATTTTTCGCTTGAAAACATCATCATTGCTGGTGATCGTAGTTCTGAATCATTCAGAAAAAAAAGGAGGGTCCATTGTCAGAGATCCAATCAGAGAATGGGTGGATGAGCTTATCCTCGATTGGGATCTTTTGGATATTAAACCTCTAAACGAAAATTCACCTGGTCCAATAAGAGGGTAGGAACAAGCCATATTGCTGCCAGGATTGACTGCTTCCTAGTTCAAACCTATTTCCTGCTTTTTGCACTAAGTCCAATATCCACGTTTATCCCCTTTGGTGGGTCAGAACACAAACCTATCCTCCTCGAAACTAAGAAAGAAGGAAACCTTCTCCCATTTCCTTTTAGGTTCAGTCCTCTATGGTTCAACAAGATGGTTTCTTTGAATTTATCTGGGCTCACTAGAGCTCTCCTATCACAGGCTCTCCATTCTTCATCTGGGAAGAAAATATCTTAAGGGTCAAACAAGCACTTAAATAATTTGGGCAAAGGGGCAGAAATATCCTATCCACTCCCGCTTGGAAGCTCAGAAAAAAATTGAAACTCATCAAGCCTCTATGGAGGAGGCTCCAGTCACCATAGATTCCCTAGCGAAGGAAGCCTCACTCCACCATGACCTTCATGCGTCCCACAGACAAGAAGAGGAATATTGGAGACAAAAATCCCATATTCCGTGGCTTCAAGCTGGCGAATGCAACATTTTCTTTTTTCATAAAAAAGTTGAAGCCAAAAAGCAATTCAAAACCGTTACTGAAATCCAAATCCAGGGCCTCCCTACCTCAGACTTCAACTAGATTAAGGAAGAAGCAGTCATTCACTTTAGAGAAATATATACTGAAGAAGTTCCTGAGTCCCCTCTGGATCCTAGAGACCTTATGGCCAAGGTTCCAAAGAAATTCCATGATATCAACAACCAACAGCTAACTAGGCTAGTCACTCTAGAGGAGATCAAGGCGACCCTTGACAATATGGAAGACGACAAAGCACCAGGGCCTGATGGCTTGACGACCCACTTTATTAAAATATGTTGGGATATTGTTAAAAAAGATATTCATAGGATGGTATTGAAATGTCGACATTGTGATAAGATTGGGGGAAGCACAAATTCAACATTTCTAACTCTCCTTCTGAAAGAGAAAGATGCTTCCACCTTAGACCACTTCGGTCCCGTTTCTCTTTGCAACATTGGGTACAAAATCATTTCTAAAACCATGGCAAACAAGCTCAAAATTATTATTCCAAACCTTATCCTTGAAAACCAAGGCGGATTTATCAAGGGAAGGAAAATTTGGGACAACATCATTTTAGTCCAGGAAGCTATCCATTCTAGTGTCGGCAACACGGATAAAGGTATGGTGGTTAAAATTGATTTATTTAACGCTTTTGACAGAGTGAGACATACCATTCTGTTCTAGGTTATGGAGCGCTTCGGGTTTTCTCCCTCTTTCATTCGATGGGTGAAAGCTTGTATAAGAGAGCCCTAGATTGCTCCCCTAGTCAATGGTCGAGCGACGTATTTATTCAAAGCCACTTGGGGTCTCCATCAAGGTTGTCCTTTATCTCCATTACTTTATTCCATTCAAGCAGCGGTACTTAGTTTCCAGTTGGAGCATTGTTGGATGGAACAAAGTCTAATGGGAATTCAGATGGCCCATGGGACCAAAGACATAAACCATGCCCAATTCGCATATGACACACTCCTCTTGGGAGGGGCCAACCCGACTATAGCTCACCATTTTAAATAGGAATTGGAATCCTTTTGTATGCTCTCTGGCAGTAGAATAAATCATGGGAAAAGATAGATCTACAACTGGCATATAAACCCAAGAGAACTTGCAAATATCTCCAGAATCTTAGAAATAGAAGCCATTTTCAAGTGGGATTCCTTCAAGTTTTTAGGGGTTCCTATCTTTAGGGCCTCCCCAAAAGTAGGTAACTAGATGCCGCTATTAGAGAAAACAAAATCCAAAATAATTTCTTGGGGAGCCTCTTGGCTCAATCTTGCAGGGAAAGTGGTCCTCATCAAATATGTCCATTCTAGCCTTTCGATTTATCAATGTTCCATTTTGCTTGCACCAAATAGCACCCTTCTATCCTTCGATAAACTTCTAAGACATTTCCTTTGGCAAGGAGGTAAGAGAAATGGGGGGAAAAAGTTTGCTCTAGTAAGCTGGAAGAAGATAAAAAACCCTCTTCAGGAGGGAGGCCTTCATTTCAGGGACCTTAAAACTTAGAACTTGGCTCTAGGAGCCAAAATCCTTTGGAATCTAGTAGCAGGGAAGATCAATTGGAGCAGCAAGGTCTTGAGGAAAAAGTACTTCCTAGGTCCCCAAAAAAATTGCTTGGATAAGGAAATCAAAGTTAAAAAAGGATCCCCCATCCTTGCCATTTGAAAATGAGCATTACCCCGTTTTAGAGAAAATCTAACTTGGATTCCGGGAAATGGGAAACAAATTAATATTTTGAACAATTCGATGTTAGGGAGCTCTCCCCTAGCCATCGAGTTAGGTCTCCTCAATGTTGGTGAAGTAGAAGAAGCAGTAAATGAAGAGGATCGAAAGTCACTCCCAAGTGACTTTGAAAAATATGAAGAGACATCACATGATCATGAAGAAGACTCTATTGAAAATATTGAAGATCATTTCGAGACACATTCTACCTTGGACATGAATCAAATCATGGCTCCAGGATCATGGGATAGCTACGCTCTGGGATATATCCAATTGGAAATTAGATGTATCGTGGCTCAGCTGGCAATTCCCCAACTTCCTGAGTCATCTAGAAGATGAAATGTCTAGGCTCCTATATCTTCTCGAAGGCTCAACACCCATTGCTGCATCATCCAAAGACAAGAGAGGCTGGGGTTCCTGATCGGGTTCTTATACTTTTTCTTAGGGTTATCATCTCTTCTCTAAGGTTTCGCATGCTCCTCCTAACCTGATAGTATGGATACGAATCTAGAAATTCAAATGTCTTCCCAAGGTTGACTTCTTCGCTTGGACACTTGCTCACGGTAGCATTCTCAATGGGGAAAATTTAGAAAAGAGGGGCTTTGCTGGCCCTTTTCAGTGCACCCTCTATTTATCTCATAAAGAAACCTTGTAGAATATCCTTTTGAAGTGTCCATTCACCAAAGAAGTCTGGGCTCTTGCACTGGGACCCTAGGAAAACAAGGTAGCACTACCAGACTCCTTGACTATGTTGTTCAACACTTGGGACCAAACTTATCCACTCTCCTTTACTCAGAAAGCAACTCTTAAATATTTCTGTTTGACTCTTCCCAAATTTATAGAGTGGGAACTCTGGATGGAACGTAATGCTCGCATCTTCAAAGAAACCTCCACTTCTGCTCCTCAGGTAGTATTTATACAGAATAGTTCGTAGAGATCCAAATCATACTCTTATTTATAAATGAATTCAATTTATTTAAATATCTACAAAAAATCGTCTCTATACAAGAATTTACAAACATAATCACAAACTTTATGAGATCGCCATACACACAATAGAGATATAAAATTGGCATATATTGACACCATAGCTCGTCACAAAAATTGAGGAGATAAAACAACAATATTTCTAGCGAGAAGGGAAAACGATATTCATGATTTCATAAACTAAAAAAAAAGATACTTACTTGATAAAAAGGGGGAAAAACTACTTGGAGAATTAGTTCCTCCCAGCCGTAGGAGAGGACAAAAACCCACTTAGTCTGACACCACCCTCGAGCTAGATCACCACCATGCACAACAGAACTAGCAAGCAATGCTTGAATGCAACACTCTCTCTTAGAGTTTGTAACAAGCCTAGTGATGGACTTACAATTACAAGATAAATACTCAACAACATGCACTCATAGAAACAATATCTCCATGAACAACACAACGTCCTGTGCTATCTTAGTGCACCAATTTATAGTCTTTTCCTACGTCTTGTGCCATCTCAATCAAATCTCAATCAATGCTTCAATCCCTATGATTTAGGATCTTGTCTGGTAGTTGACCTTTTATATTGGATTTGATTGGTAAAATATCTCTTGCTTGCTTTACACTTGTTCTTTGTCTCCTGGTGGTGTCCCCTCATTCAACTGAATTCTCCAAGTGTCTTTTTCCTTTTTATTAATAATAAAAATAATAATCGTTGTGCAAAGTATCACTAACATCTGATGTGAGTATTTTTTAGTTTTTAAATAACTCTTACAAAAATAAAATTTTGAAATATTTTAAAAAAATATTAAATCATAAATAAATAAAAATGTCTTGGGGGTATCACATTTCTCACTCCCTTATTTTTAACACCGTCCATGGTGTTATTTATTCATATTTCTCTTTCTCATTCCAGAACATGGAAGGATATGCCTCTTGCATTTGATCCTCCATTTCCCATGTCACCTCCTCAAGGTTGAAGTGCTTCCATTGCACTTTTATTTGAGCGATGGCTTGATTCCATAGCATAAGTTCCTTCCTGTCTGGGATGCGAAAAGGCTTTGTTTGGAACTCACCATCAAGTTCTACCTGAATCATATTCCAATTAATTACATGAGTAGCATCATGTACACATCTTTTTAACAAAGAAACATGAAATACATTGTGTACTTTTATAGAAGGGGGAAGTGCAAGTTGATAGGCTACCGACCCTATCTTAGCTAACACTTCAAAAGGTCCACAATACTTGGGTGCCAGCTTGGAACACCTTCCCAAGCTCAAGGTACTCTTCTTTGGTTTTACCTTTAGATACACATGACCTGCAACATTTAACTACTTTGTTTCACTTGTTTGACAATCTATTCCATCTCCTCCAACATGTCAGGTCCTAAAACAATCCTATCAATAGGGTTATCCCATGACACAGGAGTGTGGAATTTTCGACCATATAGTACTTCAAATGGACTCATTTTGAAGGAAGCTTGATATCCATTATTATAAGCAAATTATACTAAATGTAAATACTCCTCCCATTTACCTAGTTTGTCCATTACATACATCCGCAACATATCTTCTAAAACTTGGTTAGTTCTTTCAGTTTTCCCATCCGCCCGAGGATGGTAAGCAGTATTGAAATTCAGTCGAGTATCTAAACCCTTAAACAAAGACTTCCAAAAATTACTTGTAAATTTTGCATATCTATCAGATATCACAACTTTTGAAATATCATGTAAACGAAAAACCTCTTTCATGAAAACATCAACTATGTTTATTGCTTTAAAGGTAGATTTCATAGGTATTAAACGTGCAACTTTACTCAATTTATCAATAACTATCATTATTGAGTCATGTTGTTTAGTAGTTTTAGGTAATCCTGTTATAAAGTCCATGCTTATTGAGCCGAGAGGCGCTCTACAACCCAGTATGAGGGAGATCTTGTTAGTCGAGTGTTTGTCGATATTGTTGGCCATAAATAACATTTGTATGAGGGAGATCTTCTAGGTCGAGTGTTTATCAATATTGTCCGCCATAAATAACATTTGTATGAGGGAGATCTTGTAAGTCGAGTGTTTGTCGATATTGTCGGCCATAAACAAAATAATACAAAGTAAACAAAAAAGAATAATACAAAGTAAAAAGTAATAAATATTATGTCAGCGATAAACAAAAAAGAATAATACAAAGTAAAAAGTAAATATGAGACTTAAACTAGAGACTTTAGAGCTTAGGATTAGGTGATAAATATTATGTCGGTCATAAACAAAAAAGAATAATACAAAGTAAAAAGTAAATATGAGACTTAAACTAGAGACTTTACTTTTTACTTTTAATACAAAGTAAAAAGTAAATATGAGATCTTAGATTGTTCGTCGAGTGTGCGGAGTAACAAAATAATAGAAAGTAAACAAAAAAGAATAACACAAAGTAAAAAGTAATAAATATTATGTCGGCCATAAACAAAAAAGAATAATACAAAATAAAAAGTAAATATGAGACTTAAACTAGAGACTTTAGAGCTTAGGATTAGGTGGCTTGGGTATTGCACTCAAGGAGCTATTCAAGGAGAGGTTTGCACCTAGGGAGATTTGATCCCTCTCGGTGCTTGATAGAGCCTAGGATTTGGATCTATGCTGGTTATCTCCTATTTCTATTTTGGAATAGGAAAGGGTTGAAGTAACCTGGTTGGATGTTGATGTTTTGTTTTTACTTGTTGACATTCAATACATCTAGCTAGGTATTCTGCAACATCATTTTTCATGTTAGGCCAATAATAAATTTTTCTTAATTTTGTTATCATCTTTTGATATCTCGGATGTCCGGAATACGGTTTCTTATGTAACTCTTTCAAGATTAACTACTTAACTTCTTCAGAATTAGGTATGTATAATCGGTTTGTATAGACTAGCAAGTCCTCTGAACTTATAGAATAAACCATGGATTCATTTCCATTAATATCCTTTTCCAATTGTTCCTTAATTTTTAAGTATTTTTCATCATTTTTAGATGCATCTTTGATTAAGTCTATAAGATTTGTTTTATAACTACTAAAATCAATTGAACAATGTGGAATGGAATTCCTACTTAAGGCATATGCTACTTTATTCTGTTTGCATTTAATATGTATGATTTCAAAATCATACTTGCTCAAGAAGGCTAACCACCTTGCTTGGCGAGCATTTAGATTTTGTTGATCAAACAAGTATTTTAAACTTATGTTATCAAGCATTAAGGTAATTTTTCTTCCAATTAAGTAATGTCTCCACATTCTTAAAGCATGTATTATAACAGCTAATTCTAGGTCATGTGTTGCATAATTTCGTTCATGTTCTTTAAATTTTCTTGATTCACAGCTTATTACATAATCCTCTTGCAGTAATATGCCACCTAATCCCTCTAAGCAGGCATCCGTACATACGACAAAGTCCTTGTAAATATGTTATTCTTAGAATTGGTGTGGTTGTAAGCAAGTGTTTAAGTTTTTCAAAATTATCTTGACACTTATTAGACCATACAAATTTGGTTCCTTTATTTTGAAGTGAAGTTATTGGGTAAGCAATTCTGAAGAACCCCTCAATGAACCTGTGATAGTAACACGTGATCCCATAAAGGATCTAATCCCAGTTACATACTTAGGAACTGGCCCATCTATGATTGCCTTGATTTTATTCGGGTCTACAGAAATTCCTTCCTTAGATATTACATGACCTAAGTATTGGATTTTATCTTGAAAGAAATCACATTTACTAAACTTTGCATAAATTTTATGTTCTCTTAAGGTCTGTAAGACCAACTTTAAATGCTCTTCATATTCCTGTTCATTTTTAGATTATCTTAATACGTCATCAATAAATACTACTACAAAATTATCCAAGTATTTATGAAGAACACTATTCATTAAACACATGAAAGTGGTCAGAGCATTGGTCAAGCCGAATGGTACAACCATGAACTCGTAATTCCCATAACGTGTTCTAATTGTTGTTTTATGAACATCTTCATCTTTAATTCTTACTTGATGGTACCCAGACCTTAAGTGAATCTTTGAGAATACTGCAGTTCCCTATTCTTGATCAAACATGTCATCTATGCGGGGGAGAGGGTATACATTTTTAACAGTCATATTATTTAATTGTCTATAATCTATACAAAGTCTTAATATGCCATCATTATTTTTAACAAACAACACCGGTGCTCCCCACGGAGACACACTTGGTCTTCTATACTTTTTATCTAACCATTCTTGCAATTGTAATTTCAAATCCAACAACTCAGGTGTATTCATTCTATATGGAGTCTTAAAAGTAGGCACTGCTCCCCGGTACCAAATCAATGGTAAAGTCAATATCCCTCCTTGGAGGTAATCCAGGTATCTCCTTCGGAAAAACATCTTTAAATTCAATTAAAAGAGGAAAATCTTCCAATTTAGGTTTTGTTTTATCATCATCATTTTCAGTGATATGCACAACAAACAATTCACATCCTTTCCTAGCACACTTCTTTAATTGTAAAGCATATATATTCCTAGTAAGAAGTTTTTTAGGAATCCCTTTAACAAGTCTATTTTCACATTTTTCATCAATACAAGTGAAAGTTTTCTCAAAGCAATTCAATACAACTCTATGCTTTTCTAACCAATCCATGCCAATTGATACATCATATGATCCTAATGGAAAAATGTTTAAATCCACTTTTGTAACCAAATCATGCATATAAATTTCACAACTAGAAATAAAGTTAGTTGACTTTCTTTTTGTTCCTTTGGCTAATTGCACTAGCCACGACTTTTACAAATTATACTTTTTCATTTTACACAAGTCTACTAACTTAGGAGATATGTAACTTAATGTAGATCCAGAATCCATTAAGATAGAAATAGGTTTTTCAAAGATCTTACCTTTAACTTCTATCATTGAATGTTGGTAGTCCGCTTGATGATTGTCCAAGGCTGCGCTTATATTTGGTATGTTCCGAGCAACCTCTCTGATGCAAGGCACCTCGGTGAGGTTCTTGCTTAACATTACACATGACAAAGCAAACACACAAAGGGCTCACACAGATAATATGTGAACTGGAAATGCCGTGAAGTCGGCTCACTCTATTAAACTGAATGAATATTACAATGTGAAAATACAAAGTAAACTATCAAACAAGTCAGCCTTAGCCTGTTACAATGTATATAAATGATTTGTCTTTAGTGTGTCTCTCCTCCCTGTGTGTGATCCTCCCCTCCTCTCAGACTTCTGCAGAATGCATGGACGAATGATCTATGAGCGACGAGAGATCCCCTCCTATGTGCCTTAGCACTGCTCTTCTACCCCGTTCTCTATTACGCATCCCAATGTCCACTCCAACGCTCGAGACAATCTTCCTCCCTGTTCGCCAATCTTGCAGATTTGCAACTCTATGGCTGTCAGCGCCCTCAGGCCGTGCTGCACAACCTTCCCTTGTGGCGACATCTGGTGTGTATTCAACCACCCTCATAACTTCCTTAACTTCCTCAACAACCACGAACAGCTGCTAAGTACTTTTCTTGAATTCTGTGCCTTCTCTGACTCTGTGACAGTTGTCGGCCCCATGCCTTGACCATATTGCACTTCATCACCTCGACCTTTCCTATCAGCTTGCTCCTCGGTGTTAAATTTTCAGAATTTACTTCAGTCTGATCTAGGATCTTAACTGAGAGAACAACATGTACAACATATCTACAGCATATCAATCATGGAGACAATAATGCAAGCACACAAGAGACACAAAGATTTACTTGGGGAAAACCATAAAGGTGAAAAACCCCAATAACTTCCTCAGAGATAGATAGAGCAATGATACAACCCAACCATAAGAGATAGACATATCCTAGCAGCAAATCCTCCTCCTCCATAAGTGCGCCACTCCTCCTTGAGTGCATGAGTGAGAAGTGAGTGATCAAATAGAGTGCCTCCCGCACTCTATTTATACTTGACTTGACTTGCCTTTTACATAACTCATGTAGGCTCGAACTTAACCACATAACATAATGCTGACTGGGCCGACCCTCAATAGGGTGGTCTAATAACCCTTCGACCCACATGGATGACTCCCAATAGGGTGGTATAATAACCCTTCGACCCACATGACTTATACAGGGTCGACCCCAACAAGGTGGTTTAATAACCCATCAAGTATAAGTTACAAAATTTACAATATAAATGACGACACTTCCGTATAGAGGAATAATACCATCTCCATAGGAGTACATACAACATACATATATGAAATACATTCCGAAGTTACATATACATCAACACTCGGTTGCTTCCGCGGTTCGTAAACCTATCGATGTCGATGTTCGACAACATGTCGACACTCGACCTCTGCCCTGTCGACCTCCTATCGGAAGCTTCGTCACAACCACCTCTGTCGGTATCTCCTTTCGACTAGAGTGCTCATTGCACTTTGCTCATACGTCGAAATTCCTGTCGATCAGATTGAACTCTGTGTCATTTCACACCCGTAGTTGCTCTTCTTCCTATTGAGACACTTCGACAATTTCCTGCTCGACTTATTGACTTCGACAGCCAATCTTCCTTTGCACCAGTGGTCATTGGCAATTCCCCTAGTCGGCATCCTTCATGTCGATCATCCTTGACTTGTCCTCTCATGATCAGTTGGCACTTCGTCGACCTCACCATACTCTAACTTGTTGGATTGCACTCAACCCATCATGTCGATCTTCAGTTCGACCTTCTTCTGTGACCCCAACTTCCGTCGCCTTCGTCAGTGGATAATCGTCATCGAGTCATCATCATCGTCACTGCTGCTGCTATCTCAATCAATCTCTGAATCTACTCGTCATAGGAAGTTCTACAGAGCCAGTCCTTTTTCATACTGGATGTAGGCCCACCACCTGCAGGTCTTCATCATCACTGGCCATACTGTGGAAATCTCAAGACTTATTACGTGCGTCACAAAACCTTAAAAGAGTCTCTTGACTAGCAAGAACCCTAAAGAGCATCTGAGGCCTTTTTCATCCTGTCTAGATCTCCAGGACTTATTACATGTGACCCCACCACAAAACCTCGAAAGAGAATCCCAGGACTGATTACGAGCACAAGGCTCAACCTATCAGATCTCCCAGGGCACAAATTACATGTGGTCACCACAAAACCTCGAAAGAGCATCCCAGGACTGATTACGAGCACAAGGCTCAACCTATCGGATCTCCCAGGGCACAAATTACATGTGGTCATGGAAAAACCTCGAAAGAGCATCCCAGGACTGATTACGAGCACACGGCTCAACTTATCGGATCTCCCAGGGCACAAATTACATGCCATAGGACAAAACCTCGAAAGAGCATCTGCCAGATATCCCAGGGCACAAATTACATGCCATAGGAAAAACCTCAAAAGACTATCTGCAGATCTCCCAGGGCACAAATTATATGTCCTCCCAAGCAAAACCTCGAAAGAGCATTTGCCAGATATCCCAGGGTACAAATTACATGCCATAGGCAAAACCTCGAAAGACAATCTGCAAATCTCCCAGGGCACAAATTACATGCTTATCTGCACAACTTGTTCCACGGCCACAGAGTATCAACCTGATACTCACCATACATCATCCTGATGTACACATGATCATCTTGATCATCATCACTGCAACATCCTGCTGCATGTCATCTGGAGCAACATCCTGAAGCTCATCATCCATGATCATCCTGATCATACAATGCATCTACCTGATGCATACCAAGTATTTACCTGATACATATCATCATACATGATCCACCTGATCATACAGTGTATCCACCTGATACAAATACAAATACATGATACGTATCACCATACATGATCCACCTGATCATACAATGTATCCACCTCATACATATACAGATACATGGTCCAAGCATCCAACATGATGCTTATACAAAATACATACACATGATCCAACTGATCATATCCAGCATCCAACATGATGCATACATACATATAAATGATTCAACTGATCATATCCAGCATCCAACATGATGCATACATACAAAAATGATCCAACTGATCATATCCAGCATCCAACATGATGCGTACATACATATACAAAAATGATCCAACTGATCATATCCAAGCAGAAACCATAACATCATCCTGATGATCGTCATCCAATGCTTACATCCAAAGCCATGTGAAGGATCCTCCTTCCAACATGCTTGGAATGGCTTCAGCAAATGTGTCCATCACTTCTTCCTCGAAGTGTCCTCGATCTGAAGAACGCCAAGCCTCTCTCTGAAGTACTCGAACTTCACCCTGGCTAGTGGCTTTGTCAGCACATCTGCAATCTGCTCGTCCGTCGCAACATACAGGAGCTTCACAACTCCTCTCTGCACCATATCCCTGATATAGTGATATTTGATCTCTATGTGTTTCGACATGTCATGAAACACTGGGTTCTCGGATAGCTTCACACAACTCTGGTTATCACAGAAGATACCAGTAGCATCCAACGGGAGATCAAATAACTCAGACAGTAGCTTCCATAGCCATACTGCCTCACAACTAGCTGAACAGGCTCCAACATACTCTGCCTTAGCTGTACTCAGTGCTACGCAGGACTGCTTCCTGCTAAACCAAGAGATCACACCTGATCCCATACTGAAGCAGCACCCAGATGTGATCTTCCTATCTATAGCACTGCCAGCCCAATCTGAATCAACATAACCCTGCATGTTAAACTTTTGATTCGCCTCATACTTGATCCCATAATCCAGTGTACCCTTTAGGTACCTCAGAACATGCTTTACAGCAACCAGGTGAACACTCCTCGGATCTGTTAGGCACTGACTCAATGTGTTCACAACAAAGCAAATGTCTGGTCTCGTGTTCATCAAGTACATCAAGGACCCAATCATTTGACGATACATAGAGACATCAACCGACTCAGAAGAAGCATCACATAGAAGCTTCAGATTCGATGCCATAGGTGTGGCCATAGCCTTGCAGTCCATCATCCTGAACCTCTTCAGGATCTCTATGTTATGTAGAATTTTGTCCTACGGATAAGCCAAAACTCTCTTAACTTTAAAGCAGACTTTAAACTTACTCTAAAGCAAGAAACAAGTCAAAACAAATGCTACCTTGAAATTCCTGAATTAACTTTTACAGCCAGATTAAATGTATTTAGAAATAATGAGAGATGAGACACACCTTCCAACCGACATTTGTCCCGCTTCTAGCTCTTGATCCAAAGTTCCGATGTAGAACCTGTTAAGATCAATCAAAGAACAAACATGCAAATTTCCAAATACCTTGAATGTAAAGGTTAGATTCAAATCTAGATTAGATACATTTCATGCTAAGAACTTATACTAAAACACATGAAATGGGAAAGACAAGACAAGTTATCTTATTACAACTTGAAGAATGCTTACATAGGTTGCTTGATGTCCAAGCCAATCCTTCAGCTCCAAGTGCCTTCTCCTCTAGCTATCTCCACAATGCTGCAAGATCATAAGTTTGGTACTTCAAGAGTCCTCCCCTTTCCCCATGGAATGCCTCTCTTTAATAGTGTATGGTAGGGTTAACTAACAAGAGAGATGGGTGGATCTAGGGAGAGATAAGTGGATCAGGGTTTCTAAACACAGAAAGTGAGTTGGGATCAAATCAAGGGCCCCAATCTTCCATTATCTTCGAAAATCCAAAATCCCACAAGCCATGGAAAAAAGGCTAATAAAAGAGTACCGCGTCCTGTAGTCTTAGCACAACGCGGTACTACCGCGTTCTGTGGAAACATCATAGCGCGGTAGTGTGGAGTACCATGCTCAGATAAATGAGCAAGGCACGGTAGTGTAAGTAAATAAAGTTAAATAAAGTCTCAACTGGGTCAGAACTTGTCAGGGTAGATTTACCTTCAAGGTTCATTCATCTTCTGGGTGGTTCAAACAGCAGGGGAAGTGTCGTCAACTCTGTTTGTGGTGGAGATGCGACACTGTGGAATATAGAGGTATAACACTCTACTGCATACTTCCCTTGTCCAAGGAAGATTCCATCACTCTACCACACCTCCATGCCAAAAACAAATAGTGCATCATCCCCAAGTTCCTCAACTCGAACTCGGCAGCAAGCTTCCGCTGTGTGTCGGTAATCAATCTATCCTCACCTGATACAAAGAGGTCATCCACATAGTAGTATCACTGGATTTCCTTCCTCAACCTTGTAGTAAAGGTTGGAACCCTCTTTACTCTTGGTAAAGACCAAACTGGATAGAAAGCTTCCTATCCTACCATACCAAGTTCTGCACATATATGATTTCCTATCATGTGTCTCAGAACCAAGTGGCTGCTCCACATACACTTCTTCTTCAACTACACCATTCAAGAAGGCTGTCTTGAAATCCATCTGGTGTATCTTCTATTTCATCACTTTTATATTTCTCTATGTTGCCGTCTGCAGCATGCTTGATCTTGATAGATCCATATGGAATTCATAACAAACTTCCCTTCAGGTCTTGGGACTACATCCCAAACATCATTCTTCATGATCGACGAATCATGGCATTCTTCCCATATCCTGGGAACTTCAATATCTTCAATAGATAATTTTGTTGCTGAACAAATGTTGTAGTTCTTCTTTTGTAGTTGATGGCATACGATCTTTCCTACACAACAAGTTAAATTGCATGATTAGAAAACATCTCATAGTTTTCAGAACAAATTCTTACACATATAGAAATATGTCATACAGTCATGCAATTATCTTAGCTAATGCTTCAATACAACATTTATCCATATCCCGTAACTTTCTAGATGCCTTCCAATCTCTACCAGAACATTGTTAAGAGTGTGCACAACTCCCAACATGTCAGCAAAGAGGTTTCATTCTAGATAAGTAGCAATGGAATGTTGTACAGTGCCATAGGCTACTTACCCATGCATATTAGTAGTATATTGTTCATCAATGCAACTATTCTAATATGTATAATACACAACCTAATTCTAGGAACATCAGTATATACATTATTGAACAGTATTATTTAAACAATAAAATATGCAAGTAATGACAATTCAAATACTTATCTTTGTTTGTTTGTTGGGTTGACTCCCTCTCAGTCTTTGCTTCTTTTCTGCAACTCCATTCTTATGTGGATTGTGAGAAGTGGTCAACTCCCTCTGAATTCCTTGCAGAAACTACTGAAGTGTGCTCCTTTGCTTTCTTGCAGGAACAACTGGAGTGTGCTAATCTGAAGTAGCTTCTTCTACACCTTTTGATATGGAATGTAGAGAGATGGTCAACTCCCTCTGAATATCTGCATCCTTGCAAAAACCACTGGAGTGTACTCCCTCTTGATCTTGCTGCCTGGATTACTTGTCCTTGAACTTATATTCATTCTCGATCCCTATGCATGTTTGTTAGTATCATCATTGTGTTATCCTCTAGGTCTCATACGTAATCAAACATTCATTAGTATAATCACAATAATCTCAAGCATGTATAGTCAGGATCATTTCAAACACAGATAATAAACATTAGTGTTCAAGGTTTCAGGGAAGTCTCCTTTTACTCATGCATATTCTTATTTGATCATAGGACTCTTTTGGTTAGTTAAATCATCAATCAAGATAAGAGATATAATATGCATAAAATCCGTGATTACTCAAACCTATACCTTCATGATTCTTCTGGTTAATCATATCATCAATTACAATATGCATACAACCATGACTATTCAAACCTATGACTTCATGAATAATCATTATCAACAACACAACAGTATAAGATCCTAACACAAGGTAGGATTCTATCTTGATATAGGAAAAACATACCTGGATTAGCACACTAGCTAGTTATGTCTAACATACTCACATGATGTCTTCTTGTTCTTCTTCAATGACTTGTGCTAGTAACCTATATATCTCATAGGTTAACCATTATAAAACCAAGTTATACATACCTCGTAAATGGATCTTCTATGAGATCCATGACAATGGATGAATCTTTGTCCTCATGTCATCATGATCATATGTTCTTGAACCAGAACATGATTTGTCTTTCTTGGTGTACCTTTCATGTTAGTAGACAACATAAACCTCATACAACACCATAATGCATTAGTACAATCATAAGTGTCAACACCCTAATCAATGAATATTTTCTATCGTGCATTCATAATTTTATTAAGGTGATATGACAAGTCTAAAATCAAGATTGTACTAACCGTAATAACATGAAGACAAACATACCATAAACTTAATCATGAACAAATCTCAAAACATACCTCGAGGAGTCATACCTGTTGAGATCGCTTGTAATCTTCTTATGTAAGGCTTTAGCCTCATCTCCCTCTGAAACAGGAACTTCTTCACTTATGCAGGTGACCAATCCATCTTCTTCTAGGATTAACCCAATCCACTGGATTTGCAAGAACTGGACCTGGAGCTGGATATGGGTTTGTCAGCGAAACCCCAAAAATTCAAACTTTGAATTTCAAACTTCCAAAAGGATAGAAATATGTGCCTTGATGAGCTGATCAAACTGGTATATTCAGAATTTGAAAACTGCAAAGTTTCACTCCTCAATTTTGCCTTTGAAACTTTTGGATTCACTAGACGTGACCCTGAACTGGGGTTTGATGAAGCCCACTCTTCTTCCCAATCAAAATGTTTGATCCAAAGCTCTAAGCTTCTATTTTTCTGAGGAGTTTCCAGCCGTGGTCACAGATTTCAAAAATTCCCATTTTTACAAAAGCCCTAATTTTCCACTTTTCTGATCAAAGTCCCGAACTAGGGTCTGATCAAGCTCGGCCTTCTGCCCAACCAAAAATTCTGATCTTGGTCTCTAAATTTTTATTTTGATGAGTTGCATTCAGCCGTGGTATCCAATTACAAAAATTCCAACTTTCTCCAAAGCCCTAAATTCTAGAAGCCATGAATGAAGGTACTCAAAAATAATTCTGTTTTGACAGAAATATGTACCTGATTGTTTTTGGTGTAACTCTGAACTTTTCGATCCACAGGGTTTGAAAAATTTTCTTGAGATAGCCTAGCCTGTTATATTTCCATCCTGATAGGTCTGACCTCAATTGGATTCTCTGAGAGAGAGTTATTCCAAATGTCGCAACGTGACCTGTTTTGGGATAATACAGGAGAGCGAACTTGTACGGCGTGCCATGTGTCACTGTTCAAACTTCGGCCTCTGAAATTTTTTCTTGAGATATCTCGCCCTGTTATCTTTCCATCCTGATAGGTATGACCTCAATTGGAATCTCTGAGAGAGAGTTATGTCAAGTGTCGCAACGTGACCTGTTTATGGGATAATACAGGAGAGCGAACTTGTACGGTGTGCCACATGTCACTGGTTCAACTTCGGCCTCTGAAAAAGTTTCTTGATATAGTACAGTCTGTGTACTACCTGTAAATTTTTACGAAATTTCATTTGGATCTTCCTAGCCCAAGTTATGACCTTTTTCCTAAGGTCACCTGATTTTGATTCAGATCTAGAAGAGGCAGAAACCCTATATTATACAGATCATAAATCACAAAGTACAACGAATTAGAGGTTTTCCTTAGGACACAAGGTACATGGGGATCTGATCTTCGACCTGTAACATTTTTAGATCCGAAAACTTCGCCAAAACAAATTTATAGTGAAAGTGTTACGATGACTGGTGTTTGCTATATCAAGCCCTAGCATCGTAAGTGCAACAAGTGTCATACATGCCATATCATGCCTTCTTTCAGGCTAGCTCTGATACCATGTTAAATTTTCAGAATTTACTTCAATTTGATCTAGGATCTTAACTGAGAGAACAACATGTACAGCATATCTACAGCATATCAATCATGGAGACAATAATGCAAGCACACAAGAGACACAAAGATTTACTTGGGGAAAACCATAAA
The DNA here is from genome assembly GCA_027924585.1 of Larix kaempferi. NCBI lineage: Eukaryota > Viridiplantae > Streptophyta > Pinopsida > Pinales > Pinaceae > Larix > Larix kaempferi. The sequence goes on from BSBM01000097.1 coordinate 61,841, forward strand.
GGTGAAAAACCCCAATAACTTCCTCAGAGATAGATAGAGCAATGATACAACCCAACCATAAGAGATAGACATATCCTAGCAGCAGATCCTCCTCCTCCATAAGTGCGCCACTCCTCCTTGAGTGCATGAGTGAGAAGTGAGTGATCAAATAGAGTTCCTCCCGCACTCTATTTATACTTGACTTGACTTGCCTTTTACATAACTCATGTAGGCTCGAACTTAACCACATAACATAATGCTGACTGGGCCGACCCCCAATAGGGTGGTCTAATAACCGTTCGACCCACATGGACGATTCCCAATAGGGTGGTCTAATAACCCTTCGACCCACATGACTTATACAGGGCCGACCCCAACAAGGTGGTCTAATAACCCATCAAGTATAAGTTACGAAATTTACAATATAAATGACGACACTTCCGTATAGAGGAATAATACCATCTCTATAGGAGTACATACAACATACATATATGAAATACATTCCGAAGTTACATATACATCAACACTCGGTTGCTTCCGCGGTTCGTAAACCTGTCGATGTCGATGTTCAACAACATGTCGACACTCGACCTCTGCCCTATCGACCTCCTATCGGAAGCTTCATCAAAACCACCTCTGTCGGTATCCCCTTTCAACTAGAGTGCTCATTGCACTTTGCTCATACGTCGAAATTCCTGTCGATCAGACTGAACTCTGTGTCATTTCACACCCGTAGTTGCTCTTCTTCCTATTGAGACACTTCGACAATTTCCCGCTCGACTTATTGACTTCGACAGCCAATCTTCCTTTGCACCAGTGGTCGTCGGCAATCCCCCTGGTCGGCATCCTTCGTGTTGATCATCCTCGACTTGTCCTCTCATGATCAGTTGGAACTCCGTCGACCTAACCATACTCTAACTTGTTTGATTGCACTCAGCCCATCATGTCGATCTTCAGTTCGACCTTCTTCTGCGACCCCAACTTCCGTCGCCTTCATCCTTCAGTTGCCATCCCCTCCGCACGATAACGACTTCTCTTCCTGGTTCCGCAACTCTGGATTTTGTGGAAACAGTCTTCGCTCTTCAACCGACCATCCTGACTCTAGTCGATGCGGCTTCCCTTGATAGTTTCTCTTTTGCCTCGAATCATCTTGGCAACTTAACCATTGGTCCTCTTATCCCTCTTGGTCTTCATTGTCTTCATCCTTTGACCACTCTGATGTAGTCGGCACTCTTCACGTCGGCGTTACCACCGACTCGTCTAGTCCTCCAACTAGCCTCAACTCTACTGCGACTTGGTCCTCTGACCAAAGTCTGATCTTAGTCGTTTCTTAACCATCTGGACTAACTGTCCCTTTCTTCAATAGAAGGAAATCATCCTCTGTATGTGACTCCTGCGGTCACTCTCCCTGGCCTCTAACGCGACCAATCCTTGTCAACCATCTGTTGTCGACTTCCCTTCTAGGCTTCCAACCATCTTTGTTGCTGTCAACTTCTGACTGCTTTCTCCGCTTAGTCGATATCACCTTCGACCATTTCATCACTCTGTCTGAGTTGTCGGCCATCGACCCTAGTGGTCGGAAACCCCTCAACTCACTACACTGTTGACTATCGCCCTTTGTCCTAGAGGTCGTTGATGGTCCTCTGGGCATCTTTTGTCAGTCATGCCCGATTGTTTCTCTTGGGCTTGGATGCCCCTACATCAGACTTCTAGGGTACGAAAAGAACTACGTCCTCGGTTCTGATCTTCCCTTTCCATCTGCATCGATTCCAGACATGGTACCAAATACCACTTGGTCCATTTTCTTCCCTTTTTGGAATATCCTTCATGGCCTCGACCATGGAATCATTCCTACTCCAGAATTGGTGGTATCCTCTCCTTTCATCAATATTGATGAAGCATACTAATTCATTTCGACAGTTGTTCCAGCCAACTATATTCTCTACTGGAAACCTCTGTCCAGTTCCAATTGCACGGATGGCCCTCAACTCGGTGTTCATCCCATGTCTTCCCTCGCTTGTCGAACTCATGTCTGACCGTTCCAAAAATCGTTGGTTTCGTCTAGTCTTTGCAATTGATGTTATCTGTTGCGACAACTCGCTCCGTAGACTCATTGACTTGCTCGAGATGGTGCTTCTCCTCGGCAACTTTATCAAAATTTCCTCGACTTCCCCAACCTTCTCTTGGGATCTTCTTCCCATTTCACCCGTCAACTCTGACTCGATGGCTTGCATCTCTATTGCAAGTTTCTTCTCCATCCGCAGCAGACTCACTACTGCTTTTGTGGAATCACTTTCCATGACAAGTTTATCTTTGACTTTCTTTGTCTCTCCCAACCATGGATGTCAACTCTCGTCATCCATTTCGACTGCTTCCTTGTCCATGCATAGGGACTCTTCTGACTTGTCAAACGAATCCCTTTCCTCTACGTGGCTCACTGGAAGACTTCCCATCTTACCTTTCTCCACAACAGCTGCTCCACTGTCTTCGTCGAAGTCGGCAGCAACACTTATACCGCTTCGTACCTCAGTCATGTCGGGATTCTCTTCGGCATATTCATCAGAAACTTCGATCTCCGCTTCATATCCTCTTACATGAAGGCCATCCTCCTTCACCTCTTCGATCATTTCCTCGATCAGAATCCACACTTGCTCTGCAGTCCTTTTACCTGGCTGCACCTTCACCTCGCCAGCGCTATGCTCATCTGATGGTTCTTCCGCCATCCCCATAGGTGACAGCTCTTGGGAGTTCTCAACTGTCTCCCCTTGTGCGCCATTCTCCTCACACTTGTTGGATTTCTACACATCCAACTTCTTCGCGATCTTTGCACGCGACTTCTTTTGCACTTCCTTGAGCGCTTGCACCTTTAGCTCGATCAATGCATTTACAACTCTCACCTCCTTGACTGTGAGGTGGGTTTTCTTCAGGATCTTCCTCAGAGGTCTGTTCTGGTGAAGGGGTTCAGCACACCCTTGGACCAACTCCATGGTTCCAACTTCCTCAACCAGTTCCCTCAGGTTCTTCACAACTTCTTTAGGAAATAACCTTTCCTGATATCTCCTTGCTAGCTCATCTTCGAACGTTCTACCCAACTTCCTAGAGAACTTCATTCTGCTCAATCACGCCATCCGCAAGTCTATCCACAACCTCTGTTGTGGAGCTACAACTTGTTAATATCTGAATTCTCCGCTCTGATCTTCTTCTGGTGATACACAACTCTACCCCACCTCCAACATGGGAGTTATCTCTTCACTTACTTCACAGGTCTTCATCTCTACCCAACCACAGCTGGAGCTATTTTCCTTCTCCTTCGCCCAATCGCAACTACACTTTTACAGGTCGTGCACAACTCTACCCAACCGTAGCTGGAGTTGTTTTTACACACTCGACGACACTGGGTTCACTACCAACTTGACCGGATTCTATCTCTGGGCTCAGATATCCTTCTGCTCATAGGATACTTCTGCTCTAATACCACTTGACGCAAGACACCTTGGCGAGGTTCTTGCCTAACATTACACACGACAAAGCAAACAAAGAAAGGGCCCACACAGATAATATGTGAACTGGAAATGCCGTGAAGTCGGCTTGCTCTATTAAAATGAATGAATATTACAATGTGCAAATACAAAGTAAACTATCAAACAAGTCGGCCTTACCTTGTTACAATGTACAAAAATGATCTATCTTCAGTGTGTCTCTCCTCCTTGTGTGTGATCCTCCCCTCCTCTCAGACTTCTGCAGAATGCATGAACGAAGGAGCTATGAGCGACGAGCGATCCCCTCCTATGTGCCTCCGCACTACTCTTCTACCCTATTCTCTGTTGCACATCCCAATGTCCACTCCAACGCCCGAGACACTCTTCCTCCCTTTCTGCCGATCTTGTAGATCTGCAACTCTATGGCTATCAGTGCCCTTAGGCCGTGCTGTACAACCTTCCCTTGTGGCGACATCGGGCATGTATTCAACCACTCTCATAACTACCTTAACTTCCTCAACAACCATGAACGGCTGCTAAGTACTTTTCTTGAATTATGCGCCTTCTCTGACTCTGTGACAGTTGTTGGCCCCATGCCTCGACCATACTGCACTTTTTCACCTCGATCTTTCCTGTCGGCTTGCTCCTTGGTTGCTTTTGCGGTTCGCTAGTCCTCCCCTTACTCCACACTTGGATTCTGCTGCAAACCTGTCCATGTTGATGTTCGACAACATGTCGGCACTCGACCTCTACCCTGTTGACCTCCTATCGACAGCTTTGTCACAGCCATCTTTGTCGGTATCCCCTTTTGATTAGAGTGCTTATTTAACTTCTCTTATACGTCGAAATTACCGTCGATCGGACTGAACTCTGTGTCATTTCGCACCCGTAGTTGCTCTTCTTCCTGTCAAGCCACTTCGATAGTTTCCTGCTCGACTTATTGACTTCGACAACCAATCTTCCTTCGCACCAGTGGTTGTCAGCAATCCCCCTGGTCAGCCTCCTTCGTGTCAATCATCCTCGACTTGTCCTCTCATGATCAGTCAGCACTCCATCGACCTAACCATACTCTGACTTGTTGGATTGCACTCAGCCCATCATGTCGATCTTCAGTTCAACCTTCTTCTGCGACCCCAGCTTCTGTCACCTTCATCCTTCAGTTGCCATCCCTTCCGCACGCTAACAACTTCTCTTCCTGGTTCCGCAACTTTGGATTTTTCATGGAAACAGTCTTCTCTCTTCGACCGGCCATCCTGACTCTGGTCGATGTGGCCTCCCTTGACAGTTTCTCTTCTGCCTCGAATCATCTTGTCGACTTAACCATTGTTCCTCTGATCCCTCTTGGTCTTCGTCATCTTCATCCTTTCCTTTGACCACTCTGATGTAGTCGACACTCTTCACGTCGGAGTTACCACCGAATCGTCTAGTCCTCCGACTAGCCGCAGCTCTACTGCGACTTGGTCCTCCGACCGAAGTCTGCTCTTGGTTGTTTCCTGACCTTCTGGACTAACTGTCCTTTTCTTCAACAGAAGGAAATCACCCTCTGTATGTGACTCATGCGGTCACTCTCCCTGGCCTCTAACATGACCAATCCTTGTTGACCATCTGTTGTCGATTTCCCTTCCGGGATTCCAACCATCTTCGTCGGTGTCAACTCTCGACTGCTTTCTCCGCTTGGTCGATATCACCTTCGACCATTTCATCACTCTGTCTGAGTTGTCGACCATCGACCCCAGTGGTTGGAAACCCCTCAACTCACTACACTATCGACTATCTCCCTTTGTCCTAGAGGTCGTCGATGGTCCTCTGGGCGTCTTTTGTCAGCCATGCCCGACTGTTTCTCTTGGGCTTGGATGCCCCTGCATCACTCTCCAACTGTGGATGCTTCTCGGACAGTGTGGATACTTCGATTATCCCTCTTATGAGGAGAATCTCAATAGAAATGAATCTCCCCACAACCCCAACACTTTAAGGGTTCTCTTTTTATTTCTTCTTTTTTCTTATTAAAGAGATTATCTTTATACTCAGTTTTAATTGGTTGTTTCCTATCCTTAAAATTATTCCATCGAAAGCTCTTATATTTATTGAAGGGCTTGAATTATCTTCTTTGAAAGTTACTCCCTTCTTTTTTCTTAAAACTATAAGGATTTTCATGCTTACTTTTAAATTGATCGTAAGTTAATTTGGCTTTCCTCATTGCTTCATATAACGTTTTTGGGTTATCAAACTCTAACCTATTAGGTAAACAACCTAGGAATCTTTGAATCTTAGGTTTCTGTTAATTGCGGTAAGGCACATATCTTAACAAAGATAGGAATTTAGTACAAAAATCATGCATGGACATTGAACCCAATCTTAACTCATAGAACTCTTTTTCCTTTCCCTCATGGTAATAATATGAAAGATACTATTTTTTAAATTCTTTCTTAAACCAATTCTAACTAACTTTTCTATCATTAATTATTTTAGCTCTTTTTAAGTTCTGCCACCAAATCTCATCCTTCCCGACTAGATTAAAGATGGCCATTTTTCCCTTCATAGAATTTGAATAGTTATACATAGTAAAATATTTCTTAATCCCAAACAACCAAGCTTCAACTTCTTCTCCATTTTTGAATTCACCGTCAAAGGTAGGAGGTTTTATCTTTTTAAATTCTCTAGTTATCTCATCTTTATATTTTCTCTTCTTCCTTTGTCTACCCCAGAGCAACTACTAGAATCTTCTGATTCACTAGCTGCCGAGCTTTCATCAGAGGAAGGATAATTTATGAGTACGAGTCAACTCGTTTACGTTTCTTTTTACACTTGTCCTTAGATATTTCATTCAATTTAGATAGTAAAGCTTCATTAATATCTTCATGGGTTCTCATCACTCTCTCATGTTCAGTTTTAAAGTTAAGAAGTTCAACTTGTAAGTCTCTTACTGTATGTGGAATCTCATTTGAGTTATCATTAATAATATCATTGTTTTGTTGTTCTTCTTGCAGTTTAGTAAAACAAATTTCTTCTATACAAGTTAGAAGAACAACATACATACATAATTAGTTTTCTCATAATGTGAATAAACACCACAAGGCCAAGTATCGTAACTTAAACTTTGATACCACATTGTAACAAACCCAAATTTAAAAAATGCATAAATTTTAAAAACTTTTAAAATTCTCAATAAGAACTAGTATATTGTATAACTTCTTTGATACTAAAAGAATTCTTATCTAAAAAAAATAAAGCTCCCCTAACTTCAACATACGTTCACTTATCAACACACGTTTTTATGATCTCAGATGTATAACCTTGTTTATCAAGGAAAAAGGGGGGGGGGGTTATTTGTTCTGATCATGAATTTCATACATCATAAATTGTACTTGAGATATGAATAAACCTTTTTACAAAATCTACTTACAATTTTACAATTTTATTTACACCATAACCGAGCATTTATCTTTTCCTTGTTTTGGACATATATAAGCATGTATAGGCTTATAATTTTAAAGTACTTTTCCCATAGTGGCATCCCAATACCCTCTTCTATTTTTTATTTATCATAACACTATCGTATATATTATGTTATTCAAACTAATTTATCTTTGTACGATAGTTCTATAAATAAAATAATTTCTTTATCAACTATATTTTTGTTTTGTTTTGTTTTTTATGTAAATCGTCATAATAAAACATATTAACCGGTACTCCTCTGCATTATCGATTCATAAATTGTGGAGCACAACATATATAGGTTTTGGATCTCTTAATACCAGCGTATTATATAAATAAACCCAAATTTCAACAGGGATCTCTTAATACCAGCGTATTATATAAATATAAATAATTTACGCCTGTTTCATAATACGGTGTACAGAGTTGTTTTCTTCATTAAATATTATTACATTTGCTTCATGTACCAAAATACAGTCATTTCTCCATCATATTACGCATACAACATTTCTGTTTTGCAATGTTATAATCCCTAAATATAATACTGTTATCAAAATCTTACAAAATTTGTTGCTAACCCCCAAAAATATGAAATTGATTTATACAGAATAGTTCGTAGAGATCCAACTCATACTCTTATTTATAAATGAATTTAGTTTATTGAAATATCTACAGAAAACCGGCTCTATACAAGAATTTATAAACATAATCACAAACTTTATGAGATCGCCATATACACAACATAGATATAAAAATGGCATATATTGATGCTACATGTCATCACAAAAATTGAGGACATAAAACAATAATCTTTCTAGCGAGAAGGAAAAACGATATTCATGATTTCATAAACTAAAATAATAATAATACTTACTTGATAAAAAGGGGGGAAAACTACTTGGAGAATCAGTTCCTCCCAACCATAGGAGAGGACAACAATCCACTTAGTTTGACTCCACCTCCTAGCTGGATCACCACCATGCACAACAGAACTAGCAAGCAAGGCTTGAATGCAACAGTCTCTCTCAAAGTATGTAAGAAGCCTAGTGATGGACTTACAATCACAGGAGAAATAATCAACAACATGCACTCATAGCAACGATTTCTCCATGCACAACACAACGTCATGTTCTATCTCAGTGCACCAATTTATAGTTTTTGCCCAGGTCTTGTGCCATCCCAATCAAATCTCAATCAATCCTTCAATCCCTATGATTTAGGACCTTGTCTGGTAGTTGACCTTTTAGATTGGATTTGGTTGGTAAAATATCTCTTGCTTGCTTTACACTTGTTCTTTGTTTCCCGGTGGTGCCCTCTCATTCAATTGAATTATCCAAGTGTCTTTTTCCTTTATTAATAATAAAAATAATAATTGTTGTGCAAAGTATCATTCACATCTCATGTGAGTATTTTTTAGTTTTTAAATAATTCTTACGAAAATAATTGTTTTGAAATATTTAAAAAAATATTAAATCATAAATAAATAAAAATGTCTTGGGGGTATCACACTCCGCCAGTAGATGCATCATCAGCATCTCTCCAACCAGAGCTAGATGCATCATCAGTATCTCTCCAACCAAAGCTAGATGCATCATCACCTCCACCAATAGAGCCAGAGGCAGTATCAACACCTCTGCTAGAAAGAAAAAGAGATCTGAGAGCAACAGGGAAAAATTTAGGGGCAAAATTTATCCCATGGGCTATGTTTCGGCCTTTTTTTTCCAAAAAAAGATTCACCAATTTGCCTTTTTTTCATAAATGATTCGCCCAAAATTGATAGGATAATTTTTTTACTCTAAAAATCGCCAATATTGTCCAAAAACTATGTAAAGTCCTTAGACATTTGAATATTTTTACAAAACATTCACCAAACATTTTATAGTTACAACTTTAAGAATTAACAAGATTCGCTAAGGTTTATACACTTTGAGAAAATTATGGATCCTTAAAATTTTCCTTGGAGAGCAGGAGGGATAGGTCCATCAAGACGAAGTGTATGACCCTCTCCGAGCATCTCTAAAATAGAAACAAGTGAAGTAGGAACTGGTGGATGGTGGAGCCGATGAGTAGGATCGAAGGGTTGGTCAAGCAGGAGTAGAGGAGATGATGATGTAGGATCTGGAGGAAGGTCGACTAGGAGTAGAGGACTAGATGATGAAGGAGGTGGAGGAGGAGGACATGGTGGAGAGGGAGGTGGATGAGATGTTGAAGGTGGAGGAGGTGGATGAGACGTCAAAGGTGGAGGGGAGGAGGTGGAGGAGGAGGAGGAGGTGCAGTGGATGTGGAGGATGCGCCACTAGTCAAAGCAGCCGGTGGAGAAGGAGGTGGAATAACCAATAGAGGATCTCCGCCCTCATCCTGAATGGGAGCAGGTGGCACATCATTATCAAATGACCCAACATCTGTAAAATATATAGGACACAATAATAATTAGACAATTTCAATAAACATGAATTTAATATAACATATTAAAATACTTTTCTTTTGCATTAAATATAAAAAGAATAAAATGCAACTAGATTAATTCAAACATAACGATAAATTTACCTCTATCATTTGCTGGCTCGTCTTGAGTGAATAAGATGTTGGGACACCCTCTCCAATCAAAGCCAACATATGGATATGAAACCATGTCTAATCTAGGAGGGTCTTTGCTGCTTAGCATATCGATCACATCTACAATGATCCTCGCCGGAAATTCAGGTTGCCCCCTCTTAGGCATCATCTGCCCCCACATGTGCATACACACATTTGTCATCAACCAAGGTGGGTTTCGGTCAAAATATGGCCTCGTGGCAGGAAATCTCTCAAAAAATAAACAAAACAACTATAAAGCGAAAGGGAAGTTCTCCCTCTAGCCAATACCCACACGACACCAACTAAGAGCATAAAAAATGTCATAAGAAAATAACAGACCACCAAACACATCTAGGTGCCTACACTAAAGAATCAACATAATATAATAGAAGGAAACTAATGCATTTCCCATCACTAGTGATATGCACAATGGTCATCACCCACAAAGAGAGGCACCTAACATCCTCTCTACCAAAATCAACAATGGAGAGCTGTTCACCGCTGACCTGAAACTGAGAAGGCTCGAGAATGTTGGGATTGACATATATCTGAACATATACTAGCTAAGATGATGCTACAACTCCAAATGGTACCTCAGGGAATTAAGGAAATTCCTCACCTCTCATAGAGATCCCTGTGATAAAATATGTCGTCAATGGGTCGAAACTGCTGATCGGGACCAACTCAAAACGACTTCCTATGATGATCCCATCGTGTGATAAACTGGGTGAGGAATGTAGTGTTCCCCTTGAGCGATGTTGTAACGTCCCCTTCACCCAATCCGACCATCGAGAGGGAATATTGGCAAATCATGGGCTCTAAAAATTCACCCCAATGCATAATACGATTTTCAATAATAAACAATGTGTGTAGAAACTTAATAAACATGCACAGTGGAATTTAAAATATGTCCACACACATCTAGCAAGAAAATGCAATCATAAACATTATAGGCATCAATTGAAACAGTTCAGATTCAAATACATGTGAGTACTTATCTTTATTCAATGCAGATCCAAGCAACTAGCTGTGTAAGAGCTCTTTTCCACCCAACCATAGGCACTCCGTCCAGTATATACTCTTTCTACTAGGAGGACACCCCCAAGCTGGGCTATGAGTCCATCTGGTCAAAGGAAGCACCTACAGGCTTCTATCTCTCAGCCCACAATCCGTTTGGCTCTCTGTCTTCTAATTCGAATTCCTGGGTTTAATACACAGTCTGGTAAAAATGGCCATCAACAGAAATGGAATAACTCTACGTGGGGTAGCAGCTTGCTTGAGAGAATGAGAATGGAATAATGATAATCAAAAGAGTGTTGAATCTAAGGATATGTGGTGAGGGTGAAAAGACAACTTACATGACTTCTGACCATAGAATAAATAGGACTGCTGACAGCTGACATAACTGTCACAAAAGTGCAGTCAGTCCCATGCTTCAATAACTACATGAGGTGACTTTTCCCACCAACCACATACATGCAATAATGACTGAAAAAATGGTCAAAAAAGGAGATAATTGTCTTATTCCCATCACATGACAGAATTTTGGGTGAGTTCTAAGGTTGACACTTGGTAGCATAGGATTTGGTTTCCCATACGCCCCCTTCCTCTTCCCCTCCGGTGGAATCATAGCCCCGTTGGTGCTCTTTACACAGCCATTGTTGGACCATTTTATTAATTATGCACATAATATTTACATATACTCTAAATCGGCATAAAATCCAACCAAACAATCCAAATAACATCATACATGCCTATCCATTCACTAGTTGGGCCTTGGCCTTGAGCTCCGCACTAGGAATTCACATTATCATATTTACATCATTTACATTTTTAATACAAAGGGGTCAAAATCAGGATATTACAGATATGGCCTTCTCATAGAACTTGAGGAGGACGAAAACTCTCAAGAAGTGTCTCGTCTGTGCAGCAATTGGAGGAGGGTATAAATCTCTCTCCCTCTCCCTGGCCTCGCACACTCTCTAGGAGTTGTACTGGTCAACTTGAGCTTTCTGTTGCTGCCTCACCTCACCTCGCAGCGATCATGTCTTTGTTTCACATATAACATGAATTATCTAGTCTCATCAAACTAAATATAAAAACATTATATGAGAATTATATGTATTAAAATAAAAATTTGTAATTTTTGCAAAAAATTGACAAACGGTGCACTTTTATAAACATAACACACTGTGGGCGATGCGCATTAGTATTTACCGCACCACCAATGGTGCACTATACTACCCAAACGCATCAGTAATATATTTCTATAAATTTATAATTTTATTACCAAGCCAGTGCGCTATAATGTACATGCATCAACGCATTATCAAATTTGTTTTACCGATGCACCTATCGCACATCCGAGCACCTAGAATCGATGCATTGACCTTCCCTAGTAGCATTGTTTAATTATTATTTTTTAATTATAGAAAATTTTAAATGTATATGAAATGGTGATTCCTTAACAAGTAAATGCACCGTAACCGGTGTGCTTAATTTCATTACACGCACCGTTGTTTATTTCATTTTATAAGTGATCAGTATTGTTTCAATAGTGTGCCTATAACATGCCAATACACTGAAATATGGTGGATGAACGTGAACTAGAATCCCCGGTGCGTTTACAACAAGTAAACACACCATTTAATGTGCGCTAATGTGATGCAAAAGCACCACAGTTCTCCTAGTGGATGATGCCATAGCACCAAATGTTGGTGCACTGACGTGCAATCGATGCACCGTATAAGTTAGTTTTTCAAATTTCTTAGTGTATTTACCGGTGCATTCTATACACGTAAGCACACCGTATTGTCGGTGCGCTTATATGTAACGACCACACCGATTATTAGTTTATAGTTTTAAAAATAAATTTTATGTTATGGTCGTGCGCTACGAAGTGCAGCGCACCGGCATTGCGATGTACTGAAACTGTTTGGCTCTTCCCGCCGGCAGTGCACACTATAACAAATTATAGAGTGTATAGACTATCGGTGTGAGCCGAATTGCTCGAACGCATCCCACAAATTTTTATTTTTTTTAAATGGAAAATTGTCCTAATTGGAAAAATTAATACGCTAAAAATTGTTGAAATTTGGTTGAGCTTTGATGTTTAATTATTTCAGATGCAGAGACTTGAAGCAATGAGACAATTCAATCCATGAAATTCATACAACCATAACACAAGATATACCCTGGGGAAAATCCTCAAAATTATGAGAACAAAAACCCCAATAATTCTTCTCAGTATAATATGATGGATAGCAGATAATGCTTTCTTTTACAACATAGCAAATTGCTTTCGGAAGATAAGAGATAACCAAACTTCTTGGTGAAGATATAGAAGAAATAGAGAAGAGAGATCAATCAGATGTGTTCCCAACACAACAATAACAAGCACGAACAATACCCTGCACAAAGAGAAGCGCCTTGCCTTCATTGGAGAAGAGAATTTGCTTCACACTGGATTCATCAATCCCATGAAACATATTTATACATTTTTCTCTTCTATTTTTAACTTCTAACTTCAGGTTGAACTCTCCCTCAAACTGGATGTATTAATCTTGCATGGAGTGGTGCACCCTACTTCTCATGCAGTGCTTCATCTCACTAAGTTGTCACTTAGGATGAACTCACCTCTTAACTGAAAGCTTTCCCACTTAGTTAGGTGGCTAACTTAAGTGTCGACATGCAAGTGTCACAACTCATTTGTCATCTTTTAGTTTAACACAAGTGTCATCATGCAATAACACTTAGTTAACTAGATCCTCTCTTTAACTGAAGTGTCGTCTTTTAGTTTAACTAAAGTGTAAATACTTTAGTTAACTAGTCCATTTTATTTAACACTTAGTTAACTGAAATCATGTTGATTGATTTACTTGAAGTGACCACTGTGAGTTCTTTACTTAACTGAGACATATCTTTAACTGATGCTTTAACTAAAGCATTGATACTTAACTGAAGCTTTAATAATTTGAGTTCTCTTTAATTAGTTGAAGTGTCTGCATGGGAAATTTTGAATTCTCTTGATCTCTATGCTTTGTCTTTTATGTCTTTATCTCTTACTGCATGGTCAATATGTGGTAACTTTAATTATCCATCACATTACATTATACTAAGAAGAATTATCAGATGCTGTGATCATATTATATTATTCTGGACCAAATGATCATATGCTAAAGTAATTCACTTTAGAGGTGATCAATCTCTAAAGGAGACTTAATAGCAATATGGTGATCATGGTTAATAATATATCACACAACATTAAATGCTTTTTACAAGTAAAGCATGACATTTATATGGAAGGTCCACCTCTATACGGGAGGTCCATCTCATGGATACCTTTATACGGAAGGTTCACATGATAATCATGGCTTGATACACACAAGTTTGGAGCCTTGTCCAACAAGACTTTACAACATCATTACTTTGATCAATTACCTCTATACGGGAAGAATAACCTTTACATGGAAGGCAATCAAAGTGCTCACCTCTATAAGGGAGGATCAATCTTGACTACACAATATTGGTTTGGAGAATGTCTCCTAATGCTATATATTTAACACTCCCTAGCGAGGGAGGAATTCTCTTCCATACCAAGCTTGTCTCGGAAGTATCTGAACTTCATCACTGACAGAGCCGTTGTTAACACATCTGCAATCTGCTCATCAGTAGAAATGTACTGAAGTTTCACTGTACCTTTCTGGACCATGTCTCGGATGAAGTGATACTTCATTTCAATGTGCTTCGACTTTTCATGAAACACTAGGTTTTCAGAAAGCTTGATGCAACTCTGATTGTCACACCTAATAAATGTAGGCTCAATATTTTCACCGAACAACTCCGCAAGTAGCTTTCTGAGACACACTACTTCTTGACAAGAAACACTAGCAGCTATGTATTCTACTTTGGTAGTGCTCTAGGCTACGGAGCCCTGCTTCCTGCTGGACCAAGATATCATAGTTGATCCTAGGCTATAACAGTAGCCAGATGTGCTCTTATGGTCCACAATGCTTCCTCCCCATTCTGAGTCTGTATAACCAAGTAACATGACTCCTCCACTGGAGGCATATCTGATTCCATATGAAATTGTACCTCGAAGGTACCTAAGCTCATGCTTAGCAGCTGTCCAGGGTTTGTGTCTCGGATCAGACATAAATTGACTCAGAATGCTCACAGCATAACATATATCAGGCCTCGAATGTATCAAGTACATTAGCGATCCTATAAGTTGTCTATACAAAGTGGGATCTACTGGATCTGATCCAGAGCTTGACTCATGGAGTTTCCTCAAATTGGAAACCATCGGTGTAGTCATAGATTTGCAATCTATCATGCCAAACCTACGCAATACATCCACACTGTACTTCCCTTGAGATAGAAAATTTTCATTTGTTCTTTTCCAGATCTCAAGGCCAAGAAAGTAGTACATTAGAACTAATTATTTCATCTTGAACTCCGAGGTGAGCTCCCTCTTGCACCAAGCAATCAGATGTTCCTCTCTAGTAAGAACAAATCATCAACATACAAAACCAATATCAACGATTGGTTCTTCACTACTTTGAAGTACAAATTTGGATCAGCTTCACTCTTACAAAAACCTAGTTTTTGAAGGTAGCTATCAATTATGGAGTACCAAGCCCTAGGGGCTTGCTTAAGCCCATATAGATCTCTCTTTAGCTTTCAAAAATGGGGCTCCTTCCCATGCACCAAAAATCCTTCAGGCTACTGAATATAAACCTCTTCCTCAACCTCACCATCGATAAAGGTAGTTGTCTTCACATCCATCTGGTGAAGTTTCCATCCTAGAATAGATGCAAGTGCAATCATTGCTCATATTGTGGTGTACCTTGCTACAGGGGAAAAGGTCTCATCATAATTGATGCCTTCTTTCTGAGAGAAACCTATGGCAATGAATTTGGATTTATACTTCTCAGTGGTACCATCTATAGCATGCTTTATCTTGTAAAGCCATCTGGAAGTCACAATGGACTTCCTATCAGGTTTGGGAACAATATCCCAAACATCATTCTTCATTATAGAGTTGTACTCTTCTGTCATTGCATATTTCCAAACTTGTTGCTTTACAGCTTCTTAATATGAGGATGGTTCTGAATCACTGATGTGACTCATCAGTGAAACATACCCTGAATATCTTTCAGGTTACTTGCGCTCTCTGGATGAGCCTGCTGGTGCTTCATGTTTCTCTGTATTTGGTAAGATGTATCGGCACCAAGCCACTCTTATTTTATCTAAAGGTTCATCACGTGACCTCTCAACCAGTTCTACTGGTTCTTTAGGAGCTAGTGAATCTGAGGCATATTCTGGTTTCTCCCTCTCTAACTCTGAAGGGGGAGAATCAAACTCAGGATCCTCCATCTGTGAATCACATTGAATCTCTTTCGATATTTTGAAAGCAACTTCCTCATGGAAGGTAACATCTCGACTGAGTTCAATGTGTCTCTCACCATATACATATACTCAGTATGCTTTGGATTTCTCGCTATAACCCACAAATGTGCCTTTCTTTCCAGAAGGATCCATCTTTGTTCTCTTTTCTTTCGGTACATGAATGTATACTGGGCTCTCGAAGATCCTCAAGTGTGAGATGTCTAGATTCTCATCGGTAAAAAATTCTTTTAGTGTCTTCTCATCTAGAATGGCATGCAGGATTCTATTCTGGATGTACATAGCTCTATGGGTGGCTTCTGCCCATAATGAGGTAGACATATCTTGATCATGCATCATGGCTTTTGCAGCCTCACATATGGTTCTATTGTTTCTTTCGAAAATTCGATTTTGCCGAGGGTTATATGGTACTGTTAACTTTCTATATATTCCTACATCACTACATTTCTCATTAAATGCATGTGAATCAAATTCACCTCCATTATTAGACCTTAATGTATAGATATGATTTTCTTTCTCATTTTCAACTAGGGCTTTAAACTCTTTAAATTTGCTAAGAGTTTCACTTTTAGCCTTCATGAAATAAATCCATGACTTCCTAGAAAAATCATCTATGAACATTACATAATATAAGAAGCCACTTAGGGAGGGGGGGTGACATGGGACCACATACATCAGAATGTATTAAATCTAAAATCCCTTTAGATCTAGTAGAACTGGTAGAAAATATTTTCTTAACATCCTTCCCATTTGCACAACCCCGACATACACTATCGTGCTCAAAATCAAATATGGGCATACCTTTTACCATCTTTTGAAGTCCTAGTAGCGCTTTGTAGTGTAGGTGTCCAAGCATTCAGTTCCATAGCTCGCATGGACTGAAAGTGTGGTGAATCATAGCTTGAATGTACTTCCCGAGTACCTTGTAGGGTCCTCCCTCTCGAACTCCAATCATAGCAGCAGATTCTAGGATTTTGTTCTTTGTCCATAAAAGTGCTTTGTTATCCATGAAGATAACTCGAAAACCTTTGTCTTGAAGAACCGAAGCTGAGAGGAGTTTCTTCTTCAAGCCTGGAACATATAGAATTTCCTCCACATGTAGAATATCACCGGTGCTCAGTTGGAATGAGGTGGATCCAACTCCTTGGATCGAATAAGTTGAGTTGTCCCCCAAATCTACCATGCATGTGAATTCTTTCTCTTTTAGATTGGTGATGGTACTCTTGTAACCAGTCATATGTTTGGATGCACCACTGTCAATCAACCATGTGTCTGCATTTGTGATGATGGATCCCGAAAGGGATGAGACAATATAATACTCCCTTCTTGTATCCTTTTCTTCAGATGCATTCTTTTAAGTGATCTAATCTTCTATGGCGGTAGAAGAATGAAACTTTCCTTTCCGATTTTCTCTACAATCTCTTGAGAAATTGATTTTCTTGTTGAAATTGAAGCATCTAGCTTTTGACTTGTCAAATCCTTTGTCGAACTCCTTCTTCCTTGAATGAGAGAACTTCTTTTGAAAGAAGGGTTTATTTCCTTTCTTCATTCTTGTCGTGAGGGAAATATTTTCTTCTTTGATGCACATTGAATTGTTTTGGATTTGATCCTCCTCTTGGAGGCAGTCATGCCACAACCTTTCGAAGTTAGGTTGTACCTCTCGGCAATTTACCGCGGACAAGAATGTCTCCCATGAGGATGGGAGACCATCAATAGCGGTTTGGAGAAGATCATCTTCATCCACCACTACTCCAATACTAGCAAGTTGATCTCTTACCTTAGAGATCTTGGAGAAGAAGGAGGCCAATGTCTCATTAGTCTCCATCTTTAAGTTCCGAAGCTTATTCTTCAATGCCTTCTTTTGACTCGGGGCCTTCTTCTCATATAGATTAGTCAATGTATCATAACATTCTTTCGCGGTCTTCAACGGTGTTTTCACGGACATCAAGTTATCATTTACCAAATCATAGATAATCCATTTAGCCTTAGCTTGATTCTTCTTTAAGTTGATGCGCCCTGCATTAGATGTAGGCTCCTCCACCACAATGGATACATAGCCATCCAAGTCATGTTCCTCTAGGATGTTGAGAATCCTATCCTTCCAAGTGTTGAAGTTTGAGGTTCCCTCAAGACGGTCTTTTGGTCGTACAGAGACTGATGCCATTGTCTTCAAATGTTGTGCTCAACTTCTCAAGATCAACATAGGCTCTAGTTGGCATGCAAAATTGAGCTCCTTCACACCCTGAGCTCTGATACCATGTTGAAATTTGGTTGAGATTTGATCTTTAATTCTTTTAGATGTAGAGACTTGAAGCAATGAGACAATTCAATCCATGAAATTCATACAACCATAACAAGATATACCCTGGGGAAAATCCTCAAAATTGTGAGAACAAAAACCCCAACAATTATTCTCAGTATAATATAATGGATAGCAGAGAATGCTTTGTTTTACAACATAGAAGATTGCTTTCGGAAGAGAAGAGATCACCAAACTTCTTGGTGAAGATACAAAAGCAATAGAGAAGAGAGATCAATTGGATGTGTGCCCAGCACAATAATAACAAGCACAAACAATACCCTGCACAAAGAGAAGCACCTTGCCTTCAATGGAGAAGAGAATTCGCTTCACACTGGATTCATCAATCCCGTATAACATATTTAAACATTCTTCTCTTCTATTTTTAACTTCTAACTTTAGTATGAACTTGCCCTCAAACTGGATGTATTAATCTTTCATGGAGTGGTGTGCCCTACTTCTCATGCAGTGCTTCATCTCACTAAGTTGTCACTTAGGATGAACTCGCCTCTTAATTGAAAGCTTGCCCACTTAGTTAGGTGGCTAACTTAAGTATCGACATGCAAGTGTCACAACTCATGTGTCATCTTTTAGTTTAACACAAGTGTCGTCATGCAATAACACTTTGTTCACTAGATATTCTCTTTAATTGAAGTGCCGTCTTTTAGTTTAATTAAAGTGTAAATACTTTAGTTAACAGTCCCTTTTATTTAACACTTAGTTAACTGAAATCATGCTGATTGATTTACTTAAAGTGACCACTGTGAGTTCTTTAGTTAACTGAGACATATCTTTAACTGAAGCATTGATACTTAACTGAAACTTTAATCATTCGAGTTCTCTTTAATTAGCTGAAGTGTCTGCATGGGCAATTTCGAATTCTCTTGATCTCTATGCTTTATCTTTTATTTCTTTATCTCTTACTGCATGGTCAATATGTGCTAACGTTAATTATCCATCACATTACACTATACTAAGAATAATTATCAGATGTTGTGATCATATTATATTATTTTGGACCAAATGATCATATGCTAAAGTAATTCACTTTAGAGGTGATCAATCTCTAAAGGAGACTTAATAGCAATCTGGTGATCATGGTTAATAATATATCACACAACATTAAATTCTTTTTACAAGTAAAGCATGACATTTATACAGAAGGTCCACCTCTATATGGGAGGTCCATCTCATGGATACCTTTATACAGAAGGTTCACATGATAATCATGACTTGATACACACAAGTTCATAGCCTTGTCCAACAAGACTTTACAACATCATTACTTTGATCAATTACCTCTATACGGGAGGAATAACCTTTACATGGAAGGAAATAAAAGTGCTCACCTCTATACGGGAGGATCAATCTTGACTACACAAGATTGGTTTGGAGAATGTCTCATGATGCTGTATTTTTTACAAAAAATTAAATTATCAAGTAAACATTAATTTACCTACTGAACTGCGCGTCGGGGACACATCTTGGCTATGTATGAAGAATTTGAAAATTTTCCCACCGTTTGGAAAAATTCAAACTCAGTTTAGGAACCAATAAAAAGGAGCAATGTGTCAGCAGCGGGTGGAATGAGCACCGATGGCAGAGCATCTAGGTGGGTTATGAACGGCACCGGTGCAGATGGCTTGGACACACGCACTTGGGAGGGGTTAAAATGATTTTTACGACGCGATATTTTTTTTATAAAACCATGTTCCGATGCACCGGATAGGTTAACGCACCGGTGCGTTGTATTGACGTCGCACCACATGCAGGTTTTTAAATCATATTTTTTTAATTTTTAATATTTTAATAAATCCTAAACCGATGCGTTTTAGTATTAGACACGCATCAGGGCATTTATTAATAATGAACGAACCACATTTAGGGTTTTTAATTTTGTTTTTATAAAACAACCTGGGGTATTTATTTATCTTCAACGCACCAATGTGTAGAGATTACACAAATGCACCTTGACAGATTCAGAAAATTTCTACGTGTTTCGCATTTTTTTTTTAATTTATGTTTTTTTTTATCGAGGGGTGACATTGTTTTTGGCAGTCATGGTGCTTTGGTTCTAGAGATGCATCAGGGCATTATTGTTACAAAAACACACCACTACAGTTTCACAAAAATTACAACACGTTTCGGGGTGCGTTGTTTTTTTTTGGAGTCCTCGGTGCGTTTTTCACGTCGATGCACCGGTGCGTTTTTCACGTTGACGCACCGGTGCGTTTGGGTGACGTTTTCACAAGATTTCTGGCCGTTTTGCATCATTTTTTTTTGCCGTGCGACATTATTTTTTGGTCGTCCTGGTGTGTGTTGATTAGAGATGCATCAGGGTGTTTAAGTTAGAAATGCACTAAGAAAAAAAATCCGCTACAACCTCCAGCCATGCGCCTCCACTAGTGATCTTCACAATAAATGGATATTTGAGCTCTTTTGAGAGGAGCATATGCTATAACCTCCGCTACAGGGCCTTTTCCTTGTAGTGGGTTTAGAATATCTACGAGGTCTAAAATGGTATATTGACCCCCTCAACATAAAAAAGTTACCTTAAACCCCTGCTTCGGATATGGGATCAAAAGATGAAGCTATATCTTCAGACTCATTAAGAGAAACTTAGTGCAATACTGGAGGAGGATTATGTTCAAGGGCCTTCTTGACAACTGAATTCGAACACATTTCCCCCATATAATTTAAACTGGTCTCATGGGATTCATGAATCAACTAAAATGGGAATGCCAATTTGCCCTCAAATTCACAAACAACCTGCGAAGGAGGTATAGTATCATTGTGCACATACAAAGGGTTTTCCCAACCACTGAGAAGGCCTAAAGATGGGGCACTCCCCAAAATGGGAGAACCAACATGGTTAGAGAATCGACTAAAACTTTGGCCTCACCATGAGTAAAAGGATAAATTAAGGAAAGACCATCCCCCTCGGGATGCTTTGACAGACCAAGATGGGGAAACCTAAACGAAAAGAGCCCACAGGGTAAGAGCATGAAGAGGCCTTCCCATTAGATACAGACAAAACCAAATTAGACCCATCTCCACTAGAGGTAGGATAGACCCAGCTCTTCCCATATGGAGGAAACAAAGATGAGGCTAGAACATCATTACCCAACCCATCATTTCTAATTTCATAGGGATCAACTAAATCATTGGGAAAACAAAAATGACAGACACAATATTTTCTCAAAAATCCTAGTACATTGACCCCATCAGAAACCACACTAGGGTTGGGAACCAAAGAGGATAAATGGCCATCATAATTAAGCCCATGATTATACAAGTCCACTAGAGATCCTAAAGAAAAAAATTCAGGAGAGGGTGCCATTTTCTTACCAATCTCATATAGGGGGATCTCCACACCATCACAGAGACCATCATCACCATAGCCCTCAGAAGCCTTGGGTAATTTCACCACATGAACCATGTCTGACATACCTTCAATATAAGCCAGGGAAATACTATCAACGGGATAGATAACCTCTCCATCATGTAACCACACATGAGAACAATCATCTTCTGCTTCTAGTGTCTCTCCATCCGAGGAGGTAGCAAACCGTGAAGTTCGAAAAAGGGACCCCTCTAGATCCTTGTTCCTAACCACCTCTAGGAGGTCCTTATGGACATCCAATGAGATTGGTGGACTCAGTTGAAACTGTGTACCATCATTCACCTTCATTTGATTGGATTTCCTAAAATGTCTTTTGAAAGATAAGGGGCATTCGTGAGCCAAGTGACCATGTGCGTGGGATCGTTTGCAGCAAAAGGGAACTCCAAAGTAGTATAAACTTTGTATGTGTAAGGAATTCCCCATAGAGACGGTCATTTCTATAAATAACCCATCTCTTAAATCCAAGTCAACCAGAACTGTCCCTGTGGACATGATCTTGTCTCCATAGAGCTGAAATCTGCAGAGATATTCTCACCTAAAGACGCACCGATAAGCTTGAAGATATATAGAGTCTAAAACTTCGCTGACAACCTTGGTAGTTTAACCGAAATAGGTTGTTTAAAGAATTTCTCCTTCTGAGCATTGAAAAAATGAATCCAATGCTTTAGTTTAAAGGGCATAATGCCCCACATAAAAAAATCCTCCCAAAATAGTCAAAGCATCCTCCGAAGACCTGAAAATTGACCCTAACCATCCATTGGCCAGAGTAAAAAGACGCAGAGTGTAACCCAACTTTCCATCCCAATTTTCAATCACCCAACACCAGTAAGTAGTAGTGCTCATGTGGCACCCAAAAATTCTACCAACAAGGGCCTTCTCCACCATTGAGACCACATCATTCTTGGCCACGTCTGACACCAGAGCTAAATTATTATTTGTATTCCTCTTGTGAATGCACTTCTAGGACTTAAAATTACTAAAAAATTGACACAGATGGTTGGACTGCGCAAGCAAAGTGACAACCTCCTCATCTCCTGCACTCACAACCCTCCACTGAGATGATGAAAAGAGGCCCCTGACAGCCTTGGATTCTCCCTTGAAGACATTCGAGATACGACTCCGTGGAAGAGGCTTAGTAACCCTAGCATTCTTCGACTCCATCGAAACCATGAAAACTCCAGACCCTCCCAGTGGACAAGGAAACGTGCTGGAATCGATGTTATTGGTATTAAAAGCCTCGGGGAGGCTCCTACCCCCACCTTGGGTCTTGTGTCCAGAAAACTAACACGACCAAACCATGGATAAGGAAAAAGTAAACCGTTATCACTTGGGTCAGGATAAACCTCGAAATACTCACTGGAACAATGTCCTTTGTTAGTAATATCCAAACACGTAAACAAATCCACATTAACTACAACTGAGGCAGCCTCCACTATTCATCAATGAGGCTTGCATCTCCAGGGTGAATCACATCATCATGTTTACCTCATCTCCATGAAATCAACTTTGCAGGTGTTCATGGTTGAATGCATAAAAATTCTATGTCAAGAAACATCCTTTTTTCCTAATGATCCAATAAAAAACACTAAAATCAATATAAAAATATAAATAAATAAATATTTAACTTAATAAATACGAAAATATTTAACTTGTAAATAAATATTTCATATTACGACTAAGAAAAGTGGATTTCTAAGTGTAGGATACCAAAATAACAATAATTAGAAAACCTTTGTTAGAGTGTAAACTTGGTTTTCCTAAATAAATTTTGTGTGATTAAAAATGGAAATGATTTATCATGGTATGCAGTTTAGTTTCATAAAGATGAGTAGCTAAATGGAATATTGATTTCTTAATTTGAAGATAATGGATGAAATATTTTAGGTTAGTTTTAGAAGATTTTTATACTTGCTTTAAATTTAAGAAAGTATTGTAATTGGTTTGAAGGGTAAAATGTTATATGTAACTTGTTTGAAATGATTTTTCAAAAAAAAAATGTTATGAAATTTTTTTTTATGAAAATATTATTTAAATATTTATTTTGGTTTTGAAAAATTAAATTTTGATGAATAATTTTATTATTAATAAAATAAATTAAAAAAAAATCTTACAACATTGATTAGAAGTGGGTAATCATAGTAAGGATATTGTACTAACTGAGATTCTATGACAAGAATATTGATCGATTCTATGACAAGAATATTGATATGCTTCTAGAAAGTTCACATGGCATGGCACTATTGTTGATTTAGATAGCACGGAGTAAGAGTGAAAATATTTTAAAAGGTGTCAAAATAAGATACGTAGAAAATAGTGTGAAAGAGATACAAGGAAATAATATTATTTTTATTTTTATATTTTATTAAGAATGAATTATAAAGGAATAATTACGCCGTAAGGCATTTCTAGAAGTGAGAAACACTTTTCAAATTTTAGTTTTTATGGGTTATTGGCCATTGGATCTATTGTCTGACGATTATAATCATTTCCTCCGTCGATTACCAATGATCCTTTGATTGGCACTTGCAACTTGGATGGTGTGCAAATTGAATGTGGTACCTGTACCTCACCTGTTCGCATCACGTCCCTTCAATGCACATTCCTGAGGCGGTGGTTGTACCTATCTTTAGCTTTACCTATTCGAAGAAGGCGGGGCTACTTTGTTAGCACCTCAAAAAAGGCTTTGCCTTCGAAGCCACACAGTAGTTTTCATGGTGGGATCCAGATTCGTGTTCAAAATCCTTACCTCTGCCGCAATGTTTTTCCGCTTATAGAGTCGTATATATAGAGATGGATAAGAGGGGAATATCAGTGGTAGTAGCGATGAAGGGACATCTAGGGAGGAGCAAATCGACCATATCTCGCTCACTGGATGAAGCCCTGAAATGGCCCTCCTCGACAAAGACGACGTTTGCGAATACACACTCCCAATCCAAAATCTCATTCCTCCATCTTCACCAAGGGGCGTACTCAACAACCTTTCCTGTGCGGTCATAAGGAGAATGGAGGAGACACATATTGAGCTAGGAAGCAATGTCGTCATCTACAACCCTCTCTCTCACCCTCATCTCTTCCACCAGTTTGAATCTCTCATGGTGTGACAGGGATCCCTTCTCCTCGTCATCGAATGGAGAGTTGTCGATTCCTAGGAGTGTCGAAGTGGAGGTTGGAGGATCGAGCTTGGGAAATCCCATCGTGGAACAAGCCCTCTTCCTAGGAATATATGTAGGAAATGGTGAGTTTATAGGCCATCCCTTATGAGTCCAATTCGATCACATAAGGTGTTCAGCCTGTTCGTTCGAGTTCTTCCAAATATTTCATCTTAGCTGCTACCTCGTGCTCGTTGATGGGGGATCCATTAATTCCTTCCTTCGAGCGGATCTCATTCCATCGACCACGATTCATTTATTCGAGAATCGAGATTTAGAGTCCTTTGAGTACCTTGAGACTTACAGTCATTAGTGGTAGGTTCTCTCACCATCGATAGTTGGGAATTCATTAATGTCCCCTAATTGATGGATTCGTCAAATGTTTGACCTCAACACCTTTATTCACACTTGGTAAATGTACTCAGTGCCTTGATGCCCATTTCCATCATTGGTGGATTATCTTGCGTCTATTAAGGGTATACCTCAATGACTGGTAATCAGATGATGTCACATCAGGTTTGACATCAATACCCTTATTCACTTGATCGGACATGCATTGTAGATGGTTTGTTTAGAAGACCCTAGACTTCAGTGGCATTCAATATATGCTACTTGTGATCGTGATTGTACGTATGAGAGATTGTTCTCATACATCAGCAGTGTGTACCATTAGTCTGCATCAGTTGTTTCCTCTTCAACATAATACCATATCTTACTATATATGGGTCATGGCTATGACTATTCATGACGTGTGTTCACTATGTACTGCCTACTCATGGCCATTATATCAGCTTGGTATGTATTGTACCGATATGTATACATAGATATCATTATATTATGACGAATGGGCTACTTCTTCCATTTGTGTCTCCATCACTCCACTTCTGAGATTTGTAATTTATTTCAGCCATCGTAGTACCTTCTCTGACCTCACACATTAGGGGGCATCTGTTACACCGTATTTTGCCACCTTGTGAGCATCAACACTCCTTGGCCTCCCTTATCCATTTGTAGACAAAAAAACATATTGTTGGTTCTCTTTGAACCCATTTCCCCTATTTTTCCTCCTGTACGCAAGCTACTTCAGTACAGCTCACGTATACGCTGGTTGCATCACTACAACCAACGTACATCGACTTTTTGGTAAATAAAATTAAAATCTTTATTTTCACTCCAAAAAGCGGCCATTGTGACCTTTGGCCCTCCATGTAGCTTGAAATGACTTGATTCGACCTTTCACTTGCCTTTGGAGGGTTATATATTGAGCTATTGTGGTACATGGAAGGAGGAGAAAGAGAAGAGCATTGAAACTCTATCGAAATTTTGCCTTGCTTGAGTCTACATCCATTGATCCTAGTTGTTGTGAACCATTTATGTTCACCTCCCAAACTCTTTCATATCTTGTGAAGGATTTGTTCTTTTACTTATGAGTTTTCCACTGTATGGGGGATTGTAGTGGTGAAGGCACAAGTGGAGGGACCTAGTTCTTGGTTCATATGAGTTGCCGACATGAGGTTGTATCTTGTACTTCTTGTTCATATTAATAGAAATACTCATTTTCTCGTCCATTTATATTGTGAATGATAATTACTATCATTGGGTACATTTGCTTATATATATATATATATATCATGGATTATGCTTTTTTTTCCTGGGAAAAAGTCCGTAATTTTATTTCAAAAAGATGATTAAAATTACATTCTGCAGATGTAGTAGAATCACAAGGATCCCTACATTTTCACATATTTCTGTCCCATATAAGCAGATACAACAGCTTATAAAGAGCTGAACCAAAAAAAAGATAATCCCGATAAAACTTCGCCACAAGAAGATGAATCTTGAAACGTAAGATACCCAAAAGACGTCTTCTGACCGAAACCCTCAGCAGAAGTAATAGCAGATCCAAGTATGTGGACAAGCAGCAAACTCTGGATCTCCCAAACTACTACTGATGAAGAAAACGGCCAGATCCTGCAGAAACAGCAATCAAAATATCGCTCCAAGAACACCTCGCCCCTCACCACTCCCTCCAACTCAATGACAGTAATATTAGCAGGCCATCCCTGAAAATCAACGGAGCGAAAGACCGTGGCGCCTGAAAAGGATGGAGAGCAGAAAATAAAGAAACCTCTGCAGGTTCTTGAATCTGCGTCTCCATTCCATACTGCAGAGTGTACAGGCGAAGCGGCGTCAGGGCGTGTTCCTGGATTGCGATCGGCAGCAAATACCCTGGCCAGGCACATCCAGAAGACGATGGAACCCTCGGGAACGAAGCTCGACGTGCAGCAAAAACCCAACACCCGCCGTTGCTCTCGCTCGCCAACACTGCCACGACCACGATCAAGAAGCCGGCCGCAGACAGCGATCCCTTCATGAGCGGATCGAAGTCCGACGAGATCGCCAGAGATGGAAAAGAGGAGCCATCAAATTCCAACTGCGCAGTCGCTGGGGGTTTTCAGAAAGTAGGCAGGTGCCATAGCCCCAGAAGGGAGCCTGAATCGAACCGCCGCAGCCACAGTTAAGCCCGCAGATTCAGACCGCCAAGCCAAACCTGCGATGCCACCGAACCGTCCATCAGTTAACCTGCAAAACCAAAAGCTACACACACAGGAGGGGCGGCTGGGCGAAGCCCTGGCCGCCCAAGCTACCATATCATGGATTATGCTATTGTATATGCTGACGTCTTTTATGTATCATATGCACTTGTTTGCATTTATTGTTGAGACTAAGTTGCAGGTTCAAGAGTTGTGATTCGAGAATCTCAACATAATTCTTCATCAAACGTCCGGATTGAGGTAGGTCCTTTATTTGATTTATCCGTATTTGCATCTATATATCATATGTTGGGAAGTGAGTTGATTTCTTGAGTCCATTTGTTTGTTGTGGTCTACCCCGAGCCATAGGAAGTTTTTCTCCATAACAGATACCACAATTTTGCCTTATGGTTTGGGAACTATATCCCAAACATCATTCTTCATTATTGATTGGTATTCTTCTGTCATTTCTTCTACCCATTCTTTCTTTTGTATAGCTTATTAATAACTGGTAGGTTCTTGATTTACAAGATCACACATCAAAGCCACATAACTGGAAAATGGATTTGACTTCTTTCTTACTCTTGTGGAGCCTTCTGGAGATCCATAATTCTCTCCTTGTATAATTTCTCTTACCCAAGTAGGATTTCTCTTTCATGACATATTCATAGTGGGAGGTTCTTGAGGTTCTAGCATATCATGGTCTTTGGGTGTTTCATCTTTGGGGGAGGGTACAGCTTCTACATTTCTGGGAGGTACATATTCTTCATATACTTCTTAATGCTAGCACTTTCTGGATCTCTTGAGAGTTGCTTCTTCATCAAATGTTACATCTCTACTAATATCCATGTGGTGGAATCCTGGAATATATATTCTGAAGGCTTTGGAGACTTCATAGTATCCAACAAATATTCCCTTCTTTCTGGAAGGGTCCAACTTGGTTCTCTTTCTCTCTTTTGGAATATGAATAGACACTAGACAACCAAATATCTCGAAATTTGTTGCAAGTTTTCTCTTTCACACATCTATGAGTTTCTCATCTTCAACCTCGTAGCAAAGGTTGATGTCTCATCAGTCTAGGTGATCCTTGATCTCATCATTCTATTTATGGGTGTTTTTTGAGCCCGTGCAAAGTCTTCTTCAATCTATACACATGTGGTTCTTGGAGGTTGCTCGATATCTTCTTCTACTTCAATAGCAACATCTCGTCATAGTTGACTTCCTATACAAGTCTTGTTTATAGTTGAACCATCGTCACTTGTTCTATGGAACAAGTCTCATCATTCTTCATTTGTAGGTGATCGTGTATGATACTTCCTACAAGTCAAATTCAATAGCATGGTTAGAAACATTTCATAGTTCCCAAATATATGCATAAAAAAAACATAAGTCATACTATCTTAGCCAATGCTACAACATTCATTCATATCCCATATTCATATGGTAACTTTCTAGATGCCTTCCATCTCTAATAGGACATTATTAAGAGTTTGCACTACTCCCAATATGTCAGCAAAGAGGTTTCACTCTAGATAAGTAGAAATGGAATGTTGTATAGCACCATAAGCTACTTACCCATCACATGCATATCAATGCATAACACACACCCTAAATAAAAATAAATGTGTACACAACTGGACACTATCATTTAAACAATTTGATATAAATGACAATTCAAATACTTATCTTTGTTTGTTTGGCAGGACCTCCTTTGATCCTAGTCTCCTTGTAGGGATTACTGTACCTTTGAGCTCTACTTCATCATCGGAGTTAGTGAAAATTTATGAGGGGAGTCCTTTTCTTCTAAACTGGAGATAGTCTTCTTCTATCCTGTCATGTGCTTTGAAGAACCACTATCATAGGATATATTCTTCGATTTCTTGCTTTGCTTGCTTCCTAAAAGGTTCTTCATCCTCTTCTTCTTCATCTTCATCTTCAGCTAGGTGTATGTATTTTGTTGTTTTTCCTCTTCTTGTATTCTTATTTATTCAATGGACAATATCTGGCAATGTGTCCTAGCTTGTCACAATGGAAACATTGAAAGTTGGAGTAGTTTCTTCTTGAATTGTTTCCTCTTGTCCTTTGGAACTTCTTGGGAGGTTGAGACTCCTTGTGGCTTTACTTCTTGAAGTTATATTGACTTCTTCCTCTCTTGGTATGGGTGGCTAGGGCTTGATCATCTTCTTTAAATAAAGCTTCTATATTGGTTACTCTAGACTCCTCTTGGATGCAATATTCCCATAGAATGTCGAACTTCATGCTTTCCTTTCTAGCACACATAGTTTGGATGAATGAATCCCAAGGTCTAGTGAGACAATTGAGAGAAGTCATAACTAGATAATCTTCATCAAGGGAGTCTCCAATGGCTTCTAGTTGCTCCTTGAACTGGGAGACCCTTGTGAAGTAGTCTTGGATGGGTTCTCCTTGGCACATATTGGTACTCTTTAATTGAGTTCTCAAATTCATCTTTCTATTAATGTTCCTTCCTTCATACATTCTGGATAGGGAATCATACATCTCCTTCGGGGTCTTCTTGGATGACACTTGAGCAATCAAGTGGTCTTTAATAGAATCAACAATGATCATCTTTGACCCAATCAGGTCCTTTTTGTGCTTCTCCTTAGCTTCATCCTCTTCAAGTTTTGCAACTTATTCCTTGATGTATTTGGAAAGATCATTATCTTCAAGAATGAGGCCAATCCTATATTTCCATGCTCGTAAATTCTCTATGCCTTCTAGTGTATTCTCAAGCTTAGTGCTTGGGGCCATCTTATCCAGGAGGTCACCAAAAAATGAAATTTCTCAAAATGAAAAACTAAACTTACCAGGAGATGTGCTTGACTGAGGAGAATTGACTGGTACACTTGGTTTCTAGAGATTCCAAAATTTCACCTCTCAAAATTGACTTGCGAAATTCTGATCTGCAATTTTTGCAATTTTCTGGTTTTTTTGGTCCAGAGTCAAACTAGGGTTTGAATTTCTGGGAGTTTTACCCACTCAAAAAACTCAATCTTGGTATCAAAATTTTGCTCTTTGAGAGGTGCATCTTTCTATGCAATCAGATTTCCAAAATACCAACTTTGACAGAAACCCTAATTTCTTGCTAGAGGGAGAAGAGAGAGAGTTTCACCTAGTGAAAGTTGTCCTATTCAGGCTAGCTCTGATCCCATGTTAAGGTTCAATATTCTAATATAGATAACATCAGCATTCAATTCAATTTCACAACAATATCATATACAGGATTACTGAAAGAAACACAATCACAAGCTAGACACAGATTTATCTTGGGAAACCCTCTAGGGGAAGAAAACCCAGCAAAAACTTCCTCAATATAGATGATCAAAATTACAAAGACAACCCCAAACAAGTGTTCCTTCTCCTTGAATATATATATCTCTCTCTCCTATGCAAATTACACAAGTGAGTGTGTGTGTCCAAATGAGGAGCACATCGCACCTATTTATACTTTATCTTTCACTTGACCTTTTCACTTAATATGTCGGCCCCAACTAAACTTGACTGGTCCAACTCCTCTAGGAGACTCAATAACCCTAATACAAATGATTCTAGGGATATCTAATGCCCCGAATTACAAAGGAGGATTTACCTCATGAGTCTGTGATGACCAATAATAAAATCCCGACGGAGGAATAAAACATCTTCGAATAAATTACAATAATAGAATATTCTTCGAAGTTACAATCAACATAAACCAAGGGATCCCCTTCAATGTTGGGGATGTGGAGAGGACCACTTGCTCATAAATTGTCCACATTAGATTGGGAGTACCAAACATGTTCACAACATCCAAGATGATGAAATTGTGGGAAATGTAGCCAAGATCATCCATCGAATCTATGCTACACTAGAGGACTGGCAAGTAGATCATTAATCAACTGTGGTTGAGGTTGAAAGAAAGATGGCTAAGCAATCTATTTCTATTTTAATTGAACCAAGATATACTCACAATTATGTTAATCCAAGATCTACTAACATAACCCAAGATCTACTCACAGTTATGTTACTCCTAAAATTGTTGAAATTTGTGCTTTTGAGAAGAGAAAACATAATAAATCATGGTTGGTCTAACTAGCCACTGGAACCAAGAGAAAAGTTATTGAAATTGTGGAGAAATCCATTAGATATGGGTGGATTATTTACATGGGAAAATTTGAATGTTTTTACACTTGATTACTACAATGTTCTCATTGGAATGGATTGGTTGGAAGCACAACGAGTTGATTTTGATTGCTACAACAATAATTTCAAGCAGATTGATGAAGAAGGAACCCAAGGATAGTAAAAGGCATTCCAAATATGGTTCCTATTAGACATATTTCATCCTTGCAGCTAAAGGAGTGCTTTACTAAAGTATGTCCATTGTATGCATCCCATGTATTAGACAGAGTAGAAAATAAACTTCCCAAGTTGGAGGACTATCAAGTCTTGCAAGAATTGAGTGATGTGTTCCTTGATGAAGTGCTAGGACTTCCTCCAAAGAGGGAAATTGATTTCTCAATTAATCTTTCTCTAGGAGCTGAACTAGTTTCTAAGACACCTTATAGAACAAGTACCCTAGAATTTCTAGAGATGAAAATGCAATTGCAAGAATTGTTGGAAAATAGATACATTTGACCAGGTGTGTCTCCACGGGGATCACCGATGCTATTTGTGAAAAACAAGAATGGAACTCTCAAGTTATGTATTGATTATAGGCAACTAAATAAGGTTATGGTGAAAAGTAAGTACCCTCTACCTCAATTTGATGATGTATTTGATCAAATGAGAGCGACAAAGGTGTTTTCAAAGATTGATTTGAGTTTTGGTTACCATTGAGTCAAAATCAAGGAAGAATATATCGAGAAAACAACATTTAAAATGAGGTATAGAAATTAAGAGTTTGTGGTGCTTTCATTTGGTCTCACTAATGCACCAACTACATTCACGTGTCTCGTGAATAGTTTTTTTGGCAAGTATTTTCTTATTTATTCCATGAATGGAGAGGAGTATGAAGAACATTTGAGAATGGTTTTGCAAGTGCTAAGAGAGCATAAGTTGTATGCAAAGCTAAGAAATGTGATTCCCATCAAAAGAAAATTCATTATTTGGGTCACATCATTTTGGAGGAAGGAATATATGTGGATCCAAAAAATATTGAGGCCATTATGAATTCACCAACGCCAAAGAATGTGACAGAGTTGAGATCTTGTATGGGTCTTGCTAGTTATTATAGAAGGTTCATTTAAGGATTATCCAAGTTTGCAACAAGAATGTGAGAAAAGATTCCAACTATTCAAGAAGATTCTTACTATTGCTCCAATTTTGAAAATTGAAAATTTAGAAAAAGGAATTTGTAGTGTGTACTGATGCATGTAATCAAGGAATTGGATGATTTCTTATGCAAGATAATCATGTGGTATTCTATAAGTCAAGAAAGCTAAAGGAACACGAAATAAATTATATTACATATGATTTAGAGCTTACTACCATAGTGCATGCTTTAAAAATGTGGAGGCATTATCTGATGGCCAATAAATTTGAGCTCATAACGGCCCACTTGTTGGAGGATCCTAAGTCGACTTGCCGACTAGGTCCTACATCCGACTAATTGTAATATATGTCGACGGATTGTGTCGACCAATAACATGTCAGGTCGGTCAGTTAAACTGACAGGTAGTTATGTAACTGTTTTTCAATTGTATAAATAGGCTGGTGAGCCGACCTACATGATAATCATAGATTGTTCATGTATATGTAATCATTCTGCATATCTTGATGCATAATATACAAGCTTGTTGCTTCCTCTTCCTTCCCTTTTTTATTGTATGTGTATATTTGTGATTGCTTGCATATATTATATTATGTGTCAATGGTAACAATGCAACCCCTGCAACTACAACATTGGTTCCATTGCAACACACAGTTGGATACTCCACTCCCAGAGTATGCCCTCACAAAATAAAACATTCGTCGAATGGTCGAAGAAATATCCAAATCCCGACAGAACTAGAAGGCTAAATTTCAAGGAAAAGGGAAATGAAAGCTTGCTATACAAGATCTGACAGAAGAGGATAACGTAGAACTCATCAACAACGCGACACAAATTTTAGAAGATGTAGCTAAAAACAAGGTCCCCGTCGAAGAACAATTCAAGAAGTTCTTGGAAGAAGAAAGGACCCAAGATTCGACACCTCCACAGAAGAAAACCAATATTGTGGTCGAACCTCATGTCGACCTCACCTAGAGAGCAGAGACATAGAAGAATTGAAACTCACAAGCATCTATACAAACTGCAAGAAGAACAAGTGACATTTTTTACTAAGTGCCAGGACTTAGCACAGCAAATCATACCAATACTGTCTAGTTCCGACACAACAAATCCTCTCGAAAAAGCATACACAATATTGTAAAATATCATGTCAACTATGAGAGACCAATTGGCTAAGAACCGACGGGATTAGGCTGCAAATACATCTATCTTAATGACAAATCAATACATGGATTTCACAGAAGCTCAACGCCTGCTCTCACAGTACTCGAGAATCCACCACACTAGCTGAAGTCTTGCACAACTAGTATACTTACTACGGAAAACTGTTTGAATAAATGAAGAGGATGTGAGAGCTGCTCAACACACTTCATCAACAAAGACAAAATGCCGACGAAGTACTCACTGAAACCATCGATGAACAAATTATCATGGAGAACAGAAAGCTCGCAAAGCTAGAGAAACAAGAGGAACAATGGATCAACCAAGCTTGAGTTAGCCTCTCCAAAGTTGAAAATATATGTCCACACCTTCATTGACTTCTTTCCACTGCTGCTGAAAAAATGAAACTATTTGGCCATGGCATGATCAATCCACAAGACAAATCCACGCAAGACAAAATGGAAAGCTTGTCGAGCCTAACGACTCTGACCATCGACATCCAAAATGCATTACACGTCTGGAAGGACTTTCAGCATCAGTTATCAGTATCCTCAGAGGCCATTGTCAAAGTCTCCATCCAAAAGCAAGCACCAACCAACTCTAGTCAGCCACAACAGTAGCAGTAAAATTCACTACTCACAGTTACATTGCATCTCCTCATTTCTTCAGGACGAAGAAATATTTTGTGGTGGGGGAGATGTTGGAGGAGCCTAATTAGACCTTCCGACTAGGTCCTCCATCCAACTAATTGTAATATATGTCGACGGATTGTGTCGACCAATAACATGTCGGGTCAGTTAGTTGAACCGACAAGTAGTTATGTAACTGTTTGTCAATTGTATAAATAGGTTGGTGAGCCGACCTACATGATAATAATATATTGTTCATGTATATGTAATCATTCTGCATATCTTGCTGCATAATATAAAAGCTTGTTTCTTCCTCTTCCTTCAATTGTTTATCATATCTGTATCTTTGTGATTGCTTGTGTATATTATATTATGTGTCACTGGAAACAATGCAACCCCCGCGACTGGGTTGGCAGGTGTGGGGGGGGTCATTTTTTAGCCTGGTGGAAAAAGACAGGTAGAGTTCGCTTGGGGACTAGGGAAAACCACAAACAACAACACAGAATGGCTATCTCTTCTCAAAGGATTAGAAATAGCTCCCAATCTAGGACTGAAGGAACTCATCATTTTCGGAGACTCCCTCCTCATAATCAGGGAGGCCATAAAACTCACTCTAAGTTACAATCAACCTATTTCTAAATACCATCACATCCTCAAAAAGCTCCTCCCCAAATTCATCGTCATCAAGATCCTCCATATTCTCCGAGCAAACAATCAAGAAGAAGACATCATGGCAAACAAAGGGGCTCAAATTGATCTTGGCTATATTACCCTTAATGATAAATATTTTGAAAAATGTTGGATTCCCTAATCCATTTCTCATCCCCCTAAGTCGCCACCTTTCTCCATGCATCACACCACACCCACCCCCCTCTTGCGCATTAACTCCTGGCCTTCACATGGCTCTCCATCCCTGCCACCTTACAACCGCCCTGACCTCGAATTTAAGGCGCCTTGGGCCTCTCCCTGTCCTTCATGGGCTAGCATGCTCTCCAAAACTTCCCCCCTTTCGTATTGCCCAAGTCATTCTTCCCACACAAGCTTGAACCCCTCCTTCCCTTTTTCGTCTTCGGCTCCAATTCTACTGTGTAATGGGCGACTTTCCCTCTGTGTTTCACTTTGCATCCTCTGTGGGTGCTTCCTCCGACGCTAGATTTCCCCCGACGAATTGCCTTCTCTTCCATAATTGTTGGCTGCTTTTTGGACAGACCCGGGTTTTAATGATGCGCAGCAACAAAACCACTTGGCGCACTGGCCCTCTCGGCAATGAGCTGCGCGGCAGCTCGAGGTCTCACCCGAAGTGGCTATGGGGGGGCTAAGGAATCAGATTTCCTTAACCCGGGCGACGCGGAGACTGTTCTTTCCTCCTCGGCGATTCCTCTAAGGTGAATGTCTGATCCCTCTTCAGACTTATGAGCACGGCCGCGCTCAAGCTCTGGCTTAGCAGCTTAGCTACGCGATACTTCCACTCCTGCGCTAGGACCGATTATCCTCTGCGCTGATATTCTATGCGTCGTTCCACCTGCACGCCCGTCGCAACAACACGTTCTCCTATCGCTGCGGCGACGTGTCTTACCGAAATCCTCGACCCTTAACGATTATAATCCTCTAGGAAGCTCCAAGAACTTGCTCAACACACTCTTAAAGATAATGCAATATTCCTATATTTGCTGTTAGTAAACTAAAATAGGCAATTACTTCAATCACAACATCACACAACGAGAAATATGAAATCCACTTCAACGGGGAAATCCACGTCCACGGGAGTATCTTATATTAATGAGAAAATGATATATTTATACAATATGCTGCGCACACAGCTGCAGCCTTAGATCTTTCCAGGAAACTCCACGCACACAGCTGGGAGCCCTTCTCTTGATCTAGTCTCTTCCTCTTCAGAGATTACAATAGCTCAGACGTCGACTCTGACTGTCTGCAACTCAAAGATTAGCTTCACTGCTAACCAGCTCTAACTCCTGTTTTCTAGCAACACGGTAGAAAGCAATCAACAAGATCGTAACAGAGTATGATCCACTCGATCAATCCTTCTCACATCTAGTATCCACTATCTTAGCTAGCTCACTATCTAGCTGACTATTGACTAACCAACTAACATCTACCCTTCACAATTATACATATATATAGGTGGCCATGGCGGTCGCACCTTTACAAAACTGTGGGCCTTTCCCAGCAGTAATCCCCAAAAACCCTAACCACGCACATGGCTAGGTGTACTGTAGGCGCCGCTTGCAGTCATGTCGCCGCTTCCTGCAGGCTCCATGATTTCTGGTGCAGCTTACGGGTATGGGCACCTTGTCCTTCGCCTTCAATGTTTTGGTCCGTTGCTCCTCCTTGATCCGAGCAACCATAACTTCTGTACTTAGCCTTAATGAGGGTAGCTGAGCCCTCTACTCCGTCGCTTCATTGATTGTGGTAGCTGGGCTTTCCACTCGGCTACCTTCATTCTCTTCTGACGTGCGCGCGAGCTCCGTGATTTCCGGTCCGTAATCTGCGCTGAGATTATCCATCTGGCACCGTACTGCGCACCGTCTTCTTCTGTCCCAAAATTGGCGCTTATTCAAAACTTAGCACTTTCTCTTCCATACTTGTGCTTTTTCCTCAAAATTCGCAGCTTTTACCATAGCTGCGGCCTTAGCTCCAACAGGCCCCTAACACTTACTTGTGGCTCGCCCTCGAGCCACTCGCACTAGTGTGTGGTCGCTTTACTTGCGCATCTTCTTTTGCTTGGGTCTCCGCGAGTGTTTTCTTCCACTGCGCAATAGCGTGGTCCAATTCATCGACACACTCGACAGCTGTCTGCACCGTTTCTGCAGTGGCTTCTTCTTTAGTTATGGCCTCAATCACCTCTTGAGATTCAGCAATTTCTTTGATTTTTGCCTCGACTTGGCCCACGATATCAGCATACTCATCCATAAATGGCTGAATGTTGTTGGTGAGCTTCTCATCTTCAGTTCTAAGCTTGTGCAGTTGCTGTTGCATTCTGCGCACTTCACTCATTTTCTTCATTTTTGGTAAGCCTGTTAAGGTCTTAGCTTCTTCAGTCAGAATAGTTAGGGACTATTCTGCGGCTTGCACCTGTTCCAAAAGACCAAATTTAAAAGGGAGCTTCTCAAGCTCCGTCCAAGCTTCCATAGCCTGGCTCATCAGGTTCTCGGCTTCCTGTATTCTGTCTTTCATTTGTGTGGAAGCTCTGCTCAGCGCTTCAAATTGTTCCTGCGCATCATCTGTAAACTGCGCGGCAACACGAGCTTCCAGCTCGGCGATTTGGGTTCTATGGCCCTCAGCCATAGCAACTATTTCATGCTCCAGGGTTTTCACCCTTCCTCCAATGATTTGAACTTTCTCAACCAGAGGGAGGTCTGGTTGAATCTCGCAAGCCGGCAATTCTTGGGCAATCTCATCCACTGCGTTTCTTATGCCAATGTCTTGCGCCTCATAAAGTGCAAGTTTCTCGGAGATATTCTTATGGCTTTCCTTCAGCTCGATCTCCTGCGATTGCAGTCGTTGATTTTCCTGGAATGTAGAGAGCTCTCTAGCTCTCAACTCAAGAGAAACTTTCTCATGTACTAGCTGTAGAGTCTCTATAGGAATTAAAGATAAATTTATTTCGACGGGCCCAACTGCGCTTACCTGGAGTGCAGCTAGCGGATCTGGAAGTGTCATGCTTGTAGGCGGAATGTGCACGACAGTATGCCTTTCTACGAGTTCTTCAACTCGCTCGGTACTTGGAATTTCTTGTGGTGCCTGCGAAGTAGATGCTGGAGCATGAGTCTGCGCAATCCTTCCTGCGAGACCCTTTATTTCCACAAACTGCAGGTCTATAGCACTTCTGATGTGAGCGTGCGTGTTCCGCAGCTCACGAAATTGCTCTTTCAGATACTGGTCGATCAATATGCAGGGTGGGTCTAGTATCTGCTAACTTGGCTATCCAAGCATGTAACTCAAGTGCAAATGTGACAAAGAAAATTTCATGAAGGTCAGTATAGATATACTTCTGCAACCATTCTTCTGGCTGGAGCCTAGAGCTTCTATTTTCTTGTTCAGCGAACTCTTTAGCCTTTAAATCGAACCACTCCTGAATTTCTGTAGTTGTAGGATTCCAGTAACGCATTTGTTAACTGAGCAAGTCTCAAGGCAACAGAACCATTTGTTGGCTCAACAACAGGGTTCAAAGCAATGGAACCATTTGTTGGCTCCTTTTTTCTCTGGGTTTCGCCTCAATCTCGCGTGTCGCTGAAATAACAAGTCTCAATCACGCGGCAACGGAACCATTTGTTGGCTGCTTTTTGGACAGTCCCGGGTTTTAATGATGCGCAGCAACAAAACCCCTTGGCGCACTGGCCCTCTCGGCAACGAGCTGCGCGGCAGCTCGAGGTCTCACCCGAAGTGGCTATGGGGGGGCTAAGGAATCAGATTTCCTTAACCCGGGCGACGCGAAGACTGTTCTTTCCTCCTCGGCGATTCCTCTAAGGTGAATGTCTGATCCCTCTTCAGACTTATGAGCGCGGCCGCGCTCAAGCTCCGGCTTAGCAGCTTAGCTACGCGGTACTTCCACTCCTGCGCTAGGACCGATTATCCTCTGCGCTGATATTCTATGCGTCGTTCCACCTGCACGCCCGTCGCAACAACACGTTCTCCTATCGCTGCGGCGATGTGTCTTACCGAAATCCTCGACCCTTAACGATTATAATCCTCTAGGAAGCTCCAAGAACTTGCTCAACACACTCTTAAAGATAATGCAATATTCCTATATTTGCTGTTAGTAAACTAAAACAGGCAATTACTTCAATCACAACATCACACAACGAGAAATATGAAATCCACCTCCACGGGGAAATCCACGTCCACGGGAGTATCTTATATTAATCAGAAAATGATATATTTATACAATATGCTGCGCACACAGCTGCAGCCTTAGATCTTTCCCGGAAACTCCACGCACACAGCTGGGAGCCCTTCTCTTGATCTAGTCTCTTCCTCTTCAGAGATTACAATAGCTCAGACGTCGACTCTGACTGTCTGCAACTCAAAGATTAGCTTCACTGCTAACCAGCTATAACTCCTGTTTTCTAGCAACACGGTAGAAAGCAATCAACAAGATCGTAACAGAGGATGATCCACTCAATCAATCCTTCTCACATCTAGTATCCACTATCTTAGCTAGCTCACTATCTAGCTGACTACTGACTAACCAACTAACATCTACCCTTCACAATTATACATATATATAGGTGGCCATGGCGGTCGCACCTTTACAAAACTGTGGGCCTTTCCCAGCAGTAATCCCCAAAAACCCTAACCACGCACATGGCTAGGTGTACTGTAGGCGCCGCTTGCAGTCATGTCGCCGCTTCCTGCAGGCTCCATGATTTCCGGTGCAGCTTACGGGTATGGGCGCCTTGTCCTTCGCCTTCAATGTTTTGGTCCGTTGCTCTTCCTTGATCCGAGCAACCATAACTTCTGTACTTAGCCTTAATGAGGGTAGCTGAGCCCTCTACTCCGTCGCTTCATTGATTGTGGTAGCTGGGCTTTCCACTCGGCTACCTTCATTCTCTTCTGACGTGCGCGCGAGCTCCGTGATTTCCGGTCCGTAATATGCGCTGAGATTATCCATCTGGCACCGTACTGCGCACCGTCTTCTTCTGTCCCAAAATTGGCGCTTATTCAAAACTTAGCACTTTCTCTTCCATACTTGTGCTTTTTCCTCAAAATTCGCAGCTTTTACCATAGCTGCGGCCTTGGCTCCAACAATAATTCACTGCCATTTTCGACTTCGGCTTCCACAACATCACTAAATACCACCTCCCTCTCCTTGTATTTCTCAAGGAAATCCCTCTTATCCCATGCCCTTAATCCAACAGTCGTTGAAGACATTGAGATGGAAGACATCGAGGAGCAACTCCATCGCATCAGAGGCGAGAACGCAGAGTTGAAGCAAGCCATTGGAAGGATTTACACTCTGCTCTCTTCTACTATCACAGAAGTCAGAAATGGGAACACCTTGATGAATGGAAGGATTATCACAATCTCAGAAACTCTGGTGTATGCAGTTGTCAGCATTTCGAACATAGACTCCATCACAGATGACAACAACAGGAATATCACTGATGTGGAAGGAAAAATAGACAAGTTGTGTGACGATATCAGCCGTTGCCTTCGATGTAGGACAGTGCAAAATCAGACTATGGAAAACAACATGAACACTCGATTGAAAGTGTACCAAGACTCCCCACTCAGCACCATGGATGCCGCTGACGATCTCTAGAACTCTGGTTTTTGCTTATCTGTCTAATCTATCTAGTCAAATGGGCATAATATCTTTTGTTTACAGTGCATCCTATAGGGCAAGAACTACTTCTGTTATTATTTTTTCCTCATCTACACAGCTCCAGACTCTTAATTTTGATTTTACAGTATGTTTTTCTTTGTAATCCTCTTATTAGGGCAATTTGTAAGGAGTTACAGTCTCCATAGAATAGGGCTCTACAGAAACAGTTCCATTTTTGTAAAAGAGAAGCATGATAGTACTAACATCAGCTCTATCAGAGAGCAGTCTTTTTCCACCTTTGTAACCCTTTTTATTTTAATATAATAACTCTCAACCATTTCTGTTAAAAAAACAAAAACAATGCAACCCCCGCGACTACAACACCACTGTAGTCTGAAATATTTGTTTGAGTAACCAACATTAAATGTAAGGCAAGCTAGATGGATGGAATTTTTATGTGAATTTGATTTTGAACTCAAACACATAAAAGGGAAGGAATATAAAGTGGTTGATGCACTCAATAGAAAAATACATGTAATGCATGCAGTAGCCACTAGTATTTTCCATGTAGATTTAAGATATATGATTCTTATTTTCCTTGATGAAGATGAACATTATGTGCAAGTAAAAGATAAATTATAGCAACATAATTTAGAAAAGAGGTATGGAGGTTATCATTTGGAGGAGGATGGATTTCTTACCTATAAAAATAAAATGTATATTCCTAATGTTGTATATTTGAGAAGAATTATTGTGAATGAAATCCATAAAATGTCGTATTCTAGCCATCCAGGATATCAAAAAACAATTGCTACATCAATGAAGCAATATATTTGGTCGAGAATGGAGAAATATGTTGTTGAGTATATTTTGAGATGTATGAAATGCCAATAAGTAAAGGTTGAACATCAACACCTAGTTGGATTATTGTATCATTTTCCAATTCCAAAATGGAAATGAGAAGTGGTAACTACATATTTTATCATGGGGTTATCAATTAATTGAAGAAAGCATGATTCCATCATGGTTGTGCTAGATAAATTGTCTAATGCAACACATTTTATTCCAGTGAAATCTACTCACAAGGTTGATGAGCTAGCAATGATATTTATGAAAGATATATTCAAAATGCATTGGATACCCAAAACAATTGTATTTGACCGAGATACAAAGTTTACATTTAACTATTGGAAAAATAGTTTTGCAAATTTGGGTACATAGTTGAATTTTAGTACTGCTTACCATCCACAAATAGGTGTGGAGACATAAAGAATAAATCAAGTGATTGAAGACATGCTTCACATGTATGTGATGGACAAACCATCCAAGCAAGAAGATTATGTACACTTGGTAGAGTTTGCATATTATAATTGGCATCAAACATAATTGAGAATGAGTACTTTGAAGCTTTATATGGAATGTGTAGGACACCAATGAGTTGGGATAATCCAGTGAATAGAATTGTGCTTGGTCCAAAAATGCTTAAAGAAATGGAACAAGAGGTTGCAAATATTAGGCATAATTTGAAGGCAACCCAAGATAGACATAAAAGTTATGCAAATAAGAATATATTGCATAGGGAATTCAATGTTGGGGATCATGTTTACCTTTGAGTGAGGCTAATGAAGAGTTCCTTGAAGCTTGGAAGTTGTGCCAAGTTGTCATCAAGATATTGTGGGGCATGTGAAGTACTTGAGAGGATAGGGCTAGTTTCATATAGAATTGCATTTCCTGCTAACAGTAGAGATCATAATGCTTTTCCTTTTTTTTTTCTTAAGAAATATGTACATGATCCTAACCATGTGATTGATTGGGATGTGATCTAGGTGGAACTCGAGGGAGAGTTCCAAACAGAGCCACTATACATCCTCGACATGAAAGTAACATTGCCCCATAACCAAGGAATCAAATAGGTAAACGTGCAATGGAAGCACTTTAATATTGATGATGATACATGGGATCTTGAGGATTCCATGCGAGAGGCATTTCCATTTTTGTTCAGATTTTGAGGAAACATTGGTTATGGTGGTGTGTTCCAAAGGGGACGAGATCAGGGATAATTTTAAGGAACCGTACTTATTTAAAAGTGTATAAACCTTGGCGAATCTCACCAATTCTTAAAATGTCAACTATAAAATATTTGGCGATATTTTTCTAAAATTATATCAATTTCTAAGGATTTTATATAGTTTATATAATAATTTGGCGATTTTTAGAGTGAAAAAAGTTTACCCCATCAAAATTGGGCGAAATGGGGCTTCAAAAAATGCAAATTGGCGAATCTTCTTTTGGAAAAAAACATGGAAAAATAGCCCATGGGCTAAATTTCGCCCCTAAAATTATCCTTGGACGAGATTGTAATACCCTCAGTTTTGAACCTTGGACTGTATTAAATAAGATTATGTAAAACAATGTAAATATGCTTGTATGGATTCCTAGTGCAAATCTCAAGACAAAGGCTTGTCTAATGAATGGCTAGGTATGCATATGTAAATATTTCCATATGGGTCATGTGGTTGGCTTGTCATGATGACTCAAAATCTATGTAAATATTTTTTGGAAAATAATAAAATGGTTCAATATGGTTGTGTAAATGGCACTAGAGGGGTTATGATTCCACTAGAGGGGAAGAGAAAAGGGGGGCTATGGAAGATTAAATGACAAGTGTCAGCCTTAGAACTCATCCATTTATGCCATGTGACTTAAATTAGCCAATTATTTCTTTTTGAATTATTGAATCCAATCACTGAATGCATGCGTGGTTGGTGGGAAGAGTGTTCTCATGTAGTTATGAAAGCATGTAATGAATACGTTTCTATGACAATTGTAAAATCCCTTCCTTCTATGATCATAAGTAATGTTAGTTGTCTTTTCGCCATTCCTCTGATATCTTTTGGAGTCTATCACTCATTTTCCCTGCATATTTTTACATTATGCAGCCTTTATGTTGTTTTCTCCATTGCAAATTACCATACCGTGAAACTAACCAAAAATTAGTATTGTGAAGAGGAAATTGCAAACATTACAATGAAGAAGATGGTTGCAGGTGAGCATAGAGGTTGGGAAAGATAAGAAATTTGACCCATTTTTTATTTATTGCTCCTTGGATGCTTGAAAAGCCATGACTAGATGATTACTGGAGGTTCTTTAAAAGCGTACATCAGGTTGGACTCTTTCTGCACACAGTAAAGAGCATTGCAAGGGTTGGGTGCTCCAAGGGACTGCTAAGCAGAGAAGAGTAGGCCTTCCTTGTGTTGTGTGGGGTAGTGGAAGAGATTTACATGGCTTGGATGGTTGAATGATTGAATGAGAGTTATATGGCTCAATGGTGACCATATTGACTATGCATGGGAGCAATGGGTTTTGGGATTTGAGAAAGAAGCTTGTAGGTATTTCCTTCACCCGAGTGACCTCATAGCTTGGCTTGGGGGTGGTATCTGCAGTTGATACCTATGGTTGGGTGGAAAATTGCTCTTACATAGCTAGTTGCTTGGATCTTCTTCTATTAAAATAAAAGTATTCTCTTTGTATATGAATAGATGAAATGATTATATTTATTTCTTGTTATGAATAGATGAATTATGTATGCTATGTGTGTGAATTTTAGTTATAATTTCACAGTGTATTATATTCAATCATATGTACATGCATTTCTTAGTTTATGTTGCCCATGGGTGGTTTAAATTAGTTATGAATTCGAATAATGGCCCATGGGGTGAAATTTAGAAATGTGAGATT
This sequence comes from Larix kaempferi, assembly GCA_027924585.1. Classification (NCBI taxonomy): domain Eukaryota; kingdom Viridiplantae; phylum Streptophyta; class Pinopsida; order Pinales; family Pinaceae; genus Larix; species Larix kaempferi. The sequence continues at coordinate 106,190 of BSBM01000097.1, forward strand.
TGTACTTACCCCCTCGTATAGTCAGAATGATGAATGAGAGCGTGACATAATATTTGAGTATTGGTTCAAGCTCAGTTGATAACATGTCATTCTTTATAATTTTATGTAGTAAGGCACTGAATTAGAAATGATGTTGGGATTAGCTAGGTCATGACCACTGTGACCTTATTATAGCTTATTGAAGCTTAGTTCCGTGAGATTGTTTCTCTGGCAAAAATGGCCAAGGCACACCTTGTGTACATCGAAGGGTCGAGCCTTCACAGAGCTCTTGCATCATGGCCAATTATATGTATGATTTCGTTGAATATTCGGAATCTCATGTTGCAGGATATATACCCATCCATTTGTAAAAGGAACCAAGCATCAAAATTGATGACACAAAAACTATGGGAATGCCAACGATATGTGAGCATAAGAACAAACAACATACCTTGTTTCCTTGGTTAATACATCTTGAGAAGTTCCATTGCCAATTAAAAAACAAGACGATATTGGAGCATTGCATCGATGTATTATTATGTCAAAATGTTATTTGAATGAACAACCAACAATACATCAACTGTCATGCAATGAACTTGGACAACTGTGAATGTTTTACTAATTAAAATCAAACTTACACTTTCGAGAAACAACACCTTATAATTAAATATTCAAAAAATTTATTACACAAAACCCTTATTATTAAAACAAATCTTAATATAAAATATAATCCCCGTCAATATATCATTACAATAATAAAACTTTAAAAACAAGAGTTACATGTAGCTTATTCCCTGCCATATATATATATATATATATATATATATATATATTCTTTTTAAAAGAGTATATATATTCATATATATTCCTTCTCATATAGATAAGTCAAATATTAAAGATAAATAAACAAATAAGTATATGGAATCCATATTTTTAACTTGAAAAATGAATGGATAAATAAGTATATGGAATCAAGAATTATTTACAAATTGATTCAAAAACATGATCATTGCCAAAATGTCCATTTAACTTTGATCTCTCTAGTTGTTATGCTTGTGTCTTGTCATAGTCCATTTTGTAAAATTTGAGTAGGATTAACGGTTAAAAACATGTGTTTCCTCTTAAAAACTTATAAGTTCAAATCTAGAGTGGAGTAGAGTGTATCTAATAATATTTAGACTACACTACCATTCAATTCTTATGCACGAGTGCTTACTTTAATATAAATGTCTGCATTATTCCCAATTTTCTCCTAATAATAATGGTGACTTAAAATAAGGTAGCCCAGAACATTCTTCAAATAGTTACCTCATAAGAAATTAGCAAAAATTCATTAATTTATTTATTAAATAAAAGTACCTTGAAATACCTTCCAAATCATTGTTACTTAAAAAAAATATAAACATTGTTATAAAATTGATCATATAAACTAAACTACAATTTTTTTTTTAATTGTAAAGTAATACTTTACAACTTATATTTGTTAATCCCATAAATGAACTCATAATAATTTCATAATTTTAAATTCTTTTATAAATCACCACCCTTGACTTGACTTGGGAGAATTTTTAAATCATTACTTACTAAATTATAAAAGCTTAATAATTTGGACTTGGTGATGTGAGCCACTATCTTGATTTCTTTTGAAAGTTCGAATGCTTCACACTAACAAACCCCATTGAATAAATTACATGTTTTTTATTCCATGGAACATTAAAAAAAATAAAAAGTTGGTGTTGAATCAAATTCTTAATTTTTAGGCCAACAGAAATATATTTTATAATAGTTATTTAGAATTGTTGTAGATATGATTGTGTGTGAATCATATTTATAATACCATTTTTTATTTACATAATGTATTGTTGTGGTTGGCTATGTGAAAAGTTTGGGAGTATTTCTGTATTGTTGTGGTTGGCCATGTGAAAAGCTTGGGAGTATTTTTTAATGAATCTAAGCAATTGGAGCACATTTCAACTCAAAATATACCATTTAGTAAATACTTATGGGCACTAATCTTATCCATTTTGCTATTGATATTTTCTATATTTACAATTAAAATTAAAATTACATTCCTACTTAAGTTGTGACTCACAAACACCAGTATCATTAGCGTTGAAATTGGAAGGAAAACAATTCCCCGTCCTACATTGCTTACTTTAGTTTCCCACATAACCAATGAGAAAATCAAATAATGGGACAACCATCGTTAGAGAAAACTATTTAAAAGATCCTAAAGCAAAAAATTGACACATTATAAGCAAATTTTAGGTATCAATCTAGATAATTTTCCGCTAAAAATGATAAGGATAAACACATATTATTATTTGAATCAATTATATCTTGTATTTGAATAATTTTGTGACAAGAATGATTATAAAGGATGGAGGAGGGATTCATCGCTAGGCTAAATGATTATAAAAAATCTAGAATCATAGTCTCCATTAGCTTTCTTGTGTATATAATGTGATGACAACTCCATTCTACTCCAAAAAATGTATTAGACAAAACCCTTATTATTAAAACAAATCTTAATATAAAATGTAATCCACGTCGATATATCATCACAATAATAAAACTTTAAAAACAAGAGTTGTATGCCGCTTCGTCCCTTCCTTTTATATTAAAAATATAAAAGAATATATATATATATATATATATATATATATATATATAATCTTTCCCACAGCTCGGTGGGCTAGCTCAAGTGGTTGAGTGCTGTAAATTGTGAGCAGAAGGTCTCGGGGTCAAATCCCTGAATAGCAATACATTGCTATATCCCCATCGAATTAGCTCCATAATCTAAAACATGAGTAGGATTAACTATTAAAAACATGTGTTTCCTCTTAAAAGATTGTAAATTCAAATCTAAAGTGGAGTAGAGTATATCTAATGATATTTAGACTACACTACCATTCAATTTTTATACATAATACTTACTTTAATATAAATGTTTACATTATTCCTATTTTTTTCCTAATAATAATGATGACTTAAAATAAGGTGGCCCAAAACATTCTTCAAATAATTAGCCCATAAGAAATTGACAAAAACTCTTTAATTTATTTATTAAAAAAAGTGTCTTGAAATACCTTCCAAATCATTGCTATTAAAAAAAAAATTATAAAATTGATCATACAAACTAAAAAATTAGTTGTAAATTACTACTTTAAAACTTATATTTGTTAATCCCATAAATGAACTCATAATAATTTCATAATTTTAATTTTTTTATTATAAATCACCTCCCTTACTTGGAGAATTTTTAAATGATTGCTTACTAAATTAGAAAAGCCTACTAATTTGGACTTAGTGATGTGAGCCACTATCTTGATTTCTTTTGAAAGTTCGAATGCTTCACAATAACAAACCTCATTGATGGGAAATTACATGTTTTTTATCCAATAGAACATTAAAAAATTAAAAAGAAGTACCGATTACTTATTAAAATGTTATTTCCATTCTTTCCCATCTAAATTTTTTTTTCAAAAATGATAGAATGGAAAAATATAAAGATCAAATGTCTCTCCCATGGAAAGCAACCTTATCTTACACTCCATATCTATGGCAAAAATATAATTGTCTTCAAAGTATCTATGGCAAAAATATAATTGTCTTGAAAGTACTAACTTAGTAATGAGAATATTAATTAACACAACAATAAGTATTAACTTATTATTGAGAATATTAATTAACAAAACATTCTTTTTAATGTAATTAACACAATATTCTTACTTGTCAACTTTTTGATAATTTATCAAGTAAATATAAGTCAATTGTCTATATGCGTACACAGTTCTACTTCTTCTCGTTATTTTTTTGGAATTTCGACGATCTGGGTTATCTTAAAATAGGCCAAAACTCCTAAAAATACAGTACCATGATATAGTTTCGAAGTAAATGGGGTGGAACTACGATTCCACTGGTTTTTATAACCAAATCTAGGAAACAAATCACCAAAAAAATAAAGCAATTTAAGTGCCAATTATTCCACGCCCATAAATATGTACTTATTGGTGGAAATGTTCTCGTGTACTCGTTTGATTCCTTGATATTGAAGACTTTTTCCCGTATAGATTTTAAAAAGGTGAAGTATCACCCTTTCCGAATATATCATTAGCTTAAAAACGAATTCATCCAACTTTTTAATAATGTAATGATTAGGGTTATGATTATTTTTAATTTTAGAGATATAGATTTGTAATCATGCAAGAGTTTGATTAGGGAGATTTTCGTAGGATTAGTCAATCATTATATTAATACAGGGTTTACTTATATTAATACAAGGTTTTGTGCACTGTCATGTAATTTAATTTATATTTATAGTTATATTGAGATTATGATTATATTGGAATTTATTGAATTATTTTTGTTCAAAATTGTTGTATAATATAATGATGATGATCGTTGTTAATGTTTATTACAATCAACTTTGATATATGAGATTTTATTAAGGAATTATTTTTGAATGTTTTAGAATTTTTCTTTGCTAAAAAAATTTGAAGCTAAGCGTTCCTAACTCCATGTAGTTTTGATGGGTTAGAAGGTCAAGAGGGTTTGTTTTGTAACAAAAAAATGAAATTGAGACCTACTGTGAGTGTACAGAGGGCACTCTAAGAGGAAGTGATTTTCATCTTCAATGCTTATAGTCTCATAGAGATGACAAATCTTTTTTTTTTTTATAGAAACGGTTTAGGAGCTTTGTATTATAAAAAAAACGGTATTACATAGATCTAGGGAAGGATCGTTCCCATAATAAGACTGCATCCAACACTGCTTGTTCGTCCTTTACAATTCTGTATCTTCTATGAAACTTACCTAGTCTATGAATACTATAACTCTGAACATACTGTCCGAGAAGGAGGAGGCAAAAACAAAATATTATGTAGAAAATAGTTTAACCTATAATGTTGAAAACTTGAAGAGTTGCTAACAATTGTGACAAAATTGCACAAAACCGCTCCTGAACAAAAACTAGGAAGGACTTCGACGCATGACCAAAGGGTACCCATTATAAAAACAAAAAAATAGAGGTATCGAGGACCAAAGAAACTAAGACAGTCGAGTGAGGTCCTATTACTTGAGGATGCTTCCAGCCGAAGGATCCGTTGTTCCATCTTTCTTCTTGCCGCTGCTTGCATGCATTTCCAGAAAATTGTATCCAAACTCTGTTCTCATAACATCAAATTTTCCATCCACCTTGAGCAGTTGTCTGCTAAAGACATCAATTTTGAAGTCCAGTTTTGCAATACCAGAGCCAACATTGTCAACTTTGTTTGCCAAAATGGATACCCTTCCATTGACTGTTGCTCCCATGAATTTCAACATACATAGTTTGTGCTAAGGAGAAGAGGTGGGTAATGGCCCTTTTAAATTCTAAATTCTCGCTTTTGAAAATACTGACCTGGTCTTCCAGGTCTTTCATACTTCCATCCTCCCTGACTCATTGCCTTTTATACACCTGCTGTGTACATAAGCCGCTGCAATCACCCTTTGTCGAAGAAGAGATCAGGAACTTGTCCCCTTCCAGGAAATCAGCCTGACAATGAATTTGAGAGTGCTCCATGCCCCCTTCTCTCACATGGAAAACCTTTTTTGTATCCCAACTTGGATTTGGGATAGACTTCCCACATCGCGAGCACTGAAACAGGGAGCCGAATCGCCATCCAAAACAGTAGACAGGTTATTAAAACTCATATTGCTTACAGACCAATGCAGGGAACTCTCCAGGTGCTAGACAAAGCCGAGGTTATGGTTCGTGCCTCTCCAGGCATGCGTATTAATAGCAACACATGCCCTGTTTCCCGCCAGTCGGTTTTCCCGCTTGCAGATCACCTGTCTCATGTGTGAAACCCATCCCTCAACAATAAATGCAGCTTGGGGGAGAATACCATAACGCTGGTCATATATTTTGAACATAACATTGCCCCGACTTAGGATAGGAAATGGAGTTTAGGTGATGTATATAGTGTTTTTAAAGCCAAAACCGACCTGAGCATGGACGGAGATGTTATTCGAGGAGCTTCTATGGGCGTCGTCACTTACAAAATGGGACTCAGAATTATGGAGTCCAACTATTTTCAACAACATCATTGTTGCTAACTAAAATCCCACAGTTTAAACCTACTCCAGAGTTTTCCAAGTCATCCGCCTGTGCATTGTTGGCTCTCAACACATGTAGAAAGTTGATTGCTTTGAATTCATTGACGATACACTTGAGAAGGTAATGCATTTTGGAGGAGGGAAGCTTGCGATTCTTCGTCAATTTCCTCGCATCTCTAATGACCATTAGAGAGTCACCAAAGACAATCATTTCCTCGATGCCAGTGTTTTTAGCTATCTCTAAGCCTCTTATTAAGGCTAACCATTTTGCGACGCTGTTTGTCTTTCTGCCAATACCCCAAGCATACTCCTTTTGCTTGTTCCCCTTGGTGTCATGAATGACTCCACCCGCTCTTGCCATCCTAGGGAGATGACAAATCCTTTTAGTCCATAGTGTTTTAGGAATTGTCCACCGCCCCGTTTCACTATAGAGCTCATGACAATTCGTTCTTATCTTGGCTATATTAATTTTATTCTTTATACTAGTTAAAACAGAGAGACACTTTTGATCTTCTAGATTAGGGTTAATGACCTCTTTATAATATCTTATTTTTTTTAACCTCTAAATTTTTATTGTACCACAAATCCTCTTTAAACTTAGATGTAGTAATATTTTTAATATTATCGATATTTTGCAAAGTGACATTTTCGTCAATTCCTCAATGGTTTAACCAAGCGAGGGTATCTTTGTGCCAACCTCGCTTGAGCTGTAGGTAGTTTTGACAGAATTTTAATGCAACTTTAGGAAGCCTTTGGTGTCCCATGTTATTTAGCTTACGCTTGTACATCAAGTACCTTCTCATAGCTATGCTCTCGATGGGGGAAATCCCCACTTCAATGAGAAGAATAGAATATGGCGTATTGCTTTTAATTTTGAGGTTATAAGTTATAAAACACTTTTGGATTTGTTCATTTTTTCTCCAAGATTCTTTAGAGATGTCGCAACCCCAGATTTTACACCCATACAAGATAATGAGGATGACATGAGTTTCAAAGAGGAATTTTTTTTTTATCCATCATATCATATCTTCCTCATAGAAGTGAGTCTCTCATTGATTGAGAACATGGCTATGACTAGGTACCTAATGTACAAGAACAAGATAAACAACATCGGAAACAAGAGGCTTCCTAAGATTGTTTCATACTTTAGTCAAAACAACCTAACAACTTAAGCGGGGTTGGCATAAAGATGTCAAGCCTTGGCTAACTCATTGGGGAGTTAATGATAGTGAGAATATTAGAAGTATCATTATATAGAAATTTAATGAGAAGATGTGTTTCCATATCGAGTTAGAGAACAAGAGAAAATTAAGATATAAAGATATGATCAACCCTAATCTAGAAGATCAAAAGTCTATCTCTATTTAACTAGCGTAAAGAAAAAAATCAACATTGTTAAAATAAGAGCATAAGTGGTGGTCATGATGATGAAGTCTTTACTATCCACTGAGACCAAACTTGGTCTATCAGACCTTAAGAGAAAAGACAAAGTATATGTAATGCTTCCATTGGCATTATAAATTTTAATCTAATTAAACATAGATTTTGTGACTAAGCAGCATATAATCAATGTGTAACCATAGCAATATATAAACAACATGCAATAGCATCAAATAACTTAGAATTTTTTTAAAACTTCATTGGTGATTCACACAACATAATTTAATATCATAAATCATGTAGCAATAGCATCATATGAGAAGTTTACAACAACATATAAACAATTTAAAATCACAAGAAAAATACCTCGTTATAAGAATGGTGATGGAATCCAAACTGAGCAAGCTTCCCTCTTCTTCTCCTTGAGTTGCTTCCATCTTTATTGCCCAAAGCGAGACCACGGTTTTTCCTCCCAACCAACTAGGGGCTTAGCCGGCTCCGTAGCCCCAGGAAGCCATTGAACGGTCCCATCCAAATGGCCTCCTGGCCCTCCGTACCCGAGACCCCCAAAGAACAGAACAATGATGCACTAGTAGGCTATGTATCAAATCTTCCAAGAGTTCTCAAACTCTTCCAACTCTTCCCAACTTCTCATACCCCAAATTATCCAAAAATACCTCTTCCTATCAAAACTCTCACCAAAATATCCTTCAAGAGAAAAGACTCCCCTCTTCCAATCTCAAGTCTCCTATTTATATAAAAACTCCTTATCATCCTCCTCATCCATTAATAAATTTCAAAAATAATAGTCAACAATCAATAAATTCATTTTCTAGAAAAATATAGCAATTTGATTTAAATAATTAAAATATTAATAAACATGGTTGCAAAGTCTTACTTGTCATGCTCCCTTCTTAATGCAACTATGACAACTCTTTTCTAAAAATTTGTGCAAATCCTATCTATCCATTTATTTATATTATCCTTTCATTCATAAGTCAAATAAGATATTTTCATATACTATATTATACTATGACATAATTTATATTAAATGTATATAATTATATATGTAATTCAATAATACAATCAATTTATGTAAATCTAAAACATATTTGACAAGTCAACAACTCATACTTTCAACACATAAGTAATACTTTCAATAATTCATCAACCAATATACTATTAGCTAATATAACAATATTAATTTATTCGTCGATCGACCAATCATAGTATTGTACTCACGAATTGGCGTATGCATGGCCAGTGCACACGTCTTAAGCGTGGGTACTAATAATCACATTTAATTATCCTAATAGATCATTATTACATGCTCTCAAACAACATATAGAAGTATAATTAAACCATGCATCATTCATCATTCATAATCATTCATACATAATCAATAAGACAAAATTACATAAACATAATGATGAAATCAAGCATATAATCATGATGGTTAATAACAATCAAGAACACCATCCAATCCATCATTGGTCCCATCCATCCCATTAGTACTCCAACCACCTAATCACCACTACTTCCAGCTCCTGACCTCACCATCCCATCTTCTGCTGGAATATACCATGGAATCTCAACTACGCGTATGACCATGTATAGAACCCGTAAGCGGAAGTGTCGATTGACCACATCGACCAAGCTTCCCCAGCAGGCACCCACTAGTCGTCATCACACATCCACGGGAGCGTGCTCAGCACAACCCTCCCACGACTCTGGGTTTCGGAGGTTCGATGGTGGGAAATGCCTCCACCCCTCCTGATAGTACTAGGGTCAACACCCTACAGCAACCATACTGTACCATCACTGATCTAAGGGGTCTCATCATCGAACAACCACTTTGGTCAAGGCGTAGTTCCTGTCAAAACCCACACTTACCCACAAGTCATAGAAATATTGGAATTCACAATTAAATAGCATGAAATTTGATATAACATCATTATACTCACGATGTTCAATACATCTCATGCCCCTTTGCAATATAGGAATCCGCCTATCTCATAGCCAATCAACATGTGGAATAGTTCATCATTAACATGAAACATATATATATCCATACCCAACTCTTTCAAGTGTTAATCCATATCACTAATACAACATTTACAAATAATCATGTAAGTACTTTTGCAAACAACTAAATTAGCATTCCTCGTATGGATATTCTATATTCAATTTGTATGTTCAATATGAAGTAACATATCCATTGCCATTAATAAATTAAATAGTAAATTCCATTTACCATACAACCTCACTGGAGTCCACATGTCCACATGACAATCATCTTAATCAATATATCTTCGTCAAACAGATAATAAGCAAATGCATCGCTAAGCTAATTCACATTAGAGTTTTTAATTAAAGACTATCAAAATATGGGGCGTTACAGTATAGAATAGTTTGTTTGCTTTAAAATACTATTCTTATGCTCAAAAAGCTTAGAGAAGAGGGTCCCTAGCTCGTTATAGTGTTGGGGATCTAGAAGGTTGGAAAGGTTAGTGCCGGAGCAGAGATTTTGGAACTAAGATCTAATGTGGTTGAAAGTCGGGCATTCTAAGAGAAAGTGCTTTTCATCTTCCACGCTCATAGACTCGCACAGAGGGAAAATCCTTTCCTCCCAAGGCGTTTTAGGGGTTTCCCAGCACCCAATCTTAGTATGGAGCTCATGAGAGTTCGTTCTAATTTGACAATATTAATTTTTTTCTTTGAGTTGGTTAAGATAGAAAGATAATTTTGATCCTCGAGATTAGGGTTAATGATCTCTTTATAATATCTTAGTTTTATTTCTACCTCTAATTCTTCTTTGCACCACATTTTCTCTTTGAAAGTAGAAGTAATAATGTAATTAATGTTGTCGATATTTTGTAGAGTGGTAGATTCATCAATCCTCCAATAATTTAACCAAGCCGTGGCATCTTTAAGCCATCCCCGCTTAAGGCGAAGGTGTTTTTGGCTAGAGTTAAGAGCAATTTTAGGAAGCAAGTCGTCTCGCATATTGTTTAATATGTTCTTGTACATTAAATATATATTCATAGTCATGCTCTCAATGGGAGAGAGCCCTGCTTCTAATAGGAGAATAGGATAGGGCACGTTGCTCTTAATTTTAAGATTATAAGTAATAAACCGTTTATGTATTTGCTCAATTCTTCTCCAAGATTCTCTGGAAATGCTGCATCCACAAGCTTCATAGCCATATAAGCTAACAGGAGTGACGAGCGTTTTAAAGATGAATTTCTTTTTGTCTCACATTACAAGGTTTTCCGATTTACAGTTGTTTTCAAGACCGAAGTAGGCTTTCCACCCCCATTTATCCTCTTCTCAATGCTACGGTTCCAGTTGAGCTTGTGACAAAAGTCAATTCCTAGGTATTTATAGGTGGTTACTTCCTCCAAGATTCTATTGTTCATAAGAAAAAATGACATAATTACTCTTATTGGACTTGATAATCATGACTTTTATTTTGTCAGTGTTAATGGTCATGCCATACAGTGAAACAAGACACCCACATTCAACCCAATATCAAAATATTTGCTACAATTAATTAACTTTCTTAACCTTTTAACTCTTTACAATTATGATAATTTAAAAATACTTATTTTAAAGTTTTTGAATTATTTAATACACATATTTTAATGAAATTTTTAAATAAAACATTTTTAAATGAAAAAAAAAAAAATGATAAAATATTTAAAAAATATTCATAAATAAATAAAACGGTAAGAAAAATAAATAATAAATAGGGTAAAAATAAAATAAAGTTTAACATATAAGACATTGTGGGCTCTCCTAACTTGTACTAATTGTAATATATGAAGCTTACCCATTGTTACTGTAATTACACGCTATGGTGAAACGTCTTTTTTTCATTAATAAAATATCAAAAATATCATTCTTTATTAATATAATATAATATTATAAATTAAATATTTAAAATTATTAATATAATACCGGATCGTTATGGGTAGGTGTCATTCCTCATTATTTCCTTGGATATAAATATTTACAGAATAATAAAACTTCGACCTTAAACTTCACTTTTTTTAATAATATATTTTAATTTTTTCTTTTTTCTTCATTTTTTAAGAAATATCAATCATGTGATAACATTGTATTTTTTTTTAAAGTGTCTGTAAGATTAAATGTATATGCTTTATATTAGTTTAATAATAATATGTTGTTTTTTCTTACCAATTTAGGGCGAGTCATGGACGCCCCTTGGGTAGTGAAAGTCCCTCTTAAAATAATCATTACTTACTGCTATTAATATTTAAAATTCTAATTTTAATCAATTAAAATGAAAGATATTTATGTTATTGCAAGTTTGGTAAAGAGTAGTTTTTTTTGCCCAAACAAAGTTTTGTTTTTTCCATTTTTTTTTCTAAAAAATAACATATTTTTCATTTCAAAATAGAAATCTAAATACAATTATCAGTATACATGAGTTTAAAAGTCCCAAAAGTTTTTCCATTCTTATCAATAATATGGAACAATATGGAAATGTAACTTCTAACAAAATTTCTATCCAATTTGAAAAGAATTTCTACCTAATAAATATCCTTATCCAAAACCTATTAACATCTAAGGAAAGCTTGTATTATGATTTGCTATGCTCCACATATAGAAAACCAATAGTTTTGTAATGTGATGTAAAGGAGAAAAACCCAAACTAATGCTGGATGGGCCCATGAAAAGGGATTCTGCAATTGCTTTCTACCATTCCCTTTCGGAAGTAATTCATCTACATACATCATGCTAAAAATATTGTCCACAAAATCCAACCAATTAGAACTGACAAAACCAGAGTGGTCACCAGGGGATGAAACAGCTCGTCAATTTGAAGCATGTCTTAAGCACAATACAATTAGAGCTTGCATAAGACAAAACCAGAGTGGTCATCAGGGGATGAAACAGCTCATCAATTTGAAGCATGTCTTAAGCACAAATGACATTGAAAAGCTTTGTCAATCTTTCAGTGCATTTTACAGCCTGGCTGTAGGTGGGAATGATTTATCATTTTAAAAAATGTGTGATGACTGATGGATATGAGTACTAGCTCAGATCCATCTAAACCATGGTTTGATATGCATCTTTGCATTGCCAAGCTCCAGAATAAATATCTTGATCTCACACAAGGGAGCTTAAGGTTTTACTGGTTAATTAGGTGTTTGTTGCATACCTAATATCTTGATCTCACACAAGGGAGCTTAAGGTTTTACTGGTTAATTAGGTATTTGTTGCATACCTAAGTTGATGGAGGGAAGCATTGTCAACCAAGTTTCCTGTGTAATGAGGGTCTTGGATCCCATTGTACAGTTCACTCTGCACAAGTATATGTAGAAATGGACAAACCCACCTGCTAATCATCAGATCAAACCTGTTCCTTCTCCTATGAAGCTCCCCTATATTCATGAACATGTTTTTGATGAGGATGCATGCTTATAGATCCACTACAATGAGTCAATTTCTCTGAAACATCATCTTTGATATCCTGAAAACAATTTGTTAACGGGCTCTTGAAAGGCAAGCCAATAATGTTAAATGTTTGGTCCCAACATTATTTGGTCCCTTTAATGGACAGAAACACGTTTAAAATTGATAATTTTCATGTCATTGACCAATCAAGTTTCCATGGCTGATGGGTTTCCATCATCGTAATCCTTCTCAATCAATATACTGTGTATCTCTCCAAATATAAGTTTTGTTATTACCTTGCATCCTTAAACCTCATTAGTCGTTGAAGAAGTCTAAACATTCTATGTTTTGGATTTTTTCCGGTTTGTCATCACCTGAATCCATAGAGGGAATCTTTGCTAAATTTGTAATTTTAGATTTTGATGAAATTGTTGTTTTCAATGCAAAAATGGATTCAGCATCATAGAATACCCCCAAAGCAACTAGATTGTGCAATTAGAATTCCATCAATCCAAAATAATTCTTGTTGGATTTTTAGCTAAGCATGCAGATTTTCCTTCCAATTATTTTGAATAGTAAAAAAAAAGTGTCAATTCATGTTTAGACTACTAGGTTCTCAATCTCTACAACTACCTACAAATTTCTTCACTCATTTCCAAAGCTGCTCCCCTAAATTGCTTTTAACCAACATGTGCATTAACACACAACTCCTAGAAATGGGTTGATTGATCAAAATAATTTATACCTACTAACTTTTATGAAACCAACATGGCAAGAACATAACAGCATTTCTAATAAACAATACTGAAGGTCAGCTTTCCAGCTCCATCATGACTAAATCCGTGCATGTAGGAAACAACTTGAGCATATTATATCCATCCACCTGCATTTCAATAAATTGATTTCTGAGTCACTTCACTGCTAAGCACAGATCTCCATTATCTGTACAATCAGATAAGGCTATCAATTGGGAATTTCGTAAGACAGCTTTGTTTTCTAGTGTTGGCACATGCCGAGACTCTTAAACATATCCTAGTCCTTGATAAAGGATATCCACGTATAATTTTACACTCCAAACATTCCTTGGTGAATGTTACAATAGCATAATTCTTTTATGTCACAGAAATGAATTGGTGGTCAGGTTGTTTACAACCAGGAATAAGACGGGGCTTCAAACATGAAGATAGTAGCTTTGAGTTTTATTCTTGTAGTGGTAAATAAAAACAGAAGCACAGTCAACTTTAGCAGGAAGCCAGGGATTTGCAGAGCCTTTTCAAGACAAAATTGATTGAAGATTTAGGGAACTTAATTGTAGGAGTTTTGACTTGTCAAAAGTATTAATCAAGTCTTGCACGTTGCCATTGATCAACACAACAATTTTTTTTTATTTTGTGGTGTCTGTACTTCTGCCTGTGGCCTAATTTCTCCTGAAAAATATTCATCCAACGTTTTAGTTCCATTTAAATCTCATTTTTTAATCCTTGATGCTATGTCTTGTTCCCTGCCCAACCATCTTCAGAATTTTGTGGTCTAGCACAATAACGTCTGGTGAAACATGGAAAGTGAAATTTAATTCATTTAGAAATAAAAGAGACTAAAAAAACTTAGACATAAGAGAGATCAAAAGAAAGCAAACATTTAAAACAAAGATTGATTTGTCCCAGTTATTCTTCTTTAACCTATTGATGAACCATATTGGCCACATACTATATCTTATAAGATGTTGCCATAGTTTTACAGTATTTGTGATCAAATACCACAAATATATAAATATCAATATTTTTTTAGCATTGCAGCCGATGGAAATGCTGCCTTTCAATTGGACATTCAGATAACAGGATGAGCTTGTAAATACCAATGCAATGGTCATTGAAGATCCCAACTATTAATTCCTCATCTCAAATAGAATCAACCACATACATATATATATAAATTATAATGTGCAGTGCACACTATAATTGACAAATTTGCTACACTAATGCGCTTAACAATCTTCCCTCACTGCCATCTTACAGTACAAAGTCCAAGTCTAGACTCTAAACAAGGACTCTCAGGCTTTTCAGTCAGCCTGAAGTTCCCATTCCTCCGCTTAACCACCAAGAAGAGAAAAAGAAAACAATCTGCGCTCCTCACAACAAAAAAGGCTACAACATAGAGTAGACAAGTATCCCTCCTACTCACTCCCCAAAGATACAACATGGAAAAGTATCATTATTATTACAGTAACAAATTAGCTACCAGGCCTTCTCCATCTTTCCGATCACATGACAATTTCTGGCTTGAGAATGCTGGATTTGATTTCTTTATGAGGAAGGACCACACCTCCATTGCTGTATACCTCATCAGAAACATGGACATCCTCCCCCAATATAGTCATGTTTTCAACTCGAGCCCATTGACCAACAGTAGAGTGCCAACCAATGATGCTTCCAGACACACACGCATGTTTCTTGATACGCACTCCACGCATAATGGTGCACCGCGAAAGTCTCACTCCAGCCTCAATCACACAGCCTGGGCCAATGGCCACATCTGGCCCAATCAAGCAACCCTCACCAATCTGTGCAGTGTTGTCAACTATCACATTTCCAACAATGTTAAACCCGTTTGCTAATTTATCCGAGCTGTTTCTTCGAAGAGAGTCTAAGTAGAGCCTTAGGCCTGAAATATAGTCTCTGGGTTGCCCAATATCCATCCAGAAACCAGGCAAGACCATAGCAAAGAGCTGTTTCTCCTTCGCGATTTTTGGGAACACTTCTTTTTCTATGGATGTGGGTTTCAGCTCAATCCGGTCCAAAACACTGGGGTTCAGAAGGTAGATTCCTGCATTGATCTTGTTACCAACAAAGATCTTGGGCTTCTCAACGAATCTCTCTACCTGTCCCGTCTTCTCGTCAAGAATAACGACACCATATTTTGATGGTTCATCAACCTAGTTCAAGAGATCAATCATTTAGTGTTTACCTTTGCAACCATGAAAAATCTGAAGCAAGAATGAATTTACATAATGAAATTATGGAAAGCAATTCCCTTTCAATTTGGCTTTTGCAAAGACATACCCTGCAAAAAACAAACCAAGGAAACAGTTCAAAGAGATAATGGGTTTGAGGTAGAACCGCAAACTGTACCTTGGTCACCATGATGGATGCCTCTCCTCCATGTTTTGTATGGAAATCAATCATTTGCTTTAATGGGTATTCACTGATGACATCACTGTTGAGAACAAAAAATGGCTCCCCAGATCCGTCTATCAGCTTGTCCCTTGCAAGAGCTAAAGGCCCAGCAGTGCCCATGGGCTCTGTTTCCTGAGAACAGGTGATCTTAATCCCAAGTTTCGTTTCAAATGCCTTCAAGAAGCTCAGCATAACCTGCATCGAAGAAAATGACCTCAGATATCTCTCAGTGTCTTCCTTGAACTGGGTTTTCAGGGGAAGAAATTGTAAGTACCTAGCTATGAGAAAGAGTCAATAATTTACCTCAGGCTGATAGTTAATAGCTAGCACAACTTCATCAACACCGATAGCTTTGAGTGCTTCAATCTGCTCAAAAATTGAAATTCAGTTGGTTTAAAATTGCCTAACAAGAAACAGAGAACCTTAATCATTCCTACATACAAGTTTATTAGCTCTACCTGATGCAAAATCATTGGCTTATTCGCAAAGTCAACCAGAGGCTTAGGGACACTCAGTGTCAAAGGGCGCAGCCTGGTTCCGAAACCACCAACCAAAATGAGGGCCTTCATGATGGACTGTTACTTCTTGTAGCTGTTCTGAGCTCCTAGAAAACAGACAATCTGTGAAAGACAGAGTTATCAGCTTCGCTTCCATATAATGCACAAAAATATAAACGCAATGGGCATCCATCCCAAGAGAGAATACTGTTACTAGCTTAGCAATCAATTAAGGAATTAATCTGTTGGGGTAAGATCCAAAGACGAAATTGATCAAACTCCTATGAACAAAATCATAAGCAGATAGAGCATCACAAAATGCAAATGGCATTTTGGCTTACTTTTTAAACTATGTATCGACTTGTTTCAATTCAAATTTTCACAGAATGCAACTGGCATGCTAGTAAAATTAACAAGCAAACAGCTTTGGAGAAATTTTTCAATACCATTTCATCTCAAACTACGAAATATTAGACAAGCCCAGAGACCCCTGATGCCTTGATTTATATTTGCAGAGTCTTGGAGAAAAGATTAAGTAGATAAATTGTGGTATCAGCAGCATTAGACAGAGAATGCTAAAAATAGCTGTGCATGAACACCAAGTGTTTGACAAACACTGTTATACCCCAACTACCAAAATACCCAGATTGAATTTAGCCCAATTACTAAGTATCTGGAAACATATTCAAACTATTCTCACCAAATCACAGAGAATTTTAACAAAATTCTTCCAGAGTATTGACAAAATGCCTCAACGAACTAACCGATATTAATGGAAGAAAGAAACCAGTGGATATTGAGCCATTCAATCAGTACTCAATTACCTACCACGTAGTCCGCGAACTCCAATTCAGTCCTGAGCTCTGGAGAAGCAGTTAAGATAGGCAGATTTTACGCTAAAAGATCTGCTTTATGGCACAGAATTTCTGCCAAAAGGCACGCAATTTTGCAGTTTTTCAGGGAATTATTGAAATCTTCAAATCTGGGCACCCGTCCAGCTCTCACTGCGAAGAAAGGGAGGCCCAGATCTGTAAACTTAAACGCTATCTGTCGCGTGAACGAATCCCGTGGTTCTCCTTCACTGTAATTCAGACGACTGGATCCAACCACGACTCAGGACAACTCAGTGAGCGCAATATATACTGCATTTTAGATTCCGCCGGCCAAAATAAGATCCCGCCGCGAGACCGGAATTTTATCCCGGCAATGCCACGTCATATATTAAAAATCCTTTATTTTATTTAGTGAGGAACCATGTATCATGTGGGCTGTGGCTTATAATAGAAGAAAAAGTTGGGTGTAATGTTATCAAGGCGGGCCAAAGTGAATTTTCTGAAGCGTGTGTAGGGCGTTGCTTGTGCCACGCACGCACACATACGTCATCAATTAGCTTTTTATTTTTATTTTTTATCTTTAACAAAATAACATGCAAAAAAACAGCATTTAAGTGGAAATCTGCCCATTATTAATTTAAATAATCAGTTTTGTTTATACAACGTGGAAATCTTTAGCTTATATTAATAAAAATAAGTTAATAATTTTGTAGATTTTTTCTTGCTTTAATAGAAAAATAAAAAAAGCTTATAAAAGAAAAATTAAAAGTAATTATACAATGATTACAAATAATTTTAAAGTTAAAAAAAAAATTGCATTCTATTTATAATGTTCACAAAGCTTATATTTATTTTTAAGTTTTGTCACAAAATAAATGTTTAAAGAGCATAATTTTTTGCATGGACAATTTTTTAAGATTTTATCCATCGTGAAAATAATTTTAAATAGAGGAATAAGAAAATATGTAAAAGAGATGCGAATTAATTTTATTTTTCGTAATATTAAAGGAATCATTGTCAATTTAGTTAAGTTTTTGACTAAATCATCACTAATTAAGACCCACCACCCTATCCTAATTTTTTTAGGAAATTAATTTTGCTTTAAATATTAATGTTTTTAGATGATGAAGAGGAATAATGTTAGGTTTGGTGTCTAAGTTTATATGCTAAATAAGTAATGTATTATTATTAAGTCACGTGTAAAGTAATTATATTGTAAATAAGTAATGTATTATTATTAAGTCACATGTAAAGTAATTAGCTAATAGACTTGATTGTGAACATTAGTTAGTGATTCTACTTCAAGGTGGATAAGGTTCATGTGTAAACAATAATGTATTGAGATGATAAGTCTTTCATAGAACTATATTTAGGATTATGGAATACATTTTTTTATAAAATTAGATTATTTTTTTTCAAGAAGAAAAAAATAGTATTTTTATATTCTAAAAATAAAAAATAAAAAATATAGATTATAGAATTGTCCAAGAAGTTCTTAGTTTAATTCATCCTAGATATTAAATCACAAAATTAAAAAAAAAACAACAAAGGGAGTTGTGACCACATAAATACAAAAGTTTATTATGCATAACAACTTAAACTAAAACTAAAAAATGGAGATATGACCTGTATGTTCCAACAAGTCCTCGATGTATTCTTCCCAATATAATTGACCAACCATGAGATGCAGAGCACCTTTTGAAAGAGAATCAACATTAGAGTTTAATTCTCTGTAAATATGTTGAATCTCCCAGTTGTGGAAGCTGTCCAAGATTCCATTCACCAACCGTGAGCTACAGAGCATCTTTTGAAAGAGAATAAGCAATAGAGTTTAATTCTATGTAAATATGTTGAATCTCCTAGTTGTGGAAGTTGTCCAAGATTCCATTGACCAACCGTGAGCTGCAGAGCATCTTTTGAAAGAGAATAAACAATAGAGTTCAATTCTATGTAAATATGGTGAATCTCCTAGTTGTGGATTTTGTCCAAGATTCCATTGATTTTGTTACACCATTATAGAAGATCGATAGCTTGAAGATCCCTAGTCTTTCTTGCCTAGTTGACAATAGTCAAAGAGTCCCCAAATACTCTGATAGAATCAATGCCCAAGAACACTGCAAACCTATGAAGACACCATAAAGCAAGCAACTCTCCCTTTGTGTTTGTGCCAATACATAGTTCAGCCTCAACTTGAAGTTATGAGAACAACTTAAATTAAGGAAAGCACCCACACCACATTTACCATCCACCGCAATAAAACCTTAATTTATATGATTAGATTTAATTAGTGTAAAGAAAAATATCAATATGGATAAAATAAAAACAAATTCTCATGAGTTGCATTATGTGGGTTGCAGGGATTTGTCATCTTTGTGAGACTATGCATATTGAGGATGAAAAACACTTCACTTAATTTAGGAATGCTCATCTTCGAGCTTTTTTAGCATATAAATAAAATTCTAAAGCAAATCAAGTAAGTCACTTTTTTTTCTTAAGTTTGATAGACCAAAATTGATCCAGGTAATGTTAACAATCATCATCATCATCATAACATATACATAGATATAGAGTCTATGAGTGTTGAGGATGAAAATCACTTTTTCTTGGAGTGCTCTGCTTACACCCACATTAGATTTGAGTTTCATAGTATCTGTTACAATACAAATCTTTCTAACCTCCTCACTTGCCAAAACTATAGTGAGCTCGAAAAGCTCACTTGCCAAAACTACAGTGAGCGGAATAATACCCTACTTAAAATCTGATAGACCAAAATTAATCTTAGTAGAGGTTAATCATCATCATCCTATTTAATTTATTTTATACTTTTTAAATTACATACCATTTATATAATCTAATACTTTAAAACACTAACTTAAAGGGTATGTAAATATAAAAAATACTGTGTAAAAAATAAGAGTAAGCAACCTTTTGGTCAAGATAAAATGTGTCAATGTTTGATTAAAGACTTGAATTTAAGTAAAAAGGTACGAAACTCACCTCCCAACTATTTAAAGTGTTACCCCTCAACAAAACCAATAATTTTTTCTTTAAATTTCAAACACAATAAACTAAGTCGGTTCTCTCTCTTGGTGGGGTATTGGCATTAAAGTACACAAGTACTGCCCTTATGTGGGAAAGGAATCATGGCATCGATTTACATAAATATTCCAAATTTTATTAGGTGGAACATAAGGGGCTAAGGGGCATGGATCACATGTCCTTTGGCGTTAGGTGTGAGCTATTGTCATCCGGTGTGAGGGTGAGCTGTCGTTATGGGTATACACTTAGCAATACGATATTTTAATTTTTTTTTTAAATATGAGTCACATTTTAGACTTCACAAATCATCAATTAACATTAAATATTATATGATGGGATTTACTTTTATTTTACTAAACCAAAATATGCCCACTAATTCTAGTAGGCCAATGTGTAAACAATTGGGTTTCATAGCATAAAAAATTAGATTAGACGTGTATGGACCATGTGAATTTTGTTTTTTTTTCCACATCCACTTTCTAATGTTGGAGGACTAGTTTGGAACTTTTGTATTTAAAAGTAATTTCATCTTACACGATGACTTGTCGTCCTTATCGCCAATGGTGTCATGCCATGTGAATCTGGCAAACTTGCTACTAATATGACATATCAATATCCTTGCATTAGAATCTTGTTTAGTACAATATTCATGTTCTCACTATTGACTTTAATTTTTTTATTAATTTTTTTTTTTTAAAATATTATCAAATTTTAATTTAAAAAAATATAATAAATAAATAAAATTGTTAATTTAAATGTTATTTTTCCATGATAATTTGATTAAATAAAAATATTTGTATTTCATAATTTATTTTGAAAAATAATTTAATATATATAAACCAATTTTATATTATTTTTAAAAAAATTTGCACCGAGGAGGTGCTCTACAATCCAGTATGAGGGAGATGTTGTAACGTTCCTTCCTAACAAAATAATTAAAAAAATTCATTTCGGCTCATAAAATAAAAAATTATGGAAAATATTTAAAAAGAATCCATGTTGGCTCATAAAATAAAAAAATATGAAAAGTAATAAAAAAATGGATGTTCGTATATAAAACTTAAACCCGGATCTATCAACCAAGAGAGATCAAATTTATTGAGTTTAAATTATAAAAAAAATTACACCTCAATAAATTGGATCCCTCTCAGTGCTTGATAGATCCGGGTTTAAGATGGATCTATGCTAGTTTAAAACTAATTATAATATTTTTTAAACTTATCTCAGATGCGGGTGGTTGCAACGAAGACAATCGACGACAGATCAAATGTGACACCTACCTGTACATAGTGCTTTGTTCGCTGGATTTGACAACCGTTTTCAGGCTTGCACATCGTGTAAGGTGGCAAAATGTGGTGAATGAATCACATATATGGGCCAGCTCGATGGAGGTACAACAAAGGATGTCGAACGCGGGAGAAGCTTGGGGAGCTTCATCTTTATAATGGCAGGTTTAGGCGAAAGAAGAGTATGATGGTAAGGATGACGAAGGTGGTATTAGCCACAACATAGATGAGGACTCTGTGAAATGATAGACTCACATGCGCCCGTTGGGATAATTATGTTGGTATGGGGTTTAGCATTAGCCTATGGAGGGACTGGAGTGACGAGGCTGAAGGTTGAGTTGTAAGCAACTTTTGGTGTCTTGGGCAGGAGGTGGGCGAGGTGTGAATTTGGTGAGAGAGTGAAGGGTTTGGGCCAGTGGTGGTGTGAGGAAGAGTGTGGCATTCATTATGGCCTAGCCGAGGAATGGGAAGGCGAAGGGTCGAAAGGCTAGAGGCGGCCATATGTCGTTTCAGAGAGAGGTGGTAGAGGTGAAGTAGATTTACCATGAAGTGGTTGATGAGGAGACCAAGAGGTTCCTAGACCAGGTAGAGGGTGATATTGAGGTAGGGAAGATGACTCCAGAGGCCTTGCAGGGCCAAGAGCAGTGGGATGCCTGGGTGGAGGACGCGAGCTCGACTTGCACTAGGGAAACGTGCTATGCCAAAAAAAATTTGTTGTATTGGCATATGAAGGCTCTGGTGGGGTGAGCGTCGATGGAGTTTCATTGTGGGTGCCTAGACACAAGCAAACATGCAGAGGCCATGGCCCAATGGCATTGAGATCAGATCCTAAAAATCAATGGCAGCTTGAATAGGATTGCGGACGTTATCAAGGAGCTCATTTCCAGTATTAATGTGCTAGCTCATATGACTACCGAGAAAATCTTCAAGCCGCGCGAGCAGACGCCTCATCCCAACAACTAGGAACAAGAGACCAAGGTGTCGATAGTTATTATTTTTGATGATGTTTAGGGGTCTTGCTTAAGGTCTAGTTTTTTGGTCTGTGTCGTGTAGGTCTAGTTGCCAATATTATTGATTACTTGGTTTTACCATTTCTAACTAATTTGATGACAATTTATTTTTCGTTAAATATTTTAAAATATTGAATTAAGGTGAAGTGTTAGCTTAGTTTCCGTGCAAGATAGATCATAAACAAAACAGAGTAGTCTATTTATTTTACATTTTGGACTTTAAAATGGTTTTTGGTCAGAATTTGGTGATTTTTTTTTGGTAAAATCTAAATTTGAAAGTGTTTAAATTGTGTTTTTGATCCATAAATAGATTCAACAACACCTTGGAACACCCCATGGTACCTAAATTATGCAATTTGCATATATAATATATGTGATTCTAAGAATTCTTAAATATTTCTAATCGAACTCAAAATAAAAAAGATAGAAAATATACTTGAAAAAAATTAAAAACATAGAATATTTAAATTAAAAAAAAATATATATATTTAAATATTTTTAAATTTTTTAAATAAAAATATTTATCAAACTTTTCTTTTAAATAATATAATATACAAAATCTCTCTCTCACGCATATATATAATAAAAAATAACTCCATCAAAATATAATTAAATTAACTTACGCTACCCTTTTATTTTCAACTAAGCAATCAATATTTCATTGACGTCCGTATCTTTAAGAAACTAAATCACACGCCATGATCAAGGAAAGTCCATTTTAAAATCAACATTTATTTGGAAAAACCATAGAAAAACCAAGTTGACATTTTTTTGGGGGTCTCTCGTTCGTATAAATCCATTTCTCTTAATTATGAATTATTATCGCTTGTAAGGGAGAGAGTATCTTTTAAAAAATAAAAATAAATAAACCACAACTTAATTGCATTGATGCTATTTATAGCATAAAAACTATTGTACACGGGAGTATCTATTGTAAATAAACAATTTAATTTAAAAAAAGTAGCCTTATTTTATAGTAATTCTAATTTTTTTAATGGTATATATATTTAACACGTATCTTTTTTAATTGTTTGCATGATATAAATATTTTTGATATAAATAGTTTAGATTAATTGGGTAAAGTTTGTTTTCATTGAATTTAATGAAATATGTTAATAGCCCACCTAGAAACATCTTGTAAGTATATTCCCTTATGGATACCATTGACCTATTATCACAAATCATTTGTCAAATTCTTCATGAAATTACGTTGATTCATAAAAAGATATAGAAACATCTTGTAAGTATATTCCCTTATGGATACCATTGACCTATTATCATAAATCATTTGTCAAATTCTTCATGAAATTACGTTGATTCATAAAAAGATATAGTAAAGATATATAATTATGCATTCAATTAAGAAAAATATATACACGATATTAAAATAAAATAAAATAAATAAATCTAAAATTTATTAAGTAATTATTAATAATTTATTTTAAAATATAGCTTACCACTAACTTTTTAATACAATGCTAAGTAAAAAAAATATGCAATAGATATTGAGAAAGGAATATGTTTTTAGTCATCATCTATTAAATAGATATGTCACATAAATGTGAATATCTTTATTTTCTAAATTAATTGGATTTAGTTTGGATGGATGAAAAGTATAATTGTCATTATGTTTGTTTGTTTTCAATTCTCAATTTTTTTTTTTCCCTAACTTTTTTAAATGGTTTAAACTTTAAATCGTCATAAAAATGTAATTCAATAATCACTCTTCAAAATAAAATAAAATTTTGAGTTTATTCATTATCGTAAAATAATATTGTAATTTTAAAAAAATTATCGATTTTTCATTTCTCTCATCTCTTTAATGGTAGGATGTACAATTCTAGAGCATGGAATCCATAAGTAGCTCACAAGCCATGAGGTGTAGGCCAGTTGGTTTGTGTGGGGTTTAGTCCCCGTTAGGTCATTGGTTCAAACCTGATGGTGAGGGTTGCAGATGGGTGCTGCCATTTCATGCGGGGTGATCCATCCAAATTTTGGTTCAGGTTATATACCCATCCTTCGGGTGTGGGAGACTTCCTGGATTTGAAAAAAAAAAGTAGCTCACATAGCTCACAACTTTAAGTATCTCTTGATGTAACATACCCAAAATCCTTTATGCATTATTCGAGGAAATGGAGTGTAATTTTTTTTTCCTTTAGCTTGGTACAAACAACCAATACATTAGCCTTCATGATTATTGAATCAATATACTTATTGATAAGCACATTCCTAACAATTTAAACCTTACTTACAATGAATATGTAAAAGAATTCAACTAACAACATAAAGCCATTGTCTAATGTCTTGTTAAAAATCCATTTGCCATAACTTAACACCAATAATTTGTTCCTATATAAGATGTTCCATTACTTTAGGATAACTACCTTTACGCAATTATCACAAGTTTACTTAAAACTCTTCTAGTAGTTTCACAACATACTAATAACTTATGAATGTATCAATATATCTTAACATAATCCATTAGAACATGTGAAGTTGAATATAATCTTACCAGGAGATTCCTACCTCGTAAGTATTATATTAAAGTACAAAACACCCAAGTACAATAAAGTATAGAACATGGTAGAGTTCAAACTTGGCATTCTTAACATAATCCATTAGAACATGGGAAGTTGAATATATAATCTTACCAGAAGTTTCCTACCTCCTAAGTACTAACTTAAAGTACAAAACTCCTAAGTACAATAAAGTATAGAACATGGTAGAGTTCAAACTTGGCATGATGTTTATATTAAACTACTTTCCCTAAAGTGTTAAAAGTGTTAAAGCTATTAGACTAAATATAAGCCCTTAAATCATTCTAATGAGTATTTTATTGTCATCAAATTCAATTATAATAATCCCTTACAACCATGGAATACTATGTATACATTTAGTATATCACTAACCACTTTTAACATTTTAAAACAACTTTATTTACCTCTATATCATTTAGTAAACAATAGTAACTAAAAATGTAGTTATTATCCCTTAAGAGCAATAATTTGCAAAATACATTGAATCATCATAATAATACAAATGTGGATTGATATTATAACTTTACATGAATAAACAACTTTATACATCTTCGATGGAATCTCATTACCATAACACTAAGATCCAAAGGAGCAACTACACATAATGACATGTATTCATCAATAAAAGATCAGCCTACATTTACACATCCGATCATTTGAGTCAACGGCATAAGAATGCATCCTGATAAACCTTGCTATTAATTATAACATGATAATAGAAAAGGTACTTACTTGGTCCTTCGTAAACTTATGTGACTGAAGGTTTGACTGCAACGTTCCACCCAACCTACTGGCTCTCTGTCCGGTGTATATTCTTGCCACCGAGAGGCCACCCCCGAGCTGGCAATGAATACACTAGGATAGAGGTTTCACTCGATAAAAAAGGTTAGATCCAGAAAACATACGTCAAATGCATATAATTCAATAGTATGGTTTCATTCATATAACTTATTTCCCAAGTGTTGACTATGCCCTTTCTTAGACTTTCACACACATAAATTGTACGACCTCTTATGTTTCGACTATGTCTTTTCTTCCCCATTTACTCACTTAATGTAATCTCATTTTTATTAGGTTATACACCCTTACACTTAATTCTAGATTTGGATCAAGGGCTATTCCCTATCTCCATCATTTACACTCGATAAGAGTCTTTAATATTTGAACTAAGGTTGGCATCCCTTATACACAAATTATAAACATTCATTCTAACCTAACAACTGGAGAATATCAACATCCTTTCTTAGTAATGACTTCTTGAAACCATATCTATATAATCTAACTTCTCAAAAATATAAACTAACAATATCATAATAATTTAGGGTCGGGGTCGAAAGCAAACCTATATGCATAGATTATACTTCCTGGAATAGAACCTTGTTCAACATTTATATGCAAAGATCTTGATATCTAAAGTAGCAATAATATACATGATCATTGTCTTAGTCGAGAGATATATGAATGTAGAGAGTTTAAGCTAAACCACAGTGATAGCACAACATACTGCATCTTTGTCCAAGATATGATAATACGTTATAATATATACACATACGTGATGTGGAAAAATCTATCAAATCACCCATGTTTGTTAAACATATTATTGAACTAAGATAGAGGTCGATTAAAATGATGACTTTGACAATGCAGAGTTCTATTTATGCAGAGGTCGCTAAAATAGTAATTTGGTCAATCCAGAGATTGAGTTATGAGAAATGTACAATCTGTCAAAGCATGGATCGCATTTTAGACAGAGGTGTGGAATGCATCTTAGACTGGGGTGTGAATCATATTCTAGACATGGATGGGAATTGCATTCTAGATAGAGATGTGTTAGTAGTAATCTAGTAAAATATGTCAATGCATGGATCGCCTTCCAGACAAATATGTGGATCGTAATCCATACAGAGTTCATTATAATTAAGATTCTGTCAAACGAAAAAAGTGCAGAGATAGCTTACTGCAATTCTATTTAGCAAAGAAAGCATTAAACAAAATTAAGCAGATATTTTCGCAGAGATCGCTTACCAGACATTAATGACAAGGTGTCATACCAACACTTATCTCCATTGTAGATATTTTCTATCCTCCTATCGCAGGGATTGATACTGAATCATTTGTAGAGGCACTATCATCCTATCTCAGAAAATGTTGTTAACATTTCCAACGAATTTATTACTGCTAGCGTCCTTTTCACCTCATGCACCACATAAATTATCACAGAGGCTTCCCTCCTCTTCCTTATTCGACACATACTTAAAAGAAAATTGTAACTCTTAATTCCCCAACCAAAAGGGTTGTCCCCTCTCTCAGCTATGACCACCTATGTATACGATATGTTCTCACATTGGAGATTCCGTCAAAATATCCCCACCAGAATCGGAGATAGATATTTGGACAGTACATGGCTAAAACGCTCTCCAACACTCGCTTGTCCAATAAATTTTTTGGATAGTTGGCTTCCAAGGAGAGTCGAAGTAGTTATACATGGTAATGGTGAACCACGCACTAACAACTCGAAGTGGCCGAATCGAACATAGGGATGCTAACTCCCTTTTAAACAAGACGATCCCCTTCCTTTATGGAGTCATATGATGATGCAGAGGCGGTCATTTAAAATATATCCACCTTAACTCCAACTGAATATATATATTGTTTACATTTATAAAATGTACCTTCCCATAGTTTATTTACAATGTTATTTAGATGTACAAATACAAAATAATAATATAATTAATAAACGATGAAAATGTTTGGTCAGTATATTGTATTAATAATATTTATAAAAGAGATGGTACATATATATATATCTATTTATCTCTTTAACCTTCTTGAAGGCATTATCTTGAAATTTCTACTTGAAATAAGATAATAGAAAAGGTTGCTTGGTCTTACTTTAGGACAATATAGTTAGCTTATGCTGGTTATTAGATAGTAGGATTTAATGAGGTAATCCCTTGGCATCCTCTGTCGGGACTAGGATGTCAAATATATTCATAGGAATTCCTTAGTTTTACTTAATAGCTATTTGAAAAAGCTAACCTAGTGCTACCCATTAGGTCTTAGGAGTCATTTACTTCCTTTCGACGGCTAGGACTAACCGATAACTTGAGAACTTAAGTGGCTTTTAGTGAACATCAATGTTCACTTAAGTGCTTGCGGCACTACAATGACATCCATCATAAAACTCATGGCCTACCCGCCATTTAGACTTCTCTCCCTAGTTGGATTCATTGTCCCATCTTTAAGTTGCATCATAACCTTCATTCTCCTAGGAATATAATTCAGAAGTACAACTTAGGATCAATATTTACACAGTTTACTGGTGGGGCCTTGGCCTTGATCTCCTCACCAGAAACAAGTTCATTGTTACATTTTCAAATATAAAGAGTAGAGGCAAAAGAGGGATGTTACACTTGATGAAAGTATGTACACCTTGTCTTCTTAAATCCCCACTTGAATTTTTGTCATAGTCATATTGGATATTTATTGATTTTACGATTGGCATGCCATTTAATTCCCACAGTTAATGTGTTCGGCTCCCACACTCTTCTATACTGCTATTCCCTTTGTTCTCTTTAATCTCTCTTAGATTTACAAAACACTAAAGAAATTAATCATGGCATGTGGGTGTAATTTGCAACCCTAAATCAATTAGTCATGGCACGTGGGTGTAATTTGTACCATGGCATTGGCAAGTTATTAGCAATATTAAATGCAAATGCATGGCTTAACGACAATTTGAAAAAAAAACAACATACATTGAGCAAACCTAAAGCAATGGTCGTCTTTCTTTACATTCACTTATTCCATCTCTATCAAAATATCTAACATGTTGATTCATAGTTATTGTGTTGCATTAGTAAAGTTACATATCTACCTATGTATTTATCTAGTATAAATATATCTTATTTTTACATATTTTAACTCTTACTTCATGATATCTTCATAACCAATTGTGTCATACCATATGAACATTGAAAATATTGCTACTATTGTGGTTATCCATATTCTTATTTGGATATAAGGCAATTATACAATCTCTCTTAAACTTATCTTTTTGGGCCATGGAGATTAGGGTTTCTGAGAAACCATGGAGATTAGGGTTTATGAGTGACAACCATGGAGATATGGATCTATGGTCAAAGGTATGGGTTTTTGATGGAGGTTTCATCTCCATAGTCCCTTGTGGTTTTATTTTTTCCTTGGGTTCCAAACCATGTGTATTGTTTTTTTGGTTGTCGCAGCTTTATACCCTGCTTTGGTCTCTTCTCTTCAACTATTATTTGCTAGGATTTATTCTAGTAGTTGTAGAGTTGATTTTTGTTTTTTTTAAACAAAATATTTGATCCTTTCCTGATCCTTTACCGTGAGTATGAAAAATTTGTGAGCAGGGAATCCCTCTAAATCCCACATTAGGATGAAGCAATGACCTATTAATATGGTGCTTGGCGATGATGTTCCGATGAGTGATGTAGTTTCTCTTTTTGAGAAAACTATGGTGGCCCATTTTGCAGGGAGGAATATGGGCCACCATACCTTGAAGGAGTGGGTTGGATCTCACTAGTCCATCCTTCTAGGCTATACTCTGAAGTTCTATGTGCTATCCAGTAAGGGTTGGATGGGTGCCGTTTTCCAGACCAGTAAGCATGCTGCTAATATTTTGGCTGGGGTTTGGTCTTGGGGATCGGTAGTCATGAAGCTTAAACATTGGACCCCCTTTTTTATGCTAAGCGGGATAAAACCTACTCTAGGTCCATATGGGTTCTTCTTCTTGGTCTTCTGCCAAAGATATGGATAGAGCAAATCTTTTCTCTGATAGGAAAGGAATTGGGGCCTTTTATTCAAGTTGACATGAGTTTTTCAGAGCTCTAGGGTTATGACCATGGCATGTATCTTGGTTAACATTGATGTTAGTGATGGTTTAGCTACTGATATTTCCATCAAGAAGGGTGTTGCGTCCATTATCCAAAAACTGGATTACACGGAGGTCCCCTTTCATTGTATGAGATGTCATAAGAAGGGACATATTGTTAAATCATGCCCTCTTCCTTTTCGTCATTTTGATGATAGAACTTTGCCTATTCACGGTGTTTCTCTGCAGTCGGTTGTGGAAGGGGGGTTGGATAATCATCTAGATATAATGCCTCCTCATATTTATACTGGTATTGTGGAGACCTTCTCTTAGGTGGGGTCTGAATGCATCAAGGTTGTTTCCTCCCCTCCGTTGGCATATTTTAGTCCATCTTCCTTGTCTTTGCAATGCCCTTCAGTTCTTCTCCGAGGGTCGTTAAAACATGGGATTCATTTTCTCCATATTCTGGGGTATCTATGGCTTTTATTGCCCCTCTTCCTAACATGGTAATGGTGAATCCAGGTGTTTTGGGGATGATCGATGTTCATACTAGAGGTAGCATAGCGAGTGGTGCTTCAATGATTGCTTTTAATCCTCTTCCATGCGTGAGATCGGTGCCTTCGTTTGATTTGGGGGTGGAAATTGTTCTATTTGGTGGTAACACCTCTGGTGGTGGCTCATTGTCTACTCTTATTCCTATTTCGGATTAGTGCCTATTTTATAGGTCTAAGGAGGCTCGTATTGGTTTGGAGGAGTCCACTACTTTTTTTTTCTCGAGCTCCTACTTTGATTTGATTGCGAGTGGAGGTGGGATATTGGTTGATGTCTTTCATGAAGCTTCTAAGACAAGTTTGTGGTAGCCCTTGGGACCTAGTAAGCCTTATAACATCCTCTCATCTCATGAGTACGAAATGGGATCTATGGTTTCTTATGTTTCTAGAGTGTTGTTTGATTTGGTCCATGGGGGTATACTTTCAGGTGTTTTCAGCTCTGTCTAGTCCTTATTTTCTTCTTTTAACATGCCATCGGTAATCCCATTGGATTTTATAGGTGGTATCTCTCTTGAGGGAGATGTTGTGCCATTTGCAGAAGTATATGATCCTCCATGGGGTTTGATTGAGAGTATCAACAATGCTCTAGTTTTTAATTCTTCCTCATTTCTTTCGGTATATGTTCTTGATTAGGCCATCCCTCCACTAGAGGATTATTTTTATGGGGAGGAAGTCGATGCTGTGTAACAGAATCCCATTCGACCTTCACAGTCTTCCTCGTTTTCTGATTATGGATAGAAACTTGGTTCAGTTATTGATCCTTAGCGTTATTTCTTAAGGCCTAGGAAGCCTTTTTGCTTCGCCATAGTTGATGGCCTTCATGGAGGTATCTTGCAGAGCCACTCTCCCAAGTACTCTTCGAGGCTTGTGGATACATCAATTCTAGCGAGGGATCAATCGATACTGGATGTTCATGCAGGTCATCAGCTCGCCATTAAGGGGTCTCTTAGAGAAAATAAATCTCATGCTCTTCCCAACTGATGGCTTTTCTGTATTTTTCTTTGTAGGGGTTTGGGACCGGCTCTAATGAATTTTCCCTACCTTGATAGCTAAGGCACTTTTTTATCAGTTGTTTTTTTATGCTTTCTTGTTTCAATATCTTGGTGATATTGAAGTTTTTAGTTTGGACTAGTTCTAAATCGTGATTAACAGTTTAGATATGGGGTTTATGCTCCAAGTGGTTGATAAATTGCAGTATCCAACGTAAGGCTTTTTGCCTAGGCAAAAGTGGTTTTATTTTAATATAATAAAACTGTGAATTATTTTCTAAGGAAAAAATATCCATAGTCTTATTATAAAATTTAGCGTAATACAATATCCTTATTATCACAACCTAATCCATTTTTGTGTGAGTATATATATAAAATAATAATAATAATAAATAAATAAATAATATTTAAAATTATTCATTAAAATTTATTTTCTAAATCCATGATAAATAATTGAAGTCAATGTAAATGAGAATCTAAATTATTTTTTATAAATATTCTCATTGTTACGCTAATTTAACTAAATAAAAATATTGAATAACTTTCCTTTCCCATACATGTGACATCTTACCTTTTTAAACTATCCCACACATGTGACATCTTACCTTTTTAAACTAATTACAAGACTCAGGTTACATATGACTTCTTACCTTTTTCAAACCATTTATAATATTTTCTTATGTTTAAAGGAAGCACATTAAAAACATTTTTTTAAAAATTAATTCAGTAACTTATATTATAGAGACTTACATAAGGGATGGCAAATTTGAGGATTCTCTTATTAGTCTCTACCTTCAAGCTGGCAATGACTCTATGCTACAAATATTAAATGATATATTAAATTAAATATTACATTATTAATTATTTAATTGAAGGGACGTAACCTTTTCTTAAGCATGCTCAAGCCTTATAAAAGGCGAGCTCTCTTGTAATATTTTAATCATCTATCTAATATATTATTCTATTGATCATTCAATATGAGAGTCGGATTCGACTATTAACATCTTAACGGTTGCTGCATTTGGTATCAGAGCATGGTTTTGGCTCTTCGTGGCTTACACATCCATTGCTCATCCCCCACTTCTCCACACTCCACTCCACCATCCACTGCTGCTCCCATACCCCTCGCTCTCCCTGCTCGTTGCTCCCTCCTCCCTTCATTCTCGTGCCATCTTCACTCTGCATCACTCGCCATCGCTGCTCTCCCAAACACTCAGCTCAACCCCGCTGCACCACACCTCTACAGCCCCCACACCTCCACCATCCCCTCGCCCTCCTCCATGCAGCCTCGTCCGCCGCACCTCCTTCCACCTGATGCACCCTCCTATGAACCACCCTCCTCCCTCCTCCTCCCTTCCCCATCTGTTTCACTCTACCCACCACTCCTCTCGTCCACCGCTCCTACTGCCATCCTACACCACCCTCCTTTCGCCGCCCTCCATCCACCACTACACGCACTCCACACCCTTGCTCTGCCGCCTCCATCTCCACTGACCCTTGCTCTCCAGCCCTCCCGCCATCCCACGCCCTCCCTTCCGCTACCATATGCAGCTCCCCTCCCGCAACACTCCCTCCCTCGTGCTGGCTAACACCCCCACGCCTCCGGCCAACCGCGGCCTACGCAGGCTCCCGCCATCCTTTCGTCGTTTTCCCGTCAAGAATCCGCCTCCCTTACTCCTACACCCTCATCCCACACTCCTCCGCTAGCATACCCCTTCACAGCCATCAGCTCCTCCTCTTCCAGCTGCCACCTCCCATCTCTTATCCACGTAGCCCTACACAAAACAAAACCAAAAAAAAAAGCAATATTAATTAAATATTATTATATAATATTTTATTTTTATTAAAACCTTATTGCTCCATAATAATAATTTTATAATTATTATTATAAAATTTAAATTTAAGTGGAAACTATTAATTCATATTATTAATTAAGTCTCAAACTTTTAACCATGAAGTGGTTCAATAATGAAGATGAAAGCTATGAAGAGAAGAGACTTAAAGCCATCATCTCTCGTGGAATTGGAACAAGTAAAAATGACATTGTTCACAATACCCAGGAGAGTCAAACCTGTGTTGCTGATAAGTATCGAAAATATTGGTCCTCTCTTGGTGACGACAGTGATAGTTTTGAGGAAAAAAGATTTAAAACCTATGTCTCACATGGAATTGGCACGTGTAGAGATGACATTGATGAGAGTCAAGCCATTGTTGATAAATATCCAAAAGAATACATATACACAGAAGATGAGGAAGACAAAATAGGGAAACATATTGTAGAAACTGAAGAAAAAGATGACAACAAAGTGATAGAGCATGTCTGTGCATTAGATCAGCATCCACCAGTTGTGGATCATGTAGTTGTTGATTATGGGTCTACAGTAGCGAGTGGCATGTCGGATGCAATTGTTCTTATTGAGCATCATGTTGACAAAAATAATAATACCATGCTTGGAGAGAACAAGGAGCATCAAAATACACATACACATTGTTCTCAATTAGTTTTGTCACATAGATCTATTGATCCAATTGATGAAGTTGGAAGCCATGGAAGTAGTAAATGTCTACTTAAACATGTTGGAAGAACTAATGATGGTTCTACAAACACAAGTGTAGAACCACCCGGGGATTGCACCTGGCCTGGACCGCACCAACCTCAACTTGCTTGGGTTTTTTGGGTGTTGCTTCCCAACTAAGTCACCCCTAAGGGGAATTGAACTCGGGTCGCCTTGCTGACAAGACCCACACCTTAACCGAGTGAGCTAGCGAGAATTGAATTATTACCAAGTGGATTAATGCGAGGCCAAATTAACATTATTTTTGAAAATCACATGTTTTTTCTTTCACTTTAATGTTTTTGGTCCATTTGGTCCATCACTTGACATGTAGAGTCCTTTTCTCATGGATTTCATGCAAAAGTACAATCATTTGTTTGTGGCCTTTGTTGTTTTTTCCACGAGACTTTTCTCCATCGCGTTCTCTATTCAATGCATTCCTTCTCCACCAACTTCTCTATTAGCCGGTGCATTTATTCTAACAAGAGCTATACTGCTTCCATATTTTCAACTCATAGGTATGTGGACCTCTTCCCTTCATATTCAATCATATTTGGCTTCAGGATCGGTCAAATCAATCAGCATTAGAACAACTAGACCATTGCATTTACCTAGAGGAAAAAAGCAGAATAATGCATCAACAATTAGCAGATATCCATAAGCAATTAAAACAACAGGAAGTAACGCAACAACATATATGAACCAAACCTATGGGCACTCAAAAGAACCAGGCTCCACCCTCAATGTCACTATGAGAATGAATCTACTATTCTGGTTTCATCTCTACCCATACCAAAAGTAGAGAAAAGTCGTACTTCACAAATGGTATGCTACTGATATATTACTTCAAGCGTTAGAATGGAACTAGTCTCTTAAAGAAATTTGTGAGTTTTATTCATTTCTATGTATTTAGAACATTCACTGCATATCCCATGCTATCTTTCACACACTACAAAATAGAAGAAACTATCGTTGTTCGATTTGGCTCCTCCCTTGAGTGATATATAAGTTATATGAAAGACAAAGGTTTCAGGTGAAAGTACTAATAATTCATGGTGGGAGGAGAGTTTAAACAACGTCGTATCCATATCATGTGCCTACACTAGAGAAAGCAGAGGCGGTGTAACATCAAAATGGACCTCATATTGTGGGAGGACACCACTTGGTTAGGATAGGTGTGCATTCCTTTCACCAATACTGGCTTTCCCTCTAAATCTTTAAACCTCATTTCAGGTACTTGATATTTCACGGTATGCTCTCCTATAGAGTACAACCATTGGAATCCCAAAACCACAATCATATCAGTAACATTCACCACATAGAAACTTTTAGTAACAATGTAATTTCCTATTGTAAGTTGCATTTTTGGAATCCATGTATTAAAGTCCATATAATTGTTACTTGGGATGATGACTGTAAACCCATCAAATGTCTCAGTAGGTAAGTTTATCCTCTCCACCAAAGCTGAATCAATGAATTTATGGGTTTCTCCTCCATCCACTAGGACTGAAGCCTTCTTCCCTTGGACAACTCCTTTGCATTGAAGGGTATGAAATCGAGGCACCCCTAACAATACTACCATCTTCCGTGTTTAATGTGGTGTACAATATTCTTATGTTGTTTCATATCCTTATTCTAGGGCTGCTTGTTGTGCATCTTCCTCCATTTCCTCCTCCTCATCAGAAAAAGATTCAATGAAATTTGCTTTTCCCTTAACACATTTATGCCCGGGTACCCATGGTTGATGGAATGTGAAGCATAGCTTCTTCCTCTTGAGCTCTTGCTTGCTTGGTCCCTCTTT
This sequence comes from Larix kaempferi, assembly GCA_027924585.1. Classification (NCBI taxonomy): domain Eukaryota; kingdom Viridiplantae; phylum Streptophyta; class Pinopsida; order Pinales; family Pinaceae; genus Larix; species Larix kaempferi. The sequence continues at coordinate 142,195 of BSBM01000097.1, forward strand.
CTTATCCTTCCCAAATGAGTCTTTTTACCTTCTTATCATCTTTGAAATTGGAAGGAAAAGTGGGCTTGGGAGGAGACCTTGTCTTGGGTAGCACATTTTGCAGATCTCTTGTCAAGTTCATGGCATTTTTCAATGTAGCTGGCTTGCGAGCTTTAACCAATACTTTCAAAGGTTCACCAAACCCTTTAGTATAGAGCAATACTAAGCGACCCATAGAGATGTTAGTGACCATAACTGACAATTTTTGGAACTCCAACATGTAGGCCTCAGGGGTTCTAGTTTGCTTCAACCATGCCAATTAATTGAAAGGAATTTCGAGGTCCTTTCAATCAAACCTTTCCACCAGCCTGTTAACAAACTCTTCATAGGATGTTATTTGGTCATGTCCTAAGTTTTTAAGTCCATGGAACCACCAATCATTAGCTTCTCCTTCAAGATGCAGAATAGCCATCTTCAATGTATCCTCATCAACCATTGGATTCAACTGCAAATACACATCTAATTTATGTATCCAAGCACTAGAAGAACATTGTGGTGAGCCATCAAAAGTGGAAAGGGATACCTTTCCTATGGTAGAATTCAATTCTTGATTTTTTAAAGGTATGCTTCTACCTCCTCTAGATTTGAGCTTGTATGAGACATTGAAAAATTGTTCAAATTGTAAGGTCCTCCTACACTCTTCACTCAGCTACTGCCATTCATCAAGGGATTCCTTCATCCCATAGTGAGTGTCAGGATCCTCTTTAGGCTCAATAAACTTGGGAATAGTGGGTCTTTCTAGACTCTTGAATTCATTAGGTCGATTGTGAGGCCCGGTCCTTGAGAAGATTGTTTCTCCACCTACCTTTTTCTCCTCAGGATGAGAGCTACTACTGCTTCCTCCTGCTAATTTTCTCCCAATTTGGATGGCCATCAAGTTGAACCCTTGCATTATATTCCTTGTCATGTCCTCAAAAAATGGTTTCATGAACTTCTTGAAATCCTCTTTCTCCTCCATTTTTGAAGTTCCTTTGTCACCCTTACTCATTGCTTCTACAAAACTTACTTCTTCTCCTACTTCCTCTTCTTCACTAAGCGTATATCCTGTCTCTAATACTAGGGGAGGGATTTATCTCCTTGGCCTCATCAATGGTAACCCTGATCAGGTGCAAGGACCATGCTCTCCACTGTAACATCCCTACCATGAAAATTGTTCAATTTTGGTCAATTTCGAACCTTGGAATGGTGAAACCCAGGCTGTCCCAAATACTCCCAAATACTTTCGAATTATGTATGTAAGGGATTGAGGGGTCTTAGTAAATCCTAATGCATATACTAGACTCTCAGACACTTGCTAAATGAATTTATGACTTGCATTAATCAAGGAGGAATGAAAGGGAAAAATACTAGTAAATTCGATGTTGAAACCCTCCACTAGTCACTGAATTTTTGGGTGTCCAAATGTTGTACGAACATACCTAATTTATGAATAGAGGCTTGGATTGGATAAATGACTTAATTTTCAACCAAAATGCATCATTTATCATGATCTACAACTAGCTATTGCACCCATAAAACATAAAGTTGTAACACATAAACATTGCTTGGACAATGTAGACAAAATACATGGAATTTGTTACATAAAATTTGGTTAAATTCCCAAGGGGCCTGCATAAATTAACTTGGTAATATGTACATTATATTATTATCAAGCAGCTTCAAAAACTCAGAGAAATTCTGATACAAAATAGATGTATAATTGCTCCAAAAGTCCACACGAAAATAGAGAGAAAACTAGCTCGAATGAGAGGTTTGCATGGAATTTTTATATGATACACATAATATTTCGAGATATGGATAAGATATGTAGTTCAAGACAGTTCCACACATAAGATATTACATCAATGGAGTCACATAGACCTCCTCAACAAGCTTTATGCATCCATTAGTGCACCATCAAAGCTAGAACATGAACATTGAGAAGAGAATGAAAGAAGAGAAAATAGAATAGGATCTATGAGGTGAACTTGAACTTTAGAGGGACTCGAACCTGCAATAAAAAATTGATTTAGGATATGATAAGAGTTCTGAATGGCCTCTCCTTAAACCAACTTGGGCATGGATCTTTCACCTTCGAAATTGGTTCAATAGCAGGGAAGGTAAACATCCACCATGCATGGACAAGCTAAGCTCTCCAAGAGTGTAAAACAAAAATGATCCAAAATACACTCTCCTTCCTCATACAACCTTTTTATTAACTTGATGTGGACTCATGACCTCGAATTTCCCTCCAATACACTCACCCAACTCGAGTTAGTGATTGATTCCATCATGAGACACTTGTCCTCCTCTTTCCCCAATTCGAATTGGGAATCTTGGCTAACCATAACTCCCTCTATGCGCCCTATTGATGGATATTTTTAGCCTTGATATGTCATATTTGTCATAAGTCTACCATCAGGTCTGAATTTGTCATATTTGTCACAGATTCCTTCATTATTGTTGTCGTAGATGCCATGGAATGTTGTTACATGTGTCACAATTTGTCTATGATGCCTCTTCCTCTTCATTGGGAGTTACTCTTCCACTCCAAGTCGAGGCTCCTTTATTATTTCCATGAATATTCCCTCTTCATCTACCCCAAGTACATTACCAGAGTTGAAATCGAATTTGTGTGAGAATGATGCCAAGTGTAGTGCAGAATCTTTCCACATGTGGGTCCCACGACCTCTTATGCGTCCTCATGATATAATGCCACCTTATTTTCCTTTTTATTATTGCTTATTTAGCCCATTTAATGTGAATTTGTAAGTCTAAGGTCATTTTGGGTCTTGTAGCTCCCTTATTTCAAATTTTAATGCTTCCACCCCAACCTAGGGAACTAGTAGATCAGTGGAATTTTTCCTCCATGATAATTTATTTGGATGGGGACATTATAGGCAGATACATGCGGTGATAATAATTGAATGGTTAAAGGTCACATATTGAGCGCTCTAAATCCATCACCATAGATACATATCTAGAGCTATATGTTGCAAATTTAGCTAGATGATACAATGCCATTACCTTGCTAAAATGCATTTTCGTATGGAAGGAGTAGCTAATTATTTTCCAAGTACTTATAATTTATGCACATTTATACACACCGGATGCGTCCATTATATGGAGTAGTCTACCTTTGGTTCAACCTACTCAATTGGAGTTGTAGCGTGATGCACATGAACAAGCAATCAAGGGAATTTATGTTGTTCTCTTGAACATAATCTTTAATATTATGGATTGTTATCCTCGTGCTCGGAAGAATTTTTCACTGCCTTGTAAATGCATTGTTATACTGATTCGACTTCAAGATCCTCTTACTACCAAATAACTTAAATTCATATAAAAGGATATATGTTATATGAATTGCAAGGATCATGCTATGCTATAAAGAAGTTTAGACAAAATATGGTTGTTCGATAGTGAAATACGAATATAATAGAAAGATATTTCAACATTTTGCAAACTATTTTTTTAAATAGGTTAACTTGTCATTCGTTGAAATTGATTATGATTTTTTTGGGTTGAAATTGAATATGACTTTTTTGTAGCAAAAACAATCTAGAAAAAGAACATTTTCCTTTAGGCTTTGGTTATGTATACACCAAATGACAATAGGAAAGAAATATAGTATTTCATAATCTCGTTATAACTGACAAAAACCCAAGTAGATTTCCCATTCTGAAAGGAAAAAGGAGACTAAATTTTATATAAGAGTAGTGGGGACGTAGGGATGCGATACCTTTGAAATTGACTAGGCTTGCTCCATTCACTTCACAAAATACCATGAATTTTCTTGCACGCTATCAGATGGGTCAACCACCATAGCCCTTATCTATCCATCCCCTCGACTATTACTTATTATTACTTTTCTAGGGTTTCTTATATTATTCTTAATAATTATTTCCACTGAAATAGAAAACCTCATTGCAACATGACCATCGATTATATGATGACCTAATTCTATAGCGGCAGTAGATGATGATGACACAATAAACATGCCTCTTACCAAACCAACTCGAGCTTGCTACCGGGCATAGCCTGATAATTTACAAATTTCATATGGGCTAGCCTTATGCTTCTGTTGACATTTTTGCAAAGCATCACAAACTAGTTCATTGCTATTTCCAACTACACCCGAATACATGTCGAGATTTCAAACCCGATTCTTGCGGTTCCTTCCCAAGCAATAGGGTTATTCTTGTTGGGAGCAGGTGAGACTTCACTTAGCAATCGTGCAATTCTTGCGAGGGTTCTACGCTGCTTGTCGATCAACTATCCCAACCCTGAGATGCATGGTTTCATTTGATGGATTCCGCTGGAACTTGATACTCACCCATAATAATTTTGTGCGTCTGATCCTTACCATTTAATAAATGAACCACTTCTTAATTGCACTAAGGTGATTCTACGTGAACCATTTATGACCGATTCCAAAGTTCACTAAAAAGAATCAAGGCATGGCCAGATTACATAATCCACTCAATCATTACATAATCAATACATAGGGTCTCATCAAGAGCATCATGTCACTTACAAAAATTGAACTTGGGTGGGGAGGGTAACAATCATTCCTCCCAACCACCCAAACTACACCCAATGGACTAGCTATGGGTAATATAAATACAATATTTATATTAAATATGGGTATTATACAAAATTTAGAATAACAATCTAATTCCTTTAAAGTAAATATTAATATTATAAAATATAACTATGCTATTAGTATTATATTATAACTATTATGCATATTTGAATCAAATACTATATAGAAACAAAAGGGAAAATGAGCTTATACTATCTTGTGTTAGTCAATTGAAACTATTGAAACGAGTAGTTCTATGAGGAATACAAATATCTTCTCTGATACTTTTTAACTTGATTTATACTTTCTTATTAGTATAAGGAATACTGGAATATGTTCATTATTATAGTCATATTAGGCATATTGGGATTAAGCATCTTAGTCATCTTATACGTTTGGAGGAATTATTATTTTCTATCTCTTGCTTACTTTACAAGGAATTATTTATTTCTATCTCTTACTTGCTTTTCTGTAACTCTGCTTCAAGTATATTCTAGTATACGAGTAATCTTAAACTAGATTGATACGTAATAGACTCTAGAAGGAATATGAGGTCAAACATGGTCAACTACTAGCTATGATACTCCCCTTGCTACAAGTATTGGTATTCGAGGATATCAACTAGTACTAGCTATGCGTCTTTAGTAGTGTTTGGATCCTTGGCTTGTAATGAAGAATCATACAAATATGGCTTGGATTTATAGCTTGGTATAGCTTATCCGCTTCTAGTTACCCATTTAATACAAGTACTCATGCTCTTGGGGCTCCCTATGCTTACTCTGCTGATGGTACCGAACAAACTAGGGTTGAAACACTAACTTCTTCTTCCAATCCTTCACTCTCGATGTGGTAGTAGCTACTCAGTCATATGGAACAATAGTCAACTTATTAAAGACTTATTTCCTTAGTCATTGAAAAAAAAACACTAAATGTAGGCACTTGCTACTATGCAACTCGTGTTATTTCTCAAAGAAATGCGAAATTAGAATTTGCATAGAGACTAGGATGATCCAAATGGGTATTGGTTGCCACCCACTTATTCTAGTGGTTCAATTTTTTTTCCAGTTTAGAATTTTTTATGTGTTTCGGGTCAAGAAATGGTCTAGATGGATATTAGGAGCTAGCAACCTATTCCACTGGCTCAAAATAGTTTTTCCAGTTTGGTAGTTTTTATGGTTTTTAGGACCCAAAACTTACGAGGCCACTTTGAGGCCTTAAATGATGTTTTTGGTGACACAAAAATCCAAATGTAGTCAAAGGTAGGTCTGGACATCCAGAATGTGTTCTTCTCGTCTAGGCCTTTCCAATGAGCTACCGAACACCCTAAACAAAGATCGTATGTGTTAACACCCAAAAATTGTTCACTAGCTCATCTCCCTAGTCACATAACCGATTTACTTTTCCTACCATTTTGGACTCCAAAACCCTAAAAAACCCTCAAATGGTTACCAAAAAGGAAAAAAAATCATTATTTCCCTCCTTAATTAATGAAATTCCTTCTAAAAGGTTAAAAACCCTAAAAAAAGGGTCCAAAATTCCCAAAAATAAAATAAAAAGGGAAAAAAGTAAAAAATAATTTCAAAAAGAGGGAAAACCCTAAAACTATTTACCAATACTATTGGTTGCCTAAAACCATGGGTCAATACTCCACCACTCAATATATATATAAAAAGGTGATGGAGGCCCCCCATTCAACATCCATGATCATCTCTTCACACCCTTATGCTGCCGAAATTCCTGTTGAACTTTAGCCTATCACCTTGAGCTTTTGTTTACCATTATAGTTGAGTCTTGGCCACCATTGGAGCATTTGGAGAAGAGCAAGGAACCCTGGAGACTTGGTACACTACTCACGTACGGCTGCAAGGGCTCCTACAACCTCACCTTTTGAGGTAACGTCATATTGTAAACCATCTTTTACATATTAATACAAGAAAATCATATTTTCATTCATGGTTTCCTCTTTGTTTTATTACTGCAGTAGTTAGTTTAATTTTTATTTCTATTTGATGCACTCACATACATTAGTTTAATTTGCTTATTTATTAGTTTTTACCCATTTACATGAACTGCTACTAAGGGTTCCTGAATCCTTAGTAGGTTCTCTTCAGCACGAGCTAGTGTGAAAACACTAGCTACAGTTTTGGCGACTCCACTAGCTCGATTCCCATAGAATATTTGGTTTATTTTTAGTTTTTACTTGTCTTTTTACTTTCTTTTTACACATCTGGTCTTCCCCTTGGACCCCATATTTGCAGATCTGGCCCTTGCCTTCACTATCAGCTTAAAAAATTCTGTTTTTACGGCTCAGCCTGACACTTCCTCAGTCGTTTTCCGCGTCATGGATCGCGACTCTTGTCTAGACAACTGTGCTCTGTAGCACACTTTTCAGCCCTAAAACCGCGCCCTGCAGGGTAGGTTCCATCCCCAAAATTGTGCCCTGCAGTGCGGGTTTCAACCCCGAAACCAAGCCCTGCAGCGTGGGTTCCAACCCCGAAACCGCGCCCTGCAATGCAGGTTCCATCCTCGAGGCTGCGCTCTGCAGCGCGAGTTCCAACCCGAAAGCGGCACTTTGCAGCGTGCTTTCCAGCCCAGAAGCGGTGCTCCCTCAGTACACTTTTCACCCAGTAACCTGCGCCCTAAAGTGCGCTGTCTTCTTGAAAGTTGCACCCTATTTTCTGTTACTGTCAGTCTGTTACAGCGTGAATTTTCTACAGTTTCCCGCACCCTGCAACCATTTTTTCCATTTTTTCTACCCTAACAGCCATCTATTTGCTTGCATCCATTTTGCTAGCTGTAATTTTTTGCTATTTACTTGCTGTATCATTTAAAATATTTTACTTTAGCATTTACATTTCAACAAGTTCATTTATTTTACATAACAGTTAATACTTTCATTTCATGTTTTAGTTATTTTTTTGCCACGTTGGGCAATCTTGGGTACACACCGCTTGTGCACACACTCTGTCACCATAATTCAAGTGAGCCTTAAAATTTACTTAACTCAACCAACTTTAACCCCACTTGGGGAACACAAAAATAACTTTGTAGTTAGGTAGGACATTGGGGATAGGCATCCAAATAACACCCCATTTGTCACTTACACTTGAGACATAGCTGTTGTCCATTAGGGATCCAAAATCCCTTATTACTTATTGGTATGATTAACACCGATTTTTTGAAAGGCCTCTCCCTTAGGAGGGAAAGTAGCAAGACTGGTTCTGGAAGTCTGAGTGGAATACTGTTCTCCATTCTGTACTGAAAGACACCAAATTGTTGTTCTCTTCATGCATACCGCTACCCATACCAGGTGTGTGACGACCAAAGAACTGAAGTTGCGGGACACCTTTCCGGACTCGCCATGAAAGGGGTAGCTTAGTTTCCATTCTTATATGGCTCTTTTACCCAGAGTGCCTCTTGGTAGAGGGATATCCTTTAACCACTTGGTTCTCCATTTCGTATTGCTTGAATGCGGATTTCATCACCCTGCAGGGAATACGATTTGTGTGAGATTTCATATCTCTTAGATAGGTGTTTGCTTTCTCCTATACCCCCATTGGATTAGTGAGTCTACCTTTTTTATTTTTTAGGAGTGTTACTTGTTGGTATTCTGACCATTTTATTGCCGCTTCGCTTGTTGTAGTACGCTATTGCAGCACACATTTTGAGCATTGTTGTTGGCCTGAGTGCCATATTTTTTGAGCTCTCCTTTTGCACACACAGTTGCACTAGCATTTTTGAGCATTTCACTCACCACAACCCCTTAGCACTTTTACACCTGTCACCATTGATTCACCAAGACTTTATCGTCTCCTCCGGGGCCAGTCCCCGCAGCATGGTTCCCTTGACCACACCCGTCACAGGTGCAAAGCCTCATCACCAGATCCCAACGCCCCTTATTTTACCTCTAATTCTGGCTCAGAGTTACCCATATACACAGCTCCGCTTAGCCCCATGGATGGCATGAATCCCAACCCCTTTTTTGGTGGTATTGTTGGTGGTGGATCCACCACTAGCTTAGCTACCACTTCAACATCTATCCCTGTTATACCATCTTTAGGACCTACACCTAGCATTCCTATCACTACATCCATCCCTATGGTTAGTGGATCTTTTACAACTACAGTCCCCGTGGTGACTAGTAGTACACTTGGGGGAACGGGCCCTTCCTACATGATTCCCTCACCTTCTACTGGAGGTCCCATGATCCCCATCATGACTCATACCATTTCTCCCAACATTGGGGGCAATGGCCCCACCATTGTCGCTATGACTAGCACACACGCCCCTACGACCATGTCACATCCTTCTACCAGTTTTACCTTCATGGCTAGCATCATCCTCCCTGATCTGGCTAGATTGAACAACGATCCTATCCCACATGACCCCACATGGCCTCCCATGCCTACCAAACTCCCTTCAAACATCCCCAAGTTTGAAGGGAAGGCAGGTGAGGACCCCCAAAACGACATCATGTCCTTCCACTTGTGGTGTTCCTCCAACTCCATAGTGGATGACTCCATCCACCTCCTCCTTCTACAACGGATCCTCATTGGCTCTGCATCTAAGTGGTACATCGAACAACCTCATGGGAAGTCCACCTTTACATCCCTTGCTTCGAATTTACTGTTGTTCTTTCAGTTACTAGTCCATTACGATGCTGCTGTAGAGATCCTACTATCTTGCATACAGAACATGGCTACCCACATCACTGACCATATTCATGAGTGGCGTAAAGGTCTAAGTTTATGTAAGATCAAGTTAGACGACCGCATATTCCTAGATTGGTTCTTGAAATCCCTTATACCAGTTATTTCCAAGGATGTGGCATCTGAACGACCCCAAACCAAAGAAGAAGCCATTCTAAAATCCCATCAATTTGACCTAATATATGCTCAGTTAGGCTACTTATATTCCATTTTACCTGATACTCCCCGCGGTGATTCCTCCATGAAGGACGCGTCAGGGGCATCCCACGCCGCCGACGACATTATTGGGAATGTTCCATCTCATAGTCAGCCCTATATTGCTATGCCTCCTGCTAGTCCCTTGGCTTATAATCCTACACCCAATTCCGCCACGAGTGGCCTTGACCTTTCGCGTGCCACAACCCATTCCGGAGCAACACCCTCGTATGTTCCCATGGCCCAATCCCCTCATGTCCATCGAACTTCATGTCAAAATCATTGCTACGGTCATACACCACCAACATACACTCCTCCCACTGCACTTCCTGCCTATTACCATCAACATGATGCGCCTGCACCGACACAACCTCAAGCCCCTCTAGCTTACTATCCCCCGTAGGAAGCACTGGCACAAAATCAAGCCCCTCTAGCTTACTATCCATAGCAGGCAGCACCCGCACCTGCCCAACCACATAATCCTCCTACCTCCCAAGGGAAATTTTATGCTCATCAAAACCAACAAAAAAACCAACATGCCCAACAAAACCAGCAAGGCCAACAAAATCGGGGAAGATGATGTAACCGAAGGAAAAACCAACCCCTGGATCATGGCGGCCAACCACCCAATCCCCCAAACAATAACGATGCCTCCCCAACTAATCAGAACCCTGATCGACCACCTCGTTAAGGAAAAAACCCCAACCTACATACGAACCACCCATGTTCTATCTGTGGGGTATACAACCATTATACACACAATTGTCCCCACTTAGAGCACACTTGCCAACTTTGGAATGACCATACCCAACGCCAAGGACATGTTGATCCGTCGACACCACCCAACCCCCTGCAACCTAATGCCCATCTATGGTGTTGCAGAATCCCCTACCCAAGCAAGGACTAGTGAACACCCAACCATTGGCTCCCCCTCAAGGGGCTACGATGCCACAACAACAAATCACTTATGTTGTACTTGCTAGTCAACCCATTGACTCGGGCACCCATCACCTTCTCATCATGTCATCAGCTGACATCAACCTTCAAACACATCGAAATCAGTATGGTTCCACCAATGAAACCATTCCCCCTGACAAGGATGCTAACGCTCTTCCCATTGATCAGTCGTTATGCATACCTGCAGTACCATGCGATGGGGCCCCAAAATCTCCCCACTTCCCATTGTGCCACATTAATAGCAACTCCAACACTCGTGCTACCCCCAATTATAATATTGTGGATGATTTATCCCAATCCCTTGCTGCTATGTCAACCCTCTAAGTTTTGAAAAATTGTCCTACACAGTGCAAAACATTGTTACCCGCCATAGGTGCGATAGACTCTTCTGACTCACGGATGATGGCATTCGATTTAGACCAATATGAACCACGCATGCCTTCCACATTAGTGTTTCAAGTTTCTGTGTCAATATGGAATCTTGTTATCCATCGATACATCATCGATGAGGGTGCCTCTACATGCATTATGTCTACATTCGTGTGGCATAAGCTTGGATCCCCTACACTACATCCATCCACAACTGCCTTACGATCTTACAATGAACGTTCAACTCAACCCCGAGGCCTCCTAACCAACGTTCCAGTCCAATTAGCTGGTAAAACAATCCTTATCGACATTGAGGTCATCAACGTACAACTTGACTATAACCTCCTGCTGAGACACAGTTATAAGTACGCCATGAAGGTTGTTCCTTCATCAACTATTCCGCATTATGATGTCCCCCCATGAGGGACGGGTTGTTAAGATTGACCAACTTATGTGTTACGACTCGAATGCTCCTGTTGCACCAGAAAACGTTCTCCCCATGGTTGAGCAACCTGTTTTTGGTGCACCTACATCTTTGGTTTCCACAATTGGACCTGGAATTTACTTGGAAACTCCCATGATCTCTAATTTTTGGTATGTACCACCCTCTCCGCCGACAGTGAATATATCTGATCTGTGCACCATTTCGTCCAAACAAATGGTGCCTAACTTGCAACCACCTCTGTTGCCACAACCACCATCGGTCCCTAGTCATGTTGGAGCCACACCAATCCACACTATCTCGTTCTTGTTCTCACCTTTAGGAGTAGTAAGCGCACTAGTTATGGATACGCTGAATCTCCCCGGGTTAACACTAGGACTACTTGTGCGGTACTTACCTATTCCTAATCCTCCCCCAACACCACAACTCGTTCTCCAGCCGATTAACAATGCTAACCACCCAACTCCTGGTGTGGCGACCACATTTGCATCTCATCCTGCCCCTCCATCGCCCAAGAACGCTGGGGGAAGAGGCCTACAAACTTATACTACCCCACAGACAACGAAACCCGTGAAACCTCCCCCTCCATTATGTGCACCTCCTAAGTGCTCTTTATGTGATGACTTGGGCCATTCTACCCATAATTGTCCACAATTTCCAAACCTTCAAGAGCACATGAAAACATTGGATGAAGATCCCAATATTCCAGTTGTTGAACTGGATACCACCCCTAAACCACGCACCAACCACTCTTGCGCCATATGCGGAGTCTACGGTCATTATTCACATCATTTCTTAGATCTACCCGAGTACAGATTGGTCCTCCACAAGTTGAACCAATCCTCTTTAGAGTCGTCCATTACTACTATCGAGGAGATCCATCCCCTTGAATTCTCCTCATCGAGAGAAATTAACACCATTTACATGATTTCCACGGACGGTGAAACCATTTCACCCCAACATCTAGCCTCCCCTCTACTAATTTGACAACACAGTGCTTTCGTAGCGACGAAGAAATCCTCGAAGCACTTACCGCACCTGACTACCGTTGGGATGATATGCACCATCGATCCTATTTCATTCCTGAGGAGTCTACCACTACCACGGCTAACCAACTTTCGGTCAATTCAAAAGACTTCCTCCCTAACAAGGTGGACTGATTTAAGAACCCCATCCCAGCTCCTGATGCCTTTGAGGAAGGTAATATGGAAAACATTTCTCCTACCTATCACATTGATATTTCCCTCCCACCCAGTCTGTCTGAGACCATTACGTTAGGCGCTTCCTGTACTGAAGCCGAAATTAATTCCTATAAGAATCTCTTCCAAGAGTTTCGTGATGTTTTTGTTTGGTCCTATATCGAGATGCTTGGTCTTGACCCTGCCATCATTGAACATTATATTGATACTTGGCCGGATGTCCCACCCGTTCTCCAAAAGCAACGACCCATCCACCCATCCAAACTCCCCACTGTTAAATTTGAGATTGAGAAACTACGTAAATTCGAGTTCATTTATCCCATCGCTTTCACCACCTAGGTTTCCAATCTTGCGCCAGTTAACAAAAAACAGGGCACCATTCGCATCTGTACTGATTTTCACAATTTGAATCGAGCTTGTCTCAAAGACACCTTCCCCATGCCTTTAATTGACCAACTTATTGATGCATGTGTAGGACATGAGATTCTGTCCTTCATGGACAGTTTCTCTGGGTATAATCAAATGCACATTCACAAGGAAGACCAATACAAGACTGCTTTCACTACCCCATGGGGCACCTTTTCCTATCGCGTCATGCCTTTCGGTCTTAAAAATGTTGGTGCCACATTTCAGCGGGCCATGACATTTTATTTTCACGATTTAACCCATATCATCCTGGTCTACCTAGACAACCTCACGACTCGATCCAAGAAACGGTCCGACCATCTAAACGACCTCCGACAAGTTTTTCTGCGTGGTCACAAGTATAGAATCCGACTGAACCCCCTCAAGTGTGTATTTTGCGTTCTTGCAGGCCATTTGTTGGGTTTCATCGTTTCCCAAAAAGGAATTTCCGTAGACCCTTTGAAGGTTCAAGCCATCCTGGACCTCCCATCCCCACGTACATTACGCCAATCACAAAGCCTTCAAGGGAAAGCCAACTTTCTCCGTCACTTTGTTCCGGACTATGCTACGAAATTTCATGGTTTCCTTCGCTTGCTTTGCACCCACCTTCCTTTTCGTTTGGGATGAACAAGCACAAGCGGATTTTGAAGCCCTTAAACAAGCCTTGACTTCTGCCCCGTTGATTTCGCCTCCTGATTTCTTGAAGGATTTTATCCTTTATGTTTCGGCATCCGACTATGTCATTTCAGGGGTGTTAGTTCAAGAAGATAGTGCGGGACAAGAACATGTCATTTATAATGTGATCCAGACCTTATTTGACCCACAAATACGTTACCCCCATGAGGAGAAGTTGGCCCTTTCCATCGTCTTCTCAGTCCATAAAGTTCACCACTATATCTTATTAAGTCGAACTACAGTTGTGGCAGACTCCAACCCCATGGTCTATCTCTTGAGTCGTTGCCTTTGTTAAGGCCGCATGGCTAAATGGTTCATCATACTTCAATAATACGACCTAACATTTACTACTCCCAAGAGCACCAAATCCATTGCATTGGAAAAGCTCATGACGGATTTACCATCCTCATCCACGTCATCACCAATCACAACCAGCTTACCTAACAACCACTTGTTTATCATTTCATCGGATGACCCCTGGTATGACGACATCCTAGTGTACCTGTCATGTCCCAAATTTGGAATTGGATCACAATGGCCTAATCACATTGGCCATATTCATTAGAGTTTGTAAAATTGATGTTAAAGGTCAAATAATTGCCAAGGAGGAAAATTACTAGTTTCCTAGGTTTGGGGTGGAATCTTTGGGATTTGGAATAATGGGGATAATAAATGATGTTGAACATTAGAGTGGCATAAATATTTAATAAAGGATCTAAATAAATATATACAAGTGAAAATCAAAGTGGCATTTGATCATGAAGACACATGGAGGAAGTGGGACCCACATATGGCTAAATTTCCCCACTACACTTGGCATCATTCTCTCACCAATTCGAATTCAAGGTGAATGGTAACATACTTGGGGGAGTCCAAAAGGTATTATTCATGGCATTACTCATCCAAGGTCGAAATATAGAGGAAGAGTAACTCCCATGGAAGAGGAAGAGGAAGAGGCAATTTGGAGTTAGTGAGACACTTGGGTTAGATTCCCTAGCTCTATGACAACAATGATGAAGATGCTATGACACCTATGACACAAATCAGACCTGAAGGATGACATATGACATATATGACATGTCAGGGCTAAAAATAGACTCCAAGAGGGCGCTCAAGGGTGTTAGGGAAGCTAAGATGCTTCCACATGTGATTTGGTGGAAGTGGGAAACTAGGAATTGTTGTACAAGTGGCGTTCTTTGGAATCTCTTCCCAACTTGAGTTGGCATGAGTCTCTTGGAAGGAATTTGACCCATGGAGGACATTAGAACTTTATAAATGTCAATAACAAATAATTAAAGGAGCTTTTTATCATTTGTAGAATTTGCAATTGCAATTGTGAAGAGGGAGAGCTAGTGGATGACTAGTTTCTTGCCTTAGCCAATTTCAAGGGTGAAAGATTCCCATCCAAGTTGGCAATTGGAAAGGCCATTCAGACCTTTCATTTGGATATTTAATGGAGTCTTTATTTGCAGGTGTAAGCTATAGGGCAGCTCATGGTTTTTTCTATTGCAGCTCGCTCCTTCAACCATTTCCCGTTTTGATGGCATATTCTTGATCCTTGAGGGAGGGCGTTTTTGGTGAGCTATTGTACTCTTTGGGGGAAATTCTAATGCCCCATTTATTTTGTAATATGAATTAAATACTCTTTTATTCATCTCCAAAAAGTTTCAGGTCTAAATTCCAAGTAGAAATGTATAAATCTCATTTTTAATGGAAGAACAATGCAATTTCCCCACTACCTTGTTGTGAGCCAATGTATTGATGATGATTTCGAATGAATGAATGATTCTCTGATATATTTGTGATAAATATACTTCCATGGATGTCTTATACAAGTTTCATGTACTGTACTTGAGCATTTGAAGCATTTTTACTCAGTTTAATTGCATTGGGAGAAGAAATAGTGCCATTTCCCCAAGGGTCGAATTGGGGATTTTTGCAGTTGAATGGGAGAGTGTGAGAACAGTTGTAATAAACCATTAATGGTGCATATGAGACCTTAATAACATACTTAACACATTACTTACCTCTGTTCATAAATTTGAGTGGGTTTGGAGGCATTTGGGAAGCCATTTTCAGTACTTACCTTAGGGGGATTTGAACCCCAAATTACTCGTAAAATTGCATACTTGGTCCAGAATGTTAAGAGAGTTTGCAGAGGTATTTTGGTGGCCATATGTTATCCCTGAACATCATATTCAATTCCTAATATCATTAATAAACCTTCCTTGAAGATTTGAAGGCATTTGGAGTCAATTTGAGACCTAGAGACCAATACTAGTCAAAGGGAAATCACTAGTAAAGTTACCTACATTGACCAGAATTGAAAGAGTATTTGCAGAAGTGTTTTAAAGGTACAAAGGAATCCCTGAAACACATATTTATGTTCTAATATCATTCATATACCTTCTCAGAATATTTTGGATCATTTGGGGCAAATTTGGGACCTAGAGATCGAAACTAGTCAAAGGTCGAACTAGGGAAAAAAAGTGGAAAATTGCCATTTTAATAAAATTCCTAATAAGGGACATTACAGTGGTATCAGAGCATGGTCTTGGCACCTTATGTGGTAGAACATTAATGAAGACCAGGATTCAAATAAATAAGCCACCACCCTTAGAAACTGAAACTGGATGTACTTTGGTGAAAGGGAAGAAATAGGAGAAGAAGTGCATTCATTGGTCACCATGAGTAAGGATGAGAAAGGAACCTCAGAGGAGAATGAGGAGTTTAGAAAATTATTGGAACCTTCCTTTGAAGAAAAGTGGAGGCAATACTTTCAAGAGTTCAAATTGTTGCTTAGTGAAATTGGAAGCAACTCGGAAAAAATAATGAGCAATGGTTCTCTTTTCAAGGAAAAGGATGAAACAGTTTATGCCACAAAAGAGGAACCTAATGTAATTGTGGAACATGAGGTACATGTTGATATGCAGGTGCTTGAAGATGCTACACTAAAACAAGAAGAAGGACAAGAACTTGTCCTTGTTCAAAGGGATTATGAGTTGCCTCATGGAGAGAGTTGCAAAGCCTTGGAAGAGGTACATGATCTCACAATAGTTGGACCAAGCAATTATGGAGAAGATGAATTAAATATTTCAATGGGTAAGAGTTGTCAAGAATTAAAGTTGGTTCATAATTCCTCACCCCACACTTCTTTTCCAACCAAATCACTTTGGGATGAAAATTGGGTGAAAGGTTTTTTTCTAGTGGTGCCACATGAGGGGTATGAAACTCCTACCTCTCCTTTTGATGATGACATGGATAGAGCACCTCATTATTTAGAATTGCAGCAGCATATTGCTTTACCTTATGATGATACATATCCTCATGGATGTATGGATGAGACTTCTTTGAGTCCTTTGAAGTCTCCTTGTTTTTCCTGCTCATTATTTGGTTCAGATTTTAGTGGAGATTCTTCATTCACTTCTTGGATGAAAGAATGCATGGCTGAATATTTTGATGCATATCACGTTCTTTTGGAGCAGCAATATCGGACATGGGATCCTCACCTATGTCATTGGATCAGATTTGATTGGTCACTTGAAGATTGTATGCACCTAGCAAATGGTGGTCTACTTACTTGGAGGTATAAAGACTTTCATGATTCTTTGATGAAGCATATTCTTGATGTACATTTTCATTATGTTGTTATGTACTTTGATGATATATATTTTGTACTCATGATGTTTGGAAGAATGCATACAAGAAAATGGGATCCAGGAATCCTCTTATCTGATGGTATAGGTTGGAGAGCACTTTTAATTGTTGGGGTGCAATACAAGCAATGGGACCCTGGAATAATTTTTGTCTCATTGGTTTGAATTTTTTTTGGGGGAAACAAGCAGTATGGGAGATGGATTTCCCACTTAATAAAGTGAATTTTATCAGAGTAGTGCAGCAGCAAGCATGGTGGTTCCTCTCTAAAATCTTCAAGGAAACTCAAAGACTCAAGGTTGGGCAATTCAATGGCAACTTCAAAGAATTATACAGGAAGCAGGTTCTTCAACACCCATGTTTGAAATTGCTTGAGGACAAGCAATATTGGGAAGGGAGGACTTGTCATGTCCCAAATTTGGAATTGGGTCACAATGGCCTAATCACATTGGCCATATTCATTAGAGTTTGTAAAATTGATGTTAAAGGTCAAATAATTGCCAAGGAGGAAAATTACTAGTTTCCTAGGTTTGGGGTGGAAGCTTTGGGATTTGGAATAATGGGGATAATAAATGATGTTGAACATTAGAGTGGCATAAATATTTAATAAAGGATCTAAATAAATATATACAAGTGAAAATCAAAGTGGCATTTGATCATGAAGACACATGGAGGAAGTGGGACCCACATATGGCTAAATTTCCCCACTACACTTGGCATCATTCTCTCACCAATTCGAATTCAAGGTGAATGGTAACATACTTGGGGGAGTCCAAAAGGTATTATTCATGGCATTACTCATCCAAGGTCGAAATATAGAGGAAGAGTAACTCCCATGGAAGAGGAAGAGGCAATTTGGAGTTAGTGAGACACTTGGGCTAGATTCCCTAGCTCTATGACAACAATGATCAAGATGCTATGACACCTATGACACAAATCAGACCTGAAGGCTGAAATATGACATATATGACATGTCAGGGCTAAAAATAGACTCCAAGAGGGCGCTCAAGGGTGTTAGGGAAGCTAAGATGCTTCCACATGTGATTTGGTGGAAGTGGGAAACTAGGAATTGTTGTACAAGTGGCGTTCTTTGGAATCTCTTCCCAACTTGAGTTGGCATGAGTCTCTTGGAAGGAATTCGACCCATGGAGGACATTAGAACTTTATAAATGTCAATAACAAAGAATGAAAGGAGATTTTGATCATTTGTAGAATTTGCAATTGCAATTGTGAAGAGGGAGAGCTAGTGGATGACTAGTTTCTTGCCTTAGCCAATTTCGAGGGTGAAAGATTCCCATCCAAGTTGGCAATTGGAAAGGCCATTCAGACCTTTAATTTGGAGATTTAATGGAGTATTTATTTTCAGGTGTAAGCTACAGGGCAGCTCATGGTTTCTTCTATTGCAGCTCGCTCCTTCAACCATTTCCCGTTTTGATGGCATATTCTTGATCCTTGAGGGAGGGCGTTTTTGGTGAGCTATTGTACTCTTTGGGAGAGCTTCTAATGCCCCATTTATTTTGTAATATGAATTAAATACTCTGTTCTTCATCTCCAAAAAGTTTCAGGTCTAAATTCCAAGTAGAAATGTATAAATCTCATTTTTAATGGAAGAACAATGCCATTTCCCCACTACCTTGTTGTGAGCCAATGTATTGATGATGATTTCGAATGAATGGATGATTCTCTGATATATTTGTGATAAATATACTGCCATGGATGTCTTATACAAGTTTCATGTACTGTACTTGATCATTTGAAGCATTTTTACTCAGTTTAATTGCATCGGGAGAAGAAATAGTGCCATTTCCCCAAGGGTCGAATTGGGGATTTTTGCAGTTGAATGGGAGAGTGTGAGAACAGTTGTAATAAACCATTAATGGTGCATATGAGACCTTAATAATGTACTTAACACATTACTTACCTCTTTTCATAAATTTGAGTGGGTTTGGAGGCATTTGGTAAGCCATTTTCAGTACTTACCTTAGGGGGATTTGAGCCCCAAATTACTCGTAAAATTGCATACTTGGTACAGAATCTTAAGAGAGTTTGCAAAGGTCTTTTGGTGGCCATATGTTATCCCTGAACATAATATTCAATTCCTAATATCATTCATAAACCTTCCTTGAAGATTTGAAGGCATTTGGAGTCAATTTGAGACCTAGAGACCAATACTAGTCAAAGGGAAATCACTAGTAAAGTTACCTACATTGACCAGAATTGAAAGAGTATTTGCAGAAGTGTTTTAAAGGTACAAAGAAATCCCTGAAACACATATTTATGTTCTAATATCATTCATATACCTTCTCAGAAGATTTGGGATCATTTGGGGCAAATTTGGGACCTAGAGATCGAAACTAGTCAAAGGTCGAACTAGGGAAAAAAAATGGAAAATTGCCATTTTAATAAAATTCCTAATAAGGGACATTACAGTACCTACGCACACAGAATTTTCAATCCGATATTGGCCGTGATGACCTCCATCGCATACGCCATGATGCCTCGCGTTATCTTCTCCTTGGCGATGTCCTTTATAGTCGTAGTTTGACACAAGTTCACGTCGATGCCTCACACAAGACGAGGTTGAACAAATTCTAAATGATTTTCACAGTGGAGCCTGCGACGACCATTTCTCCGGGATGGCCACTGCTCGAAAGGTTATCCGCGCTGGGTATTTTTGGCCCTCCCTCTTTACTGATTGCATTACAACAGTCAAACATTGCCGAAATTTCCATCCCTTTTCCCTCAAGGTGAGGACCCCTCCCACCCCTCTCCATCTAGTTATCACTGTTGGCCCTTTCTGTAAGTGGGCCATTGATTTTATGGAGTGCAACCCCCCCTCGGAGAATGGCCATAAATACATCATTGTGGTAGTTGACTGTTTCACCAAATGGGTCAAGGCCATGCCTACGTTTAACTACAAAGATGAGACTGTAGCCCGTTTCTTTTTTAACCATGTCATCACTCTGTTCGGGGTCCCTAAACAACTCGTATCCGACCATGGAAAACATTTTGAAGACACCGTCTGGAAGGATTTGTCGACTTTTCTCAAATTTGAACATTAGTATGCCTCATCCTATTACCCTAAAGGGAATGTCCAAGTTGAGGCTATTAATAAAATTCTGAAGACCATTCTTCAACGAACCATAAACCAACATAAGTCCAACTGGCACCATATGCTCTTTCCTGCACTTTGGGCTTATTGTAGTTCCACTAAGATCACCATGGGTTTTACCCCTTTTCATTTGTTTCATGGCGTCGAGTTTGTCCTTCCCATTGAGTGTCAGATCCCCACTTTACACGTTGATATTGAAATTCTCCTGGACACCTCACCACTCGAGCAATGCTTACTCATTTTGGAACAAGCCAACGAAGATCGCCGAACAGCCTTACAAATCATTGAGGCCGCGAAAAACCATTCCAAAGCTATTTACGATAAGCACGTCCACCCCCACAATTTTTGAGAAGGAGATCTAGTCCTGGTTTATGACCAATCCCATGACAAGAGCGGTAAAGGAAAGTTTGAATCCATGTGTCAAGGACCATATATCCTCCACACCTGCCTAGGCCACGAGGCATACATCCTCACCGATTCCAAAGGAAACCCCTTGCGCAATCCCCGAAATGGGTTGTATCTCAAATGCTTTTACCCTTAACACTTTTCTGGACCCACTAGTCCATGTTGTACAGTTTCATTATTTTTTTTTGTTTTTTACTTTTAGCATCAAGAACCTTACACTTTACTTCCCTGCGTGACCACAGATGGATCCTGTTCCACCATGCTATGTCAGTTTCACCGATGACATAAGTCGATGGTCTCCAAACCTCGCCTCCGCAGCTTGGGTATTATTTTTCCCCTCACACGAGTTGATCCACCTCGACAGAGTGTGTATCGGTGCTGCTACCAATAACCAGGTTGAGTATGATGCTGTGATCGGTCTCTTAACTGTTTCTCTCCATATGGGTATAAGTCACCTTCATTTTTTTCTTGACTCCCAGCTTCTTGTTTCCCAACTCAAAAACTTTTACTAGGTACAAGATCCTTTCCTTTTTAGAAAGTTCCTGTGCACTAAACAAATGATCAGACAATTTGAATCCATTTCATTTAATCATGTCCCAAGAAATCAAAACAGTGTTACAGACCAAATGGCTAACAATATTCTTGACTGGCACATTAATCACAACATGTAGGAAGTAAATCATAAAATTGAATCATCATACCATCCACATGCATATAAACATCATAAAAAACAAAAAGAATACCATCATCATAATCTGCATCCTCGTGCATATATATATATCATAGAATTGTCATAGTGCCCATAGCACCCAATACACATCAATACATCGGGGAGCCCCAACAGCTTCCCCATCATCAAAGTACAAGCCGAGTACAAAAAATTCCCCATGCTCATCGCATTGGGGGTAGTTCCATCAACTGCCTAATCAGAGTCATCTCCATCATCATCGTCATCATCGTCATCCTCCTCCTCCTCTTCCTCTTCCTCCTCTTCCTCTTCCTCATCAATCTCTGTCTCCGCCTCCTCATCATAGTAGGGGGAATCCCCCTACTCCATGGATCTCATCACCTCCGCCGCCATTTCAATATGCCTCAGCACATACCTCCACTCCCATGGAGCAATGTAGCAGATATCGATTAACTCCTGGTCTAGATGCTGCCATCCGTCCTCTAACACCCCTTCCAGAAGGTGGTCAATCCCAAGATGCAATGTCTCCAACGTCATCGAATCACTACGCTGTTGGCGTTGCCCGTGCGCGGGAGAGTATACTCCCTCCACCTGACCTCTCCATGCCCGGTATCCTCTCGGAGGCTATGGCCCCACATCTACACATACAAAGCACAATGTTAGACTCAGTGTTATAATATACTCTAGCTATCATATATTCTATCAAGTAGATACAACATGATACTGTACACAAAGAAAATACATACCATCTGGTCCCCAATCCCAACGAGGAGGCTGCGGTAGCACTTGATCCCCTTGGTAGTCCATCCTATAGTAAGGGTTGTCCTCGATCACCACTGGGAGATGCATCCACTGAGCGAACAAATCCTTAGTGAAAAACAACCCCACTAGCCCTCCACCCCTGCGAGTCATCATTTCTCCCCATCGCCGCATTTGCGGCTCAGTGGGCCCTTCGTCGCACACTACTCTATGCAATCGTAGCGTCGGAACACGCTCAAAGAAAAAGGAACATAGGAATGAGGGAAAACAAAAATCCCCTCCAATCCGACTCACCTTATTCAGCTCACGACGAACCACCATTAAATACATCTAGCCCCAACCATGATAGGTGCCTACCAAGACCATCTCCACCAGCACCATCTGTCCCCCTGAGACCCTGTGGGGTGACTTTGACCTGAGTATGAACACCACCAGCGCCGCTATAGCTCGAGTCTCCAGACTCTCTATGTCACAAATCAAAATAGCGTTGTCATGCACATATGTTGTGACATAACAATGTCTCTCCAATAATTCCTCCATGGACACATCACCTGGCCTCCTCGGGAGGGTATCCAAAATCATTCCCAACCGTGGAAGCCCGGTCAAGAAGTACACATCCGTGAGCGATATCTCTAATCGCTCCCCCTGTATCATGAACGCCTTCGCATTAGCATCCCAGAACTCTAACAACTTTTGCAACAACAACTTGGTCGTGCACATCAAAGGCACTTGTGCGAACTTCAGTAGTCCACAACGAGCCAAGATATCATGAACATCCTCATCATACCGGATAGCCTCCAACAATATCCCGAGCTCACGCTCTCTCCAAGCCACTCTCCTCGAAAAGTATGCCCCTCAAGCTCACCTGTGGGGCCCACATGCGTTCCCTAAGGCACACATTTCCCAAGAAATGTCGTGCTTCAGAGGGCGAATGTATGACCCCCAACCGCGCTCCAAAATCATGGATGTATGGCCCAAAGCCGTGCCCTCTGAATCACGGGTATTCCCTCAAAATCCACGCTTTGGCGTAGTGGTTCCCAAGCCCATCTTGGCACATGCCCCAGAGGCCCAAATCCCCCTCAAAATACATCAAAAACACCAAAAATCACTGCAAAACTTACCTGCAAGTCACAGAACTGGATTCCATCGATCGGATTGAGAGAAATCTGAATTTCCTCTTCTGGGCCACTACACACTCCCAATTTTCACAGTGAAAATGACATGCGGAGGTGGGCTCCATTTACTATTTATAGCCATTTTAACCTAGTTTTTACTTTGACCATTACAAAGTCATTTGAACTCCATTTTTCGCACTGTTTGCACTGTCGGATTCATATTTCTGCGCCCATGATGATGCTTGAGATCATTTCTCGCCCTCACTAAAAAAAAATTCAGGATTTTTTACCATGCCCCTCGTCGCCTCGATTTGTGTGCCACACAGGACACCGTCGTTTTTTTCCATTTTTTGCATCACGACCTATCCATGAGCCCTCTGATCCACCCATAATACAATAATTGCATTATTTTTCCACCATTCAGCACCCCGCAAGGAGGACCCATCAGTGTTCCCCCCTCGACTTCATCCTTAGTTCTCACAATTGTCCCTTGATCGAACACTTCCTCCTTTCCTGACCATTATATTTGTTTGGTATAATTTTACCCCTTTTTCGGGGCCGAGCAATTCCTTTATGAAAAAAGGCACTTAGGGAGTTTCTGTTAAGCTCTTTTTTGACTCCTTAAACAATGAAAAGATCGCCGATCAATCTTGCTTCCTTTCATGCTCACTAAAAGTATATGAAAGGACGTCTATCTGGTATAAGTTTAACCCCATCCCGGACCTGTTAGACTAATTATGAAAAATGAATACTCTAGTCACATCGGCTAGAAGAGTTCTTCATTGCATACTTTTATGATTTTTCGGGCCTTGGAGACTAACACACGAAAAAGAACCTCTTTGAGTCTTCTTATTTTCTTTCTGACTCTCTAAAATTGAAATCAACCACGAGCACTCACAGTCCTGGGCTCGTATAAATCCACACGATGCTAACTTTCAACCATTTAAGAGTCTTCTTATCGCTTTGAGATTCCTTAAAATTGAAAGCACCCACGAGCACGCACTGTCCTGGGCTCGTACAAATCCACACGACAGTACCATTTTGAGCACATTTCTATCCCTTCTTTAAGCTCCTTAAACCATGAAGAAGGACCAAGCGGTGCCTCCCGGCACCACAACAGATCATATCCAATCCCACTATTATGGAATCCTACCCAATGTGGTCGCCTTTGTTCAGAGTATTCTGCGATGAATATCCTGATATCAATCGTTAGTTCCTCCCTTGAGTCTCCTACATTGCAGTCACAATCCCTAGTCCCTTACACTATGATCCCCTTCCCTGAAGTCAGTTCCATATGCTTCCAGGTCAACCTTTCCCTCATACTCTGAACAAAGGAAGTTTGAGTCCTCCCCCCACTCTGCGACCCTTGTATCCCCCCCACAGTCCGTCAGTATCACATCCAGTACTATCACCTCTTGGTTGTAAACCTCACGTTCCTATCAAGGAAGCATAATTTCCTTGGTAGGTGTAGGTATCCCTTCGTCGACGCCAGAGGATAGACCCAGAGGTCCCTGTACCTTAGACTCATATCCATTAGTGGTGAGTGCCTATGGACCATTTGAGAGGATTCCTTAGTGCCTCTTCGAATGGTTGTTTCTCCAATGCTTGACTTCAACACCATCATCGCACCGTGATATTAGTGCAGGGTATTGGTCCCTTCAATTATTAGTCGAAGACCCCAGATGTCCCTTGAATCTATCACATTGGTGAGTCTATTTGGAACCCCCCCAGTTGTATGTTCCCACGGATATCCGGGTTGCGTTTGGTAACAGTATTCAGAAGGACCCCAGTTATATGCTTCCTCGAGTACCATGTTCAAATGCAATTCAGTGTACCTTTGAGATTCTGACTCTCAGTCATTGAGTCCATCCAGTTGTTGGACACCTTCAGATCCAGCAGAGCATAAGTTGTTCTGGTACCACAGTCAGTATGGATGCCACTATTTCAATGTATCAGGTCTTCAGATCAGTCATGGACAGACCATGAGTATGTCCTAGATTTGTGTCCCCTCTCAACCATTACGATGAACACAACAGTTCTCCATGTATTGTTCAGGTCCCCTTTTGGGACTATTGAGGCCTCGGGTGTGCAGGGTAAGTGAAAGGTGCTGGAATGGGTTCCAAGGCTCCCAATAGAGGGGGAAAACCCATACTGAAAGGCTTCGAAATATCCTATGCAAGGACAATTCTATCCCCATCCTATTTGGTATAGTAATCTCCCACGGATATTCGGCCTCCACTGGCACTCTATGAGTTGGTAAGTTTTGATCCAATGGATCAGTTTTCTAATGAAGAAAACAAAAGTGTAAAAGGTATGTAAACACAAATCTACTTAAAAGAATCTAACCTAAGTTAGATCTACTCTAAGAAGGTGTCTTGAGATAAGTGCAGATCAACTTGATATGTAAATAGATAAGCACATTCATCAATTAAATAGAAATGTGAAAGAGATCAATGAATTAGCTGCTCAAGTTACAATCAATCAATTAAAATTAACCAATGGAAAATTGAGGGTTATATTCATTCAAGATCTAACCTGTAACTGATATGTTAATTGAAAAATTAACATCAATTAAGTTTTACTGTAAAAACCATTTGCAGAAATCGATAAAAGTTTACTTGAATAAACTCTCTTAAAACTTCATGAACACACAAATCATTAGCAAAGATAAACCTGAAATATAGATCACTGTGCTTTATAAATTGTAAAAAGACTTAAACAACATTAGATAAGCAATTTGGAGTAGAATCAACATTCGTCAATGAAACTTGATCAATAAACAAAAGTAGATATGAAAATAACTTTATTGTATTTAATGACAGTCTTTAAGAAATTACAAGCTTATATCAAAACAGGGCATCTCCAGTCTCTCCTGTAGATTTTCTCCTCCAAATTCCGTCATCCCTCTCCATGAGAGATCACCTATTTTAAAAAAGAGTTTACAAAATGATACAAAAAGTAAATTCCCACAAACCAGGAATACAAAATCAAAACTAAACAAATGGCCTAGAAAAACTTGTCGTTTGTCCCAAATCTCTAACAACTCATCCACATTCGGATAGTTAGCTGACTCAAGTCCCAGCTGGGCATTACATACGAATGTTTCCATCTCATTCTTAGCTAACTTATGCCAAATACGAATGTAAATGTGGATTTTTCCTTCCATGGTGACCGGTTTCCTTATTAATTGCTCCACATCATCAATCTTTATCTCCTCAAGGCACTGAATTTTCCCCTTGGCCTCCTCACACCTGCGTTCGACTTGCTCAACCATCAACTTAGGAGGGTAAGCATCTTCAATGAGCTCCAAAGTTGAGAACTGTAGCAATTCCATGATGTTATCTGTTGCATACCATCGCCTGCTACACATAGCCTGTGCTTTCTTAAGAATGTCTTCGACTAATTCATTAAGATCAAGCCAAGTGTTCAATGCAGCTCTGATTTTCTTGAACTGAAAACTGTTAAGCATGGGGATGTTTTCTGGTATGTCCTTGATATACCTCTGCCACTCACCAATGTTCTGACTTTCCTGAGAGGCTTGCAACCTTTTTTCTTTCTGCTCTTCAAGGGCACTATACATCTTACCAAAGGTCATATGAGTTTCCCTAATCTTATCTAGGGTACAAAATAGCTTCTCCAATAACTTATGATGCTCTTCATTGACCTGAAGGGCCAAATCCTTAAATTCCTGGGGTGAGAACTTAGAGAAACTAGAAGAGGCTGCACTTGTAGTTGCATCCTCACATCGCTTTTCTAGTAAGGCTATCTTCTGTGTATTGGCAGAATTATCAACTTGTAAATTATGAAGTTCAGCCTGAAGAGAGGTATTGCTTCGCACCAAATCCTCTATCCTATCTCCCCATATCCTTCTGAGATTAGCAACATAAGTTTCATGTTCTTCCTTGGTCTTTGCTAACTCTTCTTCAAGTCTTTCCAATTATTCCTTCTTCTGATCAATCTCCCTATTGAGTAACTGGACTAAATCAAGGTTTGCACCAGCAAATTCCCCTAAGGCTGCAGCTGTCTCAATTGCTCTTGTCTGGGGATCATTTGTTTGTTGAGCCCATATTATTTGATTTGGAACAGATACTTCTAATCCACCTTGATCCATGCTTCTCTTCTTACCCCTTTTAATCACTGCTTTATTTTTCTTACTGTAGAAATATTGTCCAAGAGGGACTACAACATCATCTTCATATTCAATTATTATTTATGAAGAAATAGAAATAACACTCTCTGTTGAAATTAATGAAGGTGTTTGTGTGACCATGGGACTGGGTATAGACATGGTAAATTGAGGAGTAGTCAGAGGGTTAGATACAATCTGAGGAACTGATGGGACAGGGGTTGGAGAAGGGATTGAAGTGAAGGCTTCAGAAAGTGGAACTTGATCATCCTTGGCAGGTGATGATGAATAAAGAACTGTGGCTAGCTCATCAATAGTGGGTAATGATAAAGTATATATGGGTAATTGTAGAGGGATAGTCGAAGAATGGACTTCTGCAAAAATAGACGGGGGAATGGAAAAGGAACTAAGTTGTCTGAAAATGGAGTGGCTCTGGAAGTCAAGGTATGGAAAAGTTGTGATATTGAAAATGGTGGAATAACCCCTCGAGACAAAGCAGAAAGATCTTGAATAGATGACAACAAAAGTGTTGAAGTTGTAATTTCAGGAGCAGTAGTAACCTCCAATACCTATTGTTCAGAAAATGGGTGATCCGTCTCAATAGTGTCTAACAAATCTGTAACTGCTTGCGAATATTTAGTTACTCCTTCAGTAACTTCTTGAGTTACTTCTTCAGTGACTTCTATAGTCATTGATACAGGAGGATTGGGTCCATCATCAACATCACTGTCAATGAGATCAACAGTAGGAACCTGTGATGTAGGGATCAAGGTTTTTTGTCTCTTAGCTGGGTTGACCTCAGCTATCATTAGATCATCACATACCTCTCCAGCCACAGGAGTCACTGGAATATCCATAGTAATCTTAGGAGGTTCAACTGTTTGAGTATCCAGAAGTGAAGTCAGTTGTGCTAATTCCTGCTTCAAATGATGAGAGGTCTGCTACAAGACTTTGACTTGTTCAACTATTTTTACCTGAGGAGGATTCTCCATGGGAGCTTTACCTTTATTCCCATCTGGATAAGTAAGCATTAGAGGGGCATTAGCTTGTTGGTTCTCCTTTTCTGCTCTATCCTTTCTCATTTGCTCAAGCAGATTCCTTTCCATTGTTCTGTAGCCCAAGACTTTAGCTTTAATTTCTTTCTGATATTGCATAATCAGATGCTGCTCATCTATGCTCTTGGCCCTAGCCAGGACCTCAGAAAATGTATTCACTCATTGGTAGATAGAATCATCTGGAAATTCTTTATGGACATAGTCCATCTTCATATGATATTGTTTAAAATGTGCATCAAGGAATTTCTTAGGATCATGCTTCCTTTTGGGAGCAAAACCCAACTTCAAAGGAGCCAGCTGGTCACCAAGCACTGCATCCCAATTTGAGGTTGGGATGACTAATGGCCCAAGGTTCAAAGAAAATTTAGGCCAACCTTTCTTCTTGGGACCAGTGAGCTTTTTGTAAACACCCTTAGTAACAGTTTGATAGGAGAATTCTTGAATGACCAATCTGTCAAGAACTATTATAGGCAGAAGATGAACAGTATCACTTCCCCAAACTCTAATATACGAATAGGACTCATA
The DNA here is from genome assembly GCA_027924585.1 of Larix kaempferi. Taxonomy (NCBI): domain Eukaryota; kingdom Viridiplantae; phylum Streptophyta; class Pinopsida; order Pinales; family Pinaceae; genus Larix; species Larix kaempferi. Next base: position 171,188 of record BSBM01000097.1, read on the forward strand.
AACATACCAATCACCAATTGTATTGATGAAGGCCCTGGCATCAGCTGAAAAGGCAGGTGCCTCTTGTTTGAAAATATTGAAGTAAATGGTACCCATGAAATGGTCACAAATGTCATACAGTAATGGCACAAAATTGCTTTCCCATAATGCTGAGTGATAGATATGAACTGGTGGATCTGAAGGGGTCCAATTCCATCCCAAGTTAGGATATTGGAACTCAGAGCAAAAGACATCAATAATGAAGGCTAATAAGAAGAAGTGTGGCTTTCTCAGGGCAGGTGCCTTTTGATAATATTGGATTGTTGTTTTAAGTTCTAATGATAGGATAAACACCCAAGGGAAGGATTCACCCATTGTTAACACATGATGGGCTATTGGAGCCCATTCATCTTTAAAGACTGAACAATTTGGAATGCCAAAGAGCCTGTAGAGCATGGCTGCCAGTAAAGAGTAAGGCTCTATAAACCAGGAAACCAGGTAGAGGTTATCAGCCTTTGGCACAAAGCTGGTAGGTTTAATCATCCATGATTTCATCATTTCGTCGAAATTGTACCTGGTTTTAGAGGATTGTATGAATTCAGGGATAAGGGTTTGCACAGCTGGCTTAAGAGCAAAAGCTCTGATAAATACTTCAGGGCGGAAGGTCATCAATTGTGACCCCATGCTATCATTAAATGACCGGTCTTTAGGGTTAGCATTTTCCACAATCCATTTAACTAGGTAGGTGTAAGGGAGGACAGCAGGTCGGGAAACAATGGCATGCAATTGAGAAGCCCCAATCTTCTCATATGCAGGTCGGTCTTCTTTGATGTCAGAAAGGTCGTCATTATCAAAGATTGAATATATTTTTGACCAATCCATTTGATAAGTTTCAGTAACCCTCTCACTGGTATCTGAGAAGTTACCAAAATTGGGGTCTTTGGTTAGCAAATCCCTATGAATTATCTCAGACCGAGTATTCCGAGACATTTTGGCAAAGCTTGGAAATTCTGATAAATGAATAAAACAAAAATCAAAACCAACCCATCAACAGGAAAACCATAATAGCAAATGCGAAATTGAAAAAAAAAAACCTGAAAATAGCTGAAAATAACTAAGAATGAACACTGGTAAGAAATTCACAGTAAAATCCACGTAGCAGCGTAAATTTCCGACAATGAAAATGATAAAGAAAAATAGAAAAAATCATATATTTATCAATTTTTGGTCGGATCGAATCTGGGCCGTAGGATCAAAGGAAACATACGACTGAGATTAGCCCCTGCGGGATGCAAGATTGGGTCACAAATTTTATTGTCAAATTCTATTGATAATTTCCGCAATCCGCAATTGCGGGTTGTGTGTTTCGGGATTGTGACTTTGAAAAATAACAGACGAAAGTGTTTCTGCATCCTGCAATCTGCAATTGCGGTTTGCGATTTTCACAAACGGAAACAAACTTTAAAATAAAATAAAAAATAACTTTTCCGCATCCTGCAATCCGCAATTGCGGGTTGCGGAAACACACAACGTGATTGATTAAAATAAGAATTTCCTGCAATCCGAAATCCAGAATTGTGGGTTGCGGAATGGAAATTTCCCAAAATATTAACAAAGTCTTCCTGCAGCCCGCAATTTTGGGTTGCAGGTTTTGGGTTGAAAAAATTCCAAAAAGAAAGAACAAATAGTTCATGGAATCCGCAATTGCGGGATTGTGGGTTTCGGGATTTCGGGATTTCAGGCTTTCGGGTTTGCGGGAAGAAAATAAAATTTTGAAAGAATTGAAGGCTTTCCGCAAATCAATAAAACAACCAAAAACTTAGAAATTTTCAAAGCGAAAAAATGATAATTACACAAACCAAAAGCAAAGGTACGAGATCATACAAAGAAGGTTTTAAGAATCTCGTTTTGATAAGGAACTTACCCAAATACCTTTGTATTTACAAAAATTGGGGCTCCCATGATCAAATGAAGCATGGGATCTGCTGTACCTACAACAAAAGGTGACTAGCTGGGAAGAACCAATTATCTCTGCAAACACAACTTTAGTTAAAGAAAGTATGTCAGCCAACTGATTTTCAACCTGTAATTTTAGAAAATGGTTATAAAAGGACAATCAATAAGCAAACTTAAACATAAGATTGATATACCACCATCCATGATCAATTTAAAGATAATGCAAATCTGATAAAAATATTTAAGAAATAACATGAACCTTTTGCCAATATGTAATCATAGGAAGACAGGTTTTGATGATCCTGGGAACGAGCTTCACAATACTCTAGATATCCAAATCATGAATCACCTTGACTTATTAATTGCTTTATTTACATATAGATACATTATTAGCAATCTATTCATTTTCATATTCCCCTTTTTCTTTTCTTTTTTTTAAAAACAAACATAAAATATGTGCATAATACCTTGTTGACATAAGACCACTGCCCTGACTTGGTGATTAGATTTTGGCAGTGCCATTCACAAACCTGATCTGGAAACTGAACAAGCTAGCTCAGTAATGAGACTCCTTGTCTTCCAGCTGTGATACTGAAAGAAATTATCATGGCTTGGTGACCACATAAGATAATTTCAGACCAAAATCAAACTCATGATCATGGCAGGGATGGCTTGTGATAAGACCCCCCTGTCCTTACATGCAACATTGTCTTACAAAGCAAAATAAAACAGAAACTTTGTTAGGGTGTGAATTACAAGACACCACCATGGCTTGGTGACCATATGTTAGTGGCGTTACTCACTGATGATTTGCATATCATGAATGGACCGACCTGTGATAGGATCTTCCACCTTTCAGTAAACTGAAAGTCATCTTCCAAGTTTGGTGGCTTGGTGTGAAGATGTTATTCCACTCACATCTATGAACCTAATGGGATGGCTTGTAGTAAGACCCCCCATCTTGTAATCCACATTTATTCAGTAATATGATTTTTTCAAGATGACTGTGATAGGATCCAGAGCAGATAAAGGTTGAACAAGCTATTAAGATATGCTACTACCACACTAATGAAACATAGGACAAGAAATCCAGTCACTTCCACAACCTCAATTAAACAAATAAAGCATGTAAAAGATAATGACCATGGTGGAAAGGTATCAATCAAAGTTCTGCAATTAATGACTGTCTATTCTTTGTAAAACAAATTCTGACATAGGTTGAGAAAATCCAAGATTGACAGAGCATTCCAAAACTTCAGTTCAGGTTATCCTAGAGACAAGCTGACCATCAACCATTACCAAATGTGTGGAATTTACTAAAAGAAAAACCAATAAAAGAAAGCCAATCAAAACAAAGAAAATGCAAAACACGCCAAAATTATGTACAAAGTGCATCAAATTGTTCAGACAAAGTACTTATTGAGCAGAGAAACATTCACTGGATAGGTGTCAATGACTCCTTCCAATGTCTGTAATCGAATAGTACTAGGACCAATATTTTCTGTAACAATGAAAGGTCCTAGCCAAAGGCGCTAAAACTTGGTATAATCATTTTTATCCTTATGTTGCTTATCCCATCTCAATACCAAATCTCCTACTAAAAATTCCCTGTCAGAAGAAGATTTCTCATCGAACCATCTCAGAAGAAGATTTCTCATCGAACCATCTCTTAACCATCTACTAGTGATGATATAATTTATTCTTAGCCATTTCCTTGTCTTCTTTCAACTTAAGCACGGTATCAATTCTCTGCTGAAGAGGAGAGGAATTATCTTCTTCAATGGATTGAACTAACTTTAATGAGGGAATGGTAAGGTTAGATGGTAGGATTGCTTCCTTGCAATAGACCAAACAATATGGAGAATTTCCAATAGTTTCCTTTGGGTAATTCAATCTACCCAAAGAGCATTATAAATCTTTGTGTGCCAATCTTTGTGATGAGAGGATATTGTCTTCTTCAAAATATTTATTAGGTTCTTGTTAGAAGATTCAGCAAGCCCATTGTTGGCTTGGTTTTTCAACCAAGCTTAGTGATATGGGCACCTGCTAACTAGTAGCAGCAGTCTCAATATTAAACAAAAAACAATAAACTAAATCTAAACTAAACTAAACTAGCATGTGCATTTTTGAATAAAAAAAAAGAACAAGAAACATAAGAAATAATTTTTGTATTGAAAATGGGGGCAAGCAAGTGCTTGCAATAACAATACCTCCAAGTGATGAAGGTTGTTGAGTAGCTCCAATGGTGAGCAGCTCCAATCTCCAATGGGTCCTTTCTCCAAGGTTGCTACAATGGCCAAAAACTCAAGGGAGATTTTGGCAGCATGAGGATAGGAATATGGATGGATGTGAAATGAGGAGCCCCTACCACATTTTTATCGGTTTTGGTGGTGGGGAATACCATTGTGGTTTTGTGGAAACCAATGGTATTGACCAACATGGTTTAGGTACTTTTCCCTCCTTTTTCCTTTTTTGAATAAAATTAATATTTTTATTCTCTTTTTAATATTTTTGGGAATTTTGGACCCTTTTTGAAGGTTTTTTATGCTTTTTTAGGAAAAATAATCTTTTTGAGTGGGAAAAGGGGTGCACTAAGGTCTTTTGGTGACCTTTTGTTGGCTTCAGAGGCTCAGATGGTGGAAAAGTGGACAAATGGGTCATGTGAATAAGGAAATGAGCTAGTGAGCACTTTTTAGGTGTTAACAGATTGCCCCCTGATGTGTGAGGGCAGGAGCTCATCGTATGGCCGATAGACATCATAGTTCTTTTGTCTTTTTTCTGGGGTTTGGGGAGGAGAAGAGACCGATTGGAGACTGGATCTGCAGCCCTTGGAGGCTGCAAAAAATAAACAAATATTACATGGCCTCAATATGAATGAGGAATAATCTCTGATAATGGACGAGGCAGGCATACCCATGCTCGTATCAAGACATATACATAACAATTAGTCCCAAGAAGGGGGATCTAATACATAAAAAATTTACTGGTACATCATAATGGTCCAGAGGCTACATTATTTTGGGATGTACTCATGATCATGACATGACTGATCTCAATAACTGATACACTGGAATAACTGATGAACTGCTGAAACTGAAGGTGTCCAACATCTGTAGGGACTTAATGACTATGATCCATCTCTGGGAAGTATATGTGACTGTATACTCGAGGGAGTATAAAACTGGTGTACATCTGCATACTGTCGCCATGTGCAACCCGGGTATCTATAGAAAAAATGTAACTGGTTGTATCCATAGGTAGACTCTCAAATGTGGAGGAGTCAGATGGTATCCGGGGTCTTCGACTAATAAGTGAACGAACCAATGCCCTGTGTGAGTCTCAACGATGCGATCAAGGTGTTGAAGTCGAGCATGTGAGAAACAACCATTTGGAGAAGCACTGAGGACTCTTCTCGAAATGATTCGTAGGCACTCATCATATATGGTGATGAGTCCAAGACACAGGGACCTCTAAGTCTATCCTCTGGAATAAATTTGGTTGTCGTCGACAGAGGAAGACCAGCAACTAATAAGGCAATGATGTTTCCTTGATAGGAGCGCGAGGTGTAGAACTGAAGTGTGGTAGTACTAATGGTAGGACTGACATACTTGTGGGGATGGGAAATAACTAGGGTCATGTAGTGGGTAGACTCAAACTTCCTTTGTTCAGAGCATGATGACATGGTTGACCTGCCAGCATAGGGAACTGACTTGTAGGTGTTGGTATCATTGCTGTTAGGGACTGAAGGGTATGTATTGGCTCTGAGGGGGTCAAGCTGATGGGTGCTGTTGAGGGGTTCTCAGGGTGACATACTGCAGAATACTCTGAACAAAGGCGACCAAATGGGGAAGCTGCCATATGAGTAGACGTGATCTGTTGTGGCACCGAGAAGCACCATTGGGTCCTTCTTCGTAGTTTTAATGAGCTCCAAGAAGGTATAAAAGTGTGCTCTGAAATGGTACCGTCCTGTGGATTTTGTGAGCCTAGGACTGTTCGTGCTCATTGGTGCTTTCATTTTTAAGGAGTCTGAAAGCGATAAGAAAACTCTACAGTGGTTATGACTACTGTCCTGTTGGTTTTACGAGCCCAAGATGGTGATTGCTCGTGGTCGCTTTCATTTTTAGAGAGTCTAAAAGCGGTAAGTGGACTCTATTGGTGTTCTTTTTCGTGAGTTAGTCTCCAAGTCCCGAAAAAGCATAAAATGATGCAAATGGAGAACTCTTTTAGCCGATGTGACTAGAGTATTCCTTTTTCGTAATTAGTCTACAAGGTCCGGAAAAGGGGTAAACTTATACCAGGTAGACGCCCTTTCAGATACGTTTAGCGAGCATGAAAGGAAGCAAGGTTGCTCGACGATCTTTTCATTGTTTTAGGAGTCAGAAAAAAGCTTAACAGAAACTCCCTAAGTGCCTTTTTCGTAAAAGGGATTGCTCGGCCCGACAAAGGGGTAAAATTATACCGAACAAAAAGGGATAGATGGGAGCGAGAAAAGGTCTCAAGCATCATCATGAGTGCGGAAAAATGAATCCCGTGACATAAAGATTGTCAAAAAGGGGCAACGGCCAATGTGGCATGCAAACCGAGGCGACGAGGAGTCATGGGCAAAAAATGCCCGAAAAATCTGAGCGTGAGAGCGAGAAATGATCTCGAGCATCATCACGAGCGTGGAAAACTGAATCCGGTGATATAAGACTCGCTGAAAACGGATGACGGTCGATGTGGCACGCAAACCGAGGCGACGAGGGGGGATGGAAAAATGCCCAAAAAATCTGGGCGTGAGAGCGAGAAATGATCTCAAGCATCATCATGACCACGGAAAACTGAATCCGGCCATATAAGGCATGTCAAAAACGGATGATGACCGATGTGGCACGCAAATCGAGGCAATGAGGGCGTGATGGGAAAAAAATGCCCAAAAAATCTGGGCGTGAGAGCGAGAAATGATCTCAAGCATCATCATGAGCACGGAAAACTGAATCCGGTGATATAAGACTCGCCAAAAACGGACGACGGCCGATGTGGCACGCAAACCGAGGTGACGAGGGGGCATGGAAAAAATGCCCGAAAAATCTGGATGTGAGAGCGAGAAATGATCTCAAGCATCATCACGAGCGCGAAAAACTGAATCCGGCGATATAAGACTCGCCAAAAACGGACGACGACCGATGTGGCACGCAAATCGAGGTGACAAGGGGGCATGGAAAAAATGCCCGAAAAAACTGGGCGTGAGAGCGAGAAATGATCTCAAGCATCATCACGAGCACGGAAAAATGAATCCGGCAGTGCCAATGGTGCGAAAAAAACGGAGGTCATAAGGACTCCTGAATGGTCAAAGGAAAGAACTATGCGTATCAAATCAAATATACAAGTGACACGTGACCTCAAAAATGGTTGAGATCACAAATGTGAAAAAGTGAGCAGGGTTAATGACCTGCCCCCATGCTATGTGCATAGGGTTTGTGATTGTGGATCACATATGTGTTGGTTTGAACGATGGGTTCATTGACATGCTGAGATAAATGTGATGGGGTAGGGTCAAAATGATTGATCATGCCCCCGATCCCAGGGTTTAGGTTATCTCTAATACCCCTTGACTCAGAGGTGTCAAGGTGGTGCTCTATGATAGCGGGGTCAAGACCAGGCATTTTGGTATAGGACCAGGCAAAGACATCATGGAACTCTTTGAAAATTTTTTTGTATTCTCCAATTTCATGGTCACTGCAGCAGGCTGCTAATGTAATGATTTCAAGGGCACCAGGTGGGTTAGAGATATCGATGTGGATGACGGGAGAAATATTGGCCATGTTATTTTCCTGAGAGGCATCAGGAGTAGTAGGAGCCTCGAGAATCTCTTCATCATTGCGGAAGCTGTGAGTGGTCAAGTCAGTTGACGAGGTTTGGGTAGTCGAAGAGATCATATAAATGGTGTTAATCTCTCCAGATGAGGATGATGCAGGAGGGTAGATCTCCTCGATAGTAGGGGGCGCCGTCTCAAGATCCAAATTATTCATCTCATAGAGAGCTGCTCTGTAATCTGGGATATCAGGACAGTGATGTGAGTAGTGGTCGTAAATACCGCATATCGCACATGGGTGGTTGGTACGCAGTGATTTGTCACGAGGCATGGGGTTTGAGTCGATTTTGACAACCGGGATGTTGGGGTCGTCGTCAAGCATTTGCATGTGTTCCTGTAATGCGGGTAATTGTGGACACTGATGAGTTGGATGGCCTAACTCATCACACAACGAGCATTTGGGAGGAGCACAAAACACGGGGGGAGGTTTAACTGCTTTGGGTGGGGGTACTGCAGTGTATGGTTGTGGGCCTCTGCTTCCAGTGGGTCTGATGAGTGGAGGGGGATTCGTCGATGACGAAGGAGTAGTGATACCGGGAGGTGGTTGAGTAGAAGTAACAATGGGTTGCACCGGTTGCAGGATGACATTTGGTGTCGGCGGTGGAACGGGAAGCGAAATATACCACACGGGTAATCCCAATGTTAACTCGGGTAGACTAAGGGTAGCCATAACCGGAGTGCTTACTACACCTGAGGGAGGGAATAGAAAGGGGATTGTGTGGATGGGTGTAACACCGATGTGACTAGGGACCAATGGTGGTTTAGGGAACAAGGGTGGGTGATTACCAGGTGTTTGTGTATTCTGTGAAAGAGTACAGAGGTCAGCGACGTGGGTCTCTGGTGACGGTGGTGGAATAGATTGGAATGTAGAAGTCATCGGCGCCTCGGAGTAAAGTCCGGGTCCTACTGAGGAAATGAATGAGGTAGTTGCACCACAAACAGGTTGTTCAACCATGGGGAGAACATTTTCAGGTGTGGCGGGGGCCTTGGGATCGTAGTAGGTAAGTTGGTCGACCTTGACCACGTGTCCCTCATGGGGGAACATCATGTTACAGAAAACGGATGAGGCAACCGCCTGCATGGCATACATGTAGCTGCGACCAAGTACAAGGTTATAGTCGAGTTGGGCATTGATGACCTCAGTGTCAATGAGCACGGTTTTACCCGCCAGCTGGACGGGGACATTAGCTAAAAGACCTTGGGGTTGAGCCGAACGGCCGTCGTAGGCTCGCAATGCAGTGGTGGACTGCTGGAGCGTAGGGTATCCCAACTTCTGCCAAACGAATGTGGACATAACACATGTAGAGGCACCCTCATCGATAATGCACCGATGGATGACAAGATTCCGAACGGAAACGAAAACTTGGAATGCTAAAGTAGAAGGTAAGTGTGGTTCGGATTGGTCCGAATCGAATGTCATCAATTGTGAATCATTGGGGTCAATGGCGCCAATGGCAGAGAGCAAAGTCTTGCGCTGTGAAGGACAGTTTTTAAAGACTTCTAAAACAGACATGGTTGCAGGAGACTAGGCTAAGTCGTCTATGATTTTGTAATTCGACGCAGCACGAGCATTGGGATTATTGTTGATGCGACGAAGTGGGAAGCGAGGTGCTTTGGAAGCGCCATCAAGTGGAGCCGGAGGTATACGTAACGTCTGATCTGTGGGATGAACATTAGTGTTCTTGTCGGTGGGAGGGGCTTCAGAGGTGGAGCCATATTGGTTCCGACGGGTTTGGAGGTTGGCATCGATGGTTGACATCATCAACAAGTGGTGAGTACCTGAATCGAACATGGGTTGATCGGGGGCTGCATGAGTGATCTGTTGTGGTGGCACGTTGCCCTGAGGGGGAGCTAACGGATGAGTGTTCACTACACCTTGGTTTGGAAAGGGGTTTTGCAGCACCAAAGGTTGATGTTGAGGTGGTGGAGGGTTGGGTGGCAGCTGAGGAGCCGCTTGCCCTTGACGATGGGCATCGTCGGTCTAGAGTTGCCGAGCTCGCTCCAAATGTGGGCAAGAATGGGTGCAATGACCATAGACCCCGCAGATATAACAAGGGTGGTTTGTTCTGAGGTTGTTATTTTTAGGCTGCTTGGGATTACGATCCGGATTTTGGTTGGGAGGCGCAGCGTTATTATTTTGCGGAGGATTGGGAGGTGGAGGACCTTGCTGATGTTGTTGGTTATTACCGCAGTTACGACCTCTTCCACAGTTCTGTTGCGCACCTTGGTTGCGTTGGTTGTTCTGGTGCTGGGGCTGGTTGTGCTGCGTGTACACTTGACCTTGAGCAGTGGGAGGATTTTGGTTCGTCGCAGGTGCGGGAGAAGGTTGTGGTGGATAATAAGCCGGTGGGGCTGGAGGTGGTCCAGTGACCTGCTGGGGTTGTTGGTAACCCTGAGCTATTGGAGGTGTTGGGCTAGCTGTCACAGCTTGCTGTGGGTAGTACACTGGTTGAGGTGCGGGTGGGGGGGCATATGCAGGTGGTGCATGACCAAAGCACTGAGGTGGACACGAAGGTCCATGGGTATGGTGGTGATGTGCCATGGGAGCATATGAACTGGTTGCTCCAGATTGAGATGTAGCCCGCGAAAGGTCGGGACCATGGCTAGGATGTGCAATGAAAAAGGGTTAGTGCTATGGGCACCTGCTAACTAGTAGCAGCAGTCTCAATATTAAACAAAAAACAATAAACTAAATCTAAACTAAACTAAACTAGCATGTGCATTTTTGAATTAAAAAACAAGAACAAGAAACATAAGAAATAATTTTTGTATTGAAAATGGGGGCAAGCAAGTGCTTGCAATAACAATACCTCCAAGTGATGAAGGTTGTTGAGTAGCTCCAATGGTGAGCAGCTCCAATCTCCAATGGGTCCTTTCTCCAAGGTTGCTACAATGGCCAAAAACTCAAGGGAGATTTTGGCAGCATGAGGATAGGAATATGGATGGATGTGAAATGAGGAGCCCCTACCACCTTTTTATCGGTTTTGGTGGTGGGGAATACCATTGTAGTTTTGTGGAAACCAATGGTATTGACCAACATGGTTTAGGTACTTTTTTCCCCTTTTTCCTTTTTTGAATAAAATTAATATTTTTATTCCCTTTTTAATATTTTTGGGAATTTTGGACCCTTTTTGAGGGTTTTTTATGCTTTTTTAGGAAAAATAATCTTTTTGAGTGGGAAAAGGGGTGCACTAAGGTCTTTTGGTGACCTTTTGTTGGCTTCAGAGGCTCAGATGGTGGAAAAGTGGACAAATGGGTCATGTGAATAAGGAAATGAGCTAGTGAGCACTTTTTAGGTGTTAACACCCATTACCCTATGGATAATAATTGGCAGAAAATTTTAGTTTGATCCCTTTTTCAAGGGCATACTGTGTCAAATCAATTGAGGAAATGTAGGATGCATTATCAAAGACAAGATACTCAGGAGCACCAAACCTTGTAACTATCTGGTTGTCAAGGAAATAAATTACTTGGTTTGTGTTCCACTGCCTTAGAGGGACTGCCTCTACCCATCTGGTAAAGTAGTCAGTTGCTGTAAGGATATACCTATGTTGAAGGGAGGAGGAAGGATTAATTGGTCCAACAAAATCCAGTCCCCATTGTTGAAATGGAAACTAAATTGTTACTAGCTATAGAGGAAAAGTAGGTTTTTTGAACTTCCCTGCACACTTTTGACATGGTTCACACCTTCTAACATGAGCATAGGCATCCTTAAACAAGTTAGGCCAACAATATCCAGCTCTGAGAATCTTGTGTGCTGTGGTTTCACCTGAAAAATGGCCTCCAACAGGTCCTGCATGAAATTGAAAAAGAATGTCATCAGTCTAATTTTTCTCCAAACACCTAAGGAAAAATTCATCATATTTTTTTCTAAACAAAACTCCATTAATAAATTGATAAGGAGCAGACTTTAATCTTAAAGCTCTACGTTTTTTGAAATCTAGGGTTTCAGGAGTGAACCCATGGTTTAGAAAAAACTTGATATGATCATACTTGTCAAATGTTGGAGTATCTATGGAATTAACAAAACCTGTAGGAACATTTTCCTCCTGCTCCCATTCAATCTACTGCTGAACAGGATCATTCGACTGGGCAGTAAGCAGGCACAACCCTTGCCCTTTTACAATCTTCGCTGGCCTGATTTCCAGGTCATATTCCTGCAAAGTTGTCATCCAAAGGGCTCTTTTCTCGCCTAATTCTTTCTAGATCAACACGTTTCGGATGGAAGCGTATGGCACAATCACCTTCGTTCGAGACTTTAATAAGTATGGCCTGTAATGTTTCACAAACTTGTAAACTGCATAAGCCTGCTTGTCAATTTGGGAGTAGTTAAGTTCTGCTCCCTTAAACGTTGAGCTCATGAATGAGATTGGAATCTCAGTATCACTGTCATGCTTCTGTGTCAAATAGCTGCATAAGAAAAATCAGTAGCGAAAGTATATAGAATAAAATCCTTGTTGAAATTCGAGGACGTCAGAGCAGGAGATTCTGTAATGGCCCTTCCAATTTCAACAAATGCATCTTTTTGTTCCTGCGACCAACTAAATTGTACATTTTTTTAACTAACTGTTGCAATGGCTTAACAATTTGTGCGAAATTTGGAACAAACCTACGAACAAAATTGATCTTACCGAGGAATGAGTGCATGGCTTTGCGTGAACTAGGAAAACCAATCTTTGATATAGCTTCAACACGTTCAGGATCAATAATCATACCTTCCTTAGAAACGATGAAACCCAGGAGCTTACCTTTTGTTACTGCAAATATGGGCTTCTTAGGGTTGAGCGAAATTCCGTACTTCCTGCAGCGTTCAAAAACTTGTTTGAGAGTAGACAGATGTTCATGTCATTTTTTCGAATAGATAGTGATGTCATCTAAATATACTATGACATAATTATGCGTCAAACCTTTGAAATCTATATCCATAGCTCTTTGAAATGTGGCTCCGGAATTAATCAGTCCAAAAGGCATTTTCTTGTAGGCGAAGGTACCCCGAGGGATTCTGAAAGCTGTTTTCAGTTGGTCATCGTGGGAAAGCATAACTTGGTTGTATCCCGAAAAACCATCCAGGAGAGAGAACATCTCTGACCCTGCTACCATTTGTAGAATCTGTTCCATGGGAGGAACATGGTGGTTATCCTTTTCAGAAGCTCTATTCAAATTTCTGAAATCGACACAAAGATTGATTTCTCCATTCTTTTTCCAGACAGGCACTAAATTAGCTATCCATTGGGTGTGTCTGACAGGGAATATGATTCTAGCTGTCAGTAATCTTCCTAGTTCTTTCTTTATAGAGGGTTCCAAACTAGGATGCATCTTCCTTAGTTTTTGTTGGTAAGGTTTCACTTCTGGATTCATCAGTATGTTATGATGCATAATGCTAGTATCAAAGGTTTTTAGTTCATCATAGGTCCATGCAAAAACATCCTTGTATTATTTACACAATATGATGAAATCTCCTCTTTCTTCGAGAGGGAAGTCAACTCCAAGGTTAATAAATCGGGGATTCTGTTCAGTACCAAGGTTGACTGGCTCATAGTTCAGAGATGAACTCTGTGTCTTACAATTGGTTTTGTGTTTAAACTTATCTTGCAAGTCATAGAACTTTCCTAGGTTGATCACTGATTTTGAGATAATGTTGGAAGGATCAGACATAGATTTTTCATGCTCAGCTTCATCTATCACCATGTCTTGAAAGGTATCTTGAGCTGAGAGAAAGTCTAGGATCTGCTGATCATCATCAAACACTTTCTAGCTTGTTACATTATCAGGGATGGAAGGCCTGTACATAAGTTCTATTGAAAAGGTTTTAGGTGACAAGCCTTCTGGTGGAATCATCCTAGATGCAATATTTGCTAATAGGTCAGCATCAAAGTTCTGTGACCTAGGGACATAATTGATGTTGAATGCAGAGAAAGAGTTGGTGAGTTCTCTTACCATTTTTTGATAATTAGTTAAATGAGGAGATAGACAGTGTATCTTGTTTCTTACTTGTTTAACTATAATTTCAAAATCACCAAAACATTCTATCACTTGCGCATGCATATCAATAGCCTTTTTGAGTCCCTGCACCAGGGCCTCATATTCAGCTACATTATTGGTACAATCAAATTCAAGTCTACAAGCAATAATGGTTTTAGTCCCTTTTGGATCAATAAGGACACAACTTGCACCATATCCATCCTTAGATCTGGAGCCATCAAAGAATAAAGTCCATGCAATGGGATCTATCCTAAAATTTGTATTAACATTATACACATTATGTACAATAGTTCCAGAGAATGGTACAGTAGTAACATTGGTAATCTGTGATTCATTCTGTACATTCTCATTTGGTGAAGAATCAACTGGCAAATCGCCAAAGAAGGTATCAAATGTAAAATGCTCAATATGTGAACTAAAATAACAAGCAGGTTCACTTGAATCATTAAGGTTAGTGATTGTTTGCTTCATAAATGGTTCCCTACTAATCTTAATCTTTTTTGCTTGTCCATTGTAGGGTAGCCATAGGTGAGATAAATCAGTGGCAAAGTAGCCCTTGAGCTTCTCTGACCAATCTCTGCTCAGCCACATTCCATAGGCTTCAGGGATGTCAGCCACAACAATATCAATGGTCTGGTGAATCCAAGGATCGACAGATAATGTCATCAACACATTTCTTAATCTCCTTACTACTCTTACTTTAGATCTGTCAAGCTAGACAATCTGAGTAGGAAAGGGTTCCCAAGTGGCATTAAGTTTTCTGCAGACAGACAGGGGCATCACATTAGAAGAGGCACCTGAGTCTATCATGCAATTGTGTACATTTCTGTTGAAGATTTCAAAGGCAAGCAAGAAAGGAGGCATCCTCTTACTTCCAGATTTCTGATCTCCTGGTTTAGTAAAAGAGTCTAAGTTATTGTTTTGTGATTCCCTTGGTTGTTTGATTATAATGCTTTTCGGTAAATAATATCTCATAGAAGGGATTTTTAAAAGTTCAAACAAGGAAATATTTGCTTTAACTCTTTTCAAATGTTCAACCAAATTGTACTCCATTTCAGGAATGACTGTATCCTTTTGAGGAACAGTTTTTCTTTTGTTGGGAGGTGCTGTTGAAGATGAAGGTTCCTGAGCAGGCTATGGTCTTGATCTAGTATTGTAAGGATGTTGAACATTGCACACTGTCTCAAGTTCTTCTTCTTCTTCCTCCATTGGGAGTTCAGAGAGATAGCTAACAGTATTAATCTGTGGATCCTCTTCTTCATTTCCTCCTTCTGGTAACTATGGGTCTTGGTTTGTTTGATCATCAAAAGGTTTAGGGACATTTTGTGATTCAGTGGTAAGAGCTTTGAAGATGGAATAGATCTCTTCAGAAGTCAGTCCTTCATTAGGATTAGGAGGTGGTGGATTTTGGGGAGTTTGATAAGGTCTCCTGAAAGGTGGCCTTACAAAACCTCTGTTATTACTTTGATTCTCATTATTATTCTTTTTTAAATCAACCATCTCATTTGACATTTTCAGGAGAAACTTCTTGATGTTAGTCATTTCAAAGGGATATTTGTTTTGGGTAGTGGGCTTGGGAGCATTATCAGTTTTCTTCCTGGAAGTAGAAGGTTGTTCTTCTAAAGCATCTAGATTATCTTTCAGATAATAAATATGCTTTTCAACCTGAATAGCTTCAGCATAAGCCTCAAACAAGTTGTCTTTATGTGCCCTTTTGACCCACATTGCAATAAGTACAGATAGGCCTTTTTCATAATAGGCAACCAAAAGTTGTTCTGCTGGAAGAACAGTGGCATGGATTCTATTCTTTAGATAAGAAAATATCTGTTTGTAATCTTTGACCCTTTCTTTACCTTTCATTTTCATGGAAGATAATTCCAAAACTAAATCTTGTGGTGTTTTATCATCCCCAAACTTCTGGATAAACAATTTTTCAAACTCATCCCATGAAGTTATAGTTCTAGCTTCTAAGGAAAAATACCATGTGGATTCCTTTCCTTCAAATGTGTAAGGGAAAATTCTGCAAACCACATCTTCATGAACAACACTCCTAATTCTAATGGCCCACATAAAAGTTTTGATGTGATCTAATGTAGGTGACTTATCATCTGGATTGAACTTAGGAAGCCACTTCTCATGGTTTTTAGGCAATCTATGTTGATCCCCAAGTATAAATACAACATCTTGGTCAAGCCAAGGTCTATTCTGGCCTTCCCTAGCCATAGGTTGTTCCTCTTCTTCTTCAGACGGAGAGATAGAAAAATGCTCACTTTCAGATGAGGAGGATGATGATGAAGGAGGAGAGGGTGGTGGTCCACCTGAAGCAGTAGTGTGTGAGAGTTATTCTGTTTCACTAAATAATAAATCAAGATCAAATTCAGGGGATTGCTGTTGGTTTGATGAATTATTTTGCTCAGTATTCTTCTCAACTGAATTTTGATTATCTTGAATATTTCTCTATGGATTAGTATTTTCTTGGTGAATTGCTGCTAATCCTTGATTTCTTTCTACAGAGATCCTCTACTGTAACCTGGCAGCACCATCATTAGAATTTTTGAGTACGTGTTCAAGTGAGATAGGTCCTCTAGTGGGTGATATAATGATGATATCTCATGTTCTAAGATCTTGGTGAGCTGTAGGGGTGGCGAGAATAGTATTGGGATGTTGCATCATTTTCTCAACAGAAGTAGATCCCTGCATGTGGCTACGGGCAACAATCGGTATTCCTCCTAGAGGAGGTTTACTAGTACTTTTTTTAGGCATATTTTGTTTCATGCCCTCCTTCTAGTGCCATTTGTTGAGGCCTCGGGTGTGCAGGTTAAGTGCAAGGTGCTGGAATGGGTTCCAAGGCTCCCAACAAAGGGGGAAAACTTAGACTGAAAGGCTTCAAAAGATCCTACACAAGGACAGTTCTATCCCTAGCATGTTTGGTATATTAATCTCCCACGGATATTCGGTCTCCACTGGCACTCTATGAGTTGGTAAGTTTTGATCCAAGGGATCAGTTTTCTAATGAAGAAAACAAAAGTGTAAAAGGTATGTAAACACAAATCTACTTAAAAGAATCTAAACTAAGTTAGATCTACTCCAAGAAGGTGTCTTGAGATAAGTGCGGATCAGCTTGATATGTAAATAGATAAGCACATTCATCAATTAAGCAGAAATGTGAAAGAGATCAATGACTTAGCTACTCAAGTTACAATCAATCAATTAAAATTAACCAATGGAAAATTGAGGGTTATATTCATTCAAGATCTAACCTGTAACTGATATGTTAATTGAAAAATTAACATCAATTAAGTTTTACTATAAAAACCATTTGCAGAAATCGATAAAAGTTTTAATTGAATAAACTCTCTTAAAACTTCATGAACACACAGATCATTAGCAAAGATAAACCTAAATTATAGATCACTGTGCTTTATAAATTGCAAAAAGACTTAAACAACATTAGATAAGCAATTTGGAGTAGAATAAACATTCATCAAAGAAACTATATCAATAAACAAAAGTAGATCTGAAAATAAATTTACTGTATTTAATGACAGTCTGTAAGAAATTACAAGCTTGTATCAAAATAGGGCCTCTCTAGTCTCTCCTGCAGATTTTCTCCTCCAAATTCCATCATCCCTCTCTACGAGAGATCACCTCTTTTAAATAGGATTTTACAAAATGATACAAAAAGTAAATTCCCACAAACCGGGATTACAAAATCAAAACTAAACTAATGGCCTAGAAAAACTTTCCATTTGTCCCAAATCTCTAAAAACTCATCCACATTCGGATAGTTAGCTGACTCAAGTCCTAGCTGGGAATTACATACGAATGTTTCCATCTCATTCTTAGCTAACTTATTCCAAATACGAATGTAAACATGGATTTTTCCTTCCATGGTGATCGGTTTCCTTATTAATTGCTCCACATCATCAATCTTTATCTCCTCAAGGCATTGAATTTTCCCCTTGGCTTCCTCACACCTACATTCGACTTGATTAACCATCAAATTAGGTGGGAAAACATCTTCAATGAGATCCAAAGTTGAGAACTATAGAAATTCCACGATGTTATCTGCTGCATACCATCGCCTGCTACACATAGCCTTTGCTTTCTTAAGAATGTCTTCGACTAATTCATTAAGATCAAGCCAAGTGTTCAATGCAGCTCTGATTTTCTTGAACTGAAAATTGTTAAGCATGGGGATGTCTTCTGGTATGTCCTTGATATACCTCTTCCACTCACCAATGTTCTAACTTGCCTGAGAGGCTTGCAACCTTTTCGCTTTCTGCTCTTCAAGGGCACTATACATCTTACCAAAAGTCATATGAGTTTCCCTAATCTCATCTAGGGTGCAAAATAGCTTCTCCAATAACTTATGATGCTCTTCATTGACCCAAAGGGACAAATCCTTAAATTCCTGGGGTGAGAACTTATAGAAAATAGAAGAGGTTGCACTTGCAGTTGCATCCTCACATCGCTTTTCCAGTAAGGCTATATTCTGTGTATCGGCAGAATTCTCAACTTGTACATTATGAAGTTCATCTTGAAGAGAGGTATTGCTTCGCTCCAAATACTCTATCCTATATCCCCATATCCTTCTGAGATCAACAACATAAGTTTCATGTTCTTCCTTGGTCTTTGCTAACTCTTCTTCAAGTCTTTCCAATTCTTCCTTCTTTTGATCAATCTCCATATTCAGTATTTGGATTGAATCATGGTTTGCACCAGAAAATGCCCCTAAGGCTGCAGCTGTCTCAATTGCCCCTGTCTGGGGATCATTTGTTTGCTGAGCCCATATTATTTGATTTGGAACAGATACTTCTAATCCACCTTGATCCCTACTTCTCTTCTTACCCCTTTTAATCACTACTTTATTTTCCTTACTGTAGAAATAATGTCCAAGAGGGACTACAACATCATCTTCATATTCAGTTATTATTTCTGAAGAAATAGAAATAACACTCTCTATTGAAATTAATGAAGGTGTTTGAGTGACCATGGGAGTGGGTATAGACATGGTAAATTGAGGAGTAGTAAGATGGGTAGAGACAATATGAGGAACTAATGGGACAGGGGTTGGAGAAGGGATTGAAGTGAAGGCTTCAGAAAGTGGAACCTGATCATCCTTGGCAAGTGATTATGAAGAAAGAACTGTGGCTGGCTCATCAATAGTGGGTAATGATAAAGTAGATATGGGTAATTGTAGAGGGACAGTCGAAGACTGGACTTCTGCAAAAATAGATGGGGGAATGGAAAAAGGAACTGAGTTATCTGAAAATGGAGTGGCTTTGGAAGTCAAGGTATGGAAAAGTTGTGATATTGAAAATGGTGGAATAACCCCCGGAGACAAAGCAGAAAGATCTTGAATAGATGACAACAAAAGTGCTGAAGTTGTAATTTCAGGAGCAGTAGTAACCTCCAATACCTATTGATCATAAAAAGGGTGATCCATCTCAATAGTGTCTAACAAATTTGTAACTGCTTGTGAATCTTCAGTTACTCCTTTAGTCACTTCTTGAGTTACTTCTTTAGTGACTTCTATAGTCATTGATACTGGAGGATTGGGTCCATCATCAACATCACTGTCAATGAGATCAATAGTAGGAACCTGTGATGCAGGGATCAGGGTTTTCTATCTCTTAGCTGGGTTGACCTCAGCTATCATTAGATCATCACATACCTATGCAGCCACATCAGTCATTGGAATATCCATAGTAAGCTTAGGAGGTTCAACTGTTTGAGTATCTAGAACTGAAGTCAGGTGTGCTAACTCCTGCTTCAAATGATGAGAGGTCTTCAACAAGACTTTGACCTGTTCAATTGTTTTTACCTAAGGAGGATTCTCCATGGGATCTTTACCTTTATTCCCATCTGGAGAAGTAAGCATTAGAGGGGCATTAGCCTGCTGGTTCTCCTTTCCTGCTCTATCCTTTCTCATTTGCTTAAGCAGATTCATTTCCATTGTTCTGTAGCCCAAGACTTTAGCTTTAATTTATTTCTGATATTGCATAATCTGGTGTTGCTCTTCTATGCTCTTGGCCCTAAGCAAGAACTCAGAAAATGTATTCACTCCTTGGTAGATAAAATCATCTGGAAATTCTTCATGGACATAGTCCATCTTCATATGATATTGTTTAAAATGTGCATCAAGGAATTTCTTAGGACCATGCTTCCTTTTGGGAGCAAAACCCAACTTCAAAGGAGCCACCTGGTCACCAAGCATTGCAGCCCAATTTGAGGTTGGGATGACTAATGTCCAAGGTTCAAAGAAAATTTAGGCCAACCTTACTTCTTGGGACCAATGAGCTTTCTGTAAACACCGTCAGTAACAGTTTGATAGGAGACTTCTTGAATGACCAATCTGTCAGGCACTATTTTAGGCAGAAGAAGAATAGTGTCACTTCCCCAAACTCTAATCTACAAATAGGACTCATAAACATACCAATCACCAATTGTATTGATGAAGGCCTTGGCATCAGCTGAAAAGGCAGGTGCCTCTTGTTTGAAAATCTTGATGTAAATGGTACCCATGAAATGATAAAGAAAAATAGGAAAAATCATATATTTATCGATTTTTGGTTGGATTGAATCTGGACCGTATGATCAAAGGAAACGAATGGCTGAGATTAGCCCCCGCGGGATGCGGGATTGGGTCACAAATTTTATTTTCAAATTCTATTGATAATTTCCACAATCTGCAATCCGCAATTGTGGGTTGCGGGTTTCGGGATTGCGACTTTGCAAAATAACAGACGGAAGTGTTTCCGCATCCCGCAATCTGCAATTGTGGGTTGCGGGTTTCAGAAACGGAAACAAACTTTAAAAAAATAAATAAATAAGTTTTCCGCCTCCCGTAATCCGCAATTGCGGGTTGTGGAAACACACAACGCGATTTATTAAAATAAGAACTTCCCACAATCCGAAATCCAGAATTGCGGGTTTCGGGTTGCGGAATGGAAATTTTCCAAAATATTAACAAAGTCTTCCCACAACTTGCAATTTCGGGTTGCGGGTTTCGGGTTGACGAAATTCCAAAAAGAAAGAACAAACCATTGCGGGTTTCAGGATTTCTTGCTTGTGGGAAGAAAATAACATTTTGAAAGAATTGAAGGCTTTCCGCAAATCAATAAAACAACCAAAAACTCACAAATTTTCAAAGGGAAAAAATGATAATTACACAAACCAAAAGCAAAGGTACGAGATCATACAAAGAAGGTTTTAAGAATCTCGTTTTGATAAGGAACTTACTCAAATACCTTTGTATTTACAAAAATTGGGGCTCCCATGATCAAATGAAGCATGGGATCTGTTGTACCTACAATAGGGACTCATTATTATTTGTATATCTTGATACGAGCATGGGTATGCCTGCCTCGTCCATATATTGAGATTATTCCTCATTCATTGTTGAGGTCATGTATTTTAAGTTTTAGCATTTGCAATTTCTATGGAGCACATGTTCCAGTCTCCAACCAGTTTCTGTTTTCCTCCATTACAATGCTCATACCCCTGGAAAATGACATAACCTATGATGTCTATCGGCCATACAATGAGCTCCTGCCCTCACACATTAGGGGACAATCTTTTAACACCCAAAAATTGTTCACTAGCTCATCTCCCTAGTCACATAACACATTTGTCCATTTTTCCTACCAGTTTGGCCTCCAAAACCCTAAAAAACCCTCAAATGGTTACCAAAAAGGAAAAAAGATCATTATTTCCCTCCTCAATTAATGAAATTCGTTCAAAAAGGTCAAAAACCCTAAAAAAGGGTCCAAAATTCCCAAAAATAAAATAAAAAGGGAAAAAGTCAAAAATAATTTCAAAAAGAGGGAAAAACCCTAAAACCATCTACCAATACTATTGGTTTCCTAAAACCATGGGTCAATACCCCACCACCAAAAGTATCTATAAAAAGGTGATGGAGGCCCCCCATTCAACATCCATGATCATCTCTTCACACCCTTATGCTGTCGAAATTCCTGTTGAACTTTATCATATCACCTTGAGTTTCTGTTTACCATTACAGTTGAGTCTTGGCCACCATTGGAGCATTTGAAGAAGAGAAAGAAACCCTGGAGACTTGGTGCACTACTCACGTACGGATGCAAGGGATCCTACAACCTCACCTTTTGAGGTAACATCATATTGAAAACCATCTTTTACACGTTAATACAAGAAAATCATATTTTCATTCAGGGTTCCTCTTTGTTTTATTACTGCAGTAGTTAGTTAGTTTAATTTTTATTTCCATTTGATTCACTCACATACATTAGTTTAATTTGCTTATTTCTTAGTTTTTACCCATTTACATGAACTGCTACTAAGGGTTCCTGAATCCTTAGTAAGTGCTCTTTAGCATGAGCTGGTGTGAAAACACTAGCTACAGTATGCAAAATTTATGCCCCCAAGAAGTTGACACCTCAACTAAATACCTCAGGGTCTGCAAACTTTTCTACGGTTCATCTCCTATGGTTAGGTTTTTGGATGTTTATAGTTTTTCCCCTCGTGATAAAAAGGCCCTTCGCCTCCTTTTATAATCAAGTTGCCATGAATGAGCGTAGCCGCCACAACTCTTTTAAAAGATATAGCTACCACTATTCTAGCTGCTTTTATTTTATAGTCTTTTCTATTTCATTCATTTAATAGAATCAAAGTTGACTGTATCAAAATGTTCCTTGGAATATATTTATATATGTGGTTCTATATATGCTCTTTCATTTCATTCTCACGTAAATATGGATCAAGGAATCTCGCCAATAATGAGACATATGCATACAAGCCTTCTAGGCTCTTAAGGATCATGGTGTAAGGAAAGCAATGATAGTGGGGGATTTGTCTATAATTATTCAGCTTCTTCCTTATTCATCATCATCTCAAAACCCTCACTTTTCTTGTCTCATATTTAGCATTAAGGTTGAATTAAAAGATTTTTTTTTTCAAGTCTTACTCTTTCACAATCACAAGGAAGGCTCTCTTCTTTATTCATCATCATCTCAAAACCCTCTCTTTTCTTATCTCATATTTAGCATTAAGGATGAAGTAAAAGATATAAATTTGTTTTCAAAGTCTTGGTCATTCACAATGACAAGGCAAACTCTTTAACCAAAGAGAGCTAAAATGCAAAATTGTTTTATTCAAACAAAAGTGGTGTCCTTTTCATCACCCCTTCCATGATAAACTCACTCATTTAAACTTTCTCACAACGGTGATCAACATAAGTCTTATCACACAAGTATGCTAGTACATTAAGTTATTTCCCTTAACTCTCTACTTTCTCGATGCTTTCCTTCCTTGGCGTTAAGGTTTTTCAATTGTGAGATGACATGGCCTTGTTATGTGTGTGGTTTCTTGGAAATATAGGTTGATTTCAAGCTTGGCCTAGGTTCCTTCTGTTTGTGGTGCTTTCATTCTTTTTAGGTGCTCACTACCATGGCTCATTGGAATATGTATGTATGGTGTGACTCGATTGATGTGAAGTGCAATGTTAAAACATTTGAGCATGGAATGCAGAGGTAGAGAGGATTGTTTCATATTCTATTTTCCAATGGAGGCAATGACATGAGGATTGGGAGGACATATTGATAATTGAAATACATGAATTAGATAAATATGTGCTGGAGACCAAAATTTAGTTGAACCAGTTAAAAGGGTTGAAAGGAAGAAATGTTAATTTTCATGTAGATGCAAAGGAGCAAGTTTATGGAACTCAATATGGAAGTGAACTCGATATTTTCTTTGGTCAATCAAATTTCAGAAGATCTAAAGCTACCACATGCAACTCTTTAGCCCGATTATGAACTGGCCTCTTTTGTGTTTCCAAAATCCCAAGGCATCAAGCATTTGGGTGACATGGGGACTACAACAAATGCCACATGTCATGAGCACAAAGAAACAAAGGTTATACACCAAGAAAATCCCAAGATGGAGACTTAGGTGAAGGAACGAGCTTCATATCAACAAGTCTTTATATTTATCATGATGATATAATGTATTTCCTAATATTTTTTCATTTGAAACAATTTATCTTACAACATAATTTTATTTTTTTAACAAGAGCCACATGGTGGCAATGTCCCTGATATTGCCCTTGCCAAGTATTTTTGGGAGATAGTAAATGCTAGAGGAGTATGAAGATTTTTCCATGTTCCATTGCCGACAGTGAAAATGTTCCAAAAAAATGTAATTATAGTTAATACATCTCAATCTATAGCTTTTCCCACTTCTCTAGAGACCCGTATGCACATTCATGGTCATATTGTTATGATTTGTTCCTCTTTGGTGGGAAGATATCTGATATATATATATTCTTAATAAAAATAGAAATTGCTTCATGGTTTATATTGCATTGAAAGAATATGGTACTCAATAACAACTATTGTATGTGCATAGAGGAAAGGGTACTCACAAAGATACTGCATGAACTTGTACTTGTTAAATTCCAAGTTCCAATATAAATAAAAAAAAATGGAATGCAAGTGCCATGCTTAAATATTTAACTTTATATTGTTTTTCAATTAAATTAAATGAATTTATATTAAATTAATATGATTAACATTCTTAAAAATTACTAAATAAATAAAATATTATTAATATGGTATTAATTTAAAGTATTCAAATCAATTGATGCATAAAGTAGCACTCCTAAATAAAGAAGCAAAAAGCAATTCAAATGAACCATACATCGACATGGTGGCCTGTTAATTTTAATCTAGATAAAAGTATGTTCAAATAGTTGAAAACAAACTTATATGCATTACCTCTATTAAATTGAAAAATTGAGGACACCATTAATTGTAATGTCCCTTTTTAATAATTTTATTAAAATTGCAAATTTTTCACTTTTTTCCCTAATTCGACCTTTGACTAGTTTTGATGTCTAGGTCTCCAAATTGCTCCAAATGCTCCCAAATATTTTGAGGAGGTGTATGAATGATATTAATACTTTATTAAGATGTTCAGGGATGATTTAATACCATTAAAACACTTCTACAAACTCCTTTAAGATTATGGTCAATGTATGGTATTTTACTAGTAATTTCTCTTTGACTAGTATTGGTCCCTTGGTCTCCAAATGACTCCAAATTCTCCCAAATTGCTACAGAAGGTACTTGGATGATATTAATACATATTTATAATTTTTTCGGATGCTCTGGAGTGTTCATATGACTTATTCAACTCCTCTTTCAAATCTGGTCAAGATAGGGATTTTACTAGTAAATTGTGGTTCAAATCCCCTAGGGGTAGATGATGAAAATGACTTTCCAAATGCACTCAATCCAACTCGAATTTATGAATGGAAGAACGGGAAATATAAAGTACATAAAAATTATCTCATATGCATCACCATTCAAATTTTAATGTCGGCTATAACTCCCTTAAATCAGATGCAAAACAACTAGTCTCGACCTTGGGGGAAATGGCATTAAATCTTCTTAAAATGGTACTAAACTGATCAAAATGACTCCAAATGCTTAAGTACTGAACATGAAACTTGTGAAGCTCATAAATTAAAGTCAATTAATCATAAATACATCATAGAAATGATCTTTCATTTGAATACATTAGTACATCATTGCTACACATCAAGGTAGTGGGGAAATGGCACCTTTCTTTCATTAAAAATCAGATTTATACATTTACACTTGGAATTTCGACCTGAAAATTTATGAAGATGAATAACATAGTATTTAATTCATATTACTAAATAAATGGGGCATTATAAGCTCCCCCAAAGAGTACAATAGCTCACCAAAAACACCCTCTCTCAAGGATCAAGAATATGCAATGAAAATTGGAAATTGTTGAAGGAGTGAGCTGCACTAGAAGAAACCATGAGCTTCCCTATAGATTACCCCTGCAAATAAAGACTCCATTAAATCTCCATGAAAGACATAAACGGCCTTTCCAAAGACCAAATTGGATGGGAATCTTTCACCCTCGAAATTGGCTAAGGCAAGAAACTAGTCATCCACTAGCTCTTCTCTCACAAATGCAATTGCAAATTCTACAAATGATCAAAATATGCCTTAATTATTTGTTCTTGAGATTTATAAAGTTTCCAAGCTCTCTATGGGTCGAATTCCTTCCAAGAGATGCATTCCAACTCAAGTTGGGAAGAGATTCCAAAGGATGCCACTTGTACAACAATTCCTAGTCTCCGACTTCCACCAAATCACATGTGGAAGCATCTTAGCTGCCCTAAATCCCTTGAGCGCCCTCTTGGAGTCCATTTTTAACCCTGAAATTTCATATATGTCATATGTCATCCTTCAGGTCTGATTTGTGTCATAGGTGTCATAGCATCTTCATCATTGTTGGCATAGAGCTAGGGAATCTAGTCCAAGTGTCTCACTAGCTCCCAAAACGCCTCTTCCTCTTCCATGGGAGTTACTCTTCCACTTAAATTGAACCGTAATTGATTCATGCCAAGTATATTGACCTTCCAACTCATCCCAAGACCCTTGGGCTTCTTATGGATTCAAAATGACAAGAGGAGGATGCCATGTGGCATAGAAAATCTAGCTTGTGTGGGTCCCACTTCCTCCATGTGTCTTCATGGTCAAATGACACTTTGATTTTCCCTTGTATATATTTATTTAGCTCCTTTATTAAATTTTATTCTATTCTAATTTCCACACATCATTTATTATCCTTCTTATTTCAAATCCCAATGCTTCCACCCACAACCTAGGAAACTAGTAATTTTCCTCCTTGGCAATTATTTGAACCTTAACATTAATTTGACAAACTCTCATGAATATGGCCAATGGGATTAGGACATTATGACCCAATGCAAAATTTGGGACATGACAAATCCTCCCTTCCCAATATTGCTTGTCCTCAAGCAATTTCAAATGTGGGTGTTGAAGAACCTGTTTTTTGTATAATTCTTTGAAGTTGCCACTGAGTTGCCCAACTTTGAGTCTTCGAGCTTCCATGAAGATTTTAGAAAGGAACCACCATGCTTGATGCTGAACTACTCTGATTAAAATCACTTTATTAAGTGGGGAATCCATTCCCCATACTACATGTTTCCCCAAAAAATTGAAACCAATGAGACTAAGAATTATCCCAGGGTCCCATTGCTTGCATTGAACTCCAACAATTAGAAGTGCTCTCCAATTCATAGTTCCTGGATCCCATTTTCTTGTATGCATTCTTCCAAACATCATGAGTACATAATATATCATTAAAGTACATAACAACATAATGAAAATGTACATCA
The DNA here is from genome assembly GCA_027924585.1 of Larix kaempferi. Taxonomy (NCBI): domain Eukaryota; kingdom Viridiplantae; phylum Streptophyta; class Pinopsida; order Pinales; family Pinaceae; genus Larix; species Larix kaempferi. The sequence goes on from BSBM01000097.1 coordinate 198,184, forward strand.
AGAATATGCTTCATCAAAGAATCATGAAAGTGCTTATACCTCCAAGCAAGTAGACCACCATTTTCCAAGTGCATACAAGCATCAAGTAACCAATCAAATCTGCTCCAATGACATAGGTGAGGATCCCATGTCCTATAATGCTGCTCCAAAAGGATGTGATATGCATCAAAATATTCAGCCATGTATTCTTTCATCCATGAAGTGAATGAAGAATCTCCACTAAAACCTGAACCAAATAATGAGCAAAAAAAACAAGGAGACTTCAAATGATTCAAAGAAGTCTCACCCATACATCCATGAATGTGAGAATCATAAAGATATAACAAAGTATGTGGCTGCCAACAAAAATGTTCTCCAATCATAAATCTATTCAACCAAGTGTTGGATGAAGTTCCTCCAACATCAAATGAACCAAGTGTTGAGCAAGAAAAACCATGAGTCTTCAAGTGACTCAAATGCATATCATAGGTGCATCCAGGTAGATGTGCATCATCATAAAGTAACAAAGGATGATGCTGCAAATGTGAATAAAAATGTGCTCCAACCATGTCATCATAAAAAGTAAATCTAGGAGTTCCATACTCCTCATGTGGCACCATAAAAAAGAACCCTTTCACCCATACTTCATTGAGACTAATGCTGCAAAACATGTAATTGTAGGATGTAGGAGAATGAACTAACTCACCCAAATGATCCAAAAGTGCAGAAATTTCATCATGGGAAGGATCCATATGGGTAGTATCTTGCAGCTCCTTCAAAAGTATGAAACCTTTGTTGTAGATTAGTTCCAATGTAGAGAAATCATGCTCTTATTTAAAAATTGCATAACCTTCATCAAGAGACAATTCAAGTTCCTCTTCCACCACATCAGGTGTTTGGATCTCATCAAGTTCATCTTCAAACACATCAAGAACATTCAAATTTCCACATTTCTCATCATCTACCTTATCATGAGAATCCTCCAAACAATCTACCATCTGAAAATTTGAAACATAGGAGAAAGAACAAGTATATTGCAACCTTTCAAGAAGTTGCTCATTTTGAATTTTGAGTTTATGAATATCCTCATCATCCTTCAAGTATGCATCATGTAACAATTCATTAAACTCAACCAAATTATTTCTATCAAAAGGCAAAGATATGAAATTACATTTGATGTTGCACATTGCTCTTTGTTTCCTTTCCAAGGTAGAATGTGTCTCGAAATGATCTTCAATACTTTCAATAGAACCTTCTTCATGCTCATGTGATGTCTCTTCATGTTTTCCAGAGTCACTGGGAGTGACTTTCGACCCTCTTCATGTACTGCTTCTTCTACTTCACCTATTTCAGAACTAGGTGGTTCATGGCTCTCCTCTTTTTGCTCCTTCAAGCAAGCTGATTCATCTTTCCCCTTGGTTTCCTTAAGATCAATATATTTGGAATCTCTATTTTGGAATGGATTCTTATTACCTTCCTTCATCTTGAGCTTGTTTGAGACAATGAGGTATTGATCAAATGGTAGGATGTTTCTGCAATCTTCACTCAAATTTTTCCATTCGATTAGAAGTTCTTGCACATCAATTGGAGTATTAATATTTGATTTGGAATCAAGAAATTTAGGTGTGGTAGGCCTTGCTGCATTCTGAAATTCATTAGCTCTATTATGGGGTCTTGTGCTTGAGAAGATATGCTCACCCATTACCTTCTTTTCCGCATGATGAGAACTATTACTGCCTCTTATTACTCCTTTGATCCCAAGTTGGATAGCCATCAATTCGAATCCTTTCATCATCTATTTGTTCATGTCTCTGATACCACTTGTAATGTCCCTTTTTAATAATTTTATTAAAATTGCAAATTTTTCACTTTTTTCCCTAATTCGACCTTTGACTAGTTTTGATGTCTTGGTCTCCAAATTGCTCCAAATGCTCTCAAATATTCTAAGGAGGTGTATGAATGATATTAAGAATTTATTATGATTTTCAGGGATGATTTAAGACCATTAAAACACTTCTACAAACTCCTTTAATATTCTGGCCAATGTATGATATTTTACTAGCAATTTCTCTTTGACTAGTATTGGTCCCTTGGTCTCCAAATGACTCCAAATTATCCCAAATTTCTACAGAAGGTACTTGGATGATATTAAGAAATATTTATAATTTTTTTGGATGCTCTAGAGTGTTCATATGACTTCTGTAACTCCTCTTTCAAATCTGGTCAAGATAGGGATTTTACTAGTAAATTGTGGTTCAAATCCCCTAGGGGCAGATGATGAAAATGACTTTCCAAATTCACTCAATCCAACTCGAATTTATGAATGGAAGAAGGGGAAATATAAAGGAAATAAACATTAACTCATATGAATTACCATTAAACTTTTAATGTCTGCTATAACTCCCTTAAATTAGATGCAAAACAACTAGTCTTGACCTTGGGGGAAATGGCATTAAATCTTCTTCAAATGGTACTAAACTGATCAAAATGACTCCAAATGCTTAAGTATTGAACATGAAACTTGTGAAGATCATAAATTATAGTCCATTAATCATAAATACATCAGAGGAATGATCTTTCTCGAATACATAAGTACATCATTGCTACACATCAAGGTATTGGGGAAATGGCACCATTCTTTCATTAAAAATCAGATTTATACATTTACACTTGGAATTTCGACCTGAAACTTTATGAAGATGAAGAAAAGAGTATTTAATTCATATTAAAAAATAAATGGGGCATTATAAGCTCCCCCAAAGAGTACAATAGCTCACCAAAAACACCCTCCCTCAAGGATCAAGAATATGCAATGAAAACTGGAAATGGTTGAAGGAGTGAGTTGCACTAGAAGAAACCGTGAGCTGCCCTGTAGCTCACACCTTAAAATAAAGACTCCATTAAATCTCCATGAAATACCTGAATGGCCTTTCCAAACACCAACTTGGATGGGAATCTTTCACCCTCGAAATTGGCTAAGGCAAAAACTAGTCATCCATTAGCTCTTCTCTCACAAATGCAATTACAAATTCTACAAATGCTCAAAATATGCCTTCATTCTTTGTTCTTGAAATTTATAAAGTTTCCAAGCTCTCTATGGGTCGAATTCATTCCAAGAGATGCATTCCAACTCAAGTTGGGAAGAGATTCCAAAGGATGCCACTTGTACAACAATTCCTAGTCTCCCACTTCCACCAAATCACATGTGGAAGCATCTTAGCTTCCCTAACTCCCTTGAGCGCCCTCTTGAAGGCTATTTTTAGCCATGACATGTCATATATGTCAGATGTCAGCCTTCAGGTTTTATTTTTGTCATAGGTGTCATAGCATCTTCATCATTGTTGTCATAGAGCTAGGGAATCTAGTCCAAGTGTCTCTCTAGCTCCCAAAACGCCTCTTCCTCTTCCATGGGAGTTACTCTTCCACTCCAATTCGACCTTAATTGATTCATGCCAAGTATATTGACCTTCCACTCATCCCAAGACCCTTGGGATTCTTATGGATTCGAAATGACAAGAGGAGGATGCCATGTGGCATAGAAAATCTAGCTTGTGTGGGTCCCACTTCCTCCATGTGTCTTCATGGTCAAATGCCACTTTGATTTTCCCTTGTATATATTTATTTAGTTCCTTTATTAAATATTTATGCTATTCTAATGTCCACACATCATTTATTATCCTTCTTATTTCAAATCCCAATGCTTCCACCCAAAACCTAGGAAACTAGTAATTTTCCTCCTTGGCAATTATTTGACCCTTAACATTAATTTGACAAACTCTCATGAATATGGGCAATGGGATTAGGCCATTGTGACCCAATGCAAAATTTGGGACATGACATTAATGATGATGAAATTGTATTGCCAGGATCAAAGCATTGAATGGACATACATGCAAACAACTTTTGAGAGAGAGGAAGGCCATATGGCCTCGACTTTCATAAACACAGCATTGAATAATTAAATATATTGTTATATCTTACTTTAATGATGAGCCAAAAAAAACTAAATAAAAATCGAGAAATAAAACCTAAGCCTGTAACTAAGTTGAAATAAGCTACAAAAATACACAGGAAAATATTCAGTATGATTTCCAAGGTGACACAGCCCATAACTCAACATTTAATTCATCAATTCAATGTCCATAACCAATAAAAATTATCAAATTTTAAAAAAATTGGAAATTAAATTTTTATTTTTCAAATTTTATTTAATACATAATATACACCAAACATTATAAAACATTCGAGAACATATTTCATATAAATAAAAATTAACAGAAAATCAAATTAGTTTGGCTTAAAACGATTACCTGCGGCTTTCGACAGTTATAATAATTAATTTAAAAACCATTTACCACTTCCACACATCCCGATCAATTTATATGAAAAAAAGTGTCTATGATTTCCACCACCAATTACTTACACAAAATTTAACTCATCAGATTTCCTCCGCTTGAGGAGAGTCTACAAAGACTCGCAATTTTCAACCCTCATTACTTTCAGCAACACATTCAACAGGATGATGGGATGAGAAGACCTGAGCCGCATCTCTAGCACCCAACATTGATAAACACAATATTCAATAATTAAATATATTGTTATATCTTATTTTAATGATGAACCAAAAAGCACTAAATAAAAACCGATAAATAAAATCTAACCCTATAACTATCTTGAAATAAGCCACAAAAATACACAGGAAAATATTCTTTATGATTTCCAAGGTGACACAGTCCATAACTCAACAAGAAGTTTTCATGAGATAGCAATAAAAATGCTTCATATAAATCCATTAAATGTAACTTCGCTTGTCAAAGTAAGGGTTTGTACAAGGAAGTCGGGCAAACCCTACTACCCATAAGCGCTTTACAAAATCAATACAAAAAACATAGAAAATAAACCCATATGATCTCGAGTTTGAAGGTCTGGAGGGTTGAACCTCTTTAAGAAAAGCATTAACTTATGAGTGCTTGAGTCCAAGTGAAATAGATGGCATGGGCTCCATTTCCGTCTCTTCATATGAAACTATGAGGACATCCAAACCTTTAGTATTAGAATATATTTCCACAAAAGCTAAGAACATAAAGTAATTTACAAGGTCGAATAGGGTGATGACCTGTAGAGTGTGGCATTAACCATGTGTACATCTAATGACCTGCAAAAAATATATGTTTAACAATCAACATCAAGTTGTTTAAAAGGAGTAACGAGGAGTTGAAACTCAAAATAGGAGATAAAATTCAAATGAATCCATACCCGGAACTGAAAGGTACGAAGGATGGAAGACAACAGACACGGGAGTGCAAATGCTCCAAAGATAACAGCTTGTTCTCTAAAGCAAAGCATAGAACTAAAACTACAAATTGACAAACTTGTTCTCTAAAACATCAGTCAATGTAAAGGAGCAACGCACGAGGATATATACCGTAGAGTAGTAACCATCAATCCAGTTGTTGAATCTCCATTTTTGGACAATGAACTTCCCTTGCTGGAGCTCCTAATTGACGTCGGTGATGGCCTCGTCGAAAAGCGAGAATGATCCACCCACCTCTATGCTATATTGACATTACTCTGCGAGAATCCTTTCCACCAGTTGTCGTCCAAGAGAATATCATAAATATCACCAGCCCTGCAATTAAATTTCTCTGTCAACATAATCGTTTTAAATCCCTCTTTAACAGGAGGCTTAGACAAGGGGTGTTTATCGACTGGGGGAAAAGCTTTGGTTGATTTGGGTGGTATCTTGCTCTAGAGATCTTCTTTACCTGGTCCACCGGAGGCCATTAGATCGACATACTATCTGACTCTTTTCAGTATGACGGGTTTCCCTTTGGAAGGAAAGGCTTCTCGGAGGCGCACACCAACGGGGCCGTTGTCGGTGACAGTGATGCTAATGTCAGGATCTTCCCCCTGGCATTTTCGTCGATTATGTAGGGCAATTCCACCTGGCCCTTCACCTTGTCCTGGACTGGATTGACACCAAAACGCTCAATGCACCAGTTGATAGACTGACGCTCCGCCCAACACCAACAGCTTAACCAAGATGCATCCGCGCAGGCACTCATAGCACATGCACATGCAGGGCAAGGGGAATCATTCAAACTTTCCTTGAAGCAGGGCTAACTCTTGTCGAAGGAAGAAGAGAACATATGGCCGTCACCTTCAAGACACGAAATCCGTTAGATTGAGCGGAAGCAGATGCATGAGCATTAATAGCTCCAACTGTATTGAATGAATCCAGCCACAAACACTTCCATTGACGCGACCCAGCTTGCACGACCTGCCACATGCAGACAGTATACGACTTCCATACGTGGTGACGTAGCCTCGCCGCCAAGGCCTAGGGCACAAATACCCAAGCCTACATCAACAAGTATGTGACCAATAAAATCAAAATTAAATATAAATTTAAAAAATTATAAATAATAATTAATTTTCATGCTATGGTGTAACATTCAAAAAATACAAAAATCAAAATCAAAATATGAATTAATCCACTTACTTGAATAATAAATGTTAGGAACATAATAATTTGATTAAATAAAAACAAAATCTTTTATTCATTGTGATGAAAGACTTCTATCCCTTTTAAACTAGATTACAAAGCACTTATCCCAATATAATGATAAAAATATTTCCTCCATTATATTGAAACTAAGAAACCAATATTCCATGTACCTACCTTCGTTAAGGAAAGGAAATGGCGTAATCAAAGAATTTCCATTTGTAATCATTAGAAAAACCAAGTTGAGACCACATTGATATTATTTTATTTTATTTTGGGCTCCCCACTCTTTCAAAGATTACATCGATGTCTCATGTTTACTCTTAACATCATAGATAGACATGTGAATGAATGTTCATATTTTTCCCCTCTATAATATAATTATTTTTTCAACTATGCAAATATTATTTTATTATAATAGTTGGAACTTTTATTATCTTATAACTTTGATTATGTTATCTTCCATTTTTTTTTCTTGGTTTTTTTATTGTCTTTCGATCTTTAAATTTTACTATTTTAAATTAGTATTGCATTGGTATGTGTGAAGTATATATATATATATATATATATATATATATATATATATATATTCATAAAAATATATATATAGAAAAAGAGAGAAATTAACTACTATTTCATTGAAGTTTGAATCTATACTTAATTAAAGTTTAAATCTACTATATTACAAAGAGTGCCTTAAGAATATACTTTATCACCCAAAAGAACACTTAATATTAAACATTTTTCTAAATAAATAAAATATTTATTTTATATAGTTAGTAAAAAATTAAATATTTTTCATAAATTTGTTTTTATTTTATAAATTTTTAGTCTAAAAGTTTTAAGATTTTTTTTAAGATCTCTTTCGAACTTTGAAATTTTGAATACCCTAGGGATTTTGGATAGTGTTGAATCTATATCTACCATCAAAATCGCCATTAAAACACAATTAAATTCAGATTTATAAAAAATAATTGATAACTATACATAAACAATAAACAACTTGTTCCTAACACTTACTTATCAACTATCAATATTTATTAACCACAAATTAAATAATTATACTAATTATTATTAACTTTTAACTAAATTAAAAAAATATATAAATATCTCATTTTTACATAACAACTTGTTCTTTTTAAAGTTGTTTTTTTCCGGAGACATCCAATAAAAAAATCAACCTTTTTTTTTCCAAAAAAAAACATAAACATTCTTATTTTTAAATCTTTTCAGTCTCACACCGTACCATGTTAATTACCAATGGTGTTTTGCCATGTGAATTACTGGTTGCAAATCTTGCTACCACCGACATATATTCTTGTGAGAGAATCTCTTTTGGTAAAATATCCATACTCTTATTACCCACTTTTAATCAAATTTCCACGAAACTATTCCAGTTTTCTTTTAATTTTAAAATGTAGTTTTTTAATGATAAAAGTTATATATAAGGCTATGAATCAAATATTAAAAATTCAAAATATAATAAATTATTAAATCAAATGTAAATTAATCTAAAAAATAGTTTTATTAGCTTTATAATATCACGTTGGTAGCCTGTCACCTCAGAGTGATAAGAGATTGAGATCTATAAAACAATGATAACATATTGAGATTTATAAAACAATAACGTAAGGGTAATTCACAATACAAGCATGTGATGAACTTGCAATAATTAATTAATGCAAATACATGAGATATCAGAAATAACAGAACTTAGAATCACATTTATATTGATCACAGGCCACTTCGAGGGGGAAACCTTCTTTGAGCAAGCTCAATACAATTAACTTCACGGTGCCTTCATAGGCCTCAACACACACTTATATACTAAGTCTAGGCGCCAATACTATGGGTCAAAACCATGGGTCACTACAAACTATGGATCAACAATACTACGGACGACTTACAAAGCATATGCGCCAACAACAATAACACAAACTATGGATCAACAAATACTACAGGACGACTTACAAAGCATATGCGTCCAACAACAATATACTAACAAAGTAAAGACACGGGTTCCTAACATCCCCTCCCCCTTAAAAAAAAGCTTTGTCCTCAAAGCTTTAGATGTGGAAATTGTTGTTGAATCTGAAGGAGTGGTTCCCATGTAGCTTCCTCTGGTTGCATGTCATGCCACTGAATTAAGACCTTTGTGATAGAGCGAGAGCGAAGCTAACGAGTGCGCCGATTAAGGACGGCCTCCGGCTCCAAAAGGATGGATCCTTCATTATCCAGTTCGGGTAAAATAGTTTGTCCACTGATGTTGATGCCAAGAACTTTCTTCAGACAAGAGACATGAAATACTGGATGAATGCGAGAAGAAGGAGGAAGTTCCAATTTATAAGCAATGGAACCAATCTTCTGAAGAATCCGATATGGCCCATAGAACTTTGGAGCGAGCTTATGACGCCCTTTGAGTTTCAGGGAGGATTGCTTGTACGGCTGGAGACGAAGAAAAACCATATCGCCTGCTTGAAAAGTGCGCTCAGAATGGTGCTGATCAGCTTGTTGCTTCATGTGATTTCTTGCCATGTGAAGATTGTCCCGCAAAATGCAAAGAATCTGATCGCGGTTTCGAAGGACCGTGTCAACTTCCTGAACTAGTGAGCTGTTGGGGGTGTATGGAAGAAGAACTAGAGGTGCCTGACCATAGACTGCTTCATATGGGGTCATTTTAGAGGCAGTGTGGTAAGAGGTATTGTACCACCATTGAGCGAGAGGGAGCCACTTTTCCCACTGATGTTGTTGTTCAGAGGTGAGGCAACGAAGATAAGTTTCCAAGCATTTATTGATAATTTAAGTCTGACCATCTGTTTGTGGGATACCCTGAACTCATCTTCAGTTTGGTGCTAGTGTGGCGAAATAGTTCTGTCCAAAAATGACTGGTGAAAGTCACATCATGATCCGAGACAATGGAAGAACGGATGCCATGAAGACGAAAGATCTGGTCTAGGAAAATTTGAGCGACTGAGGAGGCTGTATAGGGATGGCTGAGAGCACAAAAATGACTATATTTGGAGAGGCGATCAACCACAATGAGAATCACTGTCTTCCTGCCAGATTTAGGGAGCCCTTCAATGAAATCCATAGAAATACCTGTCCAAATCCGTGTAGGTATGGGCAAGGGTTCGAGCAATCCTGGAAAGAGTGTCGTTTCACCCTTATTGCGCTAGAAGATATCACATTCAGCCACCATCTGTTGAATTGTCCTTTTCATGCCCTGCCAAAAGAAGTTACGTCGTGCCCGTTCATACGTTTTAAGGAACCTAGAGTGCCCTGCCGATGGAGAAGCATGGAGTTCATAGAAGACAGCCTGTTGAAGATCTATGCTCTGAGGAAGCACCAGACGACCCTTGTATCTCAGGGAAGCACCATCCCAAGAGTAATGTTGTACAACAGAAGGGTTGTTGGTCAAGCATTGGATGATTTGAGATAAGGAAGAGTCATTGACATAACCATGTTGAACAGATTGCAACCAATTTAGAACAGGCATAGAAATAGCTGAAAGAGAACCTTGGGCATCAAATGTGCGAGAAAGAGCATCTGCCACAATATTGTCCTTACTCTTCTTGTAAGTGATCTCATAGTCATAACCCATGAGTTTGCTAACCCATTTATGTTGTGTTGGGGAGGAGACATGTTGTTCCAAGAAATATTTCAGACTCTGGTGATCAGTCTTGATGCAGAAATGATTCCCTAATAGGTATGGTTGCCACTTCTGTACTGCATGCAAAATAACCATCATTTCCTTCTCATATGTAGAGGCAGCTAAATTCTTACCTGAAAGGGCTTTGTTGGTGAACACAATGGGGTGTTCATCTTGAAGGAGAACAATACCAAGTCCATTGCCGCAAGCATCACTCTCAATAGTGAAGGGCTTGGAAAAATCGGGCATAGCTAGAACAGGTGTAGTACACATGGCTTGTTTCAGTTTGTCAAATGCACACTGAGTAGCATGTGTCCATATAAAAGCATCCTTTTTCAATAGAGCAGTTAATGGAGCTGCAATCTTCCCATAATCCTTGACAAACTTGCGGTAGTAGCCAGTCAACCCCAAAAAACCACGAAGGCTCTTGAGTGTCTGAGGATGCGGCCAATTGTTCATGGCATCGATTTTGGCAGGATCCATGCGAACCCCTTGTGCTGAGATAATGTGCCTGAGATACTCAACTTCCTTCTGTCCAAAAACACATTTAGACTGTTTGGCGTGGAGATGATGGTCAGAGAAAAGTTGCATGACAAGATCCAGATGCTGGAGATGTTCAACCCATGTTTTACTATAGATGAGGATATCATCAAAGAATACCAAAATGAATTTCCGCAAGTAGGGCCGAAATATTTTATTCATTAAGGCCTGGAATGTGGAAGGAGCATTAGTGAGGCCAAAGGGAATGACCAAAAACTCATAATGGCCATCATGTGTGCGGAAAGTTGTTTTAGGGATATCATCCTCATGAACCCGAATTTGATGATACCCAGAACGAAGATCCAACTTGGAGAAAAATTGAGCTCCATGAAGCTCATCAACAACAAGAATTGGAAACTTATCCTTGATGGTGAGGTGATTAAGTGCTCGGAAGTCATTGTAGAGGCGCCATGACCCATCTTTTTTGCGGACAAGAAGAACTAGAGAAGAAAAGGAACTAGTGCTTGGGCGAATAATACCTTGCTTCAATAAGTCCCGAACGAGCATTTCAATCTCCATTTTTTGGTGAAATGGGTAGCGATAGGGCCTGATGTTGGGAGGAACGCTGCAAAGAAGGAGCTGAAGATGATGGTATTCTCGCCTTGAAGGTGGCAATCCCACTGGTTCAGCAAAGACACCTGTATATCAATCCAGAATTTGTTGTAGATCCAAAGGAGTAGTGGAGACCGCTGATGGTTGCATCTGAATGGAATGGATCTGAGCGATGACACCATGTGAATTCTTCTTGAGGAGTTTTTCCATGCAATGTGAACTGATGATGCCGAGAGACCCTGGTTGTAATCCTGTCAGTGTTTGTTTTTGTCCATTGAGGAAAAACTGCATCTAAAGTTCAGTAAAATCCCATAAGATAGGGCCAAGTGTGCGTAGCCATTGAGCGCCCACAACCACATCACATCCTCCTAAGGTCAAGGCAAACATGTCAGAGCGGAAGGTATAATCTCCCATAGAGATATGCACATTTCGACACTTCCCTTTGCAAGGTAAGGTGCCCCCATTGGAAACCATGAATTCAAAGTTGGAGCAAGGATGGATAAAACAATCAGCATGTTTGGCGATCCGAGGGTCAATGAAATTATGAGTGCTACCAGTATCAATGAGTATTGTAAGAAGAAGCTTATTGAAGTAACCCCTGACCCGCATTGTTTGGGGGGTGGTGATTCCAGCTAAAGCATGGAGAGATATATCTAGCTGGTCATCCTGAGACGGAGGGTCAATAGGCAGTTCCTGAATGTCGACCTGAGCATCCATTGTATCTAGATCTTTGTCACCAATTTCAGAGGCAGGCAGAGAATCCACATCCAAGAGATAGAGCTTTTGCTGAACACATCTATGTCCTCGAGTGAATTTCTCATCACAATTATAGCAAAGCCCCTTTTCTCTGCGTGCTTGCATCTTTGTTTCAGACAAATGCTTGATAGGAGTTGGTCGAGGAGCTTGCGGTATGGGTGGTCGTTGAGAACCCATATTTCGGAAGGGAACAAAAGTGGGATTGGAGCACTGTTGGGCTGCAATCTTGTCTTCTGCCAACTTAGCCAAACCCAGGACTTCCATCATTGTGTTGGGATAGAACATTTTGACCTCAGAGCGGATGGCATCCTTTAGACCACTGATAAAACAACTCTAGTAAAAGTCATCAGACAATCCTTTAGTGTGGTTGGCTAGTTTCTCAAATTCGGTTTGATACTCTCTCACAGTGCCAATTTGGCGAAGTTTAGTGAGGGCTCCTGTGAAGTCATCAAAAGCACTAGGACCAAATCGTTGCAAAAGGAGCTGGCAAAAGTCTGGCCATTTTGGCTCTTCATGAGCCTTGATGTACCAACGGTACCATTGAAGAGCTTCCTATTCCAAATGAAAGGATGCAAGCGGAACTTTGTTGACATCAAAAGTATTATGCAAACTGAAATACTGTTCTGCACGATAGATCCATCCAGTTGGATCAGTACTATTAAAGCGAGGAAAATCAAGCTTCGGACCACGAAAATTGCTAGAAGAAGAGAACCCATTGTCTGATGAAGACTCGGACCGCCGTTTGTTGTTCATGGCTAAATGTTCAAGATGGAGGCCGAGAAATTTTTCATCCAGATCTTGGAGTTTGGCTTGGATGGCTGCAAGTGCTTCGTACATGGTTTTTGCTCCTGTGTGGGTGACAACCATAACCAGGATTTTTTTATTTTTTTATTGACTGGGTAGAAAAACAAAAACAAAAATTGTTTCAGTAAAGGAAAATCTGGATTTGGAAAAAAATATGAAGGGTAATTGGGGTTTGACTAGGATTTGGACACTGTCGAATGGACAGGGAAGCAGAAAAGGAGGATTTCAGAAGCGAGGTGAAAGAATGGGAAAATTTGGCAGAGAGGGACAAAGAATCAGAATTAGGAAAGGAACTCTATGGTAAAATTTGAAGGTGATTGGGTGAAATCTAAGGAAGTTATGGCAAACCCTAAAAATAGACAAATGTGGGATTTCGGGCTTTGGGAAGTGGAAGTGGGGATAGGGTCCTCATGAATGAAATATGTAGAATGGGATTATAGGGGTTCCCGGGAAGTTTCAAGAGAAACAGAGGGATATGCAACGGTCCGGAAGTGAGCGAAAATAGAGGGATCTGCAATGGCCCAGAAGTGAGCGGAAATAGAGGGATCTGAAATGGTGCCAAATGGATCGAAAATGGCTGGATTTGAAATAGATCTGAAACGGCTGGATCTGGAATGACTTTCAGAATGGAGCTAAACGGCTGGATCTGAAACGGCGTAGCAGTGATCAACAATAGTGCAGTTGAAAATAGATACGGACCCCAGGTATGTGCGGCTTCCTAACAGTTCAGGGGTTTCACTCGGCCACCAATGTTGTCTAACGGCTTGCGTATTGGGGCAGTACCCCTCACTCCACGACTCAGGTAAAACTGATAACCGCTTTGCCACAAACGACAACTCTTGGTTTACCTCACGGGTGGAAACTAGTCAATCAGGTAGGGGTCGTTGCCCTTTTCGCTGGCAGGTCCTCTCAATGGGCCAGCTACTTTGGGGTTCCTATGGTACTCCTCACAATAAGTTTTCGGGCTTATGCCCAAGTACTTCCCACAGTTAAGCGGATAGGGATTATTCCCAAATCCGAACCTGCAACAAATGCGAAAAAAAATTTGGTAGAAATTTCACCCAGCGAGCCCAAGAAAGTGCTCTGATACCAGATGTGATGAACCTACAATAATTAATTAATGCAAATACATGACATATCAGAAATAACAGAACTCAGAATGACTTTTATATTGATCACAGGCCACTTCGAGGGGGCAACCTCCTTTGAGCAAGCTCAATACAATTAACTTCATGGTGCCTTCATAGGCCTCAACACACACTTATATACTAAGTCTAGGCGCCAATACTATGGGTCAAAAACATGGGCCACTACAAACTATGGATCAACAATACTACGGGCGACTTACAAAGCATATGCGCCAACAATAATAACATAAACTATGGATCAACAAATACTACGGGACGACTTACAAAACATATGCGTCCAACAACAATATACTAACAAAGTAAAGACATGGGTTCTTAACAAAGCATGAAAACTAATCCATTGAAAGCTAATCCCAAAGACAAAGCAATTTATAAGAAATAAAATTGTAGTTAATTTAGCCAAATAAATGAGACATGAGAAACCTAATAAATTGTAGTTAATTTAACCCAATACTTTCTTAGTCTATTAACAAATCCAAAAGGCCTCTTATAGGATTACAAAATCTTCAAGTCCAAAACCCTAGTCTAAGTATGCATGCCACTCAAAACTAGAAACTAATATTATATAAGATCACAATTAACTTCTTAATGCTAAATTACACAAAAGTTAGGCACTAACTATGCTTCTAATTAACTACTCATAAATAATAATAAACAATGCATCAATTAGATAAAAGGGTGCACCCTTCTCTCCTCGGTCACTGGTTGAGTTGACAATACCCTTAAAGGGGTTGTACTTCTCTCATGGGTTGTTGGTTGAGCTGACAATGCCCATAAAGGGGGCGCACTTCTTTCCTTGGTCATTGGTTGTGCTGGTAATGCCCTCCTTTTTCCCAGGGCACTATTCTTGGGGAACATGTCCTTGTTCCTTATTAATTTACTATTGGTTTAAGTGGAAAGTGTCCTTGCTTTCCTCCTGATTTAGGAATGGCACCAATGTTGGAAAAGAAATATATAAGAGCTTATCAGACTGCTATTATGGGAAGGGCCTCTGGTTTTTAGAAAGGAACTATGATGCTGAAAAATGATGTACTTGATTTGTGATATCTCTGATGATATGGGATAGCCTTGTGTATTAGAAAACATCTGTTGCCAAAGTGAAATGAAGGGGTTAATCACCGATGAGATAACAACAAACCCAATTTTTGTATGGAGTCCTTACGGAACTACTAGACTGGAATAATATTTGGTGCATTGCGAAAAACTTAGGAAACAAGAAAACATATACTAATGAAGCATAATAAAGGGAAAAAATACCCTAGGTATGCGTGGAGGCATGAGGGAACCTCTGTGTTATAGATATGTGGAGTGGAAGATGTTGAGATGAGTTGTCATTTGTGGTCCTCCTAAGAATAAGTAGAAATTATTGTGTGTCATGCTTGGGAGAGGTTGATCAATGCACGCTACATGATCAAAGAAGTGATACATTGGTGTATAAATGGTCATGGAGTGTGGCACTATTGGAGGAGTAGCAACATGAGATAAGTGTAGTATGAAAATAATATAGTGGAGGTAGCAGTTCATGCAATTGCAATAAATTGGCAAAAGAGATATGAAAACATAATGGGTATGCTATTGGGCATATGTATGAAAATCAAGAGGTAGATGGGTCTTGATGTGATAGAAGGGCAATAACGTGTATCTAAATACCCATAATTGATGAGTGTGTAGTACTAATGTAGGGTCATCCATGAAAACATACTCTCTGTGAGTTCTTCAAAAGATGCCCCCTATGTGGAACCCAACAAAAAAGGTATATGTGTTGCATTGTGTGATGAATAACTAATGTGTGTCCACTGTATTGTTGTGCATGTGTATATCGAAAAAAGAGAGGTGTGTTGAAACCTGTGATGTAGAGTGCTTGGAGATGTAGTGGATTGGTGAACTAGAGAGGATCTTGAGTGTGAGGAGTTGCCGAATAGATGAGAGGTTCTCTATGAAGAAGGGTACCATTCTGCAAAGTTGGTAGAATGCTGAGCACTAGAAGCTGGAAATGTACTTAAGAAGCAAGCCAACTGAAGTTGATATTGTGCTTGGAGGGTGCAAATCTTTGGTGTTGTGACTATTGAGGACAAAGGTCAAGATCCGTAGAAGTGTGCTTGGGTGGTTTTTCTCTCTAACTTGTGTTTTCTATTATTAAAGTTGTGTAGAGCATTACAAGACTAAGGGGGCAAGGGAAGTTGAGAGGGACAGAAGATAAGATTGGTTGAGTGCTTTGAAGGTTGGATGGTAGATGGAAGAATTAGGAATTAGGGAATATGGAGAGAGATCCATGAATAGAAGGGTAAATGTAATACATTAGGATTTAATAAATAATTATTATTAAATACTTTGTTGAATATTTAATTTATTTTATTTTAAATATTTTTGACAAGAAGTCAAAAATAAAAACAATGTAATGGATTATTCTTTTATTAATAAAAATACTGAAAGGGGGACATAAATGAAATAGTTGTTGCATGAGTGATTGCTGACCCACAAGAGAAAAATCCAAGTGGCTGAAGTTGTTGAGTGAGAACTTAAGGTGCATGAGGCATCTTCTCTAAAATCAGGTCATAACTCTTAGTTGAGTGCTAAAGAGCAGGAGGCTCATAAATGAACAAGTCCTAGGAAAAATACTATATAATAGTATGTCCATAAGCAGTAGGAGGCTAGCATGGGATGGGGATTGAATCTGATAATGCAAGAGATGGCGCATTAGGGATTTTTCTCTTGTGGTTCAACGATCAGGCTCGGGGGTTTTGGAGCAAGTGAGACTTGTCTTCTCTAGGAGCTGGTTGGGGGGAATGGTTGTTTCATTTTTGTTTTCCCGACAATAGTGCCAGGTTCTTTGTTCTGTTTTCTACTTGTTTAAAAATATTTTACAGTAGGAGTTTTATTTCTGTTTTGTATCTAACTTGTAATGTCCCCATTTTGACCCCCTTTGCATTAAATTGTAAATGATGTAAATATTGTAATTTAATCATGGTGAGGAGCTCAAGGCCAAGGCCCCACCATTGATTTAGCGTTTTATGTATCGGCAATTAAAAATAGATGCCTATGGCTCTTGTGCTAGATATGCACAATGTAAATTAAGACATCATGTAAATACGAATTTTAATGAAAAACCCACAGCTGGCTATGCTATGCAACAAAGAGATGGGGGCATGATACTACAAGGAATAGGGAGGGAAATTATTCAAATCCTTGAGTCAATGGTGTTAACCCATGTGTTAATGAGAAAACCCATAAACCACCAACTACCCATTTTGGGTTATGGACCCAATCATTTAATTCTTCCAGAAATTGGTTGAGGCAGTTAATGCCTTGGGAATGAAGAGGTATGGTAGCCAATTTTGTGCATGGGCAAGCCATCAACCTAGGAAATCGTATTTTGTCTCCTTGGGCAAGAAAACACCCACGAAATGGTGCCCAAAGCATTCTAAACCCACAGTCTTTCCTCTCTCACGCAGTCTGAACTACTGGGTCTTTCCCCATCACGTTTTTCAACATTTTTCCTACATTTTCCATGCCTGGGAGTTCATTTTTGCATTGTACAGCAGCTGGGAGAGAAGGGCCACGATTTGGGACTATGATGGAGGTCGTTTTTGCCCCAAAATGCCCATGGACGTTTTTCTAAAAACGATTTCTGCTCTCCAGGGTTGTTCCCCAATTGCCATTTCGGTTTTGGGCTTTCCCATGTTTTTCTGAATTGGTAGAAACCTCCTCTTTGGGCATCCCGCTGGAGAAACGTTTTTCCTCATACCCAGCAATTGTGGTTTTGCGGTTATGTGCATCCCTGTTTTGGTTTGAACCCGTGAGCAAAAGTTTTGGAGTGGTAGTGAACAGAATTGGCTTGATAAACCTAGTGGGGACAATAACCTCTCAAGAAGATCAAGAGGGCTGGCTACTTTTCTATGCACACCTGGGACACTCTAGAATTGGAAGGTATGTCCTGAGGGACTGTGAATTGGTGAAGGGAATACTTCCTTGAGTGGGGTGTGTAGGCATTGTGGGTGCCAAGCTAGATAGATCTTGTAGAGGTATCCATAGCTCTGTGGTTGAGCTCACTAGCTTAGCAATTCTTCCTTTCCATTTCCTAATAGCCTGATAAACCCAACTGTAGTTTGGCTTGGCTGATTTGGTGTATCTTTGGGCTATGTGTGAGTCTGCTGTTCCCTGATTCCTTGTAGAGATCATGCCTAGCTCGAGGGTGGCAGTGCGTGGAGATATTGATGACCACAACTGGCCTATGGTTGGGTGGAACGTTGCAGTTGCATAGCCAGTTGCTTGGGACTACCTTGTTAAGATAAGTATTCTCTTGTGTTATAAAATCTGCAATGTCTTTATTTAATGGCTGTCACAGAAATGTTGAATGTATGTTAGATATTAAACATAATTTGTAATTCCGTTGTGTTTCTATAACATGCACATGTATATGTCTTTTTATCAATGAGTTTTTACTTAATGAATATGGGGCTAGATGCCCGGTTTTAGCATCACGATGCTCTCTATCATGTTGGTATGATAGGAGGGGACATCACATTTTGGTATCAGAGTCGCTGTTTGCAGCATTGGGCCTTTATGGGGCTACCTATCATAGTTGCGGAGGTAAGTATGCTTCTTGCTCAGCACTGATAGATAAGAAAAATTTCAAATTTTCAAAATTTTTCTAAGTTTTTATGAGTTCTGCCGAAAATTGCGGAAGGAATTCTCTTTCGCAATTGCGGAAGGATTCTGTGAGTTGTTCCACAACACGGAAGAATTCGGCGAACTGCTCCGAAACAACGGAAAAATATTCTAAGTGTTCGGTGTCGAAAGGAAATTTTCGGAAAGAATTCTTTTCCAAAACTGCGGAAGGAATTCTCTTCCAAAATTGCGGAAGGATTCCGCAAGTCATCCCGCAACTGCGGAAGACTTCGGCGAATCGTCCTGCAATTGCGGAAGACTTCGGCCAATCGTCCCGCAATTGCGGAAGAGTTCGGCCAATCGTCCCGCAACTGCGAAAGACTTCGGCGAATCATCCCGCAATTGCGGAAGAGTTCGGCAAATCGTCCCACAATTGCGGAAGAGTTCGGCGAATCATCCCGCAATTGCGGAAGACTTCGGCGAATCGTCCCGCAACTGCGGAAGACTTCGGCGAATCGTTTCGAAACTGCAGAAGGATTCCGTGAATCGTTCCGCAACGTGGAAGAGTTCGGGAAGTCGCCGCGCAATTGCGGAAGGATTTCGCGAATCATTCCGCAATGCGGAAGAGTTCGGGAAGTCGCCCCGAAACTGCAGAAGGATTCTGTGAATCGTTCCGCAACGCAGTAGAGTTTGGAAAGATGGCCCAAAAACTGCGGAAGGAATTCTCTTCCGAAATTGTGGAAGAACTCCACAAGTTGGCTCGAAACAGGTCAGAAGAACTCGTTGAGTTGCTCCGAAACAGGGAATTTCAGCCATTTTTTAGGGAGATTCTCAGGTGCCGAAAATGGAAAAATTGCCTTGGAACTTATGCGCCAGATTGACCCCCTTGACCCCTGTCGTCCCCCCCCATATGTCGTTGATTATGAGAAAATTCTATGATCTGACAAATTGTCAATATAACATTTTCCCACGTGCATGAAAGTAAGTTATGAATTCTGAGAATATAATGCAGCTAACAATTGTGTTGATGAACACATTTTGCAGAATCACAGTTACATCAGGGTAGCAGTCTAGATAGTACAGTTGGAAAGTTTTGGATTTTGGTTGGGCCAAGAAAATCAACATCATAGATGATGCACAGGATCCCTATGAGCCTGACACAGATGCCATGGGGGAGAACATACATGTTGAAAATGCTGAAACAAAATCTAATGGGAGAAAAAATCAAGAGACTCCTCCAGGTATTGCAGCCACCATGAGAAGCCTAAGGGTGGAGTTGTAAAGTTGCAGAGAAGATAATGAAAGGATGATTAAAGCTCAGGAAGAACAAAATCAGTTGAATGCAGCCATACTACAGAGTTTGACAGACATCCAAAGGAAAATAAACTCTGGGCATCAGACATCAAATCTAAAAAGGGGTGGGAGTAGCTCTAGAAGGAATTCCCGTAAGAGGACCAGTAGCTCAAGAAGAGTTTCTACAGATAGAACATATAGTCCAGAAATCTCTTCTAATGAATCATCTAACTTTGAAGAATCCATTGAGGGTTCAAGCTCTTCATCTCGCAGAAGCAAGAGGAAGAGGCACTACAAGAATAATTCACATGGGGAATTTAAGAAGGTGAAACCTCCTACATTTGATGGAGAGATAAAGTCTGGTCAAGAAGCTAAAGCTTGGCTTCTTGGGATGAGAAAGTATTTCCAAGTCCAAGACTATTCGAGAAATATGAAGGTAAGGGTAGCCATCTTCAACTTGAATGGAAGAGCATCTATATGGTGGGAACACATCAGGCAAGTGAAGAAGGTCAATGAAAGGAAGATTGTGTGGAAGCAGTTCAAGAAATACTTCAAGCAGAAGTACCTCTCAGACAATTACTATGATGATAAGATCAAAGAGTTCCATGAGCTGAGATTGGGACAATTGACCATGGAAGAATATGCAAACAAGTTCTTGGAGCTGATGAGGTATGTCGGGTACATTTGAGATGATAAGGTGAAAATTCAACGTTTCCTAAGTGGACTTCCCCAGTCATATAAAGACAGAATTGAGTTCGATGAACCTCGAACTCTAGAGGAGGCCATAAGAAAGGCCAAGTATTGCTTTGATCAAAACATAAGCAAACCAGAATTCCATAAGGCATGGAAAGATAGGAAAAATGAAAAGTTTGATCAAAGGAAGAAGGGGTTCAAGCCTCCTCAATTCCGGAATCAGCAAAGACAACCATCACAGGTTGTGACTAAGCCAGCTAGGATGATGGGAGACAAGCCAAGAGATCCAAAGGAACCAAGAGAACCACTTCAATGTTGGGGTTGTGGAGGAGACCACATGCTTAGGAACTTTCCACATCAGAATGGGAATCCCAATCGAGTTCACAACATCCAGGGAGCTGAAACTGTGGGTCAAGTGGCGAGGACAATCCCTAGAATCTATGCAGCACTAGACGACCGTTAGGCAGATCATCAGTCAACTGTGGTTGAAGTTGAAGGTAAGATTGCTAAGCAATCTGTTTATATTTTGATTGATCCTGGATCTACTCACAATTATGTCATCCCTAGAATTGTTGAGGTTTGTGCTTTCAAGAAATTAAAGCATAGTAAACCATGGTTAGTTCAACTAGCCACTGGAACCAAGAGAAAAGTTAGTGAAATAGTAGAGAAATGTCCATTAGAGATGGATGGGCTATTCACTTATGCAGATCTGAATATTTTGCCACTTGGTTCCTATGATATTCTCATTGGAATGGATTGGTTAGAGGCACAGAGGGTTAAACTTGACTGCTACAATAAAAAATTTGAATGCATGGACGAAGAAGGAAACCCGAGGGTTGTAAAAGGCATTCCAAAGGTGACTTCTGTCAGACAGGTTTCAGCTATGCAGCTGAAGAGGTTCTGTAGGAAGGGATGTCAATTGTATGCAGCCCACATTTTAGAGGCAACAGAGAATGAAACTCTTAAATTGGAAGACTATCAAGTATTGCAAGAATTCAGGGATGTTTTTCCTGATGAGATTCCAGGACTCCCTCCAAAGAGAGACATTGACTTTACAATTGAGCTTGTGCCAGGAGCGGCACTAGTGTCTAAGACACCCTACAGGATGAGTACACCGAAATTGCTAGAATTGAAGATGCAATTACAAGAGTTGCTGGAAAAGAAATATATTAGGCCAAGTGTGTCCCCGTGGGGAGCACCTGTTCTATTTGTGAAAAAGAAAGATGGAACACTCAGGTTATGTATTGACTATAGGCAGTTGAACAAACTCACTGTGAAGAACAAATACCCATTGCCCCGAATTGATGACCTTTTTGACCAAATGAGAGGAGCAAAGGTATTTTCAAAGATTGACTTGAGGTCTGGTTACCATCAGGTAAGAATCAAAGAAGAAGATATTCATAAGACAACCTTTAGAACAAGGTATGGACACTATGAGTTTGTAGTGGTACCATTCGGTTTCACAAATGCACCAGCTACATTCATGTGTCTCATGAATAATGTTTTTATCAAGTATTTGGACAAGTTTGTTCTTGTATTCCTAGACGACATTCTCATATATTCTAAGAATGAAGAAGAGCATGAAGAACATTTGAGAATGACAATGCAATTACTAAGGGAGCATAAGCTATATGCAAAGTTGAGCAAATGTGACTTTTATAAAGATAGAATTCATTATTTGGGTCACATCATTTCCGACGAAGGAATATCTATAGACCCTAAGAAGATTGAAATCATTATGAATTGGCTAACTCCAAAGAATGTGACTGATGTCAGATCTTTTATGGGCCTTGCTGGTTACTACAGGAGGTTTATCGAAGGATTCTCCAAGGTTGCAAACCCGATCACTTCTTTGCAAAAGAAGGGGATAAAGTTTGAATGGTCACCAAGATGTGAGGAAAGTTTTCAACGGTTGAAGAATCTTCTTACAAATGCACCAATTTTGAAAATTGCAGACCCAGAAAAAGACTTTGTGGTGTGTACCGATGCATGCAATCAAGGACTTTGAGGAGTTCTTATGCAAGACAACCATGTGATATGCTATGAGTCAAGAAAGTTGAAGGAGCATGAGAAGAACTATGCTACTCATGATATAGAGCTTGCAGCCATAGTACATGCCTTAAAGATGTGGAGGCATTACTTAATGGGAAGAAAATTTGAGTTAAGGATAGACCATTGTGGTCTGAAATGCTTGTTTGATCAGCCAACTTTAAATGCTAGGCAAGCTAGATGGTTGGAATTTTTGTGTGAATTTGATTTTGAAATCAAACACATAAAAGGGAAAGAAAACAAGGTGGCTGATGCACTCAGCAGGAAGGTACATGAAATGTATGTGGTAGCACTTAGTACTTTCCAACCAGATTTGAAGCAACAGATTGTTAACCATATTGTTGAGGATGAATTGTACGTGCAGATAAAGGACAAATTGCAGCAGCAAGACCTTGGCAAGAAGTATGAAGGCTATCATTTGGAAGAAGGTGGGCTCCTTACTTATAAGAATAGAGTTTATATTCCAAACACGGCAAATTTGAGGAGGATTGTTATGGATGAAATCCATAAAGCTCCATACTCTGGTCACCCAGGATATCAAAAAACAATTGCTATAGCAAGAAAATATTATTTCTGGCCAGGCATGAAGAAGGATGTCGTTGAATACATTTCTAAGTGCATGGAATGTCAGCAGGTGAAGAGTGAACACCAAATCCAGCAGGTTTATTGCTCCCAGTGCCAATTCCAGAATGGAAATGGGAAGTAATATCCATGGACTTTATTACAGGATTGCCAATGACTGTGAGACAACATGATTCCATCATGGTTTTGGTGGACAAGTTAACAAAGGCAGCACATTTCATACCGGTTAAGTCCACACATAAAGCCGATGCCATTGCAAATATTTTCATGAAGGAAATTTTCAGATTACATGGGTTTCTGACAGGGATACCAAGTTCACTTCCAATTTTTGGAAAGGTCTCTTTGCAGATTTGGGTACACAGCTGAACTTTAGTACCGCATACCATCCTCAAACAAATGGGAAAATCGAAAGAGTAAATTGGGTGCTTGAATACATGCTCCACATGTATGTAATGGACAAACCATCCAAGTGGGAGGATTATCTACACTTGGTAGAATTTGCATATAACAATGGGCAACAAGCATCATTGGGAATGAGTCCTTATGAGGCTTTGTATGGCAGAAGGTGTAGGACACCAGTGACTTGGGACAATCCAGTGAATAGAATTGTACTTGGGCCAGAATTGCTTAAGGAAATGGAACAAGAGTTTGCAAAGATCAGACAGAATTTAAAAACAGCCCAGGATAGACAGAAAAGCTATGCAGATAAGCATAGGATCCATAGGGAATGCAATGTTAGGGATCATGTGTATCTTAGAGTGAGATCAAGGAAGAGTTCCTTGAAGCTTGGGAGTTGTGCCAAGCTATCACCTAGATATTGTGGGCCATTTGAAGTGCTTGAAAGAATAGGGCCAGTTGCATATAGACTTGCATTGCCTGCTAGCACTAAAGCTCATAATGTTTTTCATGTCTCTTTGCTTAAGAAATATGTACATGATCCTAACCATGTGATTAATTGGGATGTGATCCAGGTGGAACCTGAGGGAGAATTCCAAACCGATCTATTGTGCATCCTAGACAAGAAGGTAACATTGCTCCGGAACCGAGCCATCAGACAGGTAAAGGTGCAATGGAAGCACTACGGTCCCGATGAGGCTACATGGGAGCTGGAGGATTCCATGAGGGTGGCATATCCATTTTTGTTCAATTTTGATGAGCACTGAGGACAGTGCTAATGTAAGGGGAGGGGAATGTAATGTCCCCATTTTGACCCCCTTTGCATTAAATCGTAAATGATGTAAATATTGTAATTTAATCATGGTGAGGAGCTCAAGGCCAAGGCCCCACCATTGATTTAGCGTTTTATGTATCGGAAATTAAAAATAGATGCCTATGGCTCTTGTGCTAGATATGCACAATATAAATTAAGACATCATGTAAATATGAATTTTAATGAAAAACCCACAACTGGCTATGCTATGCAACAAAGAGATGGGGGCATGATACTACAAGGAATAGGGAGGGAAATTATTCAAACCCTTGAGCCAATGGTGTTAACCCAAGTGTCAATGAGAAAACCCATAAACCACCAACTACCAAATTTGGGTTATGGACCCAATCATTTAATTCTTCCAGAAATTGGTTGAGGCAGTTAATGCCTTGGGAATGAAGAGGTATGGTAGCCAATTTCGTGCATGGGCAAGCCATCAACCTAGGAAATCGTATTTTGTCTCCTTGGGAAAGAAAACACCCATGAAATGGTGCCCAAAGCTTTCTAAACCCACAGTCTTTCCTCTCTCATGCAGTCTGAACTACTGGGTCTTTCCCCATCACATTTTTCACCATTTTTCCTGCATTTTCCATGCCTGGGAGTTTGTTTTTGCATTGTACAGTAGCTGGGAGAGAAGGGCCACGATTTGGGACTGTGATGGAGGTCGTTTTTCCCCCAAAATGCCCATGGACGTTTTTCTGAAAATGATTTCTGCTCTCCAGGGTTGTTCCCCAATTGCCATTTCGTTTTTGGGATTTCCCACATTTTTCTGAATTGGTAGAAACCTCCTCTTTGGGAATCCCACTGAAGAAACATTTTTCCTCATACCCAGCAATTGTGGTTTTGCGGTTATGTGCATCCCTATTTTGGTTTGAACCTGTGAGCAAAAGTTTTGGAGTGGTAGTGGACAGAATTGGCTTGATAAACCTAGTGGGGACAATAACCTCTCAAGAAGATCAAGAGGGATGGCTACTTTTCTATGCACACCTGGGACACTCTAGAATTGGAAGGTATGGCCTGAGGGACTGTGAATTGGTGAAGGGAATACTTTCTTGAGTGGGGTGTGTAGGCATTGTGGGTGCCAAGCTAGATAGATCTTGTAGAGTTATCCATAGCTCTGTGGTTGAGCTCACTAGCTTAGCAATTCTTCCTTTCCATTTCCTAATAGCTTGATAAACCCAACTGTAGTTTGGCTTGGCTGATTTGGTGTATCTTTGGGCTATGTGTGAGTCTGTTGTTCCCTGATTCCTTGTAGAGATCATGCCCAGCTCCGTTGTTCCCTGATTCCTTGTAGAGATCATGGTTGATTTGGTGTATCTTTGGGCTATGTGTGAGTCTGTTGTTCCCTGATTCCTTGTAGGGAATACTTTCTTGAGTGGGGTGGCAGTGCGTGGAGATATTGATGACCACAACTGGCCTATGGTTGGGTGGAACGTTGCAGTTGCATAGCCAGTTGCTTGGGACTACCTTGTTAAGATAAGTATTCTCTTGTGTTATAAACTCTGCAATGTCTTTATTTAATGGCTGTCACATAAATGTTGAATGTATGTTAGATATTAAACATAATTTGTAATTCCGCTGTGTTTCTATAACATGCACATGTATATGTCTTTTTATCAATGAGTTTTTATTTAATGGATATGGGGCTAGATCCCCGGTTTTAGCATCACAATCCTCTCTATCATGCTGGTATGATAGGAGGGGACATCACATAACTCCTGGCAGATTTTTTTATATTATGCATCTAAATTACAGAGGACTTAGTATATTGTGCATGCAATATATTTCCTATCATGTTGAATTAATGTAAACTGTAGTACTAACTATTAGGTTATAAGGTAATCATTCCTACAAATCTTTGTTAGGAATAAAATATCTTTCTATTCTTGTTTTCAAAAGAAGTACGCATTTCTGCCGAACCAGTATCTGTATCATTTATTCTATCATTGAAAACGTTACTGCCATTTCTATATCTAGGTTCATAAGTTAACCCTTAATAATGTATCTTGTTAACTCTCAGATTCTTTTAAGTTTAGTATATTGTATATTTAATAAAAAAAAAGTATAAAATATATTTTAATGACGAAACTGTCAAAGATCATTACGAACCAAGCATTTGTCTCCTACAGTAGAATATTTTGATTTACAATATAGATTTTAAGTTAAACGCTTTCTTTTCCAACAAACATATTACAGATCGGCTCTTGATAGATTTGGTCCCAACATAAGTAATAAAAAGATACTTAAATTTCATTATATGATTTAGGTTCATTTTATAAACCCTTGAACTATTCTCAACTGGTTGTGGTTCAAAAAATCCATTCATAAGAACAATATTACAAGGAAATTGCTCACAGGAAGAGCGTTAACCTAGAAAAAACGATAGTACAGTATTAAAAAGAAAATACTATGAATTACTTACAAGCCGAGAAGCCTTGTCGAAGTAATGGTGTTTCATACTTCCATTCTGATTTATAAAAATTTATTACAAATTGGATGAAACTAAAAGGATATGAATGCACTTACAAAAACAATATGACCAGTTATCACTAAATACAATAGGAGATCAACCACAAAACCCACTATAACTATGATATCAATTCTGGAAATTTTTACAGAAATCGTAATATACCCTGTGGTCTCAACAAAAATTATTTATAAACAATGTCGAATGGGATTCGTAAATTCGTAACCAGTGGCTATAAGCATGTACTAATGGCAATCACTACCAGAATTCTAAATACCCACATTAAAAATATATTACATAAGTTAAGCCATCCACGGTGGATTTTTCCTTATAAATCTTCCAACTTATAAATAAAACAAACAAATAATGCACACACAGTAAATCAAATAGACATTGGAGCAAAGAGGGCACAAAGCTCTTATCCAGTAAGGCCACAAACCCTAAGGGTAGATCGGTCAAATAAATTATCTCTTGAAGGTGGAAGGGATGGAAATCCTTCTGCCTTGCCCAAAACCCGTCGAGGGTTATCTACACACAAAAGAAAAGTACGAATGTAGTTAGAAACCATAGTCTGAATTTAAATAAGTTTAATTGATAGCAGGTAAGGTAAACTATTTTACCTAGGCGTCTTACGACGTAGGCTTCGAAGGTGGTGACCCTGTCGCCGACCTAGCCAACGCCCTCCACCTGCAACCAAGGACCAAAGGCAACCTTCAGCAAAAACTTAGCATAAATAATTCAAGTTGCTAGATCGTAAGGAAGGTTACTTTACATGTTCAGTGGGTAGTAAAAGTCAGGGGTCGTCTCCTCCTCTTAACCCTTATCACTCCCTGGCCTACATAAAGGAGGGTAAATATTAACTTCAATAACTAAAGCTTAGTAAGTAAGAACACAAATTAAAATGTTGAAGGGTGATTTTTAGCGTTTAGCTGTAGAAGGGCAGTTCAAGGTCGAAAGTAATTGGCCTGGTTTCCAGTCGTAGCCTCCAGCTATCTCTATGGATGGTAGCCATTCAAACACCGACACAGACCTCCCTCGCACCTTGCATGACAACAAAAGCGAGTATACCTTAAAAAAAATTTGTATGACAAGTATCGCCATGAACAGAGCTGAACACAGAACTCATAATCCAACAAATTCATAATGACAGTTAAGACATCAAAGAACACATTAGAACCCTATCGAGACCCTTTTTCATCTGACCGGCCCAAATGGACGATGGAGATCACTGTTCAGCGTAGGCCTTAAAGCCCTCGCTACGATGTCAACTCACAGCCAGGGTGGCATTTAATGTCACCAAGTACAGACCTTTAAACCTTTTCAACCACCCACGCTTTGATTGACAACACCATATTTACATTCAGTTTTCGACTATGGTGAACCCCATAACCCCTCACATATCAATGTTTACTTTTAATATTTAAAACCTTGCCTTGTTAACCATAGACCTTGAGCAAATAATGTTATCCATAGTCTCCATTAAAATCATGCATGATTGCATAGTCCGAGCTTGCTTTAAAAAAAAGGTTAACACAGGTCCTTGAATCTCGATGCCTTTACATTTGGAGGTTAAGACTATAGCCATAGTCCCCACCCCCTTTTCGATGCTTACAACTTGAATTGTAAAACATATTTAGGACTAGGATCAAGGATCCCTTTTTAGCCTTAGGGCCAGAATAAATGTTATATAAAACAATAACAAGAGCAAGAGCTTTAATAAGCATCACCTGGGTTCATGATGGTGCTATTCCATTTCTTGATAAAGTTTCCTCCACTTTCGAAACCTGTCCATAATTAGGTTGTTAAATTACAGTAATAATTACACCGACTTGATGACCCTTATCAATTAATGACCTGTTATCACTGTAATTTACTTGAGGATATAAAGAACAACATTAATAAGAATGTTTTTATAAAATTCCATGCTTTACAAAAAAAAATTATATTTACGAAATTTATAGGCTTATGACATATGGTATCAAAGCATGGTTACAACACTTGGCCTGAACCGGCCCAATATTAAACAAATTTTAAAGTAAAAACATAAAACTAATGTATGCTTATTTTATTTTCTGGTTTGATTCTCTTACTAAACGGGAAGAGGAAGAAAACTGTTTTTCGCAGGAAAATTATGGCAGAGTTCGGAATACCTGAAGGAGAGGAATCACCCCCTAGAATACCAGTGAACAATGAAGAAGGTGAACTCTGGGTAAAATTAAATGAAAGTAGAAATGACAACCTGTCATAATTACAACAGACTGTCAAAGAATTAAGGTCAGAATTAAAAAGAGTTAGGGATGAAAATGAACGAATAATGAAAGCACAAGAAGGGCTAAACAATATTTTGCTGGCTAAAATACACATTAATGGAAAAGATAAAAAGAAAAAAACTAAGGAATATAAACCAAAAGCTACACCTTACAAACGTAAAGGAAGAAAATTGGAATTTTCCAGCCATGGGGCTGAAACTTCCAGCGAAGAATCACCTAAACAAGAACATCAGGATTCTAGTTAAAGTAGTGACAGCCATAAAGATAAAAAGAAATATAGACCCTACGAAGAAATTTCAGGAGAATTTAAGAAAATTAAACCTCCTATGCTCAATGGTGAAATTGAGAAAGGAGAAGAGGCAGAAGCCTGGTTGTCTGGAATGAAAAAATACTTCCAGATTTACAACTATTCTGACGAACTAAAGGAAAAAATGGCCATCTATAACTTAAGTGGAAAAGCAGATATCTGGTGGCAAGATATCAAGAAAGTAAAAGGTATAAAAGAGCGACAAGTAACCTGGAAAACCTTTAAGAAATTGTTTAAAGAAAAGTATCTTTTAGAACAATACTATGAAGAAAAAGCGAAAGAGTTTTACAAGTTAAGGTTAGGTGCTATGACCATGAAAGAACTTTGCAGTAAATTTCTAACTCTGCTTCGCTATGTACCTGACATAATAGATGAAAAACAAAAAATACAACGATTTCTCAGTTGCTTACCTAGTCCATTTAAAGAGCGGATTGAGTATGGCAATCTAAAGACGTTGGAAGAAGCAACGAGGAAAGCGAATTACTGTTATGAACAGAATAAAAATAAAAGAGAAAATGTACCTAACTGGAACACTAAAAGACGGGATAACTTTGACCCAAGAAAAAGGAATAATAATAATAATAATAGATTTCATAGGAGTTATGGAAATAACTACGGAAGGTATCAGGGTAATAATTATAAAAAAAATAAAACACAACACCCTGCATCAAAAGAAAGAGAACCTCCCCATAATTTTAAAAACATTGCACAACGGGAACCCTTAAAATGTTGGAATGTGGTGACCCACATTACTTTAAAAATTGTCCTGTAAGAAATAAAACTTTTAATAAAGTCCACTCCATTCAGGAAGTTGTTACAGTTGGATTTATGGCGAGAAGTGTGCCCAGAATCAATGCTGCATTGGAGAATCGACAGGAAGACCATCAAGATTCAATGGTCGAGATCGAAGGTATGATAAAAAATCAACCTATTTCCATACTAATTGATCTGGGTGCAAGTTTAAGTTATGTATCACCTAGGATTGTTGAATTATGTAAATTAGTACCAGAAAAATTTGAAAAATCCTGGCTAGTGCAGTTAGCCACAGGTACTAAACGTAAGGTCACTAGTTATGTGAAAAATTGTGAAGTATTGATGAATGAATTTAATACGCATGATGATCTGAATATTTTACCGTTAGGTTCCTATGATATGCTTATAAGAATGGATTGGTTGGAGAAACATAAGGTCATGTTGAATTGTTTTGACAAAACTTTTACATGCATAGATAACACTGGAAATACAATTAAAGTAACAAGAATTCCTAGAAAAACAACTATCAGAGAAATCTCAGCCTTACAAATGAAGAGATCTGTACGCAAAGGATGTAACGTGTTTGTTGTTTATGTAATAGATAATAAAGATTAAGATAACAAACTTAAAGTGGAAGACATACCCATCTTAAAGAATTCTGAAGACATCTTTTCGGAAGAAGTCCCTGGACTACCTCCGAAAAGAGACATAGACTTTACAATCGATTTGATACCGGGAACGGTACCAACATCAAAAGCTCCATATCAGATGAATATAATAGAACTTACATAAATTAAATCACAGTTGCAAGAATTAATTGACAAGAAGTACATTCGACCTAGTGTTTCCCCTTGGGGAGCATCGGTCTTATTCGTAAAGAAGAAAGACGAAACCTTAAGATTATGCATAGACTATCGACAATTAAATAAAATGATTATAAAAAATCGATATCATTTACCTCGGATAGACGATCTATTTGATCATTTCTAAGGGGAAACAATATTTTCTAAAATAGATTTAAGGTCCGGCTACCATCAGGTATGGATCAAAGATGAAGACATCTTTAAAACCGCTTTTAGAACTCGTTATGGTCATTACGAATTTGTCGTAATGCCTTTTGGTTTAACAAACGCGCTTGCAGCTTTTATGTGTTTAATGAATAGTATTTTTAGAAACTACTTAGATAAATTCGTAGTCGTCTTCATCGATGATATACTGATTTATTCAAAGAACGAACAAGAACATGAAGAACACTTACAAATAATTCTGCAAATTTTAAGAGAACAAGAACTGTATGCTACGTTTAGCAAGTGCGATTTCTATAAAGACATAATTTAATATTTAGGACACGTAGTGTCTAAGGATGGAATCTCTATCGACCCCAAAAAGGTTAAGGCTATCACTGAATGGCCAGTTCCTAAAAATGTAACGGACATAAGATCATTCATGGGGATTACGGGCTACTATTGGAAATTTATTGAAGGATTTTTGAAGATAGCTTACCCCATAACTTCACTACAGAAGAAGGGTGAAAAGTTTGACTGGAATAAAAAGTGTATGGAAAGTTTTAATAAATTAAAACATCTGTTAACCACCACCCCTATATTAAAAATTGTTGATCCTTTTAAGGATTTCGTCGTATGCGCCAACGCATGTAATGAAAGATTAGGCGGAGTACTAATTCAAGAAAATCATTTCATGGCCTATGAATCCAGAAAATTAAAAGAACATGAAAAAAATTACATTACGCACGATCTAGAACTTGCTGCAATTATATATGCGTTAAAGATGTGGCGACACTACCTCATCGGAAGATTTTTTTTGCTAATGTCAGATAACATAATCCTAAAATACTTGTTTGATCAGCAGAATTTAAACGCTAGACAAGCAAGGTGGCTGTCATTCTTAAGCGAATATGACTTCGAGATAAAACATATAAAAGGTAAAGAAAACAAAGTTGATGACGCTTTAAGTCGACAAGCAAATTTATTATTTTCAAGCAGCAATTACGAATCTAATTTAGAAAATCAGATTTTAAATGCAGAAAATTTTGATAAAGAATACCAAATTTTGAAGAAGAAGACTGTTGAAAATGAAAATAACCAGATAAAAACAAATTTTTGTCTAAATTGAAGAGGGTTATTTCTAGTCAATGACATCCAATGTCACTTTTGCCAGTATAGTTACTAAAGTTTCATATGGATGATGAGTTAGAACCACAACTAATGTAGCATTGAATCTCTATAATGGAAATGATCGTGGAAGAAAGAGTCCATCGAATATGTGGATATATGTTTCTATAGATACAACCAATAATTTGTCCACATGACTGGCACTAGGGAATTTTAAAGGATCCATATTTATCTTAAAGTGTAGAATCCTTGGCGATTCTTACTAATTCTTAAAATACTAACCATAAAATGTTTGGTGATATTTATGTATTTAAATATTCAAATTTATAAGGATTTTATATAGTTTCTAGAAAATTTAGGCAATTTTTAGAGTAAGATACTCTTATCCTCTAGAATTGTGAGAATAATTTTAGAAAAAATGGAAATCAATGATTTTTTTTTGGAAAAAAACATGCTAAATTAGCCCATGGACTAAATCCCCCCCCCAACTAAAATTTTCCTTAACTGGCATCGACTATTGTAGTGAAACTCTTGGTTCAAAATAAATATGACCTTAAATATGTCTTTGTAGAAACTAGTAGCGCAAATTATGGAGAATTGATACATATGAAGCTAGAATTTCACATAGAACATTTTGGCACTATAAAGAGGTTAGTAAGAATAATGTTAAAGTGAATACATTTTTTTAAATACAGCCCTTTCAATGAACACATACCACAAGTAATTGAAAATAACCATGCAACTCCATTGAGTGTCATGGATCCTTCAATCAATGTGCAATCTAAACTAAGTCAAAGCTACTCCCATAAACTAAGTCATTGGATACTACTTCTCATATTGCAATGTTGGATGTTACAGAAACTTCACATAGTGGGTTGATGGGCAAGTCATATGAAACCACTTTTGTGCTAGTACATTTCTTTTTGTAGTTCCCAATGAAGGTTCAAGAAACAACAATTAGCCAATTGTAAAAGAAGTGGGGAGGAGAAGCACAAAGCTAGAGAACAACCACATTTGATGCCTCCCTTACTCCTTTATCAACACCATGCTGCCAATAATGTCAATGACAAGCAAGCTTGGTTGATTGGGGGAACCTCAGTATGGAAACTACCTATGTAATACATCCACTTCGATGCTCAAATATTTAGGGAAATTCCCTACACTCCTCCCAATGTTGTTGGTTGGTGCATGGTTGGTTGATATCTGATCTTTTTTTCACAAGAAAAAGACTATACGTTATTACAAGTATAAATAGTACAAAGAGCAGAAATTCCAGCAGTACATACAAAGTAAGCCATCAAGGTAACGAATCCATACCAAGACTCCCAAGACAATTGTAAACCAAAAAGGAAACGAGATATAACCATCCCCCAAAATGTTAAAAACAAACCATAGATCTCAAGTGTGTAAAGGTCACAAGCAGAAAAGGAAAATCAAAATAATGCCGATATTAGTGCCGCAAAAAGATAGGAAAAAATTAAACACCAAATAGCTTCCAGAAACACCTCGAGGGAGGGAGGGATCCTTCCAAGATCTCATTGTAAATCCGGCCAGCCATCGTATCAAGTCCAAGATGGGAAATTTGATCAGCCACAGTGTTATGCTCCCGGAAAATATGGACTATTGAAGTCGACGCACAGTGACGGAGAAGTAACATCATTTGGTCCAGCCAGGAAGAGAGTGCCAGAGCATTTATGGGTACATTAGAGTTAGCCCAGTCAATAATAAGCATTGAATCACATGCAATTTGATCTAGATGAATATTGGCCTTCACAGAAAAATATAAAACAAGCCACAATGCAATCAGTTCCCCCTCCGTGTTGGTTCCATCACCACATGCATCCAAAGTTTGATTAAATCCCCATTTTGAAGCTCAATAAAAGCCCCAACACCGCATAGACCAGTAGATCGCAGGGAAACACCATCAAATCTGTCCCTATTGGCCGTGCAGAGAAGATTTCATGGCCTATGGATACGTGCAAAATTCACAGGGTTCATATTATGTGTGCAACCATATTCGATAAATAACATCTTAACCTCGTATGCCACTTTGCAAACCTCCATAAATTTATTTTCAAAAATAACCAAGTTTCGCAATTTCCAAATGATCCATGATAATAGACATGCCTTCAGAGCTAATTGTTTATTTTGTGAATATATGCTATGGAACCAAGTCTGAATAGTTAAGTCATTTTCAAATTTGATCGAATGAAATGGATGATCCAGAAATTTACAGACCTGATGGGTGAATGGGCATAAGACAAATAGATGAAGGAGAGCTTCAGGTGCATTTGAGCATAGTGAACAAATCCTTGGGCCATTGATACCACGCTTCTGCAGATTGCTCCATATCAAGATTCTCTCCTCCAATAATAACCAGATGAATATTCTCACCCGAGGAGGAATGTCCCATCTCCATACCTAAACGTGCCACCATCGAGCAGCATTAGAAGTATGATTACAGAGAGCCATATATGCCAATTTGGCTGTGACATATCCATTCACAGTATTCAATGACCATAGCTGTAACGTCCCCCATTTTGACCCTTGTAATATTTTGGGATATAATGTAAATATTGTATGCATATTATGTATGATTCCTAGCGTGGAGCTCAAGGCCAAGGCCCCGCTAGTGAACGCTCGACCTAGAAGAGGCAAGTATCTGAAATTATGTTACCCATGTGCTAGTGAACCATGGGAATTGTAAATATGCATCTTAATATAAATTCCCACAACTAGCTATGCAATGCAACAAGAGATGGGGGCATGATGTTACAAGGAAATTGGGAGGGAAATATTCAAACCCTTGAGCCAATCCAATCGAGCCAAGTGTCAATGAGAGAACCCATGAACCCTCAACTACCCATGTTGACTTTTGTACCCAACCATTCATTTCTCCCAAGAGTTGGTTGAGGTAGTTAATGCCTTGGGGAATGGAGAGGTATGGTTGTCCAAATTCGAGTATGGGCAAGCCACCCTTCCTAGAGATTCGTGTTTAGGATTCTTGGGCAAGAAAAGGGCCATGAAATTTCCCCCAAGCCATTATTCATCCATCTATTTTGCTCTCTCACGAGTTTGGAGCTACCTAGGTGTTTTCCTCCATTGAATTCTTGTGTGTTCCTTCATTTTCCTAGCTGGGAAGGG
This sequence comes from Larix kaempferi, assembly GCA_027924585.1. Classification (NCBI taxonomy): domain Eukaryota; kingdom Viridiplantae; phylum Streptophyta; class Pinopsida; order Pinales; family Pinaceae; genus Larix; species Larix kaempferi. The sequence continues at coordinate 233,625 of BSBM01000097.1, forward strand.
CGTTTTTGTTGTGGTTAACAGTGGGGAAGAAGGGAAAACGATTTGGGGTTTTATTGAGGCCGTTTTGGCCCACTGAATGCTCATACATCTGTGGGGGAAATCGGTTTTCTTCCCTGGGGTTGATTCCCTCTCCCCACAATCCGTTTTTGGTGTTCCCACATTTTGGGGAAAATCCATGTCCATCGAGTTTCTAAGCCCCATTGTTGAAAGTGTGTTCCCAAGCCCATATCTGAGTTTTGTGTACAAGAGAGTGCTGGGGTTGAGATGGGTATCCATTGCTTTGGTTTGTGTTGTGCTTGAGGGTTCCCTTTTCCTTGTAGATATCATGCCCAGCTTGGGGGTGGTCTCTAAGTGCTGAAAGAATACAGGCTGGGAAAAGACCTATGGTTGGGTGGAACGTTGTAGCGACATAGCTAGTTGTTTGGGACAACATTACATCAAGATGAGTATTTTATTGTGTTTTACTTCTGCAATGTTTAAATTGGTGGTTATTTTGATATGTTGGATGAGTATGAAATGTGTGTGGATGATGTTTAAATCCGTTGTGTATATTCAATTGATTTGCATCTGCACCCATAGGCATTTTATTGTAATGCCATAACCTTTATTCATGATGAATTTGGCTAAGTTGTTCTAAAAGCCCAGATCTTAGTGCCATGTTCCCTCCCTTGCATGGGATAGATAGGTGGGGACATTACAATAGCAGCTGGTCGGTCTCCTTCCCAAGCCTGATATTTGTATGATATAGATCTAGTGTATATGTATCCCACTCGATCGCCAAAGATCTGGTGAGACCCAATTGCGCCGAACTGATCCATTTATTAAATGAAACCGAAGCCCTGTCCATTACCAGAATATGATATAAACAGTAATAACCTCTAGAATTTAAATGAAGTAACAATTCCGGTGATAATTTGTAGTTCTTGGGGCCTGCAATAATTGGGTCGACCCCAATAAGTTTATAATGGCCATCTCCAGGATACCATGCAAGCCAGTCAGCAACAATTGGAAATGCATCAAGTAAACCTGCCCATATATTAGATACCCCTTTCTAAGATCTGCGACCCTGTCGGATCCAACTAACAGTTGCATGCTTTCCAAAATACTTGTCTTTTAGGATGTCTCTCCAGACACAATCCACCGCCAAAGCCTGCCATATGCTTTTTCCCGAAGAGCCATAGAAAATTTATATATGTTTTTTAGGGCCCAGCCTCCCTATGTATAAGGCCAAGCCAGAGTTCTCCAATCCACCAGGTGTATCCTATGACAACCAGTTCCAGACCATTTGAATTGATGGATCAATTGGTGGATCTTTGATAACCAATACACCCCTAAGTTCTGTAGTACAGACTTTGCAAGTGTCAGACGACCACCACTAGAGAGCCATCGCCATTGCCAGTTTCTAATGCAATTTTCAAACTTTTTTACCAGCCAATGCCAATCAGTCACTCTATAACCATTTCGCTTTAAGAAGAAACCAAGCTAGTATGTTCCATCATTTAAATCTGCTATTGGTAGAGGAATAATATTGGTAATTTCACTTAATACCAATGCCTCCAGGTTATGTTTCAGTAATTTTGATTTTTTTTCATTGATCAACATCCCTGAGGCCATGCAAAATTTGTGTAATATCTGCCATATCTGATTCCATTCCATAGCATCTGCAATGCCAAATATCATAACATCATCAATGGAGGAGGAGTGTGTAATAGAATGATGTGGGGATACCTGAATGCCAGAGAACAACCAATTGTCTTTTGCCTTATGAATCATCTTGCTGAGCCCCTCAATCACTATCAAAAATAAAAGGGGTGATAGTGGGCATCCTTGACGAAGGCCCTGAGAGCATTTCATAAATTCTATAGGACTGCCATTTATCAATGTAGAATAATTGACTGAAGTAATACAAGCGAATATCCATTTTATGGCATCCCATGGAATTCCAATTTGCACCAGTGCTAAATGGAGGTAAGTCCAGTTCACATTATCATATGCCCTCGTAAGATCAAGTTGCATAATAAGGCCCTGTAATTTTTTTGATTTTATACTATGCATAACCTCCTGAGCAACGCCGACAACATCCGGGATTTGGCGGTTATCCAAGAATCCATACTGCTCCAATGAAAGACCCCTAGATATTACAGGTTTCAGTCTGATAGCTATGATCTTTGAAATTATCTTGTAAACCAAGTTGCATAGTGATATAGGGAGGAAATCCATAAATGAAGTAGGGTTAGAAATCTTTGGTATGAGGGTAAAAAAATTAGCATTGATAGCCCCATCAACCATCCCCAGAGTCCTCGATTATTCCACCATTTCGAGTATGTCAGGACCCATAATGTCATAAAATTCCAGGAAGAGTTCTGCAGTCCAGCCATATGGACCCGGACTTTTGTCTTTTGTGAAACCTTTAAGTACAGTTTGAATCTCCAGTAAGGTGACGGGGAGCATAATGTCCTTACCTTCTTGATCAGTGAAAATACGGGGATATTCTTTAATAATCCCAATCTGTTCTATAATGGTGGAGTTGTCAGGATCCTGGTAATATTCATGGAAATGTACAATATCTTCCCTCTGCAAGTCCTCAAGAGCCGATATCAGTTCACCATCCCTATCCTTCAATGCCCAGATAGTATTATAGATATGACAATTGTTTGCAAATCGCTACAAGAATTTAGTATTTTTATCTCCCAATTTGACCCATACAGCCCTACTTTTCAGCCTCCAAAATGCCTCATCGAGGTTTTGTAGGACCAATCGATTATTCTCCAATTCCAATAGCATTTTTTGATCCCCCTTTGGCAGGGGACCCCCACAATATGCTTCATTTAGTGACTTAATTTGTGATTCTATCATAGCATCCTTCTGATGATCAGACTTTTTTTCGATCGCTCATCCACTTTTTAACCACCACTTTTAAATGTTGTAATTTTTGTAATAGTTGTTTGGCCGCAGAAGGTGTCTCCACATTGTCACAATTAACCCACTTAGATCGAACCAAACTACAAAAGTCTTTTATCTGTAATAGAGAGTGATTAAATTTGAATGGGTAAGGTGTTTTAACAGCCCTCGGATCCACCTCCATCATTATTATCCGATGATCAAAGAGGGAAGTTAGGATGGTCCATGATCTAGATTTATGCCATATTTGTGATAAATTATCAACTAAAAGAAACCCATCCAACCTTTTTGATATCTTGTGTTCCCCAAGTTGCCCATTACACCAAGTAGGCCCCAAAGGAACCGGCTGGATATCGATCAAGCCAAGTTCATCAAAGAAATATTGAAAATATGAATTAAGAGGGTCCACTAGAGCACCATTTCCGCAGGATTCAACCGCAGATAGAGTAAGATTTAAATCACCCCCCATTAAAATATCTCCACAGTCTAAAAGACCATTGTCTTTGGCATTTTCCCAGAACAGTTTCCGATCATTATATGGACCATATATGTTTATAAAATTTATGATATCTGAGGAGCCCCTAATGCACCCTTCCAGTAGAATCCCCAGTTGTGTGGAGTAAGCAGATAAATGAAATTTTTTTGGATTCCATGCTGACAGTAACCCACCAAATAGTCCCACAGTGTCCAAAGAAGCAATGGCCCAGTCCTTCCTAATGCTGCTGAAAAAAACACGAGCTTTTTCCGCCGATACCATTGTCTCTTGTAAGAAAATCATATCAGGTTTTAATGAATCAACAAGTGCTTTGAGGGCCAATCTTTTCTGAGGACCCTCAATCCCTCTGATGTTTAGTCAGAAAAGATCAACTTTTAACCCTTGCTAGGGCCTTCAAATCTCTAAGAGCCTGTTTGTTATCCATAGCACCGGTTGAGGAAGATGAGACCTGTTGATTATCAAGAGATGGAGGATCCACCATTGTCGGTTTACTTTTTCTCGCACTCCTGGTTTTTATAGGTGAAAATTGGCCAATGCCACCCTGTCTGACCCCCTTTATAGTAGAAATCATGCCAGGATCCAATACCCTCTAATGTATAGGTGGATCATCAGAATCCGACATCACAGGTATATTATCAATATATGTGGCTAATGGAGATTTTGTATTTACAATCTTAGCATATGACAGAGTCTTCCCTTTCATCCGAGAAGCCGAGGTTGAACCCTGTGGAAAATCAGACTTTTCCTCTAGATCAGGTTGTAACGTAATAGGCTCAATGGCATCCGAAGTGAGAGGTGGAGAAGTGAACCCCAGATGCACAATGGTCAGGTTCACACTCGGTACCCCATATGGTGGATCTGAAGAAATGTTCAGTTGTAATGGATCTGTGTCAATCACCGAATCCCCAATCGGTGAAGTATTGGCATTTAATGGAGAGGCCGACAGTGTGCCTTCGGGATTATGCTGAAAACCCAAAAAGAAAGTGGGAGGGCCCTCAACAATGCCTTCCCCGATACGATCCCCTTTAACATCCAACCCCGCAAGAAAAATAATATCATCTTTGTTTAATGAAGATGTAGAGAGTGGATCTAGTTTTCTTAACTTACCAATAACCGAGGAATGATTACCCATATCAATAGACGGGTCATTGACAGGGGGATAAGTAGATCCATGCATGCATCTGCACCATCCGAATCATTTGAGTTGTCAGATGTCCAGGCTCGAGCATCATCAGTTGAATCCCGATCAGATCCCGAATTTGAGTCCAGGCAATCCCGCCAGAGATGCCCAACAGTCTTGCAGTTTGAGCATCTAAAGGGTACCCCCAGTAACCCAGAATCTGGGAGTACCTCCTATCCCGCCAAACAATTTCCAGTAACTCAAATAATCCAAGTGACATATCAATCTCAACAAGTACCCTACAGACCCGCCGATCCATTCCGTTAAGTATACCATCACTGATGTGGAGGAATTTCCCCAAATGGTTTGCAACAACCATAAAACCTTCATGATGCCACATTTCCAATGGGAAGTCAGGGAAAATAACCCAGAGATGTCTGAAACGAACCCTTTCAGTAACTGGATTAAATCCCATGTGCCATCTTTTTAGCATAAGGCTCCCATTACCTTTGATCCAAGTTTTCTCCAAGATCATGTCAGTGTGAACCTCCTTTCTGAAATAAACGATATACCATCCCTTGTTCATGATGTATATTTCCGGTCTATAGCCAATAAGTTTTGCCCAATTATTGGAAACCCACTGATCTATGTCCTTCAGATTCATAACCCCATAGGTAAATTTACCCACAAGAGATTTTATGGAAAGGGCAGCAATACCCCCCAGTCCCGATTGTCGTTCCATCAAAAGGTCTGAACCCTTTCCATGACATATCAGTTTATGGTTTTTCCTGTTTATAACACTAGTTCTTTGTGTTGAAATATTGTAACTTCTAAGAATATTATATTTGTACTTTATTATTCCAGAGATGTTCCCTTCCTCCGAGGTGACCTTATTGTATATCCGGAGATGTTTATTCCTCCAATGGATTGTTGTAACTAGGGTTATTAGATCTCCCATGTGGGGGTCATCCCTGAGTTAATTTATTATGGGGTTATTAGACTCTCTTAGGAAAGGTCGGCCCCATAGGGTAAAAAGTTAGTTGGGAAACAAGTATAAGTAGAGGAGGATGTTCCTCACTTATCTCACTCTTCCATCACTCAGAAAGTAGCGCACAAGTGAGAGAGAGGTTTGCATAGGAGGTAGAGAAGGAGCTCTAGTCTTGGACTACATCTTGTATTTGGTTGATCATCTTTATTGAGGAAAGATTTGCTGGGTTTTCTACCCCATGAGGGTTTCCCAGGGTAAAATCTCTGTCTATCTTGTGATTATGTTTCTTTCAGTGATCTTGCTAGTCAAATTAGTATAAACTCAACATGGTATCAGAGCTAGACTGAATAGGACATCTTTCACAAGGTGAAAATATCTCTCTCTCTTCCTTCGGTGAAAATTAGGATTTCTGTAAAAGTTGGAATTCTTGGATTCTGATTACATGGATGGATAGCCCTCCTCAAAATTGAACTTTTGAGCCCTAGATCGAACTTTTTGGTTGGGCAGAACTTCGGGAAAGTCAAACCTTAGTTTGACAAAAAGTGTGAAAAACCATAAAACTAGAACCAAATTTCTACAGCATGTCCGAAGTTCACTGGTCAAGTTTGGGGGCTAAAAAATTGAAGTTTCTAGAAAGTAAGTACATCAGTCAGCTCGCCTCAGTCAAGCCAATCTCCTAGTAAGGTTAGTTTTTCATTTTTGGAATTTTCAATTTTTGGTAATCCCCTGGGCAAGATGGCCCTAAGCACTAAGCTTGAGGACAAGCTAGAAGGTATAGAGAATTTCCGGGCATGGAAATATAGAATTGGTCTCATTCTTGAAGAGAATGATCTTGCACAATATATCAAGGATGAAGTTGCAGAACCTGAGGAAGATGAAGCCAAAGAGAAGTATAGGAAGGACCTAATTAGGGAAAAGAGAATCATTGTTGATTCTATTAAGGACCACTTGATTCCCCAAGTGGCATCCAAGAAGACTCCAAAGGAAATGTATGATGCCCTAGGCAGAATGTATGAAGGAAGGAACATCAATAGAAAGATGAATCTGAGAGCTCAATTGAAGAGCACCAAGATGAATACAGGAGAATCCATTCAAGACTATTTCTCAAGGGTTTCCCAGCTTAAGGAACAACTAGATGCCATTGGATATACCCTTGATGAAGATGAACTAGTCATGACTGCTCTAAATGGTCTAACTAGACCTTGGGAGTCATTCATCGAAACTATGTGTGCAAGAAAAGAAAGTATGAAGTTTGATGTGGTATGGGAAGATTGCATTCAAGAAGAGGCTAGGGTAGCCAACAGAGAAGCCCTGCTGAAGGAAGATGATCAAGCTTTGACCACTCACACTAGAAGAAGAAGGAGTCACTACAACTCCATGAAAAATGGCCACAAGAAATCTCACCCTCCACATAGATTTCAAAAGAAGGAAGGAGTAAGCTCAGAAAGAGACCTCTCCTCAGTTAAGTGTTACAGTTGTCACAAACCAGGACACTGTGCTAGAAATTGTCCTTCAAAGAAGAAAAAGAATTTCCACAAAAGACATCATGCACATCTAGCAGAAGATGATAGTGAAGAAGAAGAAGAGGTGAGGCCTAAAAGGAAGAGGACCAAGTTAGAGGAAGAAGAAGAATAAGAAGATGCAGGAGAATATGTTCTATTCTCTGCACTCTCTGGGTCAGTAACACATGGAGAAGACACATGGCTTATTGATAGTGGTGCTTCAAAGCATATGACAGGTCAAAAGAATACTCTCTCAAGACTTGAAGAAAAGACCTCCGCTCAGAAGGTATGTCTAGGAGATGACTATCAATATCCCATCAAGGGAATTGGTGAAGCAAGCTACAAGCTTGATTCTGGAAATCCATTGAAGATGAAAGAAATATTATATGTACCAGGTTTGAAGAAGAACCTACTCTCTATCTCTGCTTTGGATACGAAAGGCTATAGGGTTGCATTCATAGATGGGCAAGTACTAATGTGGCCCAAAGGAAAATCAATTGAGGATGCAATTTTTATTGGTGAAGAGGAAGGAGGTCTATACAAACTCAAGGGCCATCCAGAAGCTGCCCTTGTTCATGAAGCCACTAGCCCAAGTGAGCTATGGCACAGAAGGCTTGCTCACATTAACTACAAAATATTACCTCATGTGAGCAAAGTAGTCATAGGACTACCAAACTTAAAGATTGACCATGATGGTACTTGCAAAGGATGTGCAAAAGGGAAGAATATCAAGAACCCGTTCCCAAAGAGTGAAACAAAGACTAAGAGTACATTGGAATTGATTCACTCAGATGTATGTGGACCAATGCCATCCACATCCTTGAGTGGATATGAACAGTACCTCACATTCATTGATGACTACTCAAGAAAGACTTGGATATATTTCCTAAAGGGAAAATATGAAGTCTTTGGAAAGTTCAAGGAATTCAAAGCCTTGATAGAAAACCACTCAGAAAAGAAGATTAAGATACTCAGAACAGATAATGGTGGAGAATATACTTCAAAAGATTTTGAAGTCTTTTGTAAGGAAGCTGGAATCAAGAGGGAACTAACCACTCCCTACAATCCCCAACAAAATGGTGTTGCGGAAAGAAAGAATAGAACCATTATGGAGATAGTAAAGACAATGATACATGATCAAGACCTACCCATGTATTTATGGGCTGAAGCAGCCAGGACAACAGTCTATGTGCAAAATAGACTATCTCATAGTGCTCTTGATTTCAAGACCCCAGAAGAAGTATTCATAGGGAAGAAGCCTGAGGTAAGTCATCTCAAGATATTTGGATGCCCAGTATACATTCACATTCCAAAAGAAAAGAGGACCAAGCTAGATCCTTCTGGGAAGAAAGGAATATTTGTTGGATATTGTGAGGCATCCAAAGCATTCAAAATATACATCCCAGGATTCCATCATATGGAAATAAGTAGGGATGTGACATTTGATGAAGAGGAAGCTCTCAATAGATCTAGGAAGTGCCAACATGAAGAAGTATATGAGGAAGAGGCACCTTCCAGAATCACAGAAGCTGCACCCACCCCTGAAGAAACAACTCCTGAAGATCATGACATGATGAAACCACAAGAATCCCCTGTCATAGAAATTTCAAGGAAGAGAAAGCCAACATGGGCAAGAGACATTATACTAGGGGCTGAAAGATATGGAGCTCCTGAAGGCTCCACCAGGGTAAGCAAGAAACCAAAGACATTCTCCAACTATGTGGCCCTAATGTGTGATCTTATAGATAAATAACCCACCAGTTATGAGGAGGCATCTCATAAGAAAGAGTGGGTAGAGGCAATGACGGAGGAATACCAATCAATAATGAAGAATGATGTTTGGGATATAGTTCCCAAACCAAAGGATAAGAGTGTAGTATCCTCCAAATGGATATACAAGATAAAGCATGTTGCGGATGGCAGCATTGAAAAGTATAAAGCAAGATTTGTGGCCAGAGGATTCTCTCAGAAAGAGGGAATTGACTATGAAGAAACATTTGCACCAGTTGCAAGGTACACTTCCATTAGGACCATCATGGCACTTGCATCCATGATGAAGTGGAAATTACACTAGATGGATGTGAAGACAACCTTCCTGAATGGTGTGATTGAGGAGGAAGTGTACATAGAACAACCACAAGGATTTGAGGTGGAAGATGGAAGAACCCATGTATGCAAACTAAAGAAGGCCTTGTATGGGCTGAAGCAAGCTCCCAGAGCTTGGTATGGCAGAATTGACAGTTTCTTGACTAGCTTGGGTTTTACTAAGAGTAACGCTGATCCAAACCTTTATCTCAAAGTTATGAATGATGAACCTGTCATATTGTTGCTATATGTGGATGATCTATTTCTGACTAGAAATGAGAAACATATTATCGAATGCAAGAAGAAACTCTCTTTAGAGTTTGAGATGAAATATCTTGGACTGATGCACTACTTCTTAGGTCTAGAAGTATGGCAAGGTCCAGAGGGAATCTTTCTCAACCAAGGAAAATACGCTGTGGAAATATTGAAGAGATTTGACATGTTGGAATGTAAAGCCATGGCCACTCCCATGGATTCCAACCTGAAGCTGTTAGCTGATGACTCATCAGAGTTAGTGGATATATGTAATATCCATTTTTCAAATTTTATTAAAATGCCCAATTTTCCACTTTTTTTCCCAATTTCGACCTTTGACTAGTTTTACTGTTTTGACCTCCAAATCAACCCAAATGCTCCCAAATATTCTATAGGAGTGTATGAATGGTATTTAGACTTGAATATAAGGTTCAGGGATGTTTTATGGCCCTCCAAATACTGCTGCAAACTTGATTTGTATTCTGATCAATATAGGTAATTTTGACTAGTAATTTGTGCATCAAATCCCCCCCGGGTAACACTGAAAATGGCCTTCCAAATGCCTCCAAACTCCCACAAATTTATGAAAAGAGGTATATAATGTGTTAATTATGTTATTGAGGTCTCATATGCACCATTAATTGATTTTTACTACTGTTCTAACTCTCTCACATTCAACAGCAAAAAACCCCAATTCGACCCTTGGGGAAATGGCACTATTTCATCTCCCAATACAACTAAACTGAGTAAAAATGCTTCAAATGCTCAAGTACAGTAAATGAAACTTGTAGAAGACATCCATGGCATTATATTTATTACAAATATATCATAGAATCATCCATCCATTCGAAATAATCAACATTATAGTGTAATACATCAATGCATTGGGGAAATGGACATTGTTTGCTCATTAATCAATAGTTTTGCATACAACCAGTGGGTATTTCGACCTGATACTTTCTGAATATGAATAACAAAGGATATGAAGCTATTACAATCATAAATATATAATGAGAAGCTCTCTCAAGAAGCACAAGTGCTCACCAAAAACGCCCTCCCTCAAGGAGCATGAATATGCCTTCAAAACTGGAAACGGTGGAGAGAAAGTGCTGCACTAAACCAAACCATGAAACTTCCTGTAGATTCTACCTGCAAATACAAACTCCATTAAAACACCATGAAAGACCTGAGTGGCCTCTCCAAACACCAACTTGGATGGGAATCTTTCACCCTCGAAATTGGCTAAGGCAAGAAACTAGTCATCCACTAGCTCTCTCTTCACAAATGCAATTTTCCTCAAATCATCAAAAGCCATTCTCATACTTCATTTCTACATTTTATAACCAACATTATCCTTCTAAGGGTCGAAATCCTCTCAATAGATTCAATAGATTTCCATTTAGGAATTATTCCACATTTGCCACTTGTCTCCTAGTTCCAACCTTCCATCTTCTCCCAAATTCGATTTTGAGTCTCTTTGGCTTCTCCAACTCCCAAATTCGACTTACTTGAGCCTATTTTTGGGGCTGACATGTCATAGTGGTCAGATGTCAGAGGTCAGGTCTGCAATTTGTCATAGTTGTCATAGATGCTCCATCATTGGTGTCATAGGGGCTAGGGAATCTAGCCCAAGTGTCCACAAACTTCCACTTTGACTCTTTATCTTCCATGGAGGTTACCAATCCTTCCCAATTCGACCTAATATGCTCAATGACATGTGTTATGACTTACCAACTCACCCAAGAGTGTTCACATTCCCATTAATTCGAATTTGCAAAAGAGAGATACCATGTATTATGAAAAATCAAGCTAGTGTGGGTCCCACATCCTCCATATGTCTCCAAAACCATTTGTCACCTATGATTTCTCTTGAATTTCTTTATTCACTATATTTATTAAATACTTGAACCCTTCTAATGTCTAAACATCATTTATTTGCTTCCTTATTACCATTCCACATGTGCCCATCCAACCTAGGAAACTAGTAGGATTGATGGGATTGTCTTACTATGAAATTATTGGAATGGGGACATTACAGTCCTCCCCACCCAAGATTGCTTGCCCTCAAGCAATCTCAATTTACCATGCTGAAAACTTGTCCCTCCTCTATCAGGTGGCCTTCCATGAGTAATGTCTCCCATAATATTTCTATTCCGGTGCTTCATGCTGTGGGAAGAAACTACCTGATTCGGATAGGTGTGTTGCCCTCTCACAATCCTTAGTACTCCTTTTGAATCTTGGAATTTCATTTCAGGAATTTTATAATTTACTGTATGCTCTCCTATTGAATACAACCATTGCACTCCCAAAACAACATTAGTATCAGCAATATCAACCACATAAAAACTATCAACAAAAGTATAGTTACCTACGGTGACTTGCAGCTGTGGAATCCATGTGTTGTGACCGGGAATGACAACTGTGAAGCCATCAAATGGTTCAATAGGTATATTTCTTTTCTCCACCATCTCTACATCAATGAAGTTATGGGTGGCTCCTCCATCTACCAAAACTGAAGTTCTTTGTCCTTGTACCATACCTTTGCATCGGATAGTATGATAGCGAGGTACTGCTGAAAGTACTGCCATTGTTACTTTGGTGGGAGAGGGATGCTTCACCTCTGGTTTCCCTTCTTCTGCTGTAGTATATCCTTCTTATTGGGCTGAATTATTTCCTTCTTCCTCCATGCCCCCTTCATATCCCTCGTCACAAAATACTTCAATGAATTGGGCCTTTCCTTTAGCACATTTATGTACAGGTACCCATGGTTGGAAGCATGAGTAACACAATTTCTTCCTTCTGAGCTCTTCCCTGCTTAGTTCCTCTTTCTTATCCTTTCCATATTCATCTTCTTGCCATGGCTTCTTATCAGGTGCATCTCTTTGCCAAGGTTTCTTTTCAATTCTGAAGTCAGGCTTGGGAGGAAATCTCGTTCTAGGAAGCACATTTTGGAGATCCTTAGTCAAGCTCATTGCATCTTTTAATGTAGTTGGCTTGTGGGCTTTGACCAAACCTTTTAAGGGTTCAACCAAACCTTCAGTGAACAACAATACCAACCTTCCCATAGATACATCAGCCACCTTGACTGATAATTTTTGAAAGTCCAACATATATTCAGTAGGTGTCCCAGTTTGCTTCAATTGAGCTAATTCCTTGAAAGGCAATTCTGGATCTTCTTGTTCAAACCTCTCTAGTACCCTATCAACAAATTCTCCATATGTTTTAACCTGATCATGACCCAAGGTTTTCAAACCATAGAACCACCATTCATTGGCATCTCCTTCCAAATGCAAAATGGCCATTTTTAATGCATCCTCTTCCAACATAGGATTCAGCTGAAAATATACATCCAATTTTTGCACCCAAGTGTTAGCAGAATTTTGAGAAGAACCATCAAAAGTAGGAAGTGACATTTTTCCAATAGCACTATTTAATTCTTTGTTTTGTAATGGACTCCTATTGTCTCCCTTCCTTTTAATCTTTTGCATAGCATCAATGTAGTCACTTAGTGGTACACCTCTTTTACACTCTTCATTCAAATCATTCCAATCATTTACTAGTTTCTTGTAATCCCAGTCAAGATTGGGCTCTTCTTTGGGTGTGAGAAATTTAGGTGCAGTATGCCTTTGTGTGCTTTGAAATTCATCAGGTCTATTATGAGGTCCTGTACATGAGAAAATATGCTCATTCCCTTTCATCTTTTCCCTTGAGTGTGAACCACTATTATCTCCTATCATCCCTTTGCTTTGAAGCTGGCTAATCAACAATTCGAATCCTTGCAACAATTTATCACCTATCCTATCCATGTTTGCTGAAAGTTTAGAGAAACATGGATCTAAGGTTGCAATAAGTTCCTCCTTATGTTTTAATTTTTCATCCTCCTCTCTACCCATGGTTTCAGTGAAAGACTCCTCTTCTTCTACTACCTCTTCTTCAACAAAAACCTCTTCAACTACTGGTTCAAAGGGTGGTGGATTATTCTTTTGACTTCTTGTTAAGACCATCAGGTGCCAAGAACATGCTCTGATACCACTTGTAATTCCCTTTTTCAAATTTTATTAAAATGCCCAATTTTCCACTTTTTTTTCCCAATTTCGACCTTTGACTAGTTTTACTGTTTTGACCTCCAAATCAACCCAAATGCTCCCAAATATTCTGTAGGAGTGTATGAATGGTATTTAGACTTGAATATCAGGTTCAGGGATGTTTTATGGCCCTCCAAATACTGCTGCAAACTTGATTTGTATTCTGATCAATATAGGTAATTTTGACTAGTAATTTGTGCATCAAATCCCCCCCGGGTAACACTGAAAATGGCCTTCCAAATGCCTCCAAACTCCCACAAATTTATGAAAAGAGGTATATAATGTGTTAATTATGTTATTGAGGTCTCATATGCACCATTAATTGATTTTTACTACTGTTCTAACTCTCTCACATTCAACAGCAAAAACCCCCAATTCGACCCTTGGGGAAATGGCACTATTTCATCTCCCAATACAACTAAACTGAGTAAAAATGCTTCAAATGCTCAAGTACAGTACATGAAACTTGTATAAGACATCCATGGAATTATATTGATCACAAATATATCATAGAATCATCCATTCATTCGAAATAATCAACATTATAGTGTAATACATCAATGCATTGGGGAAATGGACATTGTTTGCTCATTAATCAATAGTTTTGCATACAACCAGTGGGTATTTCGACCTGAGACTTTCTGAATATGAATAACAGAGGATATGAATCTATTACAATCATAAATATATAATGAGAAGCTCTCTCAAGAAGCACAAGTGCTCACCAAAAACGCCCTCCCTCAAGGAGCATGAATATGCCTTCAAAACTGGAAACGGTGGAGAGAAAGTGCTGCACTAAACCAAACCATGAAACTTCCTGTAGCTGCTACCTGCAAATACAAAATCCATTAAAGCACCATGAAAGACCTGAGTGGCCTCTCCAAACACCAACTTGGATGGGAATCTTTCACCCTCGAAATTGGCTAAGGCAAGAAACTAGTCATCCACTAGCTCTCTCTTCACAAATGCAATTTTTCTCAAATCATCAAAAGCCATTCTCATACTTCATTTCTACATTTTATAACCAACATTAGCCTTCTAAGGGTCGAAATCCTCTCAATAGATTCAATAGATTTCCATTTAGGAATTATTCCACATTTGCCACTTGTCTCCTAGTTCCAACCTTCCATCTTCTCCCAAATTCGATTTTGAGTCTCTTTGGCTTCTCCAACTCCCAAATTCGACTTCCTTGAGCCTATTTTTGGGGATGACATGTCATAGTGGTCAGATGTCAGAGGTTAGGTCTGCAATTTTTCATAGTTGTCATAGATGCTCCATCATTGGTGTCATAGGGGCTAGGGAATCTAGCCCAAGTGTCCACAAACTTCCACTTTGACTCTTTATCTTCCATGGAGGTTACCAATCCTTCCCAATTCGACCTAATATGCTCAATGACATGTGTTATGACTTACCAACTCACCCAAGAGTGTTCACATTCCCATTAATTCGAATTTGCAAAAGAGAGATACCATGTATTATGAAAAATCAAGCTAGTGTGGGTCCCACATCCTCCATATGTCTCCAAAACCATTTGTCACCTATGATTTCTCTTGAATTTCTTTATTCACTATATTTATTAAATACTTGAACCCTTCTAATGTCTAAACATCATTTATTTGCTTCCTTATTACCATTCCACAAGTGCCCATCCAACCTAGGAAACTAGTAGGATTGATGGGATTGTCTTACTATGAAATTATTGGAATGGGGACATTACAATATAACTCTGTACAGAGATATTATTGGGTCAATGATGTATTTGACAAATACCAGACCAGATATATGCTTTGCCATGAATACCTTGAGTCAGTATCTAGTGGAACCTAGACGAGTTCACCTAATAGCCGCAAAGCATGTGATGAGGTACCTAAAAGGTACGATAGACTTTGGTCTATGTTATCTTGGAGATCATGATTTCAAATTGCATGGCTACATTGATGCTGATTGGGCAGGAAATGTATCAGACAGGAAAAGTACATCGGGAGGATGTTATTGTCTAGGATCTGCCATGATCTCATGGTTTAGCAGGAAGCAGTCTAGTGTGGCTCTCAGCACAGCTGAAGCAGAATACATAGCTGCTTGCTCTGCTAGTTGTGAAGCAGTATGGCTTCGAAAACTATTATTGGGACTATTTGACTTAAAGATGGACACCACTGTGATCATTTGTGACAACCAGAGTTGTATCAAGATGACAGAGAATCCAGTGTTCCATGATAAGTCAAAGCACATAGAGATCCGATGTTTTTATATACGGGATATGGTGCAGAAAGAAGCTATCAAGCTCGAGTATGTGAGCACTGACGAACAAGTTGCTGATATATTAACCAAACCTTTGTCTCGAGTAAATTATGAGTATTTTCGAGACAAGCTTGGTGTAGTTCAGAAGGACCCTCCTCGAAAGGGGGAGTGATATGGTCGCTGATGATTAGATTGCCTGCATCGACAATGAGGTCGATGATATTGATACCTATATTGGTGATGCTGACAGTGAGGTTGGTGAATGGTCCTTAGATAGGGTCTAAGTTGATGAGGGGATTGCATCATCCTTGAACACATGTTCTAAAAGGATCCGTAGACATATGTCTTTGAGAAAGAAGAGGGATTGCATCATCCTTGAACACGTTCTAAAAAGATCTGTAGACATATGTCTCCGAGAATGTGGTCCCTAGTGGACGAGAGGGGATTGTATCTTCCTCGGACTTCGGTCCCAAAATTGATCCATAGACAGATGTCTTCGAGAATGAAGTCCTTAGTGGACAGGTGGGGATTGTATCTTCCCCGGACTTCGGTCCCAGAATTGATACGTAGATAGATGTCTCCGAGAATGAAGTCCTTAGTGGACAAGTGGGGATTGTATCTTCCCCGGACTTCGGTCCCAGAATTGATCCGTAGACAGATGTCTCCGAGAATGAAGTCCTTAGTGGACAGGTGGGGATTGTATCTTCCCCGGACTTTGGTCCCAGAATTGATCCGTAGACATATGTCTCTGAGAATGAAGTTCTTAGTGGACAGGTGGGGATTGTATCTTCCCCGGACTTCGGTCCCATAATTGATCTGTAGACATCTGTCTTCGAAAATTGATGATAGGACTGCATCATCCTTGAGCTTTTAGTTCAAAATGTACGTGGTAAATCCTAGATCTGATCTAGGTCACATCCAGTATGAAAAAGGACTGGCATTGTGGTCGGGATTGCATCGTCCCTAGACATGAGATTTGTCTTAAAAGGATCACGGACTACATCGTCCCTAGACATGAGATTTGTCTTAAAAGGATCATGGACTGCATCGTCCCTAGACATGAGATTTGTCTTAAAAGGGTCATGGACTGCATCGTCCATAGACATGAGAGATGTCTTAAAGTGAGCAGGATTGATCATCCTGGAATTGGATCGTGTGTATTGCAGATGATGCTGTAGATCAAGATGATGTAGATCCAGATGATCCAGATGCTGTAGATCCAGATGATCCAGATGATGATACTGTTGATCGAGATGATCCAGATGTTGATGATCGAGATGATGATATTGATCGAGAGGATCCAGTTGATGACGATGCTGTAGTTGATCGAGTGCTGCAGAAGATGAAGACTCAATACTGATGATGCTGATACTCCAATATTGAAGACCTGAAGATATTCCAGTAAATGGTTGAGTTACTGATGATGTTGAGAAAGCTTCCAATGATTTATAGATGTATCATGTACCATGTAGTTGATGACTCTTTGCTCCTGCAGATGTTGTTATAATATCCTTCTCGTTAAGGGGGAGTGTTGAAATATTGTAACTTCTAAGAATATTATATTTGTACTTTATTATTCCGGAGATGTTCCCTTCCTCCAAGGTGACCCTATTGTATATCTGGAGATGTTTATTCCTCGATGGATTGTGGTAACTAGGGTTATTAGATCTCCCATGTGGGGGTCGGCCCTGAGTTAATTTATTAAGGGGTTATTAGACTCTCTTAGGATAGGTCGGCCCCATAGGGTAAAAAGTCAGTCGAGAAACAAGTATAAGTAGAGGAGGATGTTCCTCACTTATCTCACTCTTCCATCACTCGGAAAGTAGTGCACAAGTGAGAGAGAGGTCTGCATAGGAGGTAGAGAAGGAGCTATAGTCTTGGACTACATCTTGTATTTGGTTGATCATCTTTATTGAGGAAAGCTTTGCTGGGTTTTCTACCCCATGAGGGTTTCCCAGGGTAAAATCTCTGTCTATCTTGTGATTATGTTTCTTTCAGTGATCTTGCTAGTCAAATTAGTATAAACTCAACATTTTGTCTCAGACCATTGGCAATGTTTTGTCTAGCAACTGGAGTATTAATCGGGTAGTTATTAGGTATAGTTGAGCCCTTAGCAGAGGAACGAAGACCAATAGTTCCATGGGAAGTAGACGGATTCTGTGTAGTCTCCGGTCTTTGGATATTTCCGGTTCCCATCCCCGGGATCACAACCTTCCCAATCCCCATGAGTTGCCCCTCATGTGATACATGTGCACGCCAATATTCCGCATCAGATTGATAGGCCCCCACCCCATCCCACCATTCATCAGAGCTTTGTCTTTGTTCACATGTTGGTTCTACCTTGCCCAGATTCTGACACTTCTCCATGCCCTGGCTGTATCAGGTGGGTAGTATATTTTGTCTATAAGTATTTTCCTGAAGTAAATACCTCAAATACGATATTCCAGCCAGCTATCATCCGTCATAAGCCAACCTTCAGTCAAAACCCCAAAGTTGTTCCACAACCAAAAACATGTACACTGCGAGTTCATAAACTAACCAGTTTGAAACAGGTTTGTAGAAACCCATCATATCACTACCCAATCCTACCAATCAGATTGACATACACAGATAGTTCATCCACAGCCATACAAGTTGAACCCTGACCCCATAACCTATAACAATTTACCAATATGTCCTCCATCTGTTTACTCGTGTACGCATTAAGATGTGCAACTCACGAGGGGGAAACACTCATCATGGAGGACAAAACATAATGATTATACATATATCAATTTAATAATAACTTTTTTTATTATATTTTATATAAATTATTATAAAAAATATAGAATACATACAAATTAAAAAAAAGTCAACCAAATTGTTCATAATGTTAACACTATATTAAAAGAAAATGCTATTACTTTATATGATTTTTTTTTCAAACTTTTTAGTAAAAAAATTTTCAAATATTTATCTATTCAATTAAGAAAAGATTACAGCATAGTGTGATATTATAGAATTTATTCGTTAATCATTAACAAAGTATTTTAAATTATAGTTGATCGCTAACTGTTTTTTTATTCGTTAAGCATTCACAAATTATTTTAAATTATAGTTGATCGGTAACTCTTTTTATGCAGTGTTAATTAAAAAATAAATATTAAGATATAATATATATTCACTTGTTATTTGTTTAATTTGCTTTTTCAAAAATTATATTTATATAAATATCTTATATTTATTATTAATTAAGTTTATTTTAGTTGAATATATTTATATTCACTTATCATCTGGATTTACAATCATCTCTATTTCATAGCATTCGCATATTCTATCTCTCTGAAAAAAAAAATATTAATATATTAATTCATATTACCATCGTGGATTATTTGTTATAAACATATCTTATTAGTCCTTGTTATGTACAAAAATATTTAATATATTAATTCATATTATCATCTTGGATTATTTATTATAAATATATCTTATTAGTCCTTGTTATGCATGGAATATAGTATTGCTTTATTTTTTTTATTAAATTCAATTTTAGAGAAATTAAAATAATTGAAATTTGAAATTGTTTTTTATTATTAGTTAATTGGATTGATTTGACAATATATCTTTGAGGAGAATTGTCAAAAATTAAAAATAATTTTAAAATCAAAATAATTAAAATATTTAAGAAAATGTCATTTGAATTTCTGATGATGATGATTAACGTCCCCTAAGACCCATTGGTCTATCAGACCTTAAGAAAAGCGAAAGGAATTACTTTTATTTTTGTAAAATTTGATTCCTATGATGGAAAAGTTGAGAAAGAAGCGTCCCGAGGATCCTATAGGTTTGAGGAGTTAGAAGATCATGGAGATTAGAGTTGTAGCAAAGATTAGGAAATTGCGATCGAATGTGAGTGTACGCAGGGCACTCTAGAAGAAAGTGAGATTTGTCCTCAACACTCATGGAATCACAAAGTTGGCAAATCCTTTCCTCCCATGGAGTTTTAGGAATTGTCCAGTGTCCTGTTTCGCTATAAAGCTCATGGGAGTTTGTTCTTATCTTGACTATACTAATCTTCTTCTTTGAGCTAGCTAAGACAGAGAGGTAAATTTGATCTTCTAGATTAGGATTAATGACTTCCTTGTAATATCTTAACTTTCTTTTACCCTCTAAATCCTTCTCGCCCCACATTCTCGCTTTGAACTTATATGTGATAGTTTTTTTGAGGTTGTTGATATCTTGCAAAGTGGTATTTTCGTCGATCCCCCAATGATTTAGCTAAACCATGGCATCTTTGTACCAACCTTTCTTGAGTTGAAGATGACCTTGACTAGAATTTAAATCAATTTTAGGGAGTCTCTGGTCTGCCATGTTATTTAGCTTATTCTTGTACATCAGGTATCTTTACATAGCGATGCTTTCGATGGGGGAAGACCCGCTTCTATCAGAAGAATAGGATAGGGTGTACTGTTTTTAATTTTGAGGTTATATGTGATAAAACGTTTTTGAATTTGTTCGATATTTCTCCAAGACTCTCGAGAGATGCTACAACCCCAAACTTCACAGCTGTATACGATAACACGAGTGACTAGAATTTCAAATAGGAACTTCTTTTTATCCCACATCACCAGATTTGTTGATTTACAATTGTTTTATAGGCCAAAATAAGCTTTCCACCCTCCGTTAATCCTTTTCTCAATGCTATAGTTCCAGTTGAGCTTGTGATGGATATCAATTTTGAGATATTTGTAAGATGACACTTCTTCCAAGTTGTTATTGTCATAAACAAAATTAGCATGAGTGTCTTTGTGTGATTTGATTATCATAACTTTAGTTTTGTTGGTGTTAATAGACATACCCATGTTAAAGCAGAAATCCTTGAGAATCCTTAGTTGATTATCAAGGTCAGAGGGACTCCCCGCCAAAAGAACAATATCATCGGCATAGAGAAGGAGAATTACGACTATTCCAGCTAAGGTCATTCCTTTGCACATGATGAATACAATGGCAACAATGCCCATTAACAATTTGAAATTAAAATAAAATGAAAAAATGAAAAAAAAATGCCACTTGGATTTTCATTAGACATTATAGAAATAGCGACGATGATGCCCATTAACAAGCTAGACCACTTGGATCTAGATCTCAATTGCACGTGATGAAGACAATGGTTGAGATGCCTATTAAATGGAATAAATGCATGCTACCATTCAGTTCCATCCAATTGACTTCAACCCAAACAAGATAGACCACTCTACTCAATGGCAAATGCAATACATTATGAGAAAATGCCACATAGTTTGGAATACTAAATATTATCATTTCAAAGACGGTTTGCTGAGAAAGTTTTCACTACATCCACACAATCTTACCTTGAAATTAAATATAAGCCATTATGGTTCAAGGTTGCCATAGCTTGAAATTAAATGCAGAGGCCTTGTAGGTGTTTCGTCATTGCGTCGAAGAGGCGCATTCTACAACCCAGTAGGGGGAGATGTGTAACTCCTTCTGTGCTAATCCTGGAGTTGACACGCGTCCTTTAAAAAAATATAAAAAATAACATGTCGGCTATTTAAAACGTTTACAGTGGCATATATATAAAACTACACAAATTAGATAAATTAAAACGCTTTCTCAACATTTACACTCTAAAAAGAAGTTTGCACTTCGAGAGATTTGATCCCTCTCGGTGCTTGGTAGATCCCCTTTAAGATGGATCTATGCTAGTGGTTATCATGTTTAATATTATCATGAAATTAAATGTAGGTCATTATGGTTTGAGGTTTTGATAGCTTGAAATTAAATGCAATTGGCTTGTGGGTCTACATCATGGCTATCATGTCTAATCTTACCTTGAAATTAAAAGTAGGAATTATGGTTGAGGTTGCCATATCTAGAAATTAAATCTAGTGGGATTGTAGGTGTGCATCATGGTTTTCATGTCTAAGCACACATGCAACATACCAAATGGCCTTTGGCCTTTAATTACTAGTTTGAATTTTGGCCATTAATCCTTTATTCACTAGTTTGACTTGGTAGCCTACTTACATAGAAATGTAACTAATATAATACCATATTTTCGAATAGAAATTTGGCTATTCATTTGCAACTTCTATAGTTTTTTTAATATGGAATAAGAGACATTCGCTTAATCAATTTGAGGTAGAGGTCAACTCAACCTACACGACAATAATGCAATCGGGATATGTTAGGGATGCTCACTTTCCCTAGGATTTTTTTTTTTTTTACAAGGAACAAGAGATATCCACTTATTCAGTTCAAGGTAGAGGTCATTTGACATACAAGGCAATTGGGATATGTCTAGGATACTTGCCTGACCCGGGAAACTTTTTCTTGTTTAACAAGGAACAAGAAACATCTACTTATTCAACGAGGTAAAGGTCAATTCAACATCAAGGAAGTTGGGATATGTTAGGGATACTCGCTTGTCCCTGAAAACTATTCAAATCATAAGTTCTAAGCTTTTCCTTGCAAATCTGTCCATTAAATTTTATAAGAGGAACAAGGGGCAAACTACATATGGTAAGCTTTGAAAAAGATATAGGTTCGTAGATGTTCTCTTGTAAATGCACCAAAAACCAGGTATTTAGTTTAGAAAGGGGGAGCACCAAATATATGTATCTTCAATCGTGATACTCATATAGATATACAATTTAATTTGAGTAGGATATTGCGAAGATGCATACAAACTATAAAAATAAGTTCCACAATAGCAAATATTTTATATATATATGAAATATATTCTATAAATATTTTGTAGTTCTTTAATTAAATATATTAATAATAGATATTCAAGATTATTTACAAAGTTGAATTTCCAAATTTCCAAAATCATAATAAACATCAAATGTGAGTTAATCTAAATCATTTTGATAAATTATTTATAATGTTACTATCATTTAACTACATAGGACTAAACATGTTTCCATTCCATAATTCAAAAATTTATCTTTTGAAATATTTCACTCGCATAACATCTTATCTATTAAAACCAATTAAAATATGACCATTTATTTATTCAAATCCATTTGAATACTTTTATTAAATTTAAATAGTTATAAAAACAAATATCTTAAAATATTAAGATATATATTTACGTTAGGGGTAGTAGGTATATTGGAAATCATCTTCGATTCAAGAGGAAATGTGGAAGCATAATTTGCATGGGACGAGTAATCACCACGACCAATGAGTCAGACTTTGACATTATATGCATACACTAATCTCTCAAAGATCAGGGGGTAAGGAAATAAGTGGTACCGGGCATCCTTCTATGTGCTAGTTTTTTAAATTTATGATGATGCAATTCTTTTTTAATAGATTTTCTTTTGGGATAGTTTGTCCAACAATATAATTATCTAGTTTTGGCTAATTGTGTTTTGCTACATAGAAGTAAGGTGTTTTGTATTTTATAATACCACATTTTGGTGAAGGATTTTAGTTCATTTTTTAATTTTATTATAAATTGATTGAAATATAATGATATATGTTATTGTTAAGTTAATTTTTGTTAGTTTATTTGGTTGAAGTGTGGGTTTTGTCAAAAAGGTAATCCAGGTTTAATTTCTTTTAGGGATGAGCTAGTTGAGAGGAGACATAAAAAATCCAATCAGTTGAGGGTTGGCATGGTCCAGGTTGGGGGTGATCCCCGAGTGATTTTGATGGCTTAGATGCCCCTGTGTCATGGTTTCTTAGACCAAAGGTCACTCCCGCAAATCAAAGAGATTCTAGCAAACAAAAAAAAATGATATATGTTATTATTAAAAATAAAAACAAAAGTATTAACATTACAATATATGAAAATGTTTATTTTATTATGATTTTTCCTACGGGTGTAATGGGGGTGAAGGGTTCATTAGAGTAGTAGCATAGATCATTCAATGTAACGTGGACTAGGTCCATTATGTTTGTTATTATTAAACAGAGCCCACTATGGTAATATTATTGATTAAATGTAATGATGCCTCAATAAAGAAGGTCCACAAGGTATCCATTGGTTGTAGCTTGGGTGGTTGGAAGGAATGATTGTTGCCCTCCCCACCTAGGTTCAATTCTTGTAAGTGACATGATGCTCTTGTTGAGCCCCTATTGTAATGATTGTATTTCTCGCCATACCTTGATTCTTTACCTACAATAGCAAGTGTTGGCATTTTCCCAGTGGACTAGCCCTCTAACAAATGGTGAACCACCATTTAAAAAAAAGGTCCACAAGGTAGTTAGAAGGTTGTCAAAGTTAAAGTTGTATGGTGATCTATGAATATGGATAAAGTCCTTTTCATGAAGTGTGTGGATGAATATTGTAATTGGAACTTTGCTCATAGGAGGTTTCCCCCTCAAAGAGGCAAGTGAACATGAGTGGATTCCTTCCAAAAAGGTATCAATCATAAGGTGTTTCCCTACCCTAAAGGTTGTCATACTAATAAAAATGTTGAGAATTTCTGATATATTGTTTGTGAATTCATATTTTCATATTTAAGGTATACTACGATTGGTATTAGAGTAGTTTCTAGGGACAAAAAACAAAGAACAATTTTTTTTTCACTTTTTTATTTTGCATATTTTCAAAGAAAGAAGAGGGCTATAAGACTTCACATCCATATAAGATAACATGGGTGATGAAAGTCTCAAAGAGGATTTTATTCTTATCTCAAAACTAGAAATCTTATGATTTATAAATGTTTTCAAATCCACAATAAACTTTCCAGCCATTGATTTTTTTTCAATATTATAATTACAACTTAACTTGTAATAAAAATTGATTTTAAATAATAAATATATAATATTTACCATTATTCAATATTTTTTTCAAAAATAATTATAATAAAATATTATAAAATAATTTTAAAATTAAATATTATTATTCACTAATTTATGTTGAAACATCATTTCACCCACGTAGCAGTTATTCATTGCATTTTACCTTTTCAAATCAATACAAATACTTTTCTTAAATTTCAAGGAAATGCATCAAACAAAAATCTCCTCATACTAACTTACATTACAATATACAAAAATGTTTCTTAAAATTTATTTGGAAAAACTAAGTCGACACTGTTACATTGATTTTTTGGTCTCCCACTTCTCTAAATCTACTTGTTTTTTTAACTAGTATAGATCCATCTTAAATCCGTATCTATCAAGCATCGAGAGGGATCCAATTTCTTGAGGTGTATTTCTTTTTTTAAATTTAAATTCAAAAAAATTGATTTCTCTTAATTGATAGATCTGGGTTTAAATTTTAAGTTTTTATTTTATAAACGAACATCTATTTTTTAATTACTTTTCATAATATTTTATTTTATGAACTAACATAGATTTTTTTTAAATACTTTCCATAATTTTTTATTTTATGAGTCGACATGAATTTTTTTAATTATTTTGTTAGTAACAAACATTACATCACAAATGTTACAACATCTCCCCCATACTTACTTTACTTTACTTCTTTTTACTTTACTTTACTTTACTTTACTTCTTTTTACTTTAATGTTACAAACGTTACTAATGTTATATCACGTTACAAGATCTCTCCCATAATATTCACTATCACTATTACTTTACTTCTTTTTACTTTAATGTTACAAACGTTACTAATGTTACATCACGTTACAAGATCTCTCCCATAATATTCACTATCACTATTATTTTTGGTCGACAGGTTACTAACGTTATAATGTTACATCCATTACATCACGTTACAAGATCTCCCCCATACTGGGTTGTAGAGACAAGTTATTATCACTTATATATCAAGGAATGCTTATTTACACGTTCAATAATTTGTTCCAAAAATATCCATTTAACATATATTATTCTTTTGGTCTCCCACTCCTCTTTTTTTCAATGGACCACTCCTCTAATTCCACTAGTATTTCCAATAAATTATTATTAATGTTTATTACATATTTAATAATTTAGTAAAAAATATTTATTTAAAATATATTAATTTTTATATGATTGTAGTGAGAGGAGTGAGGTGCTTTACAGTCTATTATGGGGGAGATGTTGTTACATAAGGTAACGTAACACATTACCAAAAATCATATTAGTTCTTAAACTAAAACAATATTAGTTCTTAAACTAAAACAATTAAAAAAAATAATTAAAAAAAATCCATGTGAGGCTATAATATAAAAAATTAAAAATTAAACCCGGATCTATCAAGCAAGATAATGATCATTTTTTTTGAGTTTAAGATAATAAAAAAAAACACAAGAAATTGGATCCCTCTTGATGCTTGATAGATCTGGATTTAACATGGATCGATGCTAGTAATGTATTAAATAATTTATTTTACAGATACATAAAATCTCAGTTTCAAATTTTTTGTTACAATACAAACCTTCTCATCTTTCTATCTCATCAAAATTATAATTGTTTAGGAATGCTCATCTCCAAAAAAATTGAGCACATAAATCAAACCAAGTAGTTCCTTACTTTTATTTCTTAAGGTCCGATAAACCAAAATTAGTCTAAGTAGACCTTAACTATCATCATCATCATCATCATAAGTTAATAATAAATAAACATATTTAATGAAGAAGCCTAAACGCATGACAATTTTGCCTTTCCGACGAAATCATGATTGAAATTTAACGATTAAAAAAATAAATTGGATTTTGTGATATTCAAATCATAGTTATGAATGTATAAATGGATTCAATAACCTCGAATACCTCAGGGCATCCCGATTAAGCAATTTTAACATCGATTTCTGAGAATTTAAAAAATTCTTCTTGAATTCTCTCAAAATCTTGCCGAGAAATATTGTCGAAAAAAAGCAAAATCGTCACCCATTTAAACTACTCTATATTTAATAATTATACTTCTTAAAATTGTTTTATCATATTAATTGTTATTAAAACTAAATTAAAATATAAAATAATATTTTATTTTTTTAAACGTCATTTTTAAAATTATAAAAGGATGAAATTTTAATTTTAATTAAATTAATTGAAAAATATTAAAAATTTATAAATATAAATACATCAATTTAATAATAATCATTACATTAAAATTTCTTACAAGTTAAAGAAGTTCTTTGCTAATAAGTTAAAGAATTTCAACTATGTGTAGTCTAAAAGTTCTACGATTTCAAATGGAAAAAGTGATTTTTTGGGTATCATTTTGAAAAAATTCGACATCAAATTTTAAAAATCTTGGTTACAACTTTCCATCTCTAAAATTTTGGGTGCTCCATGTGTTTTTGATGGTGTTGAATCCGTTTCTACCATCAAAATCGCCATTAATCCACAGTTAAATTCAAATTTTGCAAAATAAAAACATGTCGGATTCCGATGAAAAGCTCACATACAACTCAAATTGTTGAATTTTTAGACAACTCCTTTCAACTAGACATAATATAAAATTATTCATAATCTTAAAACTATATAAAAAAGAAAATGTTATTACATCTTTATGAAAATTTTTAAACAAACTAATTTAAATAATAAATAGTTAACTTATTTATATTTAAATGATTTAATAAAACATTTCAATTTCCATAAATATAATAAACAATGAATTTTTTAATATTTTAATTCCTTAAAATTAGAGTAAGTTAGGATGCTCTTTTCTAAGCTTTTTGAGTATATGAATAATATTTTAAAGCAAATTAAATAATTTGTATCTCATCTTTTCTCTTAAAGTTTAATATAATAAATTTGATCCTGGTAGACGTTAAAGACCATTATTATCAAAAAATAACTAAAATAATTAATTTAATATGTTTTGATTTTATTTTATTATTATGATAATTTGATAAAAAAAACTTGTAGGTAATAATTTACTTTTAGAAAATTATTTTATCTATATAAATACATATATCATATGTGACATTTTACCTTTTTCAAATTAATTATAATAATTTTCTTAAATTTAAAGTATGTGCATTAATTAAAATTTATTTAAACTAATTTATAATAATTTGTTTTTTGGTATTTAGGAGAATTGATAATTGAGGATGTGCTCATACTTGTGTGAAATGGGTTCGATTATGGTTCTCTACCATTATACTTCTATGTATATTAATGCTTCCACATGTACAATATATAGGGCTCTATCGAAGTTTGAATTTGCGATATTACAATAAGTGCCTTAACAGTGCACCCTATCGCCAACTAATCTACATTCCAGAGGCCACTTACACTAAAATATTATCTTCAAACTAAAAATTCAATAGCCTATTTATCTTACTAAGTTACTACCATAATGAAGGAATTTCTATTTTCAATCATATAAAATCAAAATTTATTTGGAAAAATAAAATTTACACTGTTATGTTGATTTTTATTATTTTGATCTCTCACTTTTATAAATTCATTTTTCTTAATCATAAAATTCATTTTTATTAGTCATAAATTGTTCCTTAGGGAACAATACGGATTTTTGCCATGGCATATTAGGGAAACCTTGCTTGACTACTAAAATGAAGAACTTGTGGATGTGAGGGATGAGGATAGGTCCACCAATTTTTAATATTTCTACTTGGTACTCTTCAATGTCTTTAGCTTTCTCTTTTGTGATTCACTTAACCCCAAACTCTATGTCCTCTAAAGAGAAAACTTATTCCTTTGTAGAAAGGGTTTGAATGTTGTCCATGACATCATATGATTTGTAAAACTTTTGGAGGTAGGAATTCCAATCCTTTAAGGGAATCATATTATTTTCATTAGTTCTATGACTCAGATTTTGCCTCCAGAATTTCTTAGGATCTATCTTAGAGAGGCGCAAGAGATTTTTGCTTTTCATTTATATAACACCTTGTTCCCTTTAAATTAGCGATTTGTACCTAGATATCTTGTTGATTTTCAAGGACTCGTTGGAAGCATCGCTCATGGATTTTCTAGCATGCTTGCACTCTTGATCATACCAAGAGTTGGTGGTTCTATTCTCCTTTTTACATGACACCATGATAGAGAAATTGTTAATGGGAGTAGAGAGGGTTGTTGTAAAATTATGATAGAGGTCTTCAATATTGTCCTTAGTTAATAGAATATTTAATTCATTATTTAAATCTCTTAAAAATATATCAATTTTATTTGATCAAAGATCAAGTGCTTTTGGTTATTATAATTCTCTATTATGGGTTTTATGTGTCTATCAAATTTTAGAGTTAGGGTTAAAGGTCTATGGTCAGAGTTGAGATCATGTTTATTTAAGATGTCAAAATTTACTATTTGGTTGTATACAAGGATATCACATATCACATAATCTATGATACTACTACCCAAACCATGGATACAAGTCATCTGGTTGGATTTTGGCCACTTCATAAGAATTGCAAATTATTAGATCTTGAGAACTACAAAGTTTGATTAGCTTAGTATCAAACAAATTCTCAACCAAATCTTCATAATTTCTTTTGTATCTATTAACTAAACCAAAACAATCATCCATCCCTTAAGACTTGAATCATTGCTTAAAATAATAACTTAATACAACCCCTTACAAATAACAAAGAAACAAAAAAATATAATACAATATTGTATGACATAAAATTATTATTATGCATGCTAACATGAGATAGCTTCAAATTTTATAAATACATAACAAGAAATTGAAATTAAAAGTCAACTTTTAAAAGTTCATGGATTAACGTGTGATGTTGGAAAATTTAAAGTATATGTATTAGAATACACCGATGAATATTAATACAAAGCCAATTCCTCATAGCGTCCAAATTATTAAATATATGTCAAGGTAAAACTACATCTATATAAAATGTTTATTCCATTGAGCGGGTTAATTAAGGTTCGTGGTTTAATTCATTGGTAATTGAGTTGCTTTGAGTTCCATAAATAGGTTTTTGGATTAGACATCGAAATTGAAATTAATATTGACACATTTACATTGAGAGAAGCACTTGTAAGTTTCTAGCACTTGGAAAAATAAAATTTGAGTTAAATTTTGGTATTAATTATTATTTTAAAAAAATGATTTTTAAATTATTAATAAAAAAATAAAACAAATATTTAAGATTTTTTAAGAATACATTTTATTTGATTTGATTTTTTCAAAAGTTAAAAAAATATTAAATATATAGTAATTTATTAATTGAATGTAGATTGAGTGGTTGAAAGGAATATTGTTTTATTTCCATCTTCATTGAAATCTTACTATATGTTTTTTTTTTTTTTTTTGCAAAGTTCTATTAAATGGTGGAAATAAAAAATACATAGGGAGGAGATGTCTTTGGTGGTCTAAGAATATCGAACCACCAACCCAGAAAATTAAAAAGATCAAAGTGGCTGAAACCATAGTTACCAGACCTCTACTCAGGGTAGGGAGAGTCAATATGTTCAAGGGAGGAACAGAGTCTATACAAGCTTATATAAAAACAACTGAAATATACAAAATTTATGAGAAAATTATAACAAAAAAACTGAAAGTCACAATTTTCCTCTGGAACCTTATTAGCTTGCTGCAGTTTCATTGGGAGGGATCTCTTCAAGAATCGAATGACTGAAATTGTCTTCCTCCGTCACGTTCTGATCCGACCGCTTGACTGGCTAGGGTTCGACCTTGCGCCAGGGAAGAACAATCTTCTCATTTTCACCACGAACTCTTTTAACTGCCAGCTGTCCAATTGTGGAAGGGATGGGGAAGGTGTTCGTGGCGATCTACTTGCCATGCAGCTTTGAGATCGCTGGTCAGTGTCACCTCCCCCTGTAGCTGCATAATTCTCCCCCAGACCTCCCATGGCACCCATGCTGCTGCCACCAGCATGGCTCCCGCCAGCATAAGTTTGGCCCCTGAAGGTGGTCTCTAGATTTCCTACCAGACCTTCCATTTGAGCCAAGTGAGCCAAGTGAGCCTTCATGGTCTGAGTCGTGTTTCTAGCCTTGTCCCACTTGGCCTTAGTGTCTTCCATGAGGGCCCCCAACATATTCTTGATGAGTCTGTAATGGTTGATGCTGCCCTCATTCTTCCCAGAAGAGAGGTGGTTGGCTAGCAGGCGGGCTTCCCAGTTGTCAATGAGCATCCGAACCGGGATGGAGACCCCCTCCCCATATCCATAAGTAGCAACCCAGTCCTGGTTATTGACGGTGCAGTCGGCTCTTCCTCTGCGCAACTTCCCTCTCTGTGTCGACATGGTATCCAAGGGCCAGGGGTCCCTACTAGAAGCTGAGTTCGCAGATGGAGGCAAAGCATCAAGGAGCGCAGAAATTCTGGCTGGAGTCGCATACCCAAATGGCTTGAACATACCATAGTGATCCCTTGCAATCATCTTAAACTTGTGCCCGTAGGAGGCCATTAGAGCCACACACATGAGCAACATGGCAGTGGTACTCGGAGGCTTGAACCAGGCTGGCCGACACGACAAGAAGGCCACTGAATTGAATGCGTCGGGGTGTAATCCCCACAGCAGATTAAACTCCCATCATCTCTCCTGCCACGGGTCGGTCTCGTAGGCTGACAAGTCATGTGCTCACCACGCGCCCTGTTTACCATGATACCCGCATTCAGGTAATCCTACTATATGTTATGTGATATGTTATATAATCAATATATAATTAAGATTTTCTTAATTTTCTTAATACAAAGAATCCATATATTCTATATAAAAAAATATTAAACATATAAAAATTCAACCATAAATCTTGAAGCCTCGAAGATTATAAATCTTAAATTTGCTTTGTGCAATCTGGTTTATAAGATCATTGCTAAAATTATTGCTGACAGAATCAAACCTCTGCTTTCAAGACACATATCCATGGAACAGTATGGTTTTCTTAGTGGGCAGCAGATCCATGATGCTGTTGGTGTGACACAGGAAATTTTTCATACTATAAAACAGTGGCGCATTGATGCACTCATACTTCAATTGGACCTGGTAAAAGCATATGATAAGGTTGATTGGAAATTCATGAGACTAATCCTTATCCAGATCGGCTTGCCATGGAAAGTAATGAAATGGATTATGGCATGTATTACCTCTGTCAATTATGCTATCCTAATCAATGGAATTCCTACTGATTTCTTTAAAGCATCCCGTGGCCTTCGAGAGGGTTGCCCTCTTTCCCCTCTGTTGTTTTTGTTGGTCATTGAAGGTTTGAGTCTCTCCATTCACAAGGCTCGTCGGGAGGGTGCGATTGTTGGCATTAAAATATCAAGGGAGATATCTGTCACACATTCTCTGTTTGTGGATGACGTTATGCTTTTTGGTATGGGTGTACTTGCTGAATGGATACAATTCAAGAAAATACTTGACCTTTTCTGCCTGGTTACTGGCATGATCATCAGCTATATCAAATCTTTTTTCTTGAAACATTCTTTGGCAGAGGATGTGCAGCAGTCGATCAGCAACATCATACCATTGAAATTCATTGATATTGAAGCTGGTACTAAATACCTGGGTTTTTTCATCAAGCCTACAAATTACTTGATAAATGATTGGTCTTGGCTTGTCAAGAGATTTGATTTGCGAATTTGTCACTGGAGCTATCGACATCTTTCTCTGGGTGGCCGGCTTACTTTGGTGAAAGCCGTAATGCAGAATTTAGGGGTATATTGGTTCTCTCTGTGCAAAATTCCTCGCACCATCCTGAACCTTATCAGAAGAAAGGTCTTCAGCTTTTTATGGTTGGGTGGTGAAAATCAAGAGAAATTTCATCTAATGAATTGGAAGGTATTGGCTCGTCCCTGGTACTTGGGCGGATGGAATATTAAGGACATTGAATTGTTTGTTATGGCCCTGCACGCAAAGAGTCTTTGGCGCGTCCTTTTTGACCATTCGATCTGGGGAAGGATCATCATAGCCAAATACCTGAAGAATATTTCGGTGACCATGTGGCTACGTTTAAACAGTCCTTCAACTGTGGGTGTCTCCAATATCTGGAATGGACTACTGGGTGCCTTCAGGATTATTGTACATTGGATTGCCTGGATGCCGGGCAATGGTCGAGATATTAAGTTGGGTCTGGATCCATTCCTAGGGGGATCTTCGAGGCACACCCTATCTGTGGAATTGAGGTCACACCTAAGTGCGAATGGCTATTACACTTTAGCACATGCGGCTGGATGGTATGGGGACGGTCGACCTCGGTGGGTCTCGGCTTCTCAACTGGGTCTTTCGGGTTCCTTGAGCACCGAATGGAATGAGTATATTAGGCCATTGTATCATTCTAATATGAGGTTATCCAATGAACCTGATAGACTTGTTTGGACGTGG
Organism: Larix kaempferi; assembly: GCA_027924585.1. Classification (NCBI taxonomy): domain Eukaryota; kingdom Viridiplantae; phylum Streptophyta; class Pinopsida; order Pinales; family Pinaceae; genus Larix; species Larix kaempferi. The sequence goes on from BSBM01000097.1 coordinate 266,468, forward strand.
GATGTGGCGGATGGTAAAGTTTCTGCAAGATTGGCATATGATGCATTATTTGCTGAGTGTCAGATTCTGGTCCGTTGGTGGGATAAAACCATTTGGAAACTTGTCTTGCCTCTCAAAATCAAATGCTTTGTATGGCTTGCTCTGAATAACAGGATTTTAACTTGGGACAATCTCTGTCGGCGAGGTTTCTGTGGTCCGGGATGGTGTTCCCTTTGCTGCTCACAGGAGGAATCGGTGGACCACCTCTTCACTTCCTGTACATTCATAAGGGAGATTTGGTCCTTAATTGCAAACAAAGCTGGTATACTTTTTCATTGGAACTTCTGCACACTTAATGATTGTCTCATTGCTTGGTCTCGCCATGCTTCTGAGTATACAGAATTACCATATTATATGATTTGGGAGGTTTGGAAAGCTCGGAACCTGTGCATTTTTTAGAATTGTATCCCTTTTAGGGATGGGCTTTGTTTTAAAACCATTGCTGCACATAATGAATTTGATTCTATCCACGGTGCTGCTGGGGGCAGTGGTGGGCCGGTTGGGAACCGTCGTCATGCCCCTCCTGTGCTGATATACCCATGCGGCTTCTTTGATGGTGCTGCTGCGGGCAAATTTGGGGGGGGTGGAGCGGGTGCCATTATTCACATTTCCTATGATGTCTCCATCCATACTTGGCTTAATTTGGGCAATGGTTCAAACACTAGGAGCGAGTTATGTGCCCTGTGGCTATTACTCTTCTGGGCTCGCATGCGTAAGATGACTGCTCTTGTGGTTTTTAGCGATTCTTTATCCATTATCACATGGGCTAGAGGCAAGTCCTCACTGAATATTATGCTCCTTAAACACTGGATGGATGCGGCCCAGTCGCTTATCAAAGATTTCCAACACATTCATTTTGAACATGTTTTCCGGGAAGCCAATATGGAGGCGGACATGCTATCTAAGAGAGCTCTTACCTCTGGGGCTGGGGTCATCATGTGGCAGGAATGGCGAGAGGATATTCTGTTTTCTCAGGGCTCTTATCACCTTCACTGGACTTGATATTTTTTGGTCATATTTTTTCCTTTATATGTTATTATGATGTTTTTTGTATCTTATATGATGTATTGATATACTTACATGCTCTGTTTAGCTCTATGTGCAGATATCACATAAGGGCTGGCTCCAACTCCTTGTTGGACGTTTTTATACTTCCTCATTTTACGGCACTATTGACGGATGATACTGGTTGTGCTTGATATATTTTGAACTGTTAGATATATTATATGATATTTATGATGATTGGTAGCTGTGGCTGTCTGTTCATGTGTGCCTATTTTTGATTGGACACTATGATGTTTATGGTCACTGATGAATCCGTTTCTCCTTCGGGAGGGATTCATGATATATTTTGTGGGCTTTTGACATTTATTCTGGACCTTTTCTGATGTTGATATTGGCACTTCTGCCTATCTGACTGACATGTCACATATGCTCCTCTGGGACGGATGGTGAGCAGGTTGTATTTTTCTGTCAGCTGGTGTTATTTACTATTTCGCATATTAATAGTAAGTTATATTTTTCTGTGAAAAAAAAAGTAGAAATCTTGAAGCCTCCAAGATGATATTCGTACAAGTTGATTAGACATTTAAAAAAAAATGATACTAGATAAGTTGAAAGAATTGTACGAGACTTATACTGAAACTACAATCTCTATTTGACCAACATTTTGTGTAAGAATGTTGAAAGTGACTCATCCATACATCACCTCACCAAACCCAAAAAATCGATGGTTGTGAAGAGTATTTCTCTATCATAATTAATAGTTTCTCTTTGATGTTCTAATGGTTTGTTAGAAGCCTCGGAGGTATTAACCCGAAATGAAAAATTAACATTTGATAACTAGTATGATTGCTTTTGCAGAAGGAACAAAGAAATAAGCTTAATAATATTGTAATATACCTATATTATATTATTATGATGAAGGGTACTATCTATTAGCATAGTTGTGTCTAACTTTTTTATCAACCATTTATATAATTATTTACATTTATTATTATTTTTCTCTTTTGAAAAATATGAGCTTCTTTGATATTTATATTATTATGATGAAGGGTACTATCTATTAGCATAGTTGTGTCTAACTTTTTTTATCAACAATTTATATAATTATTTACATTTATTATTATTTTTCTCTTTTGAAAAATATGAGCTTCTTTGATATTTATTATTTTTGATGCATTATTTAATGATTAATCTTTCTATATAAATTTTGATATATACTTTATATACACTCATGCCCCATTTCAAAATTGTTATACACGTACTTTTGGCAAATTAGATTTAGAATCTTTATTTTCATATATATTATTAATGTATAATTAGAATTTAATTAAAATTATATATTGATAATGATGATGATTATGATGGTTGTTAACGTCTAATGAGATCAACGTTGGTTGATCAGACCTTAAAAAATGTAAGGAATCAATTAAATCTATTTAGAATTTTATTTATCTGCTCGAAAAGTTTTAAGAGAAGCATTCTTATATTACCATAATTGTGATGAGTTAAGATGTTAGGAAGCTCAATATTGTAGCAAGTATTTTGAAACTGAGCTTGAATTTGGGTGTATGCAGGACATTATATCAGAATGTGATTTTAATATTCAACCCAGGCTTAGTGTCACAAAGGCGACAAATTATTTCGTCCCATGATGTTTTAGGGAATTGTTGAGCGCCATGTTTCACTATGGAGCTCATGAGAGTTTGTTCTTATTTTAACAATGTTGATTTTATTCTTTATACTAGTTAAATCAGAGAGATATTGTTGTTCTTCTAGATTAGGGTTGATCACGTCCTTATCATATCTTAATTTTCTCTTATAGTCTAATTCTTTATTGCACTAGAACTACTCCTTAAGTTTAGAGGTAATAATATTTTGAATATTATCGCTATTATGCAAAGTGACCTCTTCCACAACTCTCCAATAATTTAGACAAGACTTGGCATCATTTTTCCAACCTCACTTAAGTTGTAGGTGGTTTTGACTGAAGTATGAAGCAATCTTATGGAGCCTCTTGTCTCCCAGACCCATGTTGTTTATCTTGTTATGGTACATTAAGTATTTTTTCAGACATGCTCTCAATGGGGGAGAGACTCGATTCTATGACGAGGATATGATATGGTGTGTTTCCTTTAATTTTGAGATTATATTTTATGAAATGCTTTTGCATTTTCTCTATTCTTCTCCATGGTCCTCTAGATATTTTGTAGCCCCAAGCTTCACATCCATATAAGATAATAGGCGTGATGAGAGCCTCACAAAATTGTCTTCTTATCCCAAATCCAAAGGTCTAATGATTTACAATTGTTTTCAAGTCCATGATAAAATTTCCACCCTCAATTCGTAGTGCTATAGTTCCAATTAAGCTTGTGATGAAGATTGATTTTGATATATTTGTATGGAGTCACTTCCTCCAATCTATTACTATCATACATGAAATTAACATAAGTGATCTTTTTGGATTTGATTATCATAACCTTTGTTTTGTTAGTGTTAACAATCATACCCATACTAGAGCAAAAATCCTTGAGATTTTTTTGTGGATTGTCAAGATTATATGGACTTTACACAATGAGAACAATATCATCATTGTAGAGAAGAAGGATGATAACTATACCAACTAAAGTTGTGTTGGCACAACTTGTGTCTTCCAAACAACCCTATAGTTTGTCAACGTATATACTAAAAAAGGTAGGGGAGAGGGGACAACCTTGCTTGAATCCTATATTAACATTAATTTATTCTAACAAGCCCTCGTAGTTCCTAAGCTTGGAAATAACAATCTCATACAACCTTGTCACAACAACTCTCACCTCAAAAGGATCTTTTAGATCTTCTAATCTACTCCAAAGGTTATTTATGGGCATTGTGTCAAATGCTTTACTAAAGTAAAAAACAACATAAAATATTATTTTTATTATTGCGACACTCCTTAGCAATGGTCCTAAGCATAACAAGGTGGTCCACGGTTTGAATGGTAGCTCCTAAATATTGTATGGCCTTTAGCTCTTTTTTTGTGACTTTTTAGTCATATGACGATCTCAATTTCCAAAATAATTCCATATAACTTCTCTAAAAGAGGGATAATAATAACTTGGTCCTATAATTAGATGGATTGTTTTTATCTCCGCTTTTAAAAATAGGAACAACGAGACATTATGTTCAATGTTTAGGGAAACCTTGCTTGTTTTCTAAATTGAAGAGCGTGTGGATGAGGATAAACCCATCAATTTTTAATATTTTTACTTGCAATCCTTTGATGTCCTTAGCTTTCCCCCTTTGTGAGTTGCTTAACCCTAAACTCTATGTCTTCTAAAGAGAAAATTAATTCCTTTGTAGAAAGGGTTTGAATGTTGTCCATGACATAAAGGGATTCATGAATATTTTCAAGGTAGGAATTCTAGTCCCTTAAGGAACTCATATTGTTTTTTTTTTCATTTTTATGACTTAGAATTTTCCTCCAAAATTTCTTAGGATCTAGCTTAGAGAGGCTGACATCAAGGGATTCATAAATATTTTTAAGTTAGGAATTCTAGTCCCTTAAGAGACTTGTATAGTTTTCTCTAGTCTTATGACTTAGAATTTTCCTCCTAAATTTCTTATTATCTAGTTTAGAGAGGTGTAAAATCTTATCTTGTGTTTTGTTTAGATAATACCTTTTTCCTTTTAATTAGGGCTTTCTACCTATATATCTTGTTAAGTTTTAAGAACTCATTAGAAGCATCCCTTATGGATTTTCTAGCATGCTTGCACTCTTTATCATACCAAGGGTTGGTCATTCTATTTTCATTTTTACACAACACTTTGATAGAGAAGTTTTCAATGGAAGTAGGGAGGGTTGTAGTTAAAAATGATACAGGTCTTCAATATTGTGCTTAATAATATATTTAATTCATTATTTATATCCCTTTAAAAAAGATTAGTTTTATTTTGATCGAAGCTCAAGTGCTTTTGGTAATTAAAATTCTCTATTATGGGGATTACGTGCCTCAAAGTTTAGAACTAGGGTTAAAGGTCTATGGTTGGAATTAGGATCATGGTCATTAAAGATGCCAAAATTTACTACTTTGTTGTATATGGGATATCATATATCACATAATTTACGACACTATTACCAAGCTTGTGAATACAAGTCATTTGGTTGGATTTCAACCACTTCATAAGACCATTGGAAATGATTAGATCTCGAGAATTGTAAAGCTTAATCAACTCACTTCAAACAAATTCTCAACCCAGTTCTCATTTTTTATTTTTTTATTTGCTAGTTAGAACAAGGTCCTCATTTGGCAAGGGAGGATTAGGGTTGGAATCATTGGTTAAGATAATGGCTTGGCTAGTTGTTATTTAGCATTAAAGTCTCTTATAAATAGGACAATACCTTAATTTTTTAGACTATAAATATCATGTTCCAAGGCATTGCAAGGACAATATTTATCTAGATTATGCTTCTTATAAAATATAGAACTAATAAACAAAATAGCATATTTCTACATAAATATTTTTAGAATTGATATTTGAAATATCCATCCACATGTACTGATTGAAAGGATATTTCTTGTGAAAACTAATATGACTTAGAAACATGTTCTTCTTTATGTAACAATCTATGCCTCTGATCCCTCTATGGTAGGATCTCTTATTCCATGCCAACCACAAGACAAATCCTTATATGTTAGGGACCTTAGATTCTTCATTCTCCCAACTTTCAATAAGCAATATAATATCAATTTCACTCAGGATTCAACTTAACATGGGAACTTTACTCCATGGAAAGCCACAATAGTTCCAAGAGAGGATCCAAAGTGCCCCAAATTCATATTTGGTGTTATCTTTTTTTATCTCTATCCATAATAATACCTTTTATACTCATGATTATTGCTCATTTCCTTCCTTTCTAGCTTCTTTTATTAAATTAGCTTGATCTTCTGGTATGAGCCCTTCATTTTTAAATATTCCTATCCCTTTTAGACTTGTGGTTTTACTTAGTATGTCATATTTATGGTCATTAGAACTTACCTTAACACAAACTAACCTATCTTTGTGCTTAATTATTTTTCCCAACCTCTTTGCTTCTATGAGACAAGTTGTTTCAATTTGTAATTTTTCTTGTAGTTTTTCCTTGAATAATACCAATGTGTCCTCTTCTTTCTTCTATTTCAAAACCAAAACTATAAGGTTCATAATGCTCTTTTGCTATTCTCATAGTCTATCTCTATAAGCTTATTCATTTATTCTTTGACGGGTTTGATATCCAATTTGCAATTCAAACTATTTAGGGCCAAATTGTTATTTATTTTTTCACCAATTATTTAATATTTTTCTTCATATTATGATTTTATAGATTATCAACCTCCCCATCTTGGATTTGCTTTTCTATTTCTTGTAATCTAATCTCCATTTTCTCCAACTTATTTTCCAACCCTATTATTTTAATGTCTATTTGTTGAATCTTGTATTCAATTGATGAAAACTTAATATCAAGCATTTACCCTAGCTATGTTTGAAGTTTAGATTCTCTTTATTCCCTACATTTATCTAAAGATTCTATATATTCAAAAAGACTATCTTGGTTTACCTTGATAGGTATGCCCGACCCCTTTTGAGATGTTTTTGGAAAATGCGATGATTTGTTCATATTGGAATAAAGAATAGGGAGGAAATAAATTATAACCACGACTGGGTGAAAGATATTGTGCCCCTAGTTAGGTTAATATTATTGATTAGGGTTTCAAGTTTATGTCATGAAAATGCCCAGTGAGAATAACTTAGTGAAAGATCTTAGTGGAAATTCCTTAGTGAAAAGGCCCAGTGTAAAAACACATTTGAAATAAATAAAATCATAATTAAATAAAGAAGAAATAAATTATAAACAAGATTGTGAGAAGAAACTTGGGCACTTGAATAGGTCAAGCTCATGGATTAGGGAGTGCCTTGGTGAAAATGTCAAATGAAAATTCCTTGTAAAAATCCCCCGTGATGAGGTCTAATGAAAACAACTTTGAAATACATAAAATGATAAAGAAATAAAAATGAAATCAATTATAACCAAGAAAGGAACACGTGCACTAGATTAGGGAAGCCTCATAGATTAGGGTTTAGGCATGCCATGAAAATGCCCAAATCTTGAAAATGCCCTGTGAAAGTGCCTCAATGAAAATACCCCACGAAAGTGCCTTAATGAAAATGCCTAGATCTTGAAAATGCCAGTAAAATGCCTCAGAAAAAAAATTCCTTATGAAAACATTACCAAGGTTGATTACGGATTATTAATATAAAATCAAATTAATTGCAGATTATTAACATACAATTATGCTTTTATCATGTCAATTGGGCTTAGCTTAAGTGTCTAAGAAGAGGAGTGTTCGCCTCTCCGCTCAAGTTCAATTCCCACTAATGACATCTTGAGCTTTTAATATGTAAATTTAACCACAACTAAATATAAACCCCGAATTCATTGTTGCAAGAATTTTTTTTCTTTTTTCTTTTTTCACCATTTGAATCATGTCTATAAAGAAATGACTAATTTCATCCTTCATGATTGAGAAACTTAATGTTTTTTTCAAGATCACGTCTTCACTCTATTATGTCCAAGCTGTTATTTTATAGTTTCATTTAAGTGACGTTATAGTATGCATTAAATGAATTGTATCCATGTGTTTGAGTCATTTTTTATCTTTTCATTCCTCTCACTTCAATGTTGACATGTTAGATCACTCATATCACTATAACTATAAGCCTTATTATCAATCACATTTTTGTCCCATCCATGATGATATTTTTTCACATGAAATTCCATATTTTTTTACCTATATTCTATCCATTCTTAGTAATAAATCTTAAATGAAATAAAAATAAGATGAAATATTGACAATCAAAATTTAGATCGAACTATTGGTTTAGTAAAAAAAATGAATACAAATTACCAAAGTGATTGAAATTTTAGGTTGAAATATATACCATAATTGAATTGTGGTAAAAATCAATTGTCACAATTTAGTTGAGATATGTTTTATGTTTGAGACTTATTATGAAATGTCAAACATTTCAGTCAAGTTTTTGTAATTTTGAAATTTAATTTATAAATATAGATATTGAGATTATAAGGTCATTTGGGTGAAGTTCGAGTAGTTGAGAGGAAAGTTGTTATTTTTCCTTGCCGAGTTTGAATCCTACTTTTAACATGCTTTTTCTTTTCTTGAGCCAATTATTAACTTTACCTTGGTCATGAACCTTCAAAAATTTGGTTTACCCTAAGGAGATACCTCCCACCATTCCATGCACATCAATATTCATAGTCTCATATCCCTTCTAAACTTTTTCCCGATTACCTTCATTGTTTCAGATCCGCACTTGGTTTCCTGCAAACACATTATCCAGGGATTCTCCTTTCTCCATTTATTTTTCAGGGTCTTGAGTTTGCGGGGGTGATTCACCCCATGGATATTCCAGGTCATTACCTTCATTGGGGAATCTTATTTACTTCAGATAAGGCCTCCCGAATTGTCAGATATTGACTCGATTCTATCAGTTTACTTCCAACCTCTGCGATTGTTTGTTTGTTTCTTTTTCTTCCTCTCCTTTCCCCTTCTTCTGGTTGTTTCCTTTTGCTGCTCTTATGGGCTTCGTTGGAAACTCCCAACTGGGAGGTGGCTCTTGTTTTTAGGATAGCTTCCTCCAGGAACTCGAGTTGTATTCTCGACACATACCCCTTCCCTTTTTTGCTACACTCTTTCTCAATTTTGTCTAGATCTGATTCCCCAAGGTCCATGTATTTGGACTCATCCAATTGATCTTCCTCCATGATGTCAGCCTGTTCAGTTTGGTCTTCTGGAATTTGAGGCTTATCCAGGGGCGAAATTTCCTTTGGATATGTCTCTTTCCCGACGATTTTCTCCAGATATTCCTGGTCCTCTTCCATTGATTCTAGGGTTTTGAACTTGTTAGAGGTTGCAACTGATCGTTGGGTGTGTGGTTCAGATGGTGTGCTCCTACCCTTCTTTATTCTTCCTTTGACTTGGGTGAAACCCTCGCTGTCGCGACCACCATCAGATGGAACTTTAGGGGTAGGAGCAGCAATGTTCTGGGGGAAGTTTCTACTAAAGTGGCTGTGTTCATGGCATTTTCTGCACCTAAATGGAACATTCTCATAGTCTAGAGGATGGATCCATTCCTCATATTCCCAGTAGATATTGATAGATTCCGGGATCTCGCAGGATAGGTTCATATAAACGCAGATCCGAGAAAAAGTAGTATATAATTGTTGTTTGGTTTGTTCTGCAACCTTCATGAATTCCCCAAGAGTATTTCCTATATCTCTCAGTATTTCTGGACCCCAGTATTCGTAGGGTAGTGACTAAAGTTAGATCCAGACTGGTGCTATGCTCATGTCCTCTTTTTCTGGTTTAAATATCTCTTTCCCAGGGAATTAGGTAAAGCCTAGCAGAGAAAAATAAGTATGGTACTCCTTCCAAAACCCGGTCCCTATCTTCTTGATTAAAGAAGATGATTGTGAAGAAACCCTTCGATCCCAGATGCAGATCATAGTGGACTTTAGGGTTCCAGGTGGATTTGATCCATTTGAGGAGATATTTCTCTTTTGGCCAGATCCCAATAAAATTACCTATTACGGATTTCTCCTTCCACAGTTCTACTTGTTCTCACAATTTATCAGAGTGGATCTGGAGGGTTGGGATCTCTGCATATCTAGGAATGCAACCCCTAGGCCAGGTTGGGATCTCTCCAGATATAGATTCGTCACTAACCTCTTCCATGTGTTCATCTGGATTTCTCTTTGGTGAACCACTTCTTTGTCCTATTAGGTGCTGCATAAGGGGAGGGGGAGAGCCCCCTCCACGCGAGCCCATGACTGCTAGCAGTTGTTAATCACAGAGGGCCGAGCTCCTACGCTGCAGAAAATATCGGGTCAGGAGACCCCTATGTACAAGACCCTTTTCAATCTCAACTCCATCGTTCCACCCGTCACTCCTCAACTCCCCAACCACATGTCCATTCCTAAAACTCTTTCATTCTTAAGGAAACCCCAAAAGAAACACTTTAATATGTGAAGCCTAATCCATTTGAAATCTATTGAAAACTTCTATTATATAACATGATGTATGTAGATTGCATAGTGATAATTTTTATCTTTATATAAGCACAAGAGTCGTTCCAAAATAATAGATTGCAATATCAGAAAGAATTGGTACGATTTAGAATTGTTTAAGTGCTCTTGTGTTTTGTTTAGATAATACCTTTTTTTCCTTTTAATTAGGGCTTTCTACCTATATATATTGTTAAGTTTTAAGAACTCATTAGAAGCATCCCTTATGGATTTTCTAGCATGCTTGCACTCTTTATCATACGAAGGGTTGGTCATTATATTTTCCTTTTTACACAACACTTTGATAGAGAACTTTTCAATGGAAGTAGAGAGGGTTGTAGTAAAAAAATGATACATGTCTTCAATATTGTACTTAATAATATATTTAATTCATTATTTATATGCCTTTAAAAAACATTAGTTTTATTTTGATCGAAGCTCACGTGCTTTTGGTAATTACAATTCTCTATTATGGGGATTACGTGCCTCAAAGTTTAGAACTAGGGTTAAAGGTGTATGGTTAGAATTAGGCTCGTGGTCATTACTGATGTCAAAATTTACTAATTTTTTGTATATGGGATATCAAATATTACATAATCTACGACACTACTACCAAGCCCGTGAATACAAGTCATTTGGTTGGATTTCAACCACTTCATAAGACCATTGCAAATTATTAGATCTGGAGAATTGTAAAGCTTGATCAACTCACTTACTAAACAAATTCTCAACTCAATTTTCAATTTTTTTTTATTTTCTATTCAGAACAAGGTCCTCATTTGTCCAGGGAGGATTAGGGTTGGAATCATTGGTTAAGATAATGGCTTGGCTAGTTGTTATTTTAGCATTAAAGTCTCCTAGAAATAGGACAATGCCTTAATTTTTTATACTATAAATATCATGTTCCAAGGGATTGCAAGGACAATTTTTATCTAGATTATGCTTCTTATAAAATCTAGAATTAATAGGAACACAATAACATAATTCTACATAAATATTTTTAGAATTGATATTTGAAATATCCATCCACATGTACTGATTGAAAGGATATTTCTTGTGAAAACTAATATGACTTAGAAACATGTTCTTCTTTATGTAACAATCTATGCCTCTGATCCCTCTATGGTAGGATCTCTTATTCCATACCAACCACAAGACAAATCCTTTTATGTTAGGGATCTTAGGTTTTTCATTCTCCCAACTTTCAACAAGCAATATAATATCAATTTCGCTAAGGATTCAACTTAACATGGGAACTTTACTCCATGTAAAGCCACAATAGTTCCAAGAGAGGATCCAAACTGCCCCAAATTCATATTTATTGTTATCTATTTTATCTCTATCCATAATAATACCTTTTATAGTCCTTATTATTTCCCATTTCCTTCCTTTCTAGCATCTTTTATTAAATTAGCTTGATCTTCTGGTATGAGAGATTCATTTTTAAATATTCCTATCCCTTTTAGACTTGTGGTTTTACTGAGTTTGCCATATTTATGGCCATTAGAACTTACCTTAACACAAACTAACCTATCTTTGTGCTTAATTATTTTTCCCAACCTCTATGCTTCTATGAGACAAGTTGTTTCAATTTGTAATTTTTCTTGTAGTTTTTCCTTGAATAGTACTAGTGTGTCCTCTTCTTTCTCCTATTTCAAACCAAAATTATTAGGTTCATAAGGCTCTTTTTCTATGCTCATAGTCTAACTCTATAAGCTTATTCATTTATTCTTTGACGGGTTCGATATCCAATTTGCGATTCAAACTATTTAGGGCCAAATTGTTATTTATTTTTTCACCAATTATTTAACCTTGTTCTTCATATTATGATTTTATATATTATCAACCTCCCCATCTTGGCTTTGCTTTTCTATTTCTTGTAATCTAATCTCCATTTTCTCCAACTTATTTTCCAACCCTATTATTTTAATGTCTATTTGTTTAATCTTGTATTCAAATGATGAAAAATTAATATCAAGCATTTCCCCTAGCTATGTTTGAAGTTTAGATTCTCTTTATTCCCTACATTTATCTAAAGATTCTATATATTCACAAAGACTATCTAGGTTTACCTTGATAGGTATGCATGACCCTTTTGATATGTTTTTGGTAAATGCGACGATTTGTTTATATTGGAATAAAGAATAGGGAGGAAACAAATTATAACCACGATCAGGAGAAAGATATTGTGCCCCTAGTTATGTTAATATTATCGATTAGGGTTTCAAGTGTATGTCATGAAAATGCCCAGTGAGAATAACTTAGTGAAAAATCCTTAGTGGAAAGGCCCAGTGTAAAAACACATTTGAAATAAATAAAATCATAATTAAATAAAGAAGGAGTAGATTATAAACAATATTGTGAGAAGAAACTTGTGCACTTGAATAGGTCAAGCTCATGGATTAGGGAGTGCCTTAGTGAAAATGTCCAATGAAAATGCCTTGTAAAAACCCCCCATGATAAGGTCTAATGAAAACAAATTTGAAATACATAAAATGATAAAGAAATAAAGATGAAATCAATTATAACCAAGAAAGGAACATGTGCACTAGATTAGGGAAACCTCATAGATTAGGGTTTAGGTATGCCATGAAAATGCCCAGATCTTGAAAATGCCCTGTGAAAGTGCTTCAATGAAAATACCCCATGAAAGTGCCTTAATGAAAATGCCCAGATCTTGAAAATGCCTAGTAAAATGCCTCAGAAAAAATGTCCCTATGAAAATATTACCAGGGTTGATTAGAGATTATTAATATAAAATCAAATTAATTGTAGATTGTTAACATACAATTATGCTTTTATCATGTCAAGTGGGTTTAGCTTGAGTGGGTAAGAAGAGGAGTGTTCTCCTCCTCGCTCAAGTTCAATTCCCACTAATGACAACTTAAGATTTTAATATGTAGATTTAACCACAACCAAATATAAACCTTGAATTCATTGTTGCAAGAAGTTTTTTTCTTTTTTCTTTTTTCACCATTTGAATCATGTCTATAAAGAAATGACTAATTTCATCCTTCATGATTGAGAAACTTAATGTTTTTTTCAAGATCATGTGTTCATTCGATTCTGTCCGGGTTGTTATTTTGTGGTTTCATTTAAGTGAGTTTTTAGTATGCATTAAATGAATTGTATCCATGTGTTTGAGTCGTTTCTGATCTTTTCATTCCTCTCACTTCAATGTTGACATGTTGAATCACTCATATCACTATAACTATAAGCCTTATTATCAATCACATTTTTGTCCCATCCATGTTGATATTTTTTGTCATGAAATTCCAATTTTTCGACCTATATTCTATCCATTTTTAATAATAAATCTTAACTGAAATAAAAATAGGATGAAATATTGACAATCAAAATTTAGGTTGAACTATTGGTTTAGTAAAAAATTGAATTCAAATTACCAAAGTGATTGAAATTTTAGGTTGAAATATATACCATAATTGAATTGTGGTAAAAAACAATTGTCACAATTTAGTTGAGATATGTTTTATGTTTGAGACTTATTATGAAATGTCAAACATTTTAGTCAAGAGTTTTTGTAATTTTGTAATTTAATTTATAAATATTAATTATATCAATATAGATATTGAGATTATAAGGTCATTTGGGTGAAGCTCAAGTAGTTGAGAGGAAAGTTGTTATTTTTCCTTGCAGAGTTTGAATCCTACTTTTTGACATGCTTTTTCTTTTCTTGAGCCAATTATTAACTTTACCTTTAAACTTCAAAAATTCGGTTTACCCTGAGTGACATCTTCACAATGAAAGAAGATGCTTAATAATTTTTCCAAAAAAATACATTATGTAAAAAAATATTAAAACAATAAAATATTTATTATCATTTTTATAATTTATGATTTTGTAATTTAAGATAAACCATTTATTACTTTTAATATAATATAATATATGTATTTATGATAAATAAAGAATTTTCCATTCTTAAAAAAAGTTTTAAAAAATTAGGCAGTAACAAATGTAGAATATAAAATTATACTTATTATCCTAAAATTATGCACAAGGTAAGCAATATAAAACATACTATGGAGAGTTTTAGTGAGAAATGGGACTTTTTATATAAAAAAGCAACATGCAAATATGTCCATACCAATAATTGAACAAGTCAATGTCATTAGCCATTGGTCATATAAGTCGGTAATACCATGGGTTAGAAAGATACATTATTAGAATATTTAATATATAAAAAGCAACAATAATAATTATGAGATTGCATATCTGCTAGATTGTCAATTTCTAAAGATGTCAGCATTATGAAGGAACAAATAGACCCAACATATTATAATAAGGAAGGCATAACCACTACTGCTAAAAGTAAGGCAAGCGTTCTTAAAAGGAAGATGGTGCAACTTAAACTATTGTTGTTGACATATTGAGGAAGAATCAGGGAACAAGACAATACAAGGAATGCATTTATTAAGGAAACAAGTCACCAGACTGATGGAATTGGATTCATACTACAATTTAAAGGTTATGAAAGCTATAAACAAAGTGATCGGACAATGTAGTTTATTGATAAATTATATTCCTCATTTTTCATTAAATTTTAATTCCGCATTAAAACATAAATGAAAAAAAAATCCATAAGATTGATCTTAATAATTTATAAAAATAATTAGTGAATGAATATTTACTATCATATATCTTATTATTACTTTTTATATAATAATTCTTCTTATAATGTTTCTTTGTACCTTCTATGACAATTATTAATAATAAGATCTCTTTCAAATAGAAAAACTTTATCATGTAGTGGCCATGGGAGAGAATGCACCCCAATCATAGTAAACATGTATCATGGTAGAATTTTGAAAGCTTATTCAACAATTGTTATCTTTTTTTTTTAAATAGAACTGAAAACATTGATTCTATTAAATAGGTTGTGTACAACTATCTATAAACATAAAATGCCGTAGTGTGAAAGCTATTACTGCTTGTGTTGGGATAACTAAAGCATGGACATCCTTAAACTTACAAAATCTCCATATAGGATTTCTTGATTTAGCCATATTGTGGGAGGGATAGAGTTTTATAAACCATTTACACAAAAAAACATAAAAAACATTTAAACATTCTGCAATAAGGAAACATTCTGCTATTCTTTCTTGCCTGAGAAACAATAGACTAGTGCAAGACCGAAACTTTTTCCATTAGGAGACTCTTGGAAATGACTGCACTAGTTCATCCTGGACATCTTTAAGATTTCCTCCTTGATTATGTCCACAATACCCATAATTTCTCTCATGTTCCCTTCCAAGTCTTCAATTCCTGAATCCAAATAGGTAAGTTGGACCGAGATGTATTTGGTGTCCTTGGCGACTGTTGCGGATTCCTGTATTCCTCTACAAACGACATCATATGGCCTTCAGAGGTTCTTTTTAAAGTCCTTGTTGAGCTCGGTATTTGTGGGCTGACCCGGGTTCTGCTTAGTACTCAAAGACCCAACAAACCCCTTTCACCGGCACTTTTGGCAACAACCTGCGAACAGGATGAGGTCTCACTCGAGACGAAGTATGGGGGATTACAAAAGTAGGTTTCTGTAACCATGGTGATGTGCGGATGTGGAAACGACCTTTAGCGAGGTTACTCTTACTTCGCATATACTTCAAATCTAACAACGTTGATATGTGACTGCACACTTTATAGTTACCAATAGTACATACTTCGTTAAATCACCATTATTCTTATCTATGTACCTACGCATTCATTACATTCACTAACACTTTGCATATTCATACATGTGTGTTCCACTACTTAACATATCATTCTCATTCACAATCACATGAAAATACATATATAAGCATAAACATAGATGAACACAAAATATAACATAGATCCAATCACACAACACATATATTTACGTGGTTCACCCCCTAGATGGGAGCTACGTCCACGGGAACTGTTCTTTATATTAGAAGGAAGGGATTAACAGTTCCATTCTGGGCACTCAATTGCAAACTCTTCTCTATAATAGATCTCTACGCACACAACTGTAGAGTCTTTTTCCTCTCTTAGATCTCTCTCAGTCTCTCCAAACCTAGCAAAATATAACCCTTCCATATACAAAATTTCTCTTTATATAGATTGTGCCCGAAGTTCACATCTTTATAAAAACTATGGGACAACCCCATAGTACCATTTAACCCAAAATGACATGGTTCTCCTGTTGACCATGCTTTGTCTTTACTTCGCTATAGCTCTACTGTCCTTTTGCGCCGCTTCTCTAGCTCTGACGCTTCTTCTGACAGTCGCAGTTCTGACCGCGACTCTGACGCTTCTTCTGACAGTCGTAGTTCTGACCGCGACTCTGACGCTACATTGGCACTTACTTTGCACCTTTCTGCTTCTTTACTCTTTGATTTTGTAGCTGACAATCCACCGCGTCCTTCATAACTGCTCCAAATACCTTGACCGTCCTTAGTACTTTGTCTTTACTAAGGGCACAGGTCCTTTCCTGTCAACTTTACATCGCTCCATACCCTGCTCTTGGGAATTGCAAAGTTTCTTCACCCAAAACTGGTCAATGTTAGGCCTCGCCTAACTTGTACTTTCGCAATCAAAACTTCTTCCACTTGGGATGCACCCAACAGGCCCCTAACACTTACTTGTGGCTCGCCCTCGAGCCACTTTCACTGGGCTGCTTCAATTATGCATCCCCTGGGATGTTTGACTTCGCAGTGAATTCCTGAAAAGTTGCGCTCAACCTCGCAGCTATTTCCTTAATCTCTTGCGAAAATCCTTAATCGCTTCAAGCATCTCCTCCGAGACGGTTTCTTGAAGTTGCTCCTTCACTGTAACCTCCGTCGTGCGGAGTTCCTGCAGCTTCTCCTCAATCCCCCCAGAAAGAGCCAGTGCTTCTTCCTGCATGGGCTGCAACTTTAATGAAGTGTCAGCCTCCTTCATCCTTAACGCTTTCAATTCCTTTTGCAGCTCTTTCATTTCTGTGAATTTTTGAATCCTTTTCCTAGGCGGCAAATCCTTCATGGTCGTGTTCAAAGAGTCGAAATTGGTCTATCTCTTCTGAAATTCCTCCTGTATTTTCTGTAGTTCAAGATCCTCCTGCAGCATAGCCCAAATTCTCGTGGCTTCTTCAAGTAGGTCTTGACATCTCGCCATTCTGCGGAGATGTTTTCTGTGGATTCCTTCAATTCTTCGGCTCTTGTTTCTTTCACATCTTGCGGAGTTCCAAGTAATTGCGGAGACTCTAAGTCAACAATTTTATCCTTATAGGAAATCTACATGTCCATCATTTTTGCCTTAAGATTTTCCACCGCGGCACCAATCTTAAGTATGGTTGCCTCTACTTCTGGTTCTTCCTGGCATTCGGGTATCTTCGCACATACCTCTATAACTATTTTCTTCAGTTTTCTCTATTTTTCTTGGACACTTGCGAGCTCTTTGGTTTTCTGTGTGCATTCGCTCTTCAGCTCATTATAAGTCTCCCCCAATTTTAAATGTCGATTATAAGAGATCATGTCTCTTTCTTTGAGCTCCTCCAAAACCTAAAAATGTAGATTGTGTAATCCTTCCATTGGAAACATGCCCACATTTATATCCAAATGTGCGAGCTGCTTCGCACCTTCCATAAGCTCATTTGTTGGGAATATTACATTCATTGGATCAATTTGGACTAGTTGGGGTCTCATCATCAAGGAATGTGTTCTTCTCTTTCTTTGGCTTGACTCGCGTGTCGTGCCTTCAGAGTCTGATTCTCAGACTTGTTCCATCCTTGCTACCATGATCTTCAGTTTTGTGAGGTTCTCTATCAGGATCACTTGGATTTCTTCATGTTTGATTTCTTTCAAGGCGAGCGTCTCTTCCAGTTTCTCACTAATTCATGCTGCGATGCAGCCATAATCATCCTCGTGTAACTGCGCATTGAGCGGGGATTTACTTTCCTTTTGTTTCTTCCTTTTCCCTCCTTCCGGCATGGCTGTGTCGGGATCCTTCCTCTTTTCTCCTGCTGGCACCTCAACAGTGTCTTGTTGTCTCTCTCCTTGGCCTGCTTCTTTGTCTTGTGCACTTGTTGTCTCATCTTCCTGGTTCTGTGTATTTTCAGCTACACTTTCCTCTGATGTAGTAATGAGCATCTCTAGTGCATCAATCTTCCACTCTAGCGGCCAGTCTTCCATGATTAGCTCAATCTTCTGCGCATCCAACTGGTATAGCCCTTCAAACCATTCAGGGTTCTGTAGTTGTCCTCTTGGATGAACATAAATGAAATGAAGGTCATCTTTCAATTTTATCTTGCGAATGTAGATAGTTGTTATTTGCTTGGTAATACGCGGAGTGCACTGGATGACTTCGCATAATTGCTCATAGTACGTAAAAAATTGTACGTTATTGAGTCGTTGTCTTTCCGGCTTCATGTTTTCTTACATGTTCGCAAACCTGGTGTTGGTAGGCGGTTTGGTAAAGTGCTATCGCAGCATCTCCAATGCTGCAACGAGGCAGAAGAATGCGCAAAATGCAATAAGCGAAAGATTATTTTATGCATGTGTGGGTCAATCATACCGCAAATTGTGGGTTTTGGGTCATTTGGACCACATATTATGTACTGTCGAGTCAGTTATACCGCAGAATGCAGGTTTTTGGTCGTTTTTGGACTAGGTCAGTTAGATATTGAGTAAATTGTCCATAGTGTCAGTTAACAAGTTGTTAGAAAGTGGACAAGAGTTGTAAGGCAGAATCCTATATATAGATAAGAATTGTAAGTGTTAAGGAAGAGAATCAAATGCGGGAGATATTATGCGAAGCTTTGTTGTTGGTTGTATGTTTTCCGGGTATGTTTTGATGTCAAGAGTCATTGTGGAGATCTAGTTTTTGTAGAGACATTGTATCTGGATTGACAATGATAATGTGATGAAGCTATTTTGGTACAATCTCTGTTTTCAATCTGTTATTTATGGTAATGTGGTGTTGCACTATACAAATAATGTCATGCTTCTTTGATGCAATACTTGTTTTACAATTACTGTCATTGCAATGAGGAATGTATTGGTTGAATATTGCTTTAAATACCATGTTCAATGCTTAGAAATATCTGTCCCAGTTATGAAATAAGTTTAAGTATTATAGCCGCAACCATCCTCCTTCATTTGGAGGAAACATGGTTTCGTCTGCTCTTCCTAGACGCCTCGAGTGAGACCTCATCTACTCTGTAGGTGTTGCTGGGTGGGATAAAACCTGTCCGGGCCAGTGGCCAGGGAGACTGTAGTATGTGTCGACAGTGAGTGGAACCCCTATCAACTGGCTTCACGCTAACAAACCTTTGGCACAATCAGCACTGAACCGCGGGTGAGGAATGTGGAGATTCTCCTAATTGCAATTGTGACTGAAGACAAAGCTGCCAACGCCATGCTGCAACAACTGAAAACGGTGACCATTAATGTGAATTCCTTGCTCGCGGAAGGGTTGACCACTATGCAGGCTACCACCAGCAGGAAATGACAGATTGACTGTGGCAGATCAATGGTATGTGTGTACGACTACAGGAAAGTGAGGCCGATGCGAAGCGCACTATTGAAGAATTGACCTCCAGGGCTGCTTCCATACGGTAGGCTGTGGATGACCTCGAAGCACACATCAAGGGAGAACGGGCTGAGAAGGCACGTGAAATCGAAGGCCTGAAAAAGGAACATGATTTCCTTATTGCAGAGAAGGCTTGTATGTGGGATGACAATGTACGGGTTGATCAGGTGATCACGGAAGCTTATAACCATGTGCCAGAGCCCACTGAATAGGTGGACGTGCTCCACCGAGTGCAGTGACTGGGGGCTGCCATTATTCAGTTGCAACAGGAGAACCACGCATTGAAGGCCTAGATGAATCTGGGTACGCCTCAGGTTGAAGTTGATGAACGAAGAAGGGAAATTGAGGAAGTTGCTACTTAGATGGAGGAGCTGGAGATGTAGGCATCCAGGCTCATGGCCGACACTGTACAATTTTGGGGCCACATTGTTCATGATGAGCAAGTTGAACATCTCCCTAAGTATCAGCAGGAAGCTGAGGGACAGTTGGCCACATTGAAAGCGGCAATGCACACTATGCCACCACTGGAGCAAGTTGCTAAGTCTAAAGAGCTAAAATATTTGCAACAACGTGTCGCCAAGGTGGAAAAGCAACAGAAGATGCACGCGGCACAGTTAGAGGAGTTCCAGGACAGCGACAGAAAATTCATGATGCAAGCTAGTGAAGCTTTGCAGGCAGTGCAGAAATGTCGACAGCAGGTAGTGGAAAAGCTTACAGATCACCCATCTGCCGAAGACGTAGTCGATAGTCAGTCAGCAGCTACAAAAGCCAAGGAGGTGGTGCGGACATTTGAACAACTGTATGAGGAATTCAAAGTCAAAACGATGGAGTACACCGTCTCCAATTGACGTGGATCGAGGGCGAGCCACAAGATTGTGTTGGCGGCCTGTTGGCAGGCGGTTTGGTAAAGTGCTATCACAACATCTCCAATGTTGTGATAAGGCAGAAGATGGCACGAGAGGCAACAAGCGAAAGATTATTTTATGCATGTGTGGGTCAATCGTACCGCAGATTGCGTGTTTTGGGTCATTTGGACCACATATTATGTATTGTCAAGTCAATTATACTGCAGAGTGCAGGTTTTTGGACTAGGTCAGTTAGATATTGAGTCAATTGTCCATAGTGTCGGTTAACAAGTTGTTAGAAAGTGGACAAGAGTTGTAAGGTAGAATCCTATATATAGATAATAATTGTAAGTGTTAAGGAAGAGAATCGAATGCGGGCGATATTATGCGAAGCTCTGTTGTTGGTTGTATGTTTTTCGGGTATGTTTTGATGTCAAGAGTCATTGCGGAGATCTAGTTTTTGCAGAGACATTGTATCTGGGTCGACAATGATAATATGATAAAGCTATTTTAGTACAATCTCTGTGTTCAATCTATTTAGTTATGGTAATGTGGTGTTGCACTATACAAATAATGTCATGCTTCTTTGATGCAATACTTGTTTTACAATTACTGTCGTTGCAATGAGGAATGTCTTGGTTGAATATTGCTTTAAATACCATGTTCAATGCTTAGAAATATCTGTCCCAGTTATGCAATAAGTTTAAGTATTACAGCCGCAACCATCCTCCTTCATTCGGCGGAAACATGGTTCCATCTGCTCTTTTTGGACGCCTTAGGTGAGATCTCATCTGCTCTGCAGGTGTTGCTGGGCGAGATAAAACCTGTCCGGGCCGGTGGCCAGGGAGACTGCAGCATGTGTCGACAGTGAGTGGAACCCCTGTCGACTGGCGTTGCGCTAACACCTGGGTCCTCGACAATCTCCAATGAATGCCTGGACATTATGTTGATGCTTCGGTTCTTTTTAGGCTACGAATGCTATCAACACTAATAACCAACTATAGTGAAAATGATTCTAGGATACGAATGCTATCAACACTAATAACCAACTATAGTGAAAATGATTCCCACTATCTTGTGTCTCTCTGACATCGTCTAAAAACTCGTTCAGGAGATAGCTTGACCAGTTATACACAGTTCCATCCTTGCCTTCCCAGCTAAGGAGACTGCAGTGGCCGACACCTCGATCGGTATGCATTTCCTCAGAAATTTCCCTGCGATTAGTTGGACTATGAAATGCGTAGCTTTATCCTTGATTCCAGTTGTTATATATCCATGGCTTCTCTTGAGAAAACCAAATTCATCCTTCATCCTCTTGGAAAGCTCCTTGTCCTTGGTTTTTCCTACGAAATCAGCTGCAAGGTCAGCACCTCTCTTACTTAAGTGCGTAATCCGATAGATGAGATCGATATTAATGTCGATCTTGTAGTCTAGCCACAAGTATCCTTGATGCGTACATGACAGTAGTGTGCACACAACTGCGAAGATCTCGGGGCTTCTGTCAAAGTGAGGAATGCACAGTAGATTCACCAATACGGATGGTTGTAACAGCGGGAGCCAGTCTTGTGCATGATCTGTCGATTTCTTTGTGGCTTCACTATATTTGCGGCACTTATATTGATCTGGATGAAATTGAGGATACTTCCCTTCCTGCAGCAAGTCATGATCCGAGAACTTTCAATCTGGAATCCGAACGAGCAAGTTATCCAACACACGCATATGCCTTGACATGGGCGATAGTGGAATGCCATACTGTGGATTCTTCATAAGTATCACAGGTGTCGTACCATCCCTCCTTGGTGAAATGTATTCTAGGATAAGCAGGATGGGTCTGTCGCGAGGTGATTCTGGAGGACCTGGCTTCGAAATTCCTGCGACCTTCATTTTTTCTTGTTCAGTGGCCTTTTGCTTGTCTTTCTGCTTCTACTGTGATATATTTCGTGATGAATTTCTAGGCGGTCCCCCTTGTTTTGGGATTGATTGCTTTATGGGCATCTTCATGACTCCTTCCAAACTAGAATGTTGGAAGTCTCTTAGGATTTCATCTAAGGTTTACTGCTCAGACATACACTCTCGGGTAACTATTTCTCTCGACTAGTAAAAACTTGGAAATTACATACAGTAAAAATCAAAATTCATGGTAAAAACCCGTAACTATGCTTTCTTTACTATTTATAGGCACAACAACATTAAGGCGGGCCCAAAAATGGATATCTTAGCATCAAATTCCATGTCCGTTGCCCAAATTTCACCTAGATCTTGGTCCTTTTCCTTCATTTAATGTGTCTTTCAACGGAAAGATATGTCTTAAAAGCGTAACCAGCCGGTTCTCAAAACACTGTATAACGACTATTTTTCGACCAAAAAGCTATAATGGCTAGTTTTCCCTTAACTTCGCATATGGCTAGGTGGATCCACGAAGTTAACTGTGCATTTCCTTTCTCCTGACTTGAGCTTCGCATCATGACTCGTTTCTTTTACTTCGCAGTTTCCCTTGATTTGTGTGCTTTGCAGCACCTCTTCTTATATTGTAAAACTGCGCATTTTATCAAAACTAGGTGCAGACTCTTCCCTATGTTTTAGTGTCCAATTTCAACTGCACTTGACACTTAAAACTTTCTTTTTGTGGCTTAACTGATATCTGGAGGAGTAGGACTATCCCTGTAAGGCTTTAGTTTACTCCCATTAACAAGTCCTTGTAGGTTTTCTCCTAATAATGTGGCTAACTGAATTGCGCCACCATTAGTAACATGTTTGACAATGTATGGTCCTAAATAGTGCATGTTAAATTTTCTAGGAAATTTCATAAATTTACTATCGTAGAGGAGGACAAGGTCTCCTACCTGGAAGAACTTGTACTTGATGTGCCTATCATGCCGTGCTTTTTCTCTGTCTTTCTACACTTGTTGGTGAAAACCTCCTATGAAGCGATCTTCCTCCAATACAACTAAGTGTAATAATATTTCATCTATTGTCTCCTCATCATCCATATCTGTGAATGCTGCAACTCTCAAACTTGGTACTATGTATTCCATGGGCATGACAAATTCCTGTCTATATGCTAATCTGAAAGGTGTGTATCCTTTCAACTTTTTACAAGTTGTCCTATATGCCCATAACACTGCCGGTATTCTTAGATCCCAATCATCCATGTTTGTATTGCATACCTTGGTTAGCACATTTTCCAGTACTTTATTAAAGGCTTCTGCAGTGCCATTAGCTTGTGGATGATATGGTGTGCTCTTCTGATGGTAGATCTGAAATTATTCTGTCAGGGGTTCCCTGATCGCTCATTAGAATTTTTGGACATCCAAACCTTGTCAAGGTGTTATAAAAAATAAACTGCGCGATAGTAACTACACTATAGTGCTTCATTGGTTTTTCCTCTGCCCATCTGTTTAGATAATCTTTAGTTGTGATGATATATCTCAGACCAGTTCACTTTCCTAGTGGGTTAATAGGTCCCACAAAATCAATATCCCATTTATCAAAGGCTTCCAAATCTAGTTGTAGTCTCAATGGAATCTCATCTCTATGAGATGGCTTACCTGTTCTTTGGCATACATCGCAACTTCGACAATGTTCTTTTGAATCTTTGTGTATGGTAGGCCACCATAGTCTTGATCTCAAAAAAATTTGCGCAGTAGCTCTTCCTGCGTAGTGTCCTTCAAACACTCTTGAATGTGCCTCTGCCAATATAATAGGCTTTTCATGTTCTAGTACGCATCTATGCAATACTTCATCCGGTACCAACTTATATAATTGTCCGGCTATTAGATTAAATTTCAACTGCTCTTACCACTAATTGTTTCTTCTGTTGCGTAGTAAATTCTGTAGGTTTTAGTCCTATAGTGAGAAATTCTCTAATATCTATGAAGTATTCATCTGCTATCTAGATAGAAAATAACTGCGCATCTGGTAGACTATCCTCTAAATTACTAGGTTCTTCACATGACTCAATGCTAGAGAGATGGTTAGGTCCTGAATTCAATCGTCCTGGCTTGACAATGATTTCAAAATCATACTCCTGAAAGAGTAAGAGCCATATACATATTCTTCCCCCTAACACTGGTTTATTGACCAAGTACTTCAAAGATGAATGCTCAGTAAACATACAGAAATGCGAACCTAGCAGATAGTGTATAAACTTCTGCAATGCGTACACTATAGCTAAGCCTTCCCTTTCTGTTGTGGCATAATTATTTTCTGTTGAAGATAGATTTCTGCTTGAAAATACGATGGGGTGATCTATGCCTCCCTCACCTAGTTGAGCTAATACAATTCCAAGTGCTATAGATGAAGCATCTACATGTACATAAAATGGTTTATTCCAGTCAGGAAAGACTAGAATAGGTGTTGTAACCATTTTCTCTTTCAATGTGTCCAATCCTTTTTGACAATATTCAGTCCAACTGTACTTTGATTCCTTCTTATATCTGTCTTCTGCAGCAATTTTGATTTGATGGTAGCCAGAAAATCCATTAGTGAAGGAGTATGCTTCGTTTCCTCCAACATTATCTAGCACTTCACTTGTAAATGGAGTAGGAAATGGATCATGCAAAGATGCATCGTTTAACTTCCTAAGGTCCACACAAATTTTGATCTCGCATTTAGCTTTCTTGTCTTGAATAACCATGGGACTTATCCATTTTGATTCTTCTACTGGTTCAATAATTCTTGCATCAAGGATTTTATCAATTTCTTCCTTCACTCTTTCTTTATATCTGGGATTTACTCTGTAAGGCCTTTTCTTAATAGGCTTTGCATCATGCTTGAGAGGTATTTTCATAACTCCCAAATCACCTAAAATGTCTTTCATTTCAGAAAACTTGGTAGGGAATAAATCTTGATATTCGCGCAGTAGTTCTGTAATCTATCCTACTGTTTCTTCATCCTAGAAATCCCCAATAGAAGCAAATTTTGGTTCATTACCAGTACCAATATTGATATTTCTAGTCTTGAAATGATTACCTAGCTCTGGAATTTCTAAATCAGGTCCTTATACATTGTGCTTTCCTTCAGACTCATGTATATTTACATCGCGAGGGTCTTCATATCCATCTTCTTTTAACGCGAATTTATAGCACTCAAGGGTATGTTCCATCTGTATTGCCCAATCTGGTTGCTTATGCACAGGTAACGGGACATCATTAAATATCTTCTTTTTAATGAATTGTAAAGCCTCATTGACACCCGGACAATCATCCTCAAAACTGAAAGTGGATTGAAAGTCGTTTATCATAATGTGCCAATATGTTGTGCTTCTGCGAAGTTCTGCTTCGACATACCAGTTCTTTGGTATTTGATCCAATGTGTGCAAAAACATATGAACCCATTCTGTCTTAGGTATATGCATCCATGCTTTCAAGAAAAACTCTATATGATCTCTAGGATCAGTCTGTCCATTGTATTTTTCTTGTACAATCTCAGTTTGTTCTACAAATCTGATCTCCATCATGTGCTTACATTCTTTCCATGTGTTCAGGTTCTGCTTATGCACAACCCACCATATAGCAGGTGTAGCTCGTAATGTCGTATCCAAAGATGCTAACTTATATTCATATGAAATTAATACTAGATATGGTTGAAGAAACGCATGGATATTACCCAACCCATCATAAGTAGGAATTGGACTTACCTCTGTTCCAATCCAACGTAGTGACTTTGTTATCTTCGTGCATCATCTTGCTAATACTTCATGCATTCGACTCTTCCAGTTCTCCATTCCTGCATCTGATTTTGATATGCAAGAACTGTCGCATCTCCATCTTAATGTTCCATCATCTGTAGGATTAATGTAATCTGCTTGATTCACTGCCATCTTGTAGATATTATCAAGTTCTTGAGCTCTACATTCTTCTCAGACTGGTTCAACATATCTAGTTCCTTGTGAAGGATCCAAGGGTGCGATGACCCTGATATCCGTTCCTTCAAATATCATTTGTTTTTTCTTTAGATTGATAATTGCGAGGTTATCCATTGCCTAGTCAATCCCTAATAATGTAGGATATGGATTGTTGTCATCTATGATCTTGATAACCTCAAAGTCTGCTTTACTTTGCACTCCATCAATGTCAACGAGGACACTTGATAATCTCCCAAAAGGTATAACCTTTTGTTGATTAGCTAGTCTCAATTGTATAGGTGACCATGAAAACTTTGGATTTCTCATCTGTTCCCATGTTTGTTTTGTCTAGACATTCACCTCTGAGCCTAGGTCGAGAATGACCTGGTTCATTTCAAAATATCCGATCTGCGCATTTAGCCTCATTTCTTTTCCTGTCCTCTTATGGTTCTTGATATGATGAACTACTCTGTGTGCATCATTTACTATATTACTCTATTCGTAATGGCCTAATAGGTTATGTAATTCTCCTAAGGCGTTTCCATGTATTAGCATCTTTATGCAGCTCTGTAGGAACTGTGTAATAGGACTTATCTATTCTGGCGAAGTTCATGATTCATCATACAAGGTCGACATATATAGTACCGGTTTCTGGTCACTTCGCAATTGGGTCCTTATAGTTGAAGGTTTGAAGTTCTGAAAGCCTTTTCTTGCTTCCATGAATACCTTTTTCTCTTGGTCAGGGTTAAATGCATGCATTTTTCCAGTTTCTTTTCTTACCCAAGGCCCATCCGTATGCTTTGGTCTGTTTATGTGATCTTCAGAAGTTGAAGCTTCGTTTGTCCTGTCATTTCCTATCACGGCTCCACTTCGCATCACAACATGTATGTTGCGATCTTCGTTTCTTTTCTCAGCTGTAATCATCTGAATATTCTGGTTCTGTCCTTCTAGTCTCTTCTCTTTCATTTTGTCTTGCAAAATGGGACATGCTTCAATGACATGGTCAAATGAATTACAGTACTTACAAGTAGTGCAAGGGTTCTGACAATATCTTGCTAAATGTCCAGGTTATGCGCAGTTATAACATACAATCTGACCTCTTCCTCTTCCTTGGCCAATGTTACGTCCTCTTCCTCTGAATCCACCACATCCTCTATACGTGCCTTGATCATACTGCGCATTTTCATTATTATGATGTGCTTCTCCTTGGATTCTGTAGAAATCATGTTTTCTTTCTATCATGAGGTCATATGCTCCGCAGTTGGTATCATCATGGATAACTGATGTGCAGTATAGGATCTTTGGTGTCTGTACATACTTTTGAAGTATGTAACAATCCTCTAGGCGATGTCCTCTACATCGAAAAATCTCACACCATGGTCCTTGCTATTGATTTAATGGATTCGGTGCTCCACTAGCGATGTAATATCTGAATACAGGGAAGTGTTCCTTAGAATGTCCTTCTCCTTTACATTTAGTGTACCAAGCCTCTTCTCTTATCTCTTTTCCTTTCTTTATGTCTTGTAGCTGTAAAGTCAAGTTTGATAACTGTGTCTGTATCTGTACCATTCCTGTGCTAGTTTCTCCTATGGGCGAAGCTTCTAGTTTCATCGCAATTTCTAATGCTTTTGTTTGCAATGTAACCTTCTGTTGCATCATTGGTAATCTAATTTGAGGCAACAACGCAGCTATGAACCATTCTTGATGCTATTGCGGTGCTATTTCAAATCTAACTTGATCTAACAACGCTTTGAATTTCTGGTCAAACTCCCACACAGTCTCATTAGGTTTCTGTTTGATTTATTTTAGCTCTCAATGCACTGAGATTATGACTTAGGTTTCTTAAATTCTCTAATCAGCGCAGTTTTGATATCCGTCGACGTTCTGTTCTGTCCAACAAAATATTTCATGAACCATGTTAAAGCTCTATCTCTGAATGTAGTAACTCGCTGGGCTTGCTTTATAGCATCATCCTGTACTTGCTTAACATTCCATACAACTTCACAGAGAAAGCAATGTTGCTCTGAATCTTCCAAACCAATTCCTTTGAAAATCGGTAGCTTAATATCGTCTGTCATTCTTCTTCTAGGAGGTGTAGTGTTCTGAAACGATGATGTTCTACCCCTGCTTGACTTATTCTGAGTACTAGCCACTGCAGTATTACTATTACTAGTGTTCTACAAACTAATAATATTTCTTTTGTCCACTCTGGGTTTCTACGGAGTAATAGGCTGATAGCCAATCTTTCTAGGTTCTGTTTCACTATCAGACTCAACCTGATATGAGTTTCACTATCTTTTCATTCCTCTCACTTCAATTTTGACATGCTGGATCACTCATATCACTATAACTATAAGCCTTATTATCAATCACATTTTTGTCCCATCCATGTTGATATTTTTTGTTATGAAATTCCAATTTTTCGATCTATATTCTATCCATTTTTAATAATAAATCTTAACTGAAATAAAAATAGGATGAAATATTGAAAATCAAAATTTAGGTCGAACTATTGGTTTAGTAAAAAAATGAATTCAAATTACCAAAGTGATTGAAATTTTAGGTTGAAATATATACCATAATTGAATTGTGGTAAAAAACAATTGTCACTATTTAGTTGTGATATGTTTTATGTTTGAGACTTAGTATGAAATGTCAAACATTTTAGTTAAGTTTTTGTAATTTTGAAATTTAATTTATAAATATAGATATTGAGATTATAAGGTCATTTGGGTGAAGTTCGAGTAGTTGAGAGGAAAGTTGTTATTTTTCCTTGCCGAGTTTGAATCCTACTTTTTGACATGCTTTTTCTTTTCTTAAGCCAATTATTAACTTTACCTTGGTCATGAACCTTCAAAAAATTGGTTTACCTTGAGTGCCATCCTCACAATAAAAGAAGGTGGTTAATAATTTTTCATAAAAAATATAATATGTGAAAAAAAAATTAAAATAATAAAAAAATTATTATTATTTTTATGATTTATGATTTTGTAATTTAAGATAAACCGTTTATTACTTTTAATATAATATAATATATATATTTATGATAAATAAAGAATTTCCATTCTTAAAAAAGTTTTAAAAAATTATGGAGTAACAAATGTAGAATATAAAATTATACTTATTATCATAAAATTATGCACAAGGTAAGCAATATAAAACATACTATAGAGAGTTTAAGTGAGAAATAGGACTTTTTATATATATATATATTTTTTAAAGAAGTGGTTCGCCGTTTGTTAGAGGGCTAGTCCACCTAGGGAAATGGTCACCACCTGCTATTCTAGAGAATCAAGGTGGCACAAATTACAATCATTACAATATGGGCTCAACAAGAGCAATATGTCACTTACAAGAATTGAACCTGGGTGGGGAGGGTAACAAACATTCCTCCCAACCACCCAGGCTACAAATAGAACTTTTTATATGAAAAAGCAACACGCAAATATGTCAATACCAATAATTGAACAAGTCAATGTCATTAGCCATTAGTCATATAAGTCGGTAATACCATGAGTTAGAAAGATGCATTATTAGAATATTTACTATATAAAAAGCAACAATAATAAATATGAGAGTATATATCTGCTCCATTGTCAATTTCTAAAGATGTCAACATTATGAAGGAACAAATATACCCAACATATTATAATAAGGCATAACCACTACTGCTAAAACTAATAAGCGTTCTTAAAAGGAAGACGTTGCACCTTAAACTACTGTTGTTGACATAATGCATTTATTAAGGAAACAAGACAATACAAGGAATGCATTTATTAAGGAAACAAGTCACTAAAAGTTATGAAAGTTATAAACAAAGTTATTGGACAATGTGGTTTATTGATAAATTTTATTTTATCAAACTTAAATTCTGCATTAAAATATTAATGAAAAAAATTCATAAGAATATTTTTAATAATTTATAAAAGTAGTTATTGAATGAAGATTCACTATCATATCTTATTGTTGTTTTTTATATAATAATTCTTCGTATAATGTTTCTTAGCTGTTATGCCAATATTAATAATAATAAGATTGCTTCCAAATTGAAAAACTTTAACATGTAGTGGTGGTGGGGAGAGACTATATCTCAATCATAGTAAACATGTATGAAGGCAGAATTTTGAAAGCTTATTCAATGATTGTTATCTTTACTAGAAAATATTTATTTAATTATTACTAAGAGTTATTAGTTTGATTGCACTGAGTAGCCAAGTGCTTTACAACTTAGTATGGGGAAATGTTATAACATAACATTGTGTAACATAATACAGCATGTTGTTCCAATTAAAAAATTCAAATAATATGTTTTAAACAAAAAAATAATTTTATATTGATTTCATCTTAAACATAAATATATCAATCACAAAAAAAATCAAATATCTTAAAATGTAAATTTTTTCTTAATATTAAAATAAAAAAAGTACTTAATAGATCTGTGTTTTAAACAAATCTATCCTAATTATAGTATTATTTGATATCATTAAATTAAAAAATAATA
This sequence comes from Larix kaempferi, assembly GCA_027924585.1. Lineage (NCBI taxonomy): Eukaryota > Viridiplantae > Streptophyta > Pinopsida > Pinales > Pinaceae > Larix > Larix kaempferi. The sequence continues at coordinate 297,349 of BSBM01000097.1, forward strand.
ATATATATTTTTTAAAACATTAATATTTATTTATTATTACATCAAACAACATCTTTTATAAAATTATAAAATATTAACTAAATAAAAAATATATATTTATTTTAATTTCAAATTAATAATTTTATATATTTTAATAAAAAAAATTCAATAACATTTTACCAATTTATATATAGCTATTAAAGTAATTTATAATTTTCTATTAAGGAAGTTTAATAAACGACCCAGCACGAACTATTGAAATGTATAAGGTTTGAGCCAAATAATATCTAGTTACCAGCCTCGACCAACTTATAAGCTTCTACTCAAGAAATCTAACGACCTGCATTATAACTTCCTTTATAATGCAATGTGAAATAAGATGTTTGAACTTTATTATCATAAATTTCTCATCCTGAAAAGTGCAATGCAAGATTCAATGGAATGGAGTACTTATACTAATTAAAAATGTATCCATTTTTCTTAATTCATGGTAAATTAAGTGTTTTAACTCTAAATATATAAGAATGAAATTATTTGAGATGCAAATTTTTCTTCAAATTATTAATATATACAAAATGTTTGTACTTCTAAATAATTGAAATCTTTCTACTGAAAGACGAAAGATTAAAATTATGATAGATTTACATTGATTTAATATATTAGGTTTAATTATAATAACATCAAGTAATTATACAAAATCCACCACATTTTTGAGCGGCACATACACTATTGTTTATATTTTTGGACTTTTTTTCTTTATAGCAATGATTCTGAGACTGAGACATTATGGATCCTGTGTGATCTACCTTATTATTGCATATATTATAGATTTTTTGATACTCGACGTTGAAAAGCTTTATATCTGAAAGAGCTCTCAGAAGCTTTTATACAATATGTAATTTGATTATTCTATAATGAAATTACGCTTTTTTCTAAGGAAAAAAAAAAACATCGAATAATTAAGTAATTGCAAACATTATGATAGTGTTAAGTTCTATATTTTTTTCCAAATGAAAAATTCTTCTATATTTATACAAAAAGAATATGTTGATCGTCAAGTCTCACTAGCGCGATTGGTATTAGAGGGGTTTCGTTTGTTAGGCGACCCATGGTTCGAAACTCAACAGTGGTGGGAGGAGACATAAAAAAAATCCATCCATGCTAAGGGTTGGTGTGGCCCAGATTGGGTGCGATCCTCGGGTGATTTTGATGGCTTAGATGCCCCTGGGTCGTGGTTTCTTAGGCCACAGTCCACTCCCGTAAATTACAGAGATTTGTGGAAAGAAAAAGACTATGTTAATCATAGATATGAGATGTTTTGTGACCGACAAACTTGACCTCCCACAAGACTAAGTGAAATGAAATGGATTGGTACCCTAGATTTATTGCCCTTAAGAGAAGAAAAAATCCATGTAAATAATCATGTAACTATGCTCTCTCGCATTAATTATGAATGAATCGAGTAACAAGGAGGATTCATGCAGCTCACGCACTTAGTTAACACATACATCAACTTGAATAAAATTAGTACTTTGTATCACAAAACTAAATCACTGTGCTCGTGCATGTGAAATGATATGCATGACATGGGCAAATCATTGGAATAGATCATATATTGAACTTGGTGTGCAGCCCTTTGTATACACTCGTTTTTTTAATGTTTTTTTTAAAGCTTTGCAAAAAAGGATTTGTATTGCTAAAGAAAACTAATGAATGTACGATATAACTCAATAATAATAAATGACCTAGGGTGATGAGTAAAGTAAACAAGGGAGAAAGCTGCAAGGAAACTAATTCCCTGTTATTATGAGAAATGTGGATGTTTTACTATTTTGCCATGTGGATGTTAAATCTGGTCATTAACGCATTGATATCATAGTGGAGTAATGAGTTGATGAGTGGAGTAATGGGATGATGACACCCATAACATAGCTGAGGCTTAAGAGTCCACGCGTTGATGCCTTTTAGCAGAGGCTTAAGAATTAACACTCTGGCCTTCTTTAGCGAAGGCTTAAGAATTAATGCTCCGACACCCTTCAACGTAGGCTTAAAAGTTAACACTCAGACATCCACACGTCCACATCGACGGCTTAAGGATTAAGCCACAGATACACACACTAAGTTGTTCTGATTTCTTTCCTTGTTTTTCATGAATGGCATTTCAGTAAAAGCACTCATCGACGTACATGCATATGAAGAAAAACTACGTTATATAGAAAGTGTGAATGAAGTATCATGACAGGACCTGTAGATTAGATTAAACTAATATTTTAAAAAATGAACTAAACAAATGTAGACAAATAGAGGTAGCAAGGATAGGTCTACTTCAACTTTTATCTAGAATCAAAGGAACCTCCTTATCAGGTTCTTCTTCTTCACAGTAAGTGGCATTGGTGCTCTCAACTCTGGGGAGGGCCCAAGGTTTCACTGATAATCTGAGGGGTGGTTGTAGGAGTGTATTACTATGATTCAAAAGCAGTCGAGCATAGCTCATTGTGTTGAAGTGCACTGCCAAGTAACGTTCCGTTCAGGGAGGTAAGGTAATTACGTTCTTCATTCGAACTAGATAGAGGTCTTTACTAAATTTTAACTAACTCATGGCATGCTCAATTAACTCTTAACCTAGCTATGTTAGGATATTGAACTATTGTTGTAGCTCACCACATGTATTTGATTCTTCCCCATTCATACCTAGTTATATACTATGGTACCCCACTCTGTTTACAAATCATATATTGGTGGGTTTCTCACACCGAATGGACGCCATATTTTTTGGGCTACTGCATGATTACAAACTATTACAATATTCTATTATATTGTGTTCTTAAACGTTGTAGACATCGTGAGTGATTCATCAAAGAAAAGTAAAAGCTATAGGTTCAAGGAAGATCTAGCTTGCTCTTGATATAGTCTTGTAATAGCTCCCCTCAAACCCACCGGAACAAGGAATTACTTCTATTTGATTCTTTGATGGGGAGTAAAAGAATAAAAAATGTCAAAAAGAATTTGTATGACGGGAAAAGATGAATACAAATTTCAACTTTGGATCCCGGTACCGACAGTTGTCAAGCCATGCTGCCATCATCACTCACGGTATTAGGTAGATGGAAACCAACGGCCAGTAAATTGACAAATATTCTTAAAGTTGGCTAAACCCTTATGTTTCCTTTCTTTTCCAAGTAGATTTCAATGAAATTCCACCATTTTGTTGATACAACATGTGTTGAAATTATTTTTAAAAATGAATGAATATAAATTTTGAGACCATTTTAAAATTGCAATGTATAAATTTGAGTCAAAATTATGTTAAACGACGATGAGAAAAACAAATACCAAAACCCACTAGAAAATAAAGCATTTAAAAAAAAAATCCATGTTACCATCATTCTCTCCTCGAAATAGAAAAGACAACTCCAAATTTGTATTGTTCTTGCTATGTATTTTTTTCTAAACGTATGCTTTGACCTTATTTCTACAAATAATTAGATCACATACATAAAGTACAAACCCACCATAACTGCAAATCTATGTGATGAATCATAGATTATAGTATTCCTATTGTAGGCATGATATAACATTAAATTCTCACTTTCACTTTACTAAATGTTATTGCTATGGGTAGTGTTATTGTCAAGTTATTACCTTTTCACTTTGGGTTGTTTTTTTTCATCATTTTTTCTTTTTAATTATTTATTTTTCATCAACGTTTTGATTGTATTTTTGTAAAATGATGATGGACAATGTTTGATATACAAATTTGACTTTTACTTAAATAATGAATCACCTCTCTCAATATATCTAATTCTATTACCTATAATTTTATTTGATCAAAAACATGTTATTTATAATTTTATTTTTACTCTTAAATTATTAGTTATCATAAATTTAAATTGTTATAAACATTTAAAAGAGAAAAAACATAGCATTTACTAATTTCAAGTTTTTGAGGTCTAACACCTTTATGTCCATGTACATAATGAATTTACATTAACCTAAACCTAGAAGAAAAGAATCCTTGCTTAGAGTTTATCATGTAAGCTAACTTGCAAAGAAATTTAATGGATCATATGGAAAATGAATGACATTTCCTTTCTATAACTGCAAACGAATCCAAAGAGTACTACCTTACTCGACAAATTAAATTTGTCATTGAAGTGTCACCTTTCAAGTGATAATACCTATTCTTTTGCATGGATTCTTTCCATTTAGGTTTTTCTTTCTATAGCCTTTATCTTATAGCAATACTTGTTAGAAGCTATGGTGACATTGCCTCCTCGTGGCTCTTGTTTTTAAATTTTAAGTGGTTAATAATAAAATTATATAAAATTATTGATCGAAATTGAGTTTGTCAAAAATATTATAATATTTAAATCAATTATTTCTTCAAATATGTCTATTATTACAATAATCTAAATAATTAAAATATTAAAATATTTTTATCAGGTAATTTATTTTTGAAAAATAATTTCAAACAAGAAGTTGAGGCCCTCAACATTCACATAGATAGCAGTCAACCTGGGAACTTGACCCCATGACCTACTACTTGCAACTCACGACACTCAACCACTCAAGCTAGCCTAACGAACTCATAATAAGAAATATTTTTCTACAACTTACATATTTTAGTTAAAAGTAAGTAATAGTAATTCTTTCATATTGGCCAATAAAAAAATTAAAGTGATTTAGAAATTTAGACACCCATAATTAGAGGATGATAAATAGCATATCATAATTAGTGGATAATAATAATAGTGAAATATAATTAAATAAAAGAGAGAGATGTAGTTAAATTTCACTATTACCTCATTATGTATCCAACAAGCTTATAAGTAGGCTATTCCATGTAAAACATATGCTTGAATATTGGAAAATAGGTTTTGCTTTATTTATTTTTCTATCTCATTATGTATCAATTGGTATCAATGACCTAGATAAGACCTAGCAATGACCAACTCTCTTAAGGATGTGCAGTAAATGAAACAACAATTGATTCATAATTTTTTTTCCAAATGGAGCCTCATAAAACCTTTCACAACGAGGATGTCTCACTTACATATATACAAGCTCAATCTTTACAACAATGACAAAAAATTTTACTGTAGCACACACAAGTGATCCAACAACATAATCATGTGATCATCAGGTTGTTTATTAGATTTTCGATCTGAAGATTAACAACCCCACATTAATAGCCTCTACCCTAGATTGGGACCTGTTATGTGGTACCGGTACAAGTGCACCTGCAAAGGTTCCCCAAGGAGAGGGGGTCACTTTATGACCAGGAGGGTTGTTTAGCCAACCTTTTCTCAGTAGGGGTTATGGAATGACCCCCTGGTTTCTCCCTTGGAAGTACTATGGCTTAGTGGCATTGTTGAATGCCTCATGAAAGGGCTTGAAGCCCTAAGGTTGGTGTCTAAGGCTTCCAGGGGTTGATCACTGGGTCACATGACCCCAACATTGATTCATCATTCCAGTAGCAGGTGTTTCATCACTGAGGCACCTATATATCCTCCATATCACTTTACACGCCCTCCTAGCCCTCCAATTCATCAGTGCCCTCTCTCTCGGGTCCTCCTTTGATGATGACGTCATCCTTGAGGCCAGACTATTATGCTTGATTAGGGTTGCGTTGAGGGATTTTCACTACTGTTGGGGTTAGATGGGGCATGACGACCCACCCCTCCGCAATATGGCCTTCAGAATAGGATGATTTGCTCATTTTTTAGTCATTTTAGTCATATGTGGGTAAAGACTGGGAAAAATACCCCAAATTACCCACAGTTTTGCTTATTTTATATTATTATTTTTAATAATTTTAAGTTGACGTTTGATAATTTCAAATTGACATTTAAAAAGGCATGCCGGCTTGGATTTTATTTATTTTTGTAAAGTGAGTGTGAAAAGGTATAAATAAACTTTTCCTCGCTTCATTTTAACACAATAACTTATGGGATAAAACTTTTAGTTTTATTTTTACCCTACTTGGGCTCATGGAGTGATGCACACATCTTAAGGATGGATGTACTTGCTATTTTGGGGACAAATATTTGAAGTATCTTTGTTCTTGTTCTTTGCTAAGGTGATGCTAGGAGTTGTTTGATTAACACATGCACAAGGAGGTATCTAAGTATTTTCTCTTGATATTTCTTTGTTAAATGTTGGATGTTTGCTTGTCTAAGGTTGAATGGTAGCCATTAATGCTGCATTTTGTCCTAGCTAAGTCATTTTCAGCCTTTAGTTACCCTAGCATTGTCAAACTTGAGCTTTAAGTCTCCAAATTTTGTCTTAACTAAGGCTTCTTTAACCAACTCTTGTAGTCGTTGAAGAACACCTTGGTTTGCCAAAATTGGAAAGTTCCATCTCAAGAGGAGGGACATCCTCCTTGATGCCCTAGGGTTAGGGTAGAGACTCTAAAAACGTAGGTTGCTTTTCCTGTTCTTAAAAACCTAATTGTCTGAGTTTTGTATATATTATGTTAGATTATATTCTGATTTATGTGTTTTAGAATTGATTTTTAGTTATAATTTTCAATTCTTTTTTTTTTACAAAACCTTAAAAGGCCCTAATTTATGTTTGAAACCCTAACTACAGAGACCTATCTTTCCTAGTGACCTTCGTTGCCTCCCTCACCTTCCTTCTCCCTCCTCTCCATTGAGCTCAGCCTCCCCTCTCTACCCTTCTAGACCCTTTCTCCCTTCATTGTACCCTTCGCTCCATCTCCTTTTACATTCGTTTCCTATCCCTTTCTGCTAGTTTCCCTTTCTCCATCTTCTTCACGACCTCCTCCCATCTCCTTTCCTTCCTCTCTCCTCCTCCATTCATCTTGACTTTCTCTTCCCTCCTCTTTGACCTTTGCTCTCCTCACCTCCAAGCTCGGCCTCCTTTCTCCCTTCATCCTACACCTTCGAGCTCCATGTTGTCACCCTCGCACCCTCTTCTTCGACTACCATCACCCTGCTTCCCACCTGAATCCCTTCACCCTACTCCATCCACCTTTTCCCTTTCTGATTTTCTCAACCTTTTTCCTTGTACACAACCCCTTTCTCCCTTCGCTGCCCTACTCATGTCCCCCTCTTCCATCCTTATCCTCTAGCTCGTGGCTCCTCCTTCCATTTTCTTGGCCTTTCCACTACCCCCTCATCCTTTCTTGTCAGCTTTACAATAGGTCTGCCTTATTGTCCACCCAACACCTACCATACAAACAAAACAACCAAGTTAATATTTTAGTTTTTATTTTGGATAAGTGTTGGAGGTTTTGAATGATCAAACTATGGTAAATATGAAGTATCATGCAGATGTACCTACTGTATAGTAGGTTTAAGAAATCGGTGTTGATTTATATTTACAAGGGCATGCCATATACAATTTTATGTGTTATCAGTGATCTTATTGGATGAAGTTTAAAATATGGATTTTATATATCGCAGCCCTGATATTTCGAGTACATATAGTAAGTTAAAATTGTGTCTTCAATTATCAAATGCTATTGATGTCTCAGTGTTAGTATGGGATGTTTTCATTATGAACAGTCTTCTAGTTGGATGATTGATGCGAATCTAAAATCTATGATATTTTACAAGCTGTTATAATTAATTATTATTGTGGTCTTTGATCAGTGAATGGAACTTTAATGTTGCTTAAAGCCTTAATGATACTCATATAAAATTGATAGTGACAACTACGTTTCTGATGTATATCTTTTAGCAAACTCTGATATAAGGTGCTATTTTTACTATCATACAAGTGCTTGGATATTGGTATTAATCACAACACATGTTTGCATGATAAATGTTCACAAATGATTTCTTGGATGATAGCGGCATTAGAGTATTGATCTTAATATTCGTGTGAATGTTCCCATACTTCATTGGTTGATTCATGGTTAAGTTATTAATGACTGATCTCTTCCATATGCTAAAACATAATTGATAGTTTCCATTGATGCATTATTTACTTGCTTTTGTCCCGCTCATTGACTCCATATAGGCACTGGTCAAGCTAACATTTGCATAGAGAACATAGCCTTTGGTTGTATTAGTGTCTTGCAGGATATCAAAAGGATCCTTCCCCTTGGAGGTTCCGACACTCCGAATAAGTTAGAATCGTGATCGAGGTGACATTGGGTCACAGTTCTTATATTTGATTACTGGGAATAGCCCTGCTAGTTTTCCTGGTAACAGTTTTGGCACCATTGTCGGGGATATTTCAAAGATTGAAATGGTTTATTTGAAGTCATTTACACCCTCGAAAAAAAATGATACTTGGTGAGAAACCTGAGGCAAGTATGGATTGGTATTTTGAAAATATTGTTGAGGACTAATCTTGCAGATCTTAGCTAGCGACTCCACTCATTTAAGGCAACTCCACTCATCAAGAAGCAATTCGGAACAATCACCATCATCTCAGGTACGCCCTTGTTTTAGTACTTTGGTGAGATTTTTTGAGATAAATTGGAAGGTCTCTCCTGACGACTCCAACTGAAGAAAAAAATAAAGGAAGTAATTTACAAGAACAAAACTGAAAGACAAGATATATGGGGATCCTCGATCCGTTTGAATTCTCAAATATTTCAGGGTACCTGAATAGATTTAATAAACATCACTATCTGAAGTCCATCCTAATGCTCCACAAGGGAAAGGATACCGTTACAACACATTTCATGAAGTTCAAAGAAGTTTTGATAGCGTGGGATATCACAGATGAGGATACCATCATGTAGTTGTTTGTAATGTCCTTCGAAATAGGAGGTGACCATGATATGGATGCTTGGTATGAAGAACTCCCTCCTAAGGGGATATCTTCCTTCCTCCAACTGGTTGAGGCATTCAACTATCGATGGGGCCCCAATGCTAAGGAATAAATCATTATGATAATAAAGGACGATCATGCAGATATTGATGAACAACTCTCAGAGGAGCATGAAGCAGTCCTTGACGAAGATCAATTCTCAGAATATTTAATTAAAGAATCCATTGTTCAGGACTTGGTAAAAGATGTAATATCCCTTATGACTGAAGATGAAGTGATTCCTAAAGATGAAGAGCAAGATTCCTTATTTGAAAAAACTAAATAATATACAGAAATGGTGAATTCTCCATATCCTTGGGTTGCGGTTTCTTATGATATTTTGGCTCTCTTGGAAGAAAATTTCAGGTTTATGGAAGATGATTATTATTGGAAGTTCCTTGGTCCGCCGATGTACGGATATTCAATACCTTGTAGAATCGTGGTAGACCCTCCCCCGAGCACAAATGTGGGTGAATAAGCTTACTCTTACATCAATGGAGATTAGATCAAACCTTTTGCTTTGCTCGACGATGCAGTAGTACAAGATGCAGTGTCTGTTGAGGATGGCCTTATGCAGAGTTTCTCCATTATCTCTCAGTCCATGGTATGCCATAACCAACAGCATTCTACAAGAAGTGTTCATCCATTTTTTTCCAGTAACGGTAACTTGTCAACGATGCATTTCAATAAAACCAGTACAGGCATGTGGACAGGTATGACATTCTTCTCACATTGACAAGATTTTTATTGTTTATCTTTTCATTTGAAATGTGAAAGCATCAATTATATGGTCAAAATTTTCAAAATTTTAAAGATCATGGGGGGTACTAACATGACAAATATGAAGATGAAAAATATGCTGGTATCTCCAAAGAAATGTTCAAACATGTTTGATGTAGGAGCATCAGGACCTAGGCAAATCAGTCGAAGTTGATCGACCAAAGGGAGCCGACCAACGGGGGTGCCGACGACCACTGGTGCGAAGAGCAGGTTGACTTGTCGAAGTCAACAAGTCGAGTAGAAGCAGTCGGGGTGCGGCCGACTGAAGAGACAACAGATGTCGTGAGAGGTCGAGGATCAATAGGAGATAGTCGATAGATGACGAGGAATGTAAGAGGTCGGGTAGTCGACAAGTGGTCGAACTACGAAACGATAGGGTTGGCGAAGCCAAGTGTAATGGGGAAAGGAGTGAACCGACAGGACAGTCGAGATGTGACTGACTGCTGTAGCAGGGTCGAAAGGACAGAAAATTCAAGGGACTGTACCAGTAGCCGTTCGGGGTTGCTGAGGAAGTTATTATAGTTATTGCGAGTAGGTGAAGGACGTGACAGAGGACGTCATGGATAGAGGCTGTGCAGTACGGCTAGAAGCTGACAGTGCAGGTTCGTAGGATTTGGCAGGATCTGCGAACGGAAGGGAATGCGTATCTCGGGATTGTAATAGTCTTGGGAACAACACCCGCAGAGTAGAAGAGGAGGAAAAGACCTTCATTCTAAGGGGGAGAAGGATGGAAAACAGAGAGCCGAGAGAAGAGCGCAAAGCCAGAGAGAGTTGTGAAGAGTCACACCGGCCAACAGCAGAGTGTTGAGATCGAACCATAGCTTAGAGTTCCGTGGTGAACCAGGAGAGGGTGAAGGTCGACACACAGGGAGAACACACCACAGTTACTTCCAAGTTGTAACGGCTGATACCGATTCTAGTTAGTTATTTGCTTACATTTATTTTATATTGTAATCGATTTCAGAGAAGTAATATAAGCCAATCCAGGCATCTTGTTCTACACCTTGTTTGTGTGAGCATTGTGGTTTGTGTCATGTGTATTGTTAAGCAAGAAAGTATCCCATAGGTTGAATTGCGTCAGTTTGGTATCAGAGCTCGGAAGCGAGTCCGGTGGGAGGAGAAGACTATACTAACCTAACTTGCGTCAGTTTGGTATCAGAGCCTGGAAGCGAGTGCGGTTGGAGGAGAAGACTATACCAACCTGACTTGCGTTAGTTTGGTATCAGAGCCCGGAAGCAAGTTCGGTTGGAGAAGAAGACTATACCAACCTGACTTGCGTCAGTTGGTATCAGGTCCAAAGGTGTGAGAATTTTCAGTGGAGGTTGAAAATGGTTCATAGAGGAGTTAATGTCCGAGGATGAAGAGCGCGTGGCGCAGTAGCCATCACAGTAGATCGTGAGATGTTAGATGAATGCGTCCGAACGATGCGGACTTTGACAAATGAAGTTGCAGCGATAAAAAAAAACCAGAGGCGTGGTTGCATTCCTGAAGCGCTAGACCACAACGATGAGGAAGTCGAGGAAGTGGAAGCTTGGGAAGCCGCAGGAGAAGAACCAGAGGAAAAACTCATCAAGCTTCTGACAGAAATGAGAGTTCGGGTGAAGATAGATGTGTGTACATACTCGGGAATCCTAGACCCAGAAGACTTGATCGATTGGTTCAAAGAGATGGAGAAATATTTCGATGTAGAGCAGATTGAGGATCCTAAATGGGTTAAGACTGCATGTCTAAGGTTGAAGGGTCATGCCTTGTTGTGGTGGGACAATGTACAAGCTGATAGACTCAAGAAAGGAAAGGAGAAAATCAAATCTTGGGACATGATGGTTTCCAAGTTGAAGGGGAAGTTCTTACCAAATGACTATGTAATTTCCTTGTTGTGAAAGTTACAAAACTTTCGACAAAAAGAGATGACCATGAAAGAGTACATGGAGGATTTCTATCGATTGTCGATTCGGTCAGGACAAACTGATGGAGGAGAAGAAGTTGTCACCAGATATGTAAACGGCTTGAAATACACTATTCAGGATGAACTCAACATGTCGAGATTCAGAGCAATCGGTGAAGCCTATCAGTTAGCTTTGAACACAGAAGAGAAACTGTTGAGAAATTCTATAGCAGTGACCAGAGGTAGGATGACTGGTCGGGGTGGAAAGACTGTATCCGTGAAAGGTCAAGGTAGCGGCTATAGGAAAGAAGGTGTCGAAGATAGTCAACGCACATAAGGGACATCGACGAAAGAAAGAGCGCAAGAGAACTGACGCAATGGTCATGAGAACCATGGTCGAGGTGCATATGGTCGAAGTGGTCCATCCGATAAGAAGGGAGCTGACAGACCAGCCATAATCTGTTACAAATGCCGAGGAACAGGTCACAAGGCATATGAATGCCTAGAAAACCTACATGCTATAGAAGAGTCAAAACCCAGACGTCGAAAGGATGATCAAGTAGAAGAGAGGGAAGAGTCGGCATCAGATAGCAGTGGAGGTGAGAAAAAGAAGAACCAAAATCTGGCGGTTCAGAGAGCCTTGATCCAGGAAGATCAATGCAACCTGATGGAACCAACACAACGGAAGGTGATATTTCGAACGAAGGTGCGGATCGGAGAATGGTGTTGCAAGACCATAGTTGATGGTGGAAGTACAGAGAATCTTGTGTCGACAGAAGTCATCGACAAGATCGGGTTGAAGTGTCGAGAACACCCACACCCGTACAAGATCTCGTGGCTGCATAAAGGACACCATTTTAAGGTGACCAAACAGTGCCTGATCAACTTCAGAGTTGAAGGATTGGAGGACAGCGTGCTGTGCGATGTAGTTCCCATGGATGCATGCCATCTGTTGTTAGGGAGACCATGGAAATATGATCGTAAGATGATCTATGACGGTCGGGATAACACAGTCACAGTGTGGAAGAATGGCGTGAAAATGACTCTTAAGCTAAGGCGAGGAGAGCCAGCCGACAGTAAGGACAACGTGAGCAATATTTGGGAAAAGCGAGTGTTGATGAGCACTGCCAAGGAATTCCTCGCGGAGGAGGAAAAGTAGTCACGATGTTTTGCAATCATTCCAAAAGGACCATATGTCGATGGAACGACCAATCAGGAGAGCATTCCGGTCGAAGTCGAGGAGCTGCTCGAAGAGTTTAGGGACATAATGGCTGATTAGAAACCGACAGGATTGCCACCGACAAGGAGCATATCCCATCAGATCGACTTGATTCCAGGGTCGATTCTACCAAACAAAGCACCATATAGGATGAGTCCAGCAGAGGGACAGGAGCTCAACCGACAGGTCCAAGAGTTGTTGGATAGGGGATTGATCCGAGAAAGTTTGAGCCCATGTGCAGTGCTAGCAGTATTGACACCAAAGAAAGGTGGGGAATGGAGGATGTGTACCGACTCTAGAGCCATCAATAGGATCACGATCAAGCATCGATTTCTATTTCCAAGGATGGATGACTTGATGGATTTCCTGAGTGGAGCGACATACTTCACGAAAATAGACCTGAAGAGTGGATATCACCAAATTAGGGTTAGAGAAGGAGATGAATGGAAGACAACATTCAAAACAAGAGAAGGGTTATATGAGTGGTTAGTCATGCCGTTCGGATTGACTAATGCACCCAGTACATTCATGAGATTGATGAATGAAGTGCTGAAACCATTCTTGGGAAAGTTTGTCGCAGTCTATTTAGATGACATTCTGATTTTCAGTCAAACCAAGTCAAAAAATTTGGAGCATGTTTGACAAGTATTGCAGAAATTGCAGGAAGAGAAGCTGATGATTAACTTGCAAAAGTGTTTCTTCATGAAGAAGGAATTGGTGTACTTGGGATTTGTAATTTCAGGTAAAGGGTTGGAAATGGACCCCGAGAAGGTGAAGGCAATAGTAGATTGGACGGAACCAACAAGTACGAATGCAGTGAGAAGTTTCCATGGACTTGCTAGTTTCTATTGGAAGTTCATTCGAGGATTCAGTCGGATTTGTGCACCATTGACATAATGCATGAAAAGGGGTGAGTTCAAGTGGACGGATAAGGCCTAGGAAGATTTCAATGTATTGAAGGAAAAGGTCATTGAGATCCCAATGTTGGCGCTCCCAGACTTTGAAAAAGTTTTCTAGGTCGATTGTGATGCGAGTGGAACAGCAATTGGAGCAGTGTTAAGCTAGGAAGGCCGACCAATTGAATTCTTCAGTGAAAAACTGAATGGAGCGAAGCGGAAGTATTTGGTCTATGACCAAGAATTTTATGCGATCATCCAAGCATTGAAGAAATGGAGGTATTATTTGTTGCCACAAGAATTTGTGTTATACATGAATCACCAAGCACTGAGGTATTTGAATACTTAGTCGAAGTTGGATCATAGACACATGAAGTGGGTGGAGCTGCTCCAGAGATATACCTTCGTGTTGCGACATAGGTCGAGAAAGTCGAACAAAGTTGCCGACGCATTGAGTAGGAGAGTTGCGCTGTTGAGCACGACGACTGTTCAGGCAACATGGATAGAGTCGATAAAGGAGGAATATGAGACTGACGAAGATTTTGCGAAGGCGTGGAAGGATTGTCCTGAGCCTTGGAGCATCGACAAAACTCCATATTTGAGTTATTTCATTCAACAAGGTTACCTGTTCAGGGGAAGTCAGTTGTGTATTCCTAGAGGATCAGTGAGAGAGAACCTAATCCGAGAATTTCATAATGGCGGGTTAGCAAGACACTTTGGGATCGACAAGACCAAAGCACTGGTTGACGAGAAGTATTTCTGGCCAAGGATGTCGATAGATGTTGGAAGATGGGTTCGACAATCTCAAGTTTGCCAGTTGGAAAAAGGAAGGAGTTAGAACACGGGGTTGTATACACCATTGTCAGTACCAGAGAACCCGTGGGAGCATCTTAGCATGGATTTTGTGTTAGGATTACTAAGGACTCAGTAGGGGAATGACTCAATATTTGTTGTAGTCGACAGATTTTCAAAGATGGCACATTTCATACCATGTAAGAAGACAAGTGATGCCACAGGAATTGCTGTGTTATTCTTTAAGGAAATAGTCAGGTTGTATGGGTTGCCAAAGAGTATCACGTCGGATTGAGATACGAAATTCATGGGGCATTTCTGGAGAACCCTATTGAAGAAACTCGACACAAAGTTAGAGTTTAGCTTGGCACATCATCCGCAGACGGACGGAAAAACCGAGGTTGTAAACAGAAGTTTGGGAAACTTTCTGAGATGTTTAGTAGTCGATAGACCCAAGCAGTGGGAAAATGTGTTGGCATAGGTAGAGTTTTCATATAACAATTCTGTTAATCGATCGACAGGATTGAGCCCATTCCATATTTTTCATGGGAGGAGTCCACATGTTGTGGCATATTTGGTCGAATTGTCGACAGAAACCAAGAAGAGCGCGGATGCAGAATCATTCGCAGAGCATATGCATGAAGTTCATGAAAATGTGCGAAAGCGCATCGAGAAGAGTAACGCGGCCTACAAGTTGAGAGCCGATCGGAGAAAGAGGCTACTGTCATTCCAAGAAGGGGACTTAGTCTATGCATACTTGTGGAAGGAGCGATTTCCGACAAGAACCTATAATAAGCTGAAGCTGAAGAGGATAGGACAATGCAGGATTCTAAAGAAGATTTCAGACAATGCCTATGTGTTGGAATTGTCGGAAGACTTGAACATTTCAGCAATGTTGAACGTCTCAGACCTGTACAAGTTTGAAGAAGGGTCAAGCAGTAGTAAAGGGGAAGGAACCAGTATCGACTGGACATAACAGATTCTAGACCGACACAAAGAGGGGATCGCAGAAGTAATCGATGAACGTGAAGTGGGGCGTATCCGTAGATCGCGCATGAAGGAACACTTGGTGCGATGGACAAATGATGAGTTGCAGGAAGCAACATGGATTTCCAAAGAAGAGTTCAGGAGACTAACGGAGCAGTTGAATTCTTTTTCACCTAGGGAGTCTGATGTAGGAGCATCGGGACCTAGGAAAATCAGTCAAAGTTGATCGACTGAAGGGAGATGACCAGCGAGGGTGCTGATGACCACTGGTGCGGAGAGCAGGTTGACTTGTCGAAGTCAACAAGTCGAGCAGAAGCAGTCAAGGTGTGGACGACTGAAGAGACAGCAGATGTCGCGAGAGGTTGAG
Organism: Larix kaempferi; assembly: GCA_027924585.1. NCBI lineage: Eukaryota > Viridiplantae > Streptophyta > Pinopsida > Pinales > Pinaceae > Larix > Larix kaempferi. Next base: position 313,041 of record BSBM01000097.1, read on the forward strand.
GATCGACAGGAGATAGTCGACAGATGACAAACGATGTATGAGGTTGAGTAGTCGACAAGTGGTCGAACTATGACATGAAAGGGTTGGCGAAGCCAAGTCTAATGGGGAAAGGAGTGAACCGACAGGACGGTTGAGATGTGACTGACTGCTGTAGCAGGGTCGGAAGGACAGAAAAGTCAAGGGACTGTACCAGTAGCCGTTCAGGGTTACTGAGGAAGTTATTACAGTTATTGCGAGTTGGTGAAGGATGTGACAGAGGACGTCATGGACAGAGGCTGTGTAGTATGGCTAGAAGCTGTGCAGTATGGCTAGAAGCTGACAGTGTAGGTTTGTAGGATTTAGCAGGATCTGCGAATGGGAGGGAACGTGTATCTTGGGATTGCAATAGTCTTGGGAACAACACCCGCAGAGTAGAAGAGGAGGAAAATACATTCATTCTAAGGGGGAGAAGGATAGAAAACAGAGAGCCGAGAGCAGAGCACAGAGCCGAGAGATTTGTGAAGAGTCACATTGTCCAACAGCAGAGTGTTGAGATCGAACCATAGCTCAGAGTTCTGTGGCGAACCAGGAGAGGGTGAAGGTTGACACACAGGGAGAACACACCACAGTTACTTCCAAGTTGTAACGGTTGAGGCTGATTCTAGTTATTTATTTGCTTACATTTATATTATATTGTAACCGATTTCAGAGAAGTAATATAAGCCAATACAGGCATCTTGTTCTACACCTTGCTTGTGTGAGCATTGTGGTTTGTGTTGTGTGTATTGTTAAGCAAGAAAGTATCCTATAGGGTGACTTGCGTCAGTTTGGTATCAGATCCTGGAAGCGAATCCAGTTGGAGGAGAAGACTATACCAACCTGACTTGCATCATCTTGGTATCAGAGCCCGGAAGTGAGTCTGGTTGGAGGAGAAGACTATACCAACATGACTTGTGTCAGTTTGGTATCAGAGCCCGGAAGCGAGTCTGGTTGGAGAAGAAGACTATACCAACCTGACTTGCGTCAGTTGGTATCAGGTCCAGAGGTGTGAAAATTTTCAGCGGAGGTTGAAAATGGCTCATAGAGGCGTTAATGTCCGAGGACGAAGAGCGCATGGCACAGAAGCTGTCACAGTAGATCATGAGATGTTTGACGAATGTGTCCGAATGATGCGGACTTTGAAAAATGAAGTCACAACGATCAAAGAAAACCAAAGGCGTGGTTGCATTCCTGAAGCGCTAGACCACAACGATGAGGAAGTGGAAGCTTGGGAAGCCGTAGCAGAAGAACCAGAGGAAAAAATCATCAAGCTTCTGACAGAAATGAGAGGTCGGGCGAAGATAGATGTGCGTACATACTCGGGAATCCTGGACCCAGAAGACTTGATCAACTGGTTCAGAGAGATGGAGAAATATTTCGATGTAGAGCAGATCGAGGATCCTAAACAGGTTAAGATTGCATGTCTAAGGTTGAAGGGTCATGCCTCATTGTTGTGGGACAATGTACAGGCTGATAGAATCAAGAAAGGAAAGGAGAAAATCAAATCTTGGGACAGGAGGGTTGCCAAGTTGAAGGGGAAGTTCTTGCCAAACGACTATGTAATTTCCTTGTTGTGAAAGTTACAAAACTTTCGACAAAAAGAGATGACCATGAAAGAGTACACGGAGGATTTCTACCGATTGTCGATTTGGTCAGGACAAACTGATGAAGGAGAAGAAGTCGTTGCCAGATATGTAAACGGATTGAAATACGCTGTTCAGGATGAAATCACCATGTCAAGATTCAGAGCAGTCGGTGAAGCCTATCAGTTAGCTCTGAATGCATAAGAGAAACTGTCGAGAAAGTCCACAGTAGCGACCAGAAGCAAGATGACTGGTCAGGGTGGAAAGACTGTATCCGTGAAAGGTTAAGGTAGCGGCTACAAGAAAGAAGCTGTCAAAGATAGTCGACTCACAGAAGGGAAATCGATGAAAGAAAGAGCACAAGAGAACCGATGCGATGGTCGTGAGAACTGTGGTCGAGGCGCGTATGGTCGAAGTGGTCCATCCGATAATAAGGGAGCTAACAGACCAGCCATAATCTATTACAAATGCCGAGGAGTGGGTCACAAGGCATATGAATGCCCAGAAAACCTTCATGCTGCAGAAGAGTCGAAACCCATACGTCGAAAGGATGAGCAAGTCGACGAGAGGGAAGAGTTGACATCAGATAGCAGTGGAGGTGAGAAAAAGAAGAACTAGAATTTGGCGGTTCAGAGAGCCTTGATCTAGGAAGATCAACACAAGCCGATGGAACTAGCACAACGGAAGGTGATCTTTCGAACGAAGGTGCGGATCAGAGAATGGCGTTGCAAGACCATAGTTGATGGTGGAAGTATAGAGAATCTTGTGTCGACAGAAGTCATCGACAAGATTGGGTTGAAGTGTCGAGAACACCCACACCCCTACAATATCTCATGGCTGTAGAAAGGACACCATGTTAAGGTGACCAAACAGTGCTTGATCAACTTCAGAGTTGAAGGATTGGAGGATGGCGTGCTGTGCGATGTAGTTCCCATGGATGCATGCCATCTGTTGTTAGAGAGACCATGGAAATATGATCGTAAGATGATATATGATGGTTAGGATAACATAGTCACAGTGTGGAAGAATGGTGTGAAAAGGACTCTTAAGCCGAGGCGAGGAAAGCAAGCCGACATAAAGGATGGCGAGAGCAATCTTTGGGAAAAGCGAGTGTTGATGAGCACTTCCAAGGAATTCCTTGCGGAGGAGGAAAAGAAGTTGGGATGTTTTGCAATCATTCCAAAAGGACCATATGTCGATGGAACGACCAATCAGGAGAGCATTCCGGTTGAAGTTGAGGAGCTGCTCGAAGAGTTTAGGGACATAATGGCTGATGAGAAATTGGCGGGATTACCGCCGATAAGGAGCATATCCCATCAGATCGACTTGATTCCAGGGTCGATTCTACCAAACAAAGCACCATATAGGATGAGTCCAGCAGAGGAACAGGAGCTCAACTGACATGTCCAAGAGTTGTTGGACAGGGGATTGATCCAAGAAATTTTGAGCCCGTGTCCAGTTCCAGTAGTATTGACGCCAAAGAAAGGAGGGGAATGGAGGATGTGTACCGACTCCAGAGCCATCAATAGGATCATGATCAAGTATGGATTTCCATTTCCAAGGATGGATGACTTGATGGATTTCCTGAGTGGAGCGACATACTTCACGAAAATAGACCTGAAGAGTGGATATCACCAAATTAGGGTCAGAGAAGGAGATGAATGGAAGACATCATTCAAAACAAGAGAAGGGTTATATGAGTGGTTAGTCATGCCGTTCGGATTGACTAATGCACCCAGTATATTCATGAGATTGATGAATGAAGTGCTGAAACCATTATTGGGAAAGTTTTTTGTAGTCTATTTAGACGACATTCTGATTTTCAGTCAAACCAAGTCAGAACATTTGGAGCATGTTCGACAAGTATTGCAGAAATTGTAGGAAGAGAAGCTGATGATTAACCTGCAAAAGTGTTTCGTCATGAAGAAGGAATTGTTGTACTCGGGATTTGTAATTTTAGGTAAAGGGTTGGAAATGGACCTCGAGAAGGTGAAGGCAATAGTAGATTGGCCGGAACCGACAAGTACAACTGCAATGAGAAGTTTCCATGGACTTGCTAGTTTCTACTGGAAGTTCATTCGGGGATTCAGTCGGATTTGTGCACCATTGACAGAATTCATGAAAAGGGGCGAGTTCAAGTGGACGTATAAGGCCCAGGAATATTTTGACGTATTGAAGGAAAAGGTCACTGAGAGCCCAGTGTTGGCGCTCCTAGACTTTGACAAAGTTTTCCAGGTCGATTGTGATGCGAGTGAAACAACAATTGGAGCAGTGTTAAGCCAGGAAGGCCGACCAATTGCATTCTTCAGTAAAAAACTGAATGGAGCGAAGCAGAAGTATTCGGTCTATGACCAAGAATTTTATGCGATCATCCAAGCATTGAAGAAATGGAGGCATTATTTGTTGCCACAGGAATTTGTGTTATACACGGATCACCAAGCAATGAGGTATCTGAATACTCAGTCGAAGTTGGTTCATAGACACATGAAGTGGGTGGAGCTGCTCCAGAGATATACCTTCGGGTTAGATGGGGCATGACGACCCCCCCCCCCTCCACAGTATGGCCTTCACAACAGGATGATTTGCTCATTTTTTACTCATTTTAGTCATATGTGGGTAAAGATTGGGGGAAATACCCCAAATTACCCATAGTTTTGATTATTTTATATTATTATTGTTTTAATTTTAAGTTGACATTTTATAATTTTAAATTAACATTTAAAAAGGCATGTTAACCTGGATTTTATTTATTTTTGTAAAGTGAGTGTGAAAAGTTATAAATAAACTTTTCCTCACTTCATTTTAACACAGCAACTTATGGGATAAAACTTTTAGTTCTGATTTTTACCCTTCTTGGGCTCATGGAGTGATGTGCACCTCTTGAGGATGGATGTACTTGCTAGTTTGGGAACAAATATTTGAAGTATGTTTGCTCTTGTTCTTTGATAAGGTGATGCTAGGAGTTTTTTATTAACACATGTATAAGGAGGTATCTAAGTCTTTTCTCTTGATATTTATTTGTTAAATGTTGGATATGTGCTTGTCTAAGGTTGAATGGTAGCCATTAATGTTGCATTTTGTCCTAGCTAAGTCATTTTCATCCTTTAGTTACCCTAGCATTTTCAAACTTGAGCTTTAGGTCTCCAAAGTTTGTCTTAACTAAGGCTTGTTTAACCAACTCTTGTACTTGTTGAAGAACACCTTGGTTTTCCAAACTTGGAAAGTGCCATATCAAGAGGAATTCCATCCTCCTTGATTCCCTAGGGTTAGGGTAGAGACTCTAAAAACCCTAGGTTGCTTTTCCTCTTCTTAAAAACCTAATTTTCTGAGTTTTGTATATATTATGTTGGATTATATTCCGATTTATGTGTTTTAGACTTGATCTTTAGTTCTAATTTTCACCTTTTTTTTTTTACAAAACCCTAAAAGGCCCTAATTTATGTGTCAAACCCTAACTACAGAGACCTATCTTTCCTAGAGACCTCCCTTCCTCCCTCAACTACCTTCACCCTCCTATCAATTGAGCTCGGCCTCCCCTCTCTACCCTTCTAGACCCTTGCTCCCTTCATTGTCCCCTTCACTCCATATCCTTTCACCTTTGTTTCATATCCCTTTCTATTGGCTTCCCTTTCTCCATCTTCTTTGCATCCTCCTCCCATATCCTTCCCTTCCTCTCTCCTCCTCCATTCATCCCAAATTCCTCTTCCCTCCTATTTGACCTTCATTCTCCTCACCTCCAAGATCGGCCTCCTTTCTCCCTTCATCCTACACCTTTAGGCTCCCTATTGTCTCCCTCCCACCCTCTTCCTTAGCTTCCATAACCATGCTTCCCATATGAATCCCTTCACCCTAATTCATCCACCTTTTCCCTTGCTGATTTGCTCGACCTTTTTCCTTGTATGTAGGCCCTTTCTCCCTTCACTTCCCTACTTGCATCCTCCTGTCCCATCCTTCTCCTCTAGCTCACAGATTCTCCTTCCATTTTCTTGGCCTTTCCACTACCCCCTCATCCTTTCCTGTCAACTTTACAACAGGTCTGCAATAAAATTGCAGACCTTGTTTGTGGCTTCCTTATTGCCCCCCAAAAACCTGTCATACAAGCACAACAACCAAGTTAATATTTTAGTTTTTATTTTGGATAAGTGTTGGAGGTTTTGAATGATCAAACTATGGTAAATATGAAGTATCTTGCATCTGTACCTATTGTATAGGAGGTTTAAGAACTCAGTGTTGATTTATATTTACAAGGCCATGTCATATACAATTTTATGTGATATCGGTGATCTTATTGGATGTAGTTGCAAATCTGGATTTTATATATTGCAGCCTTGATATTCCGAGTACATACAATAAGTTAAAATTGTGTCTTCAATGATCAAATGCTATTGATGTCTGAGTGTTAGTATGGGATTTTTTCATTATGAACAGTATTCTAGTTGGATGATTGATGCTAATCTAAAACCTATGATATTTTACAAGCTGCTATAATTAATTATTATTGTGGTCTTTGATCAATGAATGGAACTTTAATGTTGCTTCAAGCCTTAATAATACTCATATGAAATTGATAGTGACAACTACATTTCTGATGTATATCTTTTAGCAAACTCTTATATAAGGTGCTCTTTTTACTGTCATACAAGTGCCCAGATATTGGTATTAATCACAACACATGTTTGCATGATAAACGCTCACAAATGATTTCTTGAATGATAGCGGAATTAGAGTATTGATATTAATATTCGTGTGAATTTTCCCATACTTCATTGGTTGATTCATGGCTAATTTATTAATGACTAAACTCTTCCATATGCTGAAACATAATAGATAGTTTCCATTGATGCATTATTTACTTGCTTTTGTCCCGCTAATTGACTCCATATAGGCATTGGTCAAGCTAACATTTACATAGAGAACATAGCATTTGGTTGTAGTAGTGTCTTACAGGATATCAAAAGGGTCCTTCCCCTTGGAGGTTCTAACACTTCGGAGAAGTTAGAATCGTGATCGAGGTGATATTGGGTCACAGTTCTTATATTTGATTACTGGGACTAGCCCTGCTAGTTTTCCCGGTAAAAGGACCCTAAGGTAACTCTTCCACAATTTGTAGATGCATTTGATGGTGAACAAATGGATGTGTGGATCATATATTTATCCTCATATTTCAAACCTAAAACTGAACTATTAAGTGTGATAAGATCACTTTGGTAGCCATTTACCATGAGGGGTTGGTGGCTTAATGGTGGGAAAATACCTAACATACTTGGATTAAATATACCTCCCTTTGTGTGGAAATCAATAACAACATGGTTCATCAAATTCCTAGTGCCATCCATAGTTAGGAAACCTTCTAAATATCCCTTTAGTAAATCCTACATACTATATTAAGAGTCTATGGGCTTGATGGCTTCAACTAAAACAATTTTCTAGCTAGACCATTCACTCGTACATTGAAGTATATTCCCAATTTCTAATTCTATATAGGTCCTTATCATTAAATTTACTTATGGTATATTCCCTTCTATCCATCATGAAATTTCCTTGGCCCATAGTACATCTCTTTGCTTAGATTTTCAAAAGGCTCTTACCACTAAAAATGATTTGGGAAAGAGTCATATTGCCTTTAATTCTGAACCTTTTTTGTCTCCCAAACTAGCGACCCCCCCCCCCCTTTCTTCACCTTCTCCTCCCCACACTATCCAGTACCAGAGTTTTCTAAAAACAACCTCTCAAAATACAACACATTGTATTGCACTTCAATACACATTCTGCTAAAGTTTTATTCCTTGAGTTGACCACATCTACTGTACCTCATGAGTATGTGATTGATGTGGATAGTACCACTAAACCAAATCCACAAATAATACATATGAATCATTATTCTACTCCTTCAATGCATGCAATGATATTTACTCACAACTGATGAATTACAAATTGTGTGGTACAAATTATTATGGACAATGACAATCAAAAGAATTTGGTCCCATCTTCCCTTGTTAGGGCACTAGCTCTATCGAACACTCCTCATCCCCACCCATACCATCTCAGTTGGGTAAACCAGCATAGATCCATCTTAAATCCATATCTATCAAGCACGAGAGGGATCCAATTTCTTGATGTGTATTTATTTTTTAAAATTTAAAGTCAAGAAATTTGACCTTTCTTGATTGATAGATCTGAGTTTAAGTTTTAAGTTTTTATTTTATAAACGAACATTGATTTTTTAATTACTTTTCATAATATTTTATTTTATGAGCCAACATGAATTTTTTTAAAATACTTTCCATAATTTTTTTTATTTTATTAGCCGACATGAATTTTTTTAATTATTTTGTTAGGAACAAACGTTACAACATCTCCCCCACAGTGGGTTGTAGAGCACTAAGACTCGGTGCAACAAAGGTACTTAGTTCTTATTGGTGTACCAACAATGTGCTATCACCTTTGCTATTGGCACTCATTTCTGCAACATGATTCTATGTGGTGTAACCCCTATGAATTGTGTTTCCTTGCTTCTAGGTATCCCTTACATGTTTACACAATTCACCATGTACGACTCTCTTACTATTTCTTACTCACATTAAAGATGGACACATGTATCACTTTCACTCCTTGGAAACACCTCTCCTCTCCCCTCTCTCTGGAAATGATGTTACCCGATTGGTGGCTATCCATAAGTGTTTGCACCTTTCCATTCTTGCTCAAACCACCTTTGATCCTCCCGCACCAAACCCAACCTCCTTGCCTCCTATATTTCCCACCACATAGTTAAAATATATGCCACCTCATCATTTTTCCAAACACAAATATCCTTAGAGGAAGCAACGAGGAAGATATCAAGGAAGATGGAATCGAAAGATTAATGGACTAGTACACACTCCAACTAGAAAAAGAGGATATCATGGAGGATAAAGTAAGAAGATTGAAATTTTCAAAGTTCCATCTTAGAAAAGGTTGACGATGCATAAGTACTTGGAATGTCTTTCCTTAGAGCACCAAGAACTGACAACCCAAATAGTTGTGGTCTAAACTAGGATGCAACAACTATAGAGAAACAAGTTTCAAAGTAATGGTTGGGATGGGGTGAATCTGTAAAGGATCCAGTAGTAGAGATGGCTCACATTCTTAGGTTGTTAGTCAAGAAAGCGATTCATCAAGTCACAATGGGATGGAAATGATAATGTATCGGCTCCACCATTGTTTTCACAATCAATGGTATCCATTAACACCTCTTAGGCCAATACAATTACTAAAAAAAAATTGGATTGTGAGTTACAATCATTACTAATATAGTGTTGAACCCCTACAATGAAGAATAGTAGTATAGTTTGTATGATCACAAAAGACAGAATTATAGAAACATGTGGAAATACTTTTTTGTAGATATGGCTAGTGATTTTTCCATTGGATTGGCATCGACTATTGCCACCTCACTTTCTCTTCGAAATAAAGATGACCATAGATATGTTTTTAAGAAAATTGTAGTAAGGATTGGCTACCATATAGGATGGCCCTCTTAGTGATCATAGACCACAATTGATAAAACAATAACCATGCATCTCTAGTGAGTGCCGCATATGCTTCAATTAATGCATAATCCAATGTTTTGGTATAACCCATGTTGAAGATACTTCCAAAAACCAACGAATCTTTTAAAGATCCATAATTCTTAGAAATCTTGTCGAATCTTACTAATTCTTAAATTTCCAACCATAAAATGTTTGACGATATTTTTCTAAAAAAAACAAATTTCTAATGATTTTATATAGTTTATGGAAATTTTGGTGATGTTTATAGTGAAATATTTTTATCTTGTTGAATTTTGGTGAATCATTTAAAAAAAAGGAAACATGTAAATCTTTTATTCGAAAAAAATGGAAAATTATCCCATTGCTAAATTTCACCCCAAAATTTTTCCCTACTAAAAATTAAGTCATTGGATACTACTCATACTACAATATTGGACATTATAGAGAATTCACGTAGTGGGCTGATGAGCAAGTCATATGGATACCACTCTACTACTAGTGCATTCCCTATTGTTGTTCCCAACGAAGGTGTAGGAAACAACACTCAACCAATTGTAAAATAAATGTGGGCATCATAAGTGAAGGATGAGCATAGAGCTAGAGAATAACCACATTTGGTGATTCCCTCATTGCATTATGAGCACTATGCTACCAATAATGACAACGACAAGCAAGCTTGGTTGACTAGGGTCACACCATTATGGAAATGGGCAGTGCATTGCATTTGCTTCCTTACTCAAATCTTGGGAAAATTCGACACACTCCTTCCAACGTTGTTGGTTGACACATGGTTAGTTAGTATCCTGCATTAGTTCCCTGCATACCTATGCATTTTTCTGGTTAATCTTGGTGTGATTATATATATATATATATATATATATATCACTCTTGTTACAAGAAGATAACACACCTACAGTCCCCACAGGGATTAAGACTTTCCCTTGTTACATTTTTCATGGATGAATACTCATTTTCCAATTAGTTTACTGCCTCTCTTGAACGGGGAGGACAATGGTGACAATGTTCACTTAAGCATGAATGAAATGGTACAAAAACCAAAACACCAAGGAGTAGAGGATAATAAATAGCATAACATAGTTAGTGGATAATAATAATTGTAGGATATAATTAAATAAAAAAGGGAGATGTAGTCAAAGTTAACGTACTTGTTTTATGTCCATCAAACCTATAAAATGTAGAATAATCTATATAATATATATATATATAATAATTGAAAAATAAATTCTTTTTATTTATTTTTTAATCTCATTATTGAGTCATAAATACATTTAACAATTATATACTCCTTAAATTGTTTTTACCACCACCACATTCATGCTATTTAAAATTAAATTAAAAAAAATAATTTATTAATAATTACAAAATTAAAGAGTTCTTGTTTTTCTTTATTTATTTTTTAGCTTTAATGTGATTCCTAAAGATAGGTAGAATGTCCATTGCAAATGTCTAATACAACATTCTCAAAATTAAAAAAATTAAACTATACGTAATATAAAACTATTCATAACTTTTAATATTATATTAAAAAACATAAAATATAAATAACTTAATAAAAAAACCTTTTATATAATTATGCATTCAATTGCTATCAACCAAAGATGGAATTTGACAGGCAAAATTTTCCAATAACCATCGAATATCTTAGTTAAAATGTGTAAAACATTTGGAGATTTGAAAGTAACCATCAAAATTGATGGACAAGTTGAATTTGAAATTCCATTCCTATTTCCAATTTATTTTAATTTTTTAAATATATCTAAATGAAAGCTTAAACACTTTGGCTTCTTTAGTCCCCACTTAAATTTTCTTTATGAACACTTTAGATTCTCATCAATCAATGATGGGCATGCCATTTATTGCCCATACTTAATGTGTTAGGTTTTCAAACTCTTCCATAATGTCGTTTTCTGATTGATCTATACGTTTGGATTTACAAAACCTTAAAACAATTAGTCATAGCGTGTGGATATAAATTGTAAATAGCATTGATAAGCTATTAGTAATATTAAATTCAAATACATTACATAATTCAATAATTTTTTTGAGTGCAAACGTGAAGCAATGATCGTCTCTCTTTCCCTTTTAGATAATCTATCTCTATCAAAATATCTAATAATCTAATTCATAATTATTAGTATGTTACATTTATAAAATTGTATGTCTATTTAAACGTAAATATAAACATATTTAATTTTTACATATTTTCACTCCTCTTAAGAATGGTCTTCATCGCCGATAATATCATGCCATGATATTCCCATAATTTTCTTTGGTACAATATCACTATCATCACTTCCCACTTTAATCAATGTCTCATTAAATCTTTCACTTTCTTTCGAAATTATATATAAAATAAAGAGTGAATAAGTAAAAGCTTGGAAAATAAGGGAGTGGACATGCAAAAATATTTTATTCAAACAAAAGTTGGGTTCCCTTTTAATCACCCCTCCCATGATAAACTCACTCATTTAATCTTTGTCATGATGGACCAATATAAATCTTATCACACTAGTATTTTGGTACATTAAGTTATTTCTCGTTGCTTTTCTTCTTTCTCAATGTTTCCTTCCCTTCCCTAGTGTTAATAGTTTTCAATTGTGATATGGAATAGCCTCGTTATGCATGTGGTTTCTCGGTGACAGAGGCTAGTTTCAATCTTGGCCTCATGTTACCTCTATTCATGGTTCTTTCATTTCTCTTTAGTTACTCACCCTTTGGAAGGACAACCATGGATCATGGGAATATGTGTGTGTGGTGTGACTTGGATGATGTGAAGCATGATGTTAGAAGATATGAACATGGAATAGTAGAAACATAGAGGATCATCGCAGATCTTGACTACCAATGGAGGTGATGGCATGAGGATTGGGAGGAAAAATTGATTATTGAAATCGATGAATTAGATAGATATGTGGTGGAGACTAAAATTTAGGCGAACCAACTAAAATAGTTAAAGGAAGATATGTGGGATTTCATCCATGTGAAAAGGAGCAAGTTTCTAGAACTGGATCTAAAAGTGGAATTTATATTTTATTTTGTTTGTCAAAACTCTAAAGCTCCAAAGCTACCATTGGTGACTCTTCATCCCAATTTTCAATTGGCCTCTTATGTGTCCCCAAGATCCCAAGGCAACAAGCATTTGGGTGATTATTCGGACTACAACAAATGCCAGTTGCCACGATTGCAAATAGGAAAAATATATGCACCAAGTGAATTCCAACATGGAGACTCAGGGGAAGGAAGGAGCCAGGTATGTGTCAACCTTTTAAATTTATGATAATGTAATGTTTTTCTTATTTTTTTCTTTTCTTTTGGGACAGTTTGTCCAATAAAGCTACCTAATTTTCTTGTTGATAATTTGACTAGATAAAAATAAGACCTTTTGTTTTTCAAACCAACATATTTCATTAAAAATGTCAATTCATTGTATCACAAAGTTGACTAGTTAATCACAACCATTTTCTAACGCAATGATACCCATTACTATTTACTGACAATGATCCTTATGATAATATATATATATATATATATATATATATTTTAAAAAGTATTATATCTAAAACATCAATATGTTATAAACCTAAATTTTTGTATGTTACGATTAACATTTTGCATTAGCATGTATTTCAATCAATACAACTTCTAAGTTTCATGAAGCTCATCACTGAAAGGAATGTTCTTATATAATGTTCATACACTCATCCTAAGGATTTCATCTAGATTAGTTCTTCTCATATGGAAATTCAATAATAATTTTATAAATATTTTTCACAACTCATTGAGTCATTTACTATTATAAGTATTTCTATCTAGACAATCAATTTATGTATTATGTTTTACATTGAATTATAGGTTAGGTTATTATAGGTAAGACACCTCTTTTAATTTTTACGAATTAACTAAAAAAATGAAATTTATAAAATACAATTATAAATAATGATAATAATAATTGATTAATTTATTTCATTTTTAATTATATATGAAACTCATGGTGTGATTCCTTGGTCTCTTCCATCTCTACCATTTATCTATCAACTCATAAACATGATTAGCCACGTGTCCGACACATCCATGCAAACAAAGCATAGAGCATCCATAGAACCATTTAATCCTAGTAGCAGTGGTAATAGGGCCGAGTAAACTATGGCGTGTACTAGGGAGAGCAAATATTGTAAACATAATGTTAGCATTTTTTCTAAATATAGATGTGTTATAAAAGTGAGAAGATTGATGGATGGTATAGGGAGATATCTAAAAATTCGACGATTTGGATTGGAAATTTATTCTTAGTTAATTTTTTTTTTTTTTTTTAATGTAAAATCAAAATTTAGATGTGTTTTATCAAGATTTTGATGGTAGAAACGGATTCAACACCCTCAAAGACTTTTGAGAGACTCAAACTTCTAAAATTTGATAGTTGTAACCTGAATTTTGAAAAATTACTACTAATTTTTTCAAAATCATGATTGAAAAATTCATTCATTCCGACTCAAAACGTCAAATTTTTAGACTACACCGATTACAAAGTAATGAATTTATAAGTACATTGCTAAATATTCATATAATCGATAAGTGTAACATAATAAAATTACATGCTTACTAACTATGATGTCGCATAGTTAGTAATCAATATAAAAATACATAGATAAAGACATAAATGGGTAGTTCTTTGAGCATTGCAATGACCTGAAATCAATGCTCAAGGGTAAATAAGAGCGATCTCAAACATAAGGATTATTGTCTTTTAAATTCTAATCAAAGAGATCTCTAATATAAGGATTATTTTCTTTTAAATTCTAATCAACATTGCATTGCAAACAAACCTTAATAGGTAAGGTTGTGGTGAGTTGTTATGTACATGTGCCAATGCTTAAATTAAAGTAATATGATCATGCTTATTTAAAACTCTAGCATTGCCATGGATTCCATTATATTACTTGGTCCATACATTCATGAAAAAAAAAACATGACCCTGTCTCCTTGTTTCCCACCGAATCAACTGGCAATGATGTAAGAGAAAATGAAGTTGATTATGAAAAACAACTTAAAAGACATGCTACCAACTTCTAATAGGTGATAATATTTTAGAGGTAAAGGTTCTTTGTGATGCATCAAAGAGAGCCCTTCCCACAATTTAAAGTGTCAAAGTGGAATAAAAGAAAGTCTCTGGGATTTGATAAACCTTTGTAATATTAATCCATGATATATAATACACTATAATAATCAAACACAGTTAATTTTTGGCTATAGCCAAATTAGCCAAGCTCATGGGTCTTTATAGTTCCTCACTAATTCACAATTTTCTTCTATGAGAGATATAAGCATGTTGGTGTTGTAGTTAGTCAGTTTTGCTAGAGTGACAAAAGGACAGACTACACACAGTATCTTTGTAATAGGTTGGTGCAATAACGAATAGTTAACGCGCTCCCATAATGTATTGTATCAAATGGTGCAACAATATGTTAGTTAAACAATAGTTAAGGACAGTTAATGACTAATAAAAATCATATTTTCTATATATAAGGAAAGAGGTAGTTGGGAAGAAAGGTTGTTGATGTTTTTGTAATGGTGTTTGGGATTGTTGTTGTCATTAGGGTTATTGTAATTCTAATGGAAGTTATAGGGATGAGAGAATAGAGTAAACTGTAAGAACTTCCAGAAGAGATGAATATATGGCGGCCTCTGTGGAATAAAGATATTGGGGTAATGGCATGTGTTCCCAATTGTGCTTAAGATTTATTCTGTGTTGAACGTAGATTGGTTGTGAGTAAATGATGTTAGACCCATGTTTCCACCTTCATGAAATTCCAAACTATATGTTGTTCCAGTAATTCTTTTGAGAGTCTTGGTTGAGACCTTATTCATTCAATGAATATGGAACATGTTGATTCTCATGAGGTTATTGTTGGTCTGGTGTTTTGAGCCTTAGATCTAAAATTGTGCCAACAAATGATTCCATTGCCGGGATAGAAAGAGTTAGGTATTTTATGAACAGATAAGGACCTGATGTGATAGCCATTGAAGATGGAGATACAAGACTAGTTATTGAGAAAAGTGGGGGATTTTACGCAGCAGGAAACCAAGAACCTACAAATTGACCCACAGAGATGGAAGCAACGGTACATTTGTTGGAATCTGTTTAATACTAAGAGGGGGGTGAATCCATATTAGTGAAGTTATCAACATTTTTTACCTTCTTTCACAAATTAGTATTTAACTTAATCTTGATCTTTAATTATGCATCCAACATAAATAAAACATTCATCCACATATGCACCAAGATAAAGAACATAGAACACACAGGATTTTGACGTGGAAACCCAAATGGGAGAAAACCACGGAATGCTCTTTTGTGATAAAAATAATGCCTTCAAGGAAGCACCAACTTCCTGTGTTTACCAACACCAACTAGAAGGAAGCACCGACCCCCTGGTTTTACAGGCACCGACCTGAAGGAAGCACCAACACCCTGTGTTCTCCAACACCAACTGGAAGGAGGCTACAACCTCCCGCTCCTTGTCTTGTCCCACTGCTTTGATATCCAAAATAATATTCTATCTTAATGATATTTCAACTCGCGCACACTTCTGATCTTCTGTAATTCATTCTGTTGCATGCCACCTTCGTATGGAAACGATTCATTGTCACTGTGCTGCATACACCACTTGAATTCTCATTTCACTCAATTCTTCACTTCTGTTGATGACTATCTTCACGTACTATGTGCTTCTGATCCCGCACTCTGCGCTAGGGTTCACTCTATCTCACTACTACCGTGCAACTGCACTAATACGTGCTTTCAATTGATAGTCTGTTGTTTTGAGATTATGCATCAATATCAGATGGAATTGCGCACTAATTTGGATGTGTCTGTTCTATTTAAGTGCCAGAGTCCCTTAGAAAATATGCGACATACTGTGCATCTTATGATTTGTCCTTTTGGTTTAATGCACTTTCCTTAGATCATCCTCATCATGATGTGCCTACAAGATTCTGTTGTTGTTCTGTCGTTGCGCATTTGATGGACTTCTTTACTTCGCACACTTCACTTCAATCATTCATGCATCAGCCAAACTTGTGCACATATTTTGATATACCTCGGTTCTATCTCTGCGCTTCTCTCTTACATTATTTGTGAAGGTCTGCGTGTTCCCAGCAATACTGTCATTTGGTTCTCACACACTTGCACATACTTATATGATTCTACCTTTCAGTATTTGCGCATCCTTCATAGATCTACAACATCATTCTGCGCACCATCAGTAAATCATTCTACTACATGTGCACACTCAAATCCTCTCTAGATCATTTTGTTCTATCATCGAGCCCTTGATGCCCCGAAAAATAAATCTATATTTTCTACTTGAAGCTCTTATGATCTCACCATCAAGCTTACTTCAAATATCCAACTTGCATCTCTATTTATACATGTACTACATGGATTGTATGTCCACAAGTTGGTTGTGGCATCTCTTCTTCCTTTCTTCACGAATTATGCCTATGCCACATGTCATTATCTGCGTTGTTGATGTGTCATCCTTTGTGGGTCTTGCGCATTCATGGTCCACAACTTAGTGGGACTTACACCTTAGTGATGTAGTCTAATGCTCATGATGTACCATTGCTTTGTGATAGGTTTGCATCCTTACTCTTTGACTTGGTGGATCTTTGACACTTGTGGTACTATCTCTTGTGGGTATTGTGCACCTAATGTATTAATGCTTTGTGGAATCTGTGCATCCATTATCTTCAACTTAGTGGGACTTTGACCCTTATAGTATCATCACATCTGGGACTTGTGCACTTCCTGAGTCTTTAGCTGTGGAATTTGCGCATATGCTAACTTCAACTATTGCAACCTTCTTGAAACTTGTGCGTGTTCTACTAACTGAAAGCATCTTCTGATTGGCATGACTTGCGTGCTTTCAGTACTATTCAACCATAAGCCATTACTTGTTTCTTACACACTACCGATATTTTACCATACAATTTTTTATGCTTGCTTGTGCATTCCATAATCTTCTTTTGACATACTTGCACACATGTACCTTTTTCCATCCAATTCTTTGGTTTCTACCTTAAGAGAGTATGACTTGGTGGACTTGATATCTGCGCAAGTACCACATGTAGTAGGATACATTACTTATGTACTTCTTTGAACTAGACCTTCATAATGTATCCTTGCTTATGTACTTCTTCATACTGGATCTGCATGATGTATCTTCCGTATGTGCTTCCATATGGACACACATCTTCATACTAGATGCAACTTATAGATATACTTCTTCATATTGGAATCTATATCCTTCATCTATCTAACGCATATACTTCTTCAAGCTGTTGTAGGAATATTGTATCCACTTTGACTTCATTTGACATCAATGACTCAAACTGAATCAATTGACATCCTCTTTGACATTAGTTGACATCAATGACGACCATTTTCAACAATATCCCCTGTTGGCATTGATGTCAACACCATATGAAGTTGTGTGTAATATTCTTGAACTGTATGCTTCATCTTTACTTGTTGCAGTGCTCCCCATAAGTTCTTTGGGATTTTGACTTCTCTGCATACTGTTGTCAGTACTTCTTCTAGTTTTTTTTACTTCTGCACATACAAATTATCTACTTCACACTATTTCATGTCTACTACATCTGCATGCTGTCTTGTCATAATTTTACTGTGTTTGTTTCTACTTTATGCTCTTTCACAACTTCTCATGCATCTTTTTTTTGACTACTTTAGTTCTTCTCAGCTTCATGCATATTCTCCCCCTTTGACATCAATGGAAAAGAGGTTCCATTACTTGTGCAATTACTAGTTCATCTTGTATTTTTTGTTGTGCAGGCCTCTACCTCAGATGTTTAGGGATGACTCCCCCTGTCTTCATGCTTCATTTCTTTGTTGTAATTCTACACTGATATACTGCATTTGCATATTGCTTTCATAATTATTTTTTATTGTTTTTCCCGTATGGGTAATATCTTCCTTTTGTAGCTTGACCTATTGTTCCTATCACAACACTTCATCATCCTTTGCGCAATGGTTCAAGTCTGCCTCATTTCGTGCCAACTGTGCAGTGCCAAAAATCAATCATTTACTAGTTTTGCAAAATCCTTTCCATTGACTTGATTGTTTCATATGTCTCATTTATTGCATTGTGTCCTTTCCTCGTCACATTTACTATTGTCGCATCCCTTGCCATGAAAACCAAATATTTGGCATGTTCATCCACTAGTTTAGCATTAAAGTAGATATAGTACTCAGTTCATGTGGGAACAATTACGTGTCATCATCGTACTCAAACTTTTGGGGCAACATCATTCCATCATATGAAGCAATAGATTGGATTTCTGCTTTACATAAACCTTTTCAAATCTTATTAAACCCAACATTCAATTTTTGCGACATGACCACCTTCTTCGACTTGCGCTATATTGAATGCATATCTCATCAAATTAATTCCATGCGCGTGAACGTTTTCCATGCAATTATATAAGAGTTTCATGAACAATGCATGGTTAATTACCTTTTCCACTTCTGCATTTCTGTGTCACATTGCCTTCTGGTTCTTCTCCTTTCTTTTAATGGCCTCCTTTTACCGAAGAATGAACAACTCCCTTGAGAATGTGTGACTTTCAGTTCAAACACAGTAGTCTGAATTCTCATGCCTGAGGGTTGACATGGGAGTCTCGAAACAACAGATGAAGGAAACAAAGTTCCATCATCAATACGCTCATTCACAGGTGAATCTCGGTCATTCTGAATAATTGACTCATCTAACTTATTGGTTTGATAATCTGGAGTGCCAACAACAACATATTTTGAGTTAACTATCCTTGCTTCAGCCTCAACATGTTGAACCACTGTCATCTGTAAATTTTCAACTTCTTCATCCTGCTTGGAAGTGTACTGTGCTAGTACCGATTGACTTGGAGCTTAGTCTTGCACACCAATCAGACACTGAAATTGACCCAGATTTGCAGTTGTAGATTTCTTTTGAATTTCTCATTTTTTCCATCTATACTCGTCTTCTTGTATACACCTCTTTTTGGCATTGGCATAGAGTCTTGACTCATGCAATTTTTTAAACAGACTTATTTTGAATATAATAAAATTATATTTTGTATGGACGCATGTCTATCATTGAACAATGTTTGCACATTTTCTTCATTCATATATATGCAAGAAATCTCCTTCTGTGTCATAACACTTAATTCAACAATTAATATGTTCTGCACTATTTCATATGCAATATAACTCAGCAACAACTTAATGTGTGCATGTATCTGGATTTTTATTTTCTGTGACATTTCCAACTTAAAACATAACCTTGTGCAACTATAATTAATATTGTGATAGACACTTTCTAACCATACTCCTAACTAACATACCCCTTGAATTTCTAATATGCATCATGCTAAACTCAAGGGTCTTACTCAATCCTTTCGAGATTACTAAGGAGGGAAGCAATTGCTTGTTGCATTATATGCACTTGGATTGTCTACATCTTCAACGTACTTCTGAGGAGATTTCCTTATCCAAGATTTATTGTGTGCACTTCTATCTTGATTATGCATCAGAGAGTTTTCACTGTAGTCCCTTTGAATGTGATTTCCTTTGCGCAATAATTATTCATATGGATAGTTCACTTCTCTTCAACAGTACATAGCTTTATGTCCAAAACCATCACATGCATAACATCTCACAGTTTGACAATATTTTGCAATCTGACCAAAACGATTCCATCTTGCGCACTTCTTCCTATTGATCCTTCTTTGGTTAGCATATTTAACAACATTGTATTTGTTGAAGAAACCATCATACCTGAAAGACTTAACAAGATTGGGGCAATGTTCTTTATCGCATACCTTATTTTATGCTTTTTCATAACTAAGGCTTGTTTTGTCTTATGGTGATCTCTAATTGTCTAACATTTTGTTCAAGATTGATGTGTTGTCTCTGAACTTGTCTTTTACCTCATCATAATTACTAGCCTTATTGTTTTCTTGATGTGTGCAAATCATTGTGGCATCTTGGAATTGTTTCTTACCCTTCATCTCAACCAATTTGTCTTCTAGACGAGATATCTCTTTGTCCTTCTCCTCAAGCCGATTTGTCAGCATCTTGATTTTCTGCGCAAATTCTTCTAAAAATGCAGATTTCTCTTCCGCAAGCACTTTGACCTTGTGTTGCGCACAAATCAGTTGTATCTCATAGTTGGTTACCTTTTCACAAACTTCTGCATCAAGAGATTCTTGAAATGGCTTGTCATGTTCCTCATACTTTGACCATTGTTCCTGTAAGAATTCTCCATCCTAGTCAATATTTGCAACATTTTATTCTTCTTTAGATTGACTACCAGTCTTGACCTCTTAAATTCATCCAGGGCACTAATCAATTCTCCATCCTAGTCAATATCTGCAACATTTTATTCTTCTTTAGATTGACTATCAGTCTTGACCTCTTGAATAGGATTTGGAGGTGTAACTTGTTAGGATAATTAATACTCCATCCTTGTCCTACTTAGCATTATTTACCTTTTCCTAGTAGTTGATGACGTTATTTCCCCCCTAACGGTTTGTAGATGTCATCTAGGACCCATTAGCCACCTGATGCGCCCTACACGCATGATTTTAGGACCACCAGATTCAGTTCCCTACATTCTAAGAGCTAACTCAGTGATTTAGTTTAGTCCAACTGAGTTACACCTGAGTTCTTGACTCTAATTGGGGGTTTGAGCTCCAATCACCACTGATTGTGATCTAATGCGCCCTTTTCTGATTGATTTGCATGAAAAAATCACAATTGTGCACTCCTTGGTCAATTAACTGACAATAGCTCGAGTTAGCCTAGTTTTGGTTGAGTTGAGTTGATTTTGGGAATTCTAGAGCACTCCAATGGTGACAATTCCTATGCTATTTTGACATGGATTTGAATTCTCCTAGGATAATCGAATTCTCTCCATTGTAACATATATTTTGACTATACTGATTAATGGATCATAGCACACGTTTATGTTCATATATGAGTTCCAATGCATGATTAATTTTACTTCTCAGTTCACTGTAATTCATCTTTTTTGCTCATTCTTTTCCCTGTGAGGTGTTCTCATCTCTATGATCTGTTGTGTTCTAGAATTTCACATGGTATTAGAACTCAAAGAGCATAGGTTGAGCAGCTGCTTTCAGTAGTGCACCATAAGCCTCTGTATTTCCATAGCAAATCCTGGTGCCATTGCATTGAATTCATTGGAGAAATCCTTTGACGTCTAGCCAGGTGTGAAGGATCTGGATAAAAGTGCCTATTGTCCTAAAACAATGCTTAGTAGAATTTTATCTCCAAATTTGAGAGTTGTTTGCGGGATTTTGAAGGTTTTTCAGTGCAACAGTTTCAGTTTGTATTCTCTCCAGCAATTTCACATGGAGAATTCGAATGTTCCTTTGTCTCCAAGGATCATAACACCCTTAAATGATCTTGATTGGAGGGCTGATATGCAGATGGTGTTGCGCAACAAAAGTCTGTACAGGGTCACAATGGGAAAGGAGGTCGAACCTCAGGAAACTGTTGAGAAACTAAGTACCTGAACATTTTAGATGAAGTGTTTGCTTTCATATGTATTCGTATTTCTAGAGATTTTCTCTTCCACCTTGAAGGGTTGAAGACTCCAAGAGAGGTTTGGTTGAAGCTTGAGACTTTCTTCGGAAATCAAGATGAGATGAGAGGCCATATTCTGGAGAACGAATTAATTACTCTTCAACCCAGCAGTTTCAAAACCATACAATAGTTCTTTTCGGAATTCAAATCCTTGGTCATGCAGTGCAAACAATGGGGAATTGAGAAGAAGGATGAGCAGCTGGTGCTATCCATCCTAAGCAATATTGGTATAGATTTTTCAATCTTTGTTTCTACCTTCCATTCTTGGAGATTGTCAATCCCCAACTGGAAAATTCCTTCCTTAGATGCATTCACTGAATCTCTCATCCAAGAACAAGACAAACTTATTCATATGGGCACCTTGAAAGCCTCCAAAAATCAAGCTCTTGTGGGTGGACAGTCAAAAAGTGTGAATGATAAAGGGAAGAAAAAAGGGAAAGAAAAGAAGCAATTTGAATCCAATCATAAGGAGAAGTTTAATCCATCAAAAGGAGCCTCCATCTCCAAGAAGGATAAGCAACAAGGGTTTGAGAATACCAAGTGTACCTATTGCAAGAAAGGAAACCATCTAGAGAGCTATTGCATGAAGAAGAAGTTGATCAAATGACCAAAATCCTTTAAGAGCACAACATTACCCTCTAAGAAGGCTTAAGGAAGTCTGATTCTAGAAGTGAGACAGATGATCATGAGAGATTCCATGCACTGAAGGATAGATTCTCACAATCACAAGCCTTCCTCATAGATTATGGGGCCTCCAACCACATGGTTGCCTCCAGAGAATATTTTTCTTCTCTAGATCTTACCAATGGTCCTAGTATTCACATGGTATATGATTCTCAGATCTCTGCTGAAGGGAAAGGCACAATACAACTGCATCATGGAAAGTTCAGTAATGTTCTATTTGTGCCTTCTTTGGAAGCAAACTTGTTGTCTGTTTACCAGATGACACACATTGTTTCACCGAAGAAAGTTGTTTTTGGACCTGATACAGTTGAGATTTTAGACATCTCATCCAAGAAGCTAATAACTAAAGGTGTTGCAAACCATGTCTCAAATGCATATGAGTTCTCACATTTGGTTTCCATATTCACATCAAAGTGCTCTCTTGAATCATGTAAAGGATCTTTCCTGTGAAAACTAATATGACTTAGAAACATGTTCTTCTTTATGTAACAATATATGCCTCTGATCCCTATATGGTAGGATATCTTATTCCATACCAACCACAAGACAAATACTTCTATGTTAGGGACCTTGGATTCTTCATTCTCCTAACTTTCAACAAGTAATATAATATCAATTTCACTCAGGATCCAACTTAACATGGTAACTTTACTCCATGGAAAGACACAATAGTTCCAAGAGAGGATCCAAAGTGTCCCAAATTCATATTTATTGTTATATTTTTTTTTATCTCTATCCATAATAATACCTTTTATAGACCTGATTATTTCCCATTTCCTTCCTTTATAACTTCTTTTCTTAAATTAGCTTGATCTTCTGGTATGAGACTTTCATTTTTAAATATTCCTATCCCTTTTATACTTGTGGTTTTACTCAGTATGTCATATTTATGATCATTAGAACTTACCTTAACATAAAGTAACCTATCTTTGTAATTTGTAACCAAGATCAGGAGAAAGAAATTGTGCCCCTAGTTAGGTTAATATTATCGATTAGGGTTTCAAGTGTATGTCATGAAAATTCCCAATGAGAATAACTTAGTGACAAATCCTTAGTGAAAAGGCCTAGTGTAAAAACACATTTGAAATAAATAAACTGATAATTAAATAAAGAAGAAATAAATTATAAACAAGATTGGGAGAAGAAAATTGTGCACTTGAATAGGTCAAGCTCATGGATTAGGGAGTGCTTCAATGAAAATTTCCAATGAAAATGCCTTGTAAAAATGCCCCGTGATAAGGTCTAATGAAAACAACTTTGGAATACATAAAATGATAACGAAATAAAGATGAAATCAATTATAACCAAGAAAGGAACATGTGCACTAGATTAGGGAAACCTCATATATTAAGGTTTAGGTATACGATGAAAATGCCCAGATCTTGAAAATTCCCGATGAAAATTCCTTAGTGAAAATGCCCAGTGAAAGTGCCTCAATGAAAATACCCCATGAAAGTGCCTTAATGAAAATGACCAGTGAAAATGCCTCAGAAACAAATTCCCTATGAAAATATTACTAGGGTTGATTAGAGATTATTAATATAAAATCAAATTAATTGTAGATTATTAACATACAATTATGCTTTTATCATGTCAATTGGGTTCAATTTGAGGGGCTAAGAAGATGAGTGTTATCCTCCCCACTCAAGTTCACTTCCCACTAATGACATCTTAAGCTGTTAATATGTAGATTTAACCACAACCAAATATAAACCTCGAATTCATTGTGTTATAGGTCAAATCTGCACTTCTCCATCCGTGATCACATTTAGCTATCGATCACACAAAAGCACAACTTGGATTGAAGAGCTAGATTGACCTAGGTGATGCATGGACTTGGTTTACCCCTCAGCAGCTGACAAAACCTTGATTTACCTTACATTTTGACATGTGCGCTACTCCTTAGGGATGAAACTAGCGCACATCAGGAAGTGTGCCCTACTCTATTGAACGAAACTAGTGCACACCAGCTAGTATGCCCTACTTTACCTCTTGCATAGTAGCGCACACATCAAGAAATCTTGCAAATGCTGGTTGTAAAGCAGTGAAGTTGCATATTGTGCGCTACTCTACTGTGGAAAACTCGCGCACATATTAAGATGAAATCAAAAAATATTTTAGTTTGATGAATTGGGATTAGTTGAAGTTGGTTTGGAACTTCCCCAACCTCCCAATCAAACTACCTCTTGATCCAAACTGCCTACCTTGTCCCATAAATACAAGGGGGATGCATGAGAGAGGGAACTAGTTAGACTCAATTAGAGAACTAGGAGGAGAAACTATGCATTAAGGGTTTTTATGCTGGAGGAATTCCAAAGTTAGTGTGAAGAGAAGGAGCCCAGAATCCGGTTGCACAAGCACTCTGAATGATCAGGTATAATTGTACTGGTTATTTGCTTTTGACAATACAGGTTGAAATACCCTTCCTGTCCCAATCAAATGTCTAATGGATTGCATATTTGTTTGAATTAAATTCTTGATTGTATTTGATATCTAAATTGCATTTCAATTTCATCATTGTTATTTCAGTCAAGATATGTTGAGGAAGGTATATTTTGTATTGCAGGTTCACCAAACGGAAGATCAAGCGGAGGATCAAGCAAAAGCTAGGATCAAACGTTGTTAATAAGGTATGCCTTCTAAGATATTGATATCTTTCCTTTTGTAGAAACCTATGTGATATGATCAATGTATTTACCTGTCACCCCAGAAGTTGGTAGTGTCCCTCTCCTCGCTATAAGGTAGAAATCCTGAACAATAGACCAGCGACTCCATTGGGGATCGGTTGTTTTCTGCTCTAGGAGACCTAGTTAGTTTTCCTTCTAGTACTTTTTGGTCTTTTTGATCCTCTGAGAGGCCCTGTAGGTCATTGTTACCTGCTTTCCCTTGCTTAACTCATCTCAGTTTTCCTTTTCAAAGCCCGTTTCAGACCTTCTATGACATGTGCACTAGTCTTTTCTACACATAGTAGCACATACCTGATGATGAGCGATGCTTTCACTACTGCATAGTACAACACATCTCCCAGTGTGCGCTAGTTTATGCATTGCACAGTAGGGCATATTCCTATAACTCTCTGTTTGCTGTGGGGATTTGATTTCCACTTGTTTGGTTTGATTTCCAGCCTCTTGCTTTGCCTTCTTAACTGATCCTTGAGGTTTGTAAGCCTTTGTTGAGTCTTGTTAGCCTCTCCTAAGTCCCTTAACTCATCTTTGCTTGCTTGAGTAATTTTGAGGTGTCTTGCTTGTTTGTGACTCTTTTTGAAGACCGCATATTGTTCCTTGTTGGACATAGCTGCACTTTTGTACCCTAGATGCTTGTTGCAAGTATACAAACCTTTGTTTTATAACATTTGTTGTTTTTGGAAACACTAGCACACTTTGACGGTGTCTTGGCCTTTGATTTAGGGTTTGACCCTAAGTTGGAGTCCTTAGGGTGTTTTCAAAAGCTTTTTGAGTCTAGACACTTTTCTGATTGTTTTTCAGTTTCAGTCCAAGTAAGTTGAAGTCCTTTAGTTTGCTTTCTTTAGAGTCTTTGTGATTGTAAGACCATCTTTGGTTCACTTGCCTACCTTTTTGCTTGTATTAGTGCTTTCTTAGGGTTATTGGTGCTTTGGAGCAACCTTTGAGGTCTGCCTTTCCATTTTAAGTGTCTCTTATCCCTGTTTTCTTTTCACTTTGCTTCCTAAGCCCAAATTTTTTTCCTTTAAAAAACTTTGTAGGACAAGTCTTTGTCAAGTCATCGAGTTGATTGTTGTGAGCCTTAAAATTGCTTTTCCTTACTTACATTTCTCTTTTAGGTCTTACTTGCTTCCATTTTCGAGTTCTTTTTCTTTTACATATATCAGAAAAGTCAAAAAATGAGTTTGGTAGTTTAAAGTAATAAGACTTATGATCATTTCGAAGTAGCATAGTTTACTTTGTTTTGAATTTGAAAAGAAAACAAAAAGAGACTTGTTTTAGGTTTGCTTAGTTTCCATTTTGGAAAGAGCATAAACGAAAAAAGAAAAAGAGTCTTTTGTTGCTTTGAAAGTTATTTCTTTTGCACTTTACTTTCTCAAACCATTCCACACGATGCACTACCCTGTTGAGTAAACAAGTAGCCTTAAATTTTTTTTTTAATAAAATCAATTAGAAACATTTTTCTTTTTAGGTATACACATCATCAACTAGCTTAGGCTAGAGTTTCGAGCTTAAAACACCTTAAGCTGCTCAGAACTTCTTCATTACTCAACAATCGTAGTACGACTTTCATTTAGATAAATCCATCTATATCAAATAGCCCTAGGATGCTCTACTCAAACCAAATTTAAGCACGAGGTCATGGGCGATTGGAACTGTTGAGGATATCCCCTCAGTTTCCTCTCAACCATAAAACAGAGTCGACTTGCGTACGGGGGTCCTTTCGGACTTCAGGATTTGCTACCCTGCCCATGCGTTTCGACTAGGCTGACGACTGTCCCCCCAAGTTATTTCGTATTGATGGTAGCCTTATTATCAGAATTTTAGGATCTTACACAGGTAGAGTGGGCAGTTATTCCCACTTCACCTTGGACAGACGTGGAAGGTAACCCTCTGGCAGTAATCCCGGGAAGGTGGTTTGGTGATTCAAGCACCTGCACCCAGTGGATCTTCGGAGGATGCCACATAACTGACCATCGATACTTTGTTAGTTTGTTCTGGGCCCTAATCATCCCAGACTTGCTTCTGAGAGTATTTTCCATTATTTGCCTAGTTTGATTACTTAGTATTTTTTAGTGGTATGCTGTTTGCTCCTTATTCTTAGTGGCCACAGGTTTTTTTACTTAGTTTATTTTTATATAATTGTGGAAGACCAACAGCTTCATAGGTCTCGGAGGTTGCAAAACCTTCCCCCACTCATTGTGGAGCCACTATCGCCACCGTGACGATGGAGGATAGAATCCAGTGGTTTTTTTGAACTTACTGGTGAAATAGAGGTTCCTGGTGAACCACAACCCAGAACCCCGGATTGACAAGTTCTTAATACTGTCGAGGTTGAGGATATTACTTTTAGTGACTTCAACACTCCTTTCAACCCTCCTCTTACCGTACCTAACAATCCGCTTCTGGTACCTGTAGGTTTTTAGCAACCTGAGTATATTGCATATCTTTTCACACCTGGTTATATTATGACTAACCCAAGAGACGAGCAGGGAGTTCCACAAACTCCCACAACGGGTATGAATACAAGGATTGTTAATCCTTCTTTCACAAACATTGCTACACCGAGTTCGTCGCAGACGGCTTCTGCTTCAACTCCGTCCTTTAGTTTTAACACTGGTACTTTAGGCATGCCATGCTCAGTAGCTTTGACATCTGCTTGATTTGCTACCCCTACTTTTGGACCCAACAATGCAGTGAATTTCACTCAACCTCCTGTGACTCAACAGTCATACCATATACCTAGTACTTGGATTTCCACACCCAATGTTGGGCCAAATCCCTCTGCAACTATGCCTGTCATGAGTACCATGACTGCACCGTCCACCTCGACTACCCCTAGTTTTAACACCTTTGTAGGTTACAATATGAATCAAGGTAATATACCTGCAGGAAACATCCCCTTTTCTTTGTTTTCTGGAGGAGGGGGTAATATCTTTAACCAACAATATGGCGGGGCTAACACCCAGCCACAGTGGACAAACACACAGGGTGCCAACCCACTTTCATTTGGATGGGGGAATTTCAACAACACTTTCACACAACAACATATGGTGGGGGGAAACCCCTACCAGCAGATGGTTGGGGGCAAACCCTACCACCAGATGACCGGGGGAAACCCCTACCAACAAATGGCGGGGGGTAACCCTAACCAGCAATTTATGAGTCAAACTATGAGAGGTTCCCCTTTCATGAATCCAGCTTATCAAATGTCATCTTATAGACCTCGTTTACCATTTCTGGAAACTCTGAATTTTCCATATCTTTCCAAGTTAACGAACGATCCGGTGTGCCATAACTTTATGTG
Organism: Larix kaempferi; assembly: GCA_027924585.1. Classification (NCBI taxonomy): domain Eukaryota; kingdom Viridiplantae; phylum Streptophyta; class Pinopsida; order Pinales; family Pinaceae; genus Larix; species Larix kaempferi. The sequence continues at coordinate 341,525 of BSBM01000097.1, forward strand.
GCCACCAGTTCCCACTAAGCTACCTTCGAACATTCCAAAATTCGAAGGTAAAACTGGTGAGGATCTTGGTGATCATGTCACCACTTTTCATCTCTGGTGTTCTTTGAACTTGTTGAACGAAGATTCCGTTAGGTTGATACTTTTGCAAAGAACCTTGACCGGTGTTGCAGCCAAATGGTACATTGAGTTACATGCAGCCATCTTTTTTAACTTTCGGGATCTCATGACAGTCTTCCTGAACCACTTCTAGCTTCTTGTTCGGTACGATGCCTGGACAGATCTTTTGTCTACCTTTAGACAAAACAAGCCACCCATTTATCTGATCATATTCAGGAGTGGCGAAGACGGAAGAAGCTCATTAAGGCCAATATCCCTCCAGAGTTCTTATTAGAGTGGTATCTGAAATCACTCCTTCCTTATGTTTCTAAGGAAGTAGCTACTTATGGGGTGTCATGGGAAGAAGAATCCATTTTAAGGACCCAACAACTAGACTTGGTTTATGCTCAGTCTGGGATCCTTTACGAGATTATACTTGATGTACCGCGATCAAACACTGATCTAGGTAGACCAAAACCTGGACCACATGCTGACGACATTGTAGGTTCAGTTGATTCTATCGCTTTCGAAGCATTGAATAAACAGGTTCATGCCTTATCATTCAAACAATCAACTGTAGAAGTGACTTCCGTCACAACCTCTCCTTCTACTACTGAATCTGTACAACAGGTTCATACCAATAAAAAGGGCCCTCGGTAGCCCAACAACAAAAAGAAGGGCAAGAAAGGAGAGGGGAACCATCAGAGTCCCAAAAACAAAGAAAATGCCGAGGAGGGTAACGGAGAAAAGAAGAAAGTTAAGTTCCCTTGCAAACTCTGCAAGCAGGACCATCTTACTCACCAATGCCCTCTGATTGAAGAAGCCCAGAAGTTGTTTCAAGAAAAGAAACCAGCCATCCTGAAGGATCCATTTCCCCATGGAAAGGGCTCAACTTCTGGCACCTCCAATGCTGGGGGCACTTCTCATGCCTCGGTTGATCAAAATTTTATTAACATGGTTAACTCGGATGCACTTTTACAAATTCGTGCAGGGAACTATACTACGGATCCGCAACACAAGGATAAAGAAATTCCTGAGTCTTCCATCCCTCTCCACATACCAATGGATTCATTGCCCAAGATCCCGAAAGGTGTCTTGAAATGGGCTGCACACAATCCCAATGCATGGGCTGCTGCCAACTACAATGTGGTTGAAGATCTATCCTAGATCCCTTGTGCCATGTCCACCTTAGAAGTCTTGCAAAGTTGTCCATTACAACGCAATGCACTTCTGGCATCGATTGGAAGCATGGAAACATCCAACATGACTGCTTGATTTGATATGAATGACATCAAATACTGGTTTTCGTATCACGTTGCTATTCAGATAGAGGTAGTTCATGGTCCTGAGACCATTGGACAAGATGTCGTAGATGAGGGCGCATCTACGTGCGTAATTTATATTTCTTGTTGGAAAGCTTTGGTCTCCCCCGAGTTAGCCCCCTCTAACACTCTGCTTACTGCTTTCGATGGCAGAACTTTCCGTCCACATGGAGTTTTACCATCGTTTGATGTCGAACTTGCTGTTAAGACAGTAGCTATAGAGGTTGAAGTTTTGGATGCTCTGCTTGATTACAATATGTTTTTAGGTAGGAGTTGGACCTATGCGATGCGAGCAATCCCATCGACCATTTTCTGAGTTGGAATACTCCCCCATGAAGGAAAGATCGTTACAGTCGATCAACTTTCGTTCTCTTGGAGAAACCACCAGGCTTCATAAGATTCAACAATCCCACTGATTGATCAATCTAACCCAGCTTGTGAGAGCTTAGGAGTAGGACTTTATGGGTCATTAATGGGCACTTTTGACTTGCCTGCTCTCATCCTTTTTCTTGATTCTGACGAATGTTCCTTGCCTGATACTTCCACGGTCCGTTTAACGATAGATCCGCGGATTCTCCCTACTGAATCAAAACCAGTTGTGCCTGTATCTATTGTAGAGGTAACCTACTTGGATTCACAACCAAATGCAACAAAACATATCATGACTCCATTGGTCTTTGCTGAGTCAGATATGGACTATGCTCTTGCATGGTCAGTAGACTCTACCCACTCTCCTGATTGTTTAGACATGGTTTTTCCTTCCGACGAAACATTTTTGGAAGATATTATAGGCCTGGACCACCCTCGAGAAAATATACACCCCAGGTCCTATTTACTTCCCGTTCTAAACTTGTTAGAGAGAGGTGAGTTCTCTCTGAGACCTAGTGAGAATGTTGATTTGTCCTCTTTCCCTTCCACTTCACAAGCTGTTTTTGATGAAGGAAATAGGGCAAATACATTGAGAACCATCCCGATCAACATTTTTGTTGAACCTGGGGTCATGGAAAATATTTTTATTGGCGCGGACTGTTATCTTGATGAGATCATTCCTTATACCAAGCTTTTCAATGATTTCTGTGACATCTTTGCCTAGTCTCACGAAGAGATCCCAGGAATCGACCCTAATTAAGGAAGTTATGAGCAGTCTTCCACATTCCCTTCGAGCTCGTTAAAAACAGTAAGGAAGCTTCGAGCATTCTTCCATCTTCACTTTGAGATCGTTAAAAATAGGAAGGAAGTTATGAGCATTCTTCCATCTCTCCTTTGAGCTCATTAAAAATAGTAAGGAGGTCATGAGTTTACTTTTTTGGGCTCGTTAAAGCTTTACGAAAAATATTCTTATGGAGTTCTCTATAAGGTCTTGATAGACTCTTTAAATATGACAAGATTGCCGAGTATAGTTGTCATTTCAGACTCGTTAAAGGATTTGAAGCGACATCTGCTTAAGTATATGTTTAACCCTTTTCTGGACTTTTGCGGATTACTTACGAAAAATGAATACTCTAGTCATCCGTGGCTAGAAGAGCTCTTCTTCCATTTTTTTACACTTTTTCGGGGGAGGAGACTAACTTTACGAAAAAGGACCTTTTGGAGCCTTCTTTAGGGTTTTCAGGCTCTCGAAACATTGTTGGGCCTCATAAATGTCCCATTTTAATCCACTTTACCTTTTGCTATTCTTCACATTTCATCGTCCCATTAACCTTTGATCATACCATTTCCATACATATACTTGAGTTTCATCTTATTATTTTCCACTTTATTCATTTTAGTATTATAAGTGAATTTATGATTAAATATTGGAAAATAACATGTTTTTCACTAATATCTCAAGTATGGATGAGCTTTGTAATGTGTAGGAATATGGAAGGATCAATTCAAAGAAAGACTCCTCGTTTATCTCCTCCCATTTCAAGGAGATAGTTATTCAAAGAATATTCCAAGGAGAAGATCATGGAGATTTGGTTGGCATATCTTATTTAGGATGTATGAGAAACAAGTGGAGAATTTGTGAGAGACATGTGGAGGATTTGAATGGATCATATTTTGTAATAATAGCAAATTAGTTGAGAGTGGTTGAGAGAATAGTGGATCTATCATTATGAGATGGTTATCTCCTTCTCAAAGAAATTCATGTATAAAAGAGAGTGCTCTCTCTTCATTTTGGGGGGATATGTAGGTTAATCATAGATTAGGAGGAGATTAGTCTCACATTGTAGAAGTTAGTTTTGGTTTTGTAATACGGAGAAGGGGATTCTCAGCTTTTGTTCATAATATTAGTTTTGATGCTTTCATGATTTTCCATTGATTCTTGTGATGTAAATTAAGTTTTCTTTATTGTTAATGTGAGCTCACATGTGTTGTCTCGTTGCTCTTCATATGTTGTCTTTCTTTTATGCAATTTACTTTCAGCAGTGTGTTTCAGCTTCCAGCATTAGATTAGCAATTGTGTGTTTTAGCTTAAGGGGGAATTAGATTAGAAATTAGCCATTAGCAAGGGAGGGTTAGATTAGAGTAATTTCAATTCAGTCCTGCATATACTTTGCATGTGCTTCGTAAGCCTACGAACCTCGGATTGACAAATTAAATGGTTGGCCAAATACTATAATGGAATTAAACGACAATATTTCCGCCTAACATTTTGGCGCCATTGTCGAGGAAGCACAATGGATTGAAGTGTATATTTCAATTCCTGCAAGTGTGGTAGTGTAAATTCCAATTCCTGCAAGTGTGGTAGTGTAGATTTCAATTCCTGCAAGTGTGGTAGTGTAAATTCCAATTCCTGCAAGTGTGGTAGTGTAGATTTCAATTCCTGCAAGTGTGTTTTTTGCAGCTGTGAAGAGTAATGTTTTTTTTGTACAGAGTTTTTTTTTTTTTTTTTTTTTTTTAATTTAGATTTGGGTGCTGTAAGAATCCCTTTTTCAAAATGATTTAACAATGAGTTTAAGCTTGGAACAACTCATTCAGATCCTTGCAAAAGTAGGTATCTCCTCTTCTCACGAAGAGGAGATCTTGAAAGCAGCCGAGAGCTTAATTACTCCTCCAGAAACAGATGAAGAATTAACATACGAAGAATCCTGCACATTAGATGATGAACAATTATGCGAGCAGGATGTCGAGGAGGACAAGAAGGAGTTGCAGCAAGATCTGAGTGAGGACAACTATGCCTATGAAAGCCCTATTGAACGATGGTTTCAAGCAAGTACCAAGTTAAGGCAATTTAGTTTTTCTTTTTTTCTAGTTAATTCACAGTCATAGCAACTAATCTTACACATTTATGTTTATCCTCATTTTTTATTTGCAGAATTAACATTGAACATATTTTTATTGCTGTTACGTGAATGGCTACATTGGATATTTAACTACACGTAACTACTTTCTGAATTTTAATTAGTGTAGTGTAGGTAGGATTTTATTTTTTAGTTTTCAATAAGTATGCTCTCCTCCACGCTTCGTGCGATCTGAGGATCAGAAAGTAGGATGTTTTTTAACGTTTCCAGGAATGAATAATTTAATGTTTTGCAAACATGCTTAATTGATTTCATATTTAAATTTGCAAATCATTATCTCCATTTGCTTAAAAAAAAAAATTCAATTTGTAAAAATAAAACTGGCCTGCAAATTTATGTGGCAAATTCATTCTAAGCTAAAACAGTCGTTGAAATTATAATAGCTGCAACTCCAAGCTGAAATAGTGTCACGCCTATAAAGCTTCTCGTCCATTTGCGTGCGCAGAATTTCATGTTTGTTAACTTTATCTGACTGTTTTAGCCACTCGAACTCTATTTCGGTTTGGTTTATTTTTGTTGGAGTAGCCTTGACTTGCCTGTATCCTTCAAACCTCAAATTAAACCTAGCGGTGCATTTATCCTTCGGTCTTTTATGGCTCTTCATTTTTTTGACCTACACACAGGAACTGTTAGTGGCATACTCTGAATAAAATAAATTGGAGGTTGAATAAAATGCCTAAAATTATACCTAAACCTGCAAACAAAACACAGCGGCATGAAATAATTTAATCACTCGACTCCCAAGCTTCAAGATTGCATGCCTCTGATCTTTCCTTCTCTGGAATAAATAAATGGAACAATTATCTCTCTCGGCCAGCTTGGCGAGCATCTTGACCAAATGGTGACGCGCTCGTCTCATTGATAGTTGTAGAAAAATCTCAATCATGGAGAAAGACACGCAACAAGAAAATCAATCATTACTTTCGCTTCATCCAAACCTGGGTAGTTAGGTGAGTTTGTTGCAGTTTCATCCAAATGGAAGGGAATCGAATAATCCCACAGCAATCTTAATAATGTTTTGTGGGAGGAAGGCACTTTTGCCATAAATTATTAACCGTTGCAATAAAACATATAATGGCCTCTTAAGAACTCCACATTCTACGGCAGGTATCAGGTGATCCTCCATGATTTATCCACTATCTTTTTTTTTTTACTTGGCCGCCGTTGCAAATTTAGCCGCCGTAGAAAACGTTCAACAGTTAATAGATATGGTTGTTACAAAATAGATGTATGTAAACTTAGATTCACGAATATCGATCTTCGGACGTTTATGAAACAGGTCCTCGTAATCTCCTGTAGATTTTGATTTCAATTTCGAGGAAACCTCCACCTATGTGTCTAAGGTTGCAATCTAATATATCTTGCCATTTCTTGTGAGAAACTTCTCTCTTGAATGTAGCTTCTTATCATAAGGTGGAAAACAAAAGTCTAGTTGAAAGGTCCTAGCATGCCAAACCAACCTCACCGTCTCATTAGAGCTCGTGAACTTTCAACAATATCTCTCACTCTGTCCTTACAGCTGGAATGTTGGGTTATTGAATTTCACGGGTGCTTAGGTAATGAAACCATGGTTGCATATTTTATTGTTTTGACAAATCATGCATTTTTCAGAGACTGGATACTGGCCGATACACCGTGATCACACCCATCATTTAATTATTTCAACACCTTGGGTTTTGTTTGAGAGCCATTATGAGCCTGTGCAAGCTTCTCCTCTTTTAGCACGCTTCCTCTGTCGCTCCTTATCCCCATGCATATTATTCATTCTACTATTATGGATGACAGTGGTGCTGCCGATTACTTCTTCTCCACTACCAATCCCCAGGTCTTATTTTCCACTTGAAGGAGGAATTAACACAATCCTAGGATTAGCATAATCCCAGCCCTCACGACACGGTCAGCTGAGTTCTCAAAGTCCCACAGGAATTAGCAGTCTCTCCTTCTCGGGCTTGAGACACACTCCTTCGCAATCAAGATTGATATGTTGTTGAGAACATTATGGAGTTTGGGAAGGCATACTCATTCGGGCTTGAAGCCGGGTCGAAGCTGGAGCTGTTGTTGGCCATGGATTCCATATGTAAAGCAAGCCCTAAGGTTTTGCTTGTCTGTAATGGCTATATGGATGAAGAATATGTTTTGCTGGCACCCATGCGACTGGATTTCAAACTGTGTTATTGTGCTGGAGCAAGAATAAGAACTAGATGTCGTACTCAGTATGAGCCAGAAGTTATCTGTCAGGCACGTTATTGGAGTTCGAGCTAAGCTGCGGACCAAACATGTTGGTCATTCCCAGGCTCCAGATCCACAATTTGATGAAAAATTGATCATCCATCCTTCATGCTTTAGCTATGTGGGCCATTTCACGAAAATCAATTGCACAAATAACTCGTCGATCTCCATGCCATGTGCAGTTGCAGAAGAAAAGCTTGTCTCTCTCGGTCAAAAATGATTTCAGGGAACACGTATTAGTCCTGGAACCCAGTCACTTCCTCATCGCAACATCATTCATGAAGTGAACGATTGGATCTCACGCAGCAGATGACTCCTGTCTTGCCATCGACATATATTGTGAGAGACATCAAGGATCCCGAGCACCCTTACTCGCTCGATCAGCTTAGCGTTCTTTCTGAGGAATCTGTTATAGTGGATGAAAATCTTGGGCGCATATTGATAACCTTCACACCCGCTGTGCAACATTGTAGTATGCAGCAGTTATTGGTTTGTGTTTACGAGTTAAATTGATGCGAAATTTCCCTGCACATTACAAGGTTGACATCTATGTTGCTCTTGGTTTCCATGCCTTTGAGGGTTCTGTCAACAAGCAATTGAATGAAAAAGAACGACTTGCTGCAGCTTTGGAGAATCCCAATCTTTTGCAACTTGTTGATGAATGCCTTGCATCAAATGAGCTGTGAATGAAGCAAAATATTTACAGTTACAGATGGGCATATGTGTTTCAGCGCTGCTTTAAACTAACAACCTGGTTCACAAACTTGAAGCACATGTTTGACAGAAGCAATGAGAAATTTGTCACTTCATCCATAAAATTGTAGAGGTTGACGTTGTTACATGAAAAAAAAAATATAATTACATATTTGACTTTTCTCTTTGTTGGGTTACAAATGGTATAAATCTGCTGCACGATATTGACTCTTTGTTGTGACATTAGTTTCAGGAGTTTGGTACTTGCAGACTGAAATGACGGATGCAGAAAATTCAAATTGCAATTATCTATTGTCTGTATTAAATAATGAAATGCTATGTCTGCAGATGAGAACAGCGAGCCACAAGACGGAATTTGAACTTCTGAGATTATTGAAATCTATGGACTTGTGAGATTTGATAGTGCAGTGCTTATGAATTTGCTTGAATCTGCTTGACCGGTTACATAATGCAATTTTTTTTTTTTTTTTTTGCAGATTTGCATAATTTGTATTATTATTTTTAGAAACTCTTAGGAAAGAAGTCTGTTCATAACACACACACCGAGCTTCCATCTAAGACTCGAACACACATTTGCTGGACCGTCATCTACAGATATTGTTGTTTTCATTTCAATTTGCTCATGGGTAAGTCTGATTAAATTCTGGTCACAGTAATATCTTTCAGATGGGAAATTGACAATCATACTCAGGTCGATTGCTCGCAATTTCATTTGGATTCTTTCTTTTTGTTTTGAGAATAATAGAACACTATATTTTAGTTGTTTATAAAAAAAAAGAGAAAAAAAAACAATAAAAACCATAAAATTATCAAATTATAAAAATTGCAAATGGACATTTTAATCATTCCTGGAAACAATAATCAACACATGTTTTTACGATTAATGCTGAATTGTTTTTCTTAAAGTCACTTCAAGCAGCAATCAATGACGAACCAAGCGAGCAATAGTAACAGGTAAAAACACATTTTATTTTTGAACTTTGATTTGCCGCACTTTTACTTCTTTCTGCATATTTTTTTTTTCGAACTTCTCACGAATTCCATGCAGGATTAGTACTAAGTTTTTCTCAGGTTTGAAGACAATCGCATTTTGCTGCTGAAGTGACTTTTCAAGAATCACATAACTGGTTGAAAACATGCTTTGATAGACAGCTTGAAGGAGCTATTACTCATCATAAATATCATGACGTTTGTTGTTACACAGAAACCATTCATAAACCCTTTGGTGTCATACCCACATCTCTCCTTCAAAGCACATTAGTCATTCATGTGAAGTCCATTTTTCATTGCCTTATCTGTCATGACTTCACACAGGCCTATCTTTCTGAGTTGCATACATCCCTTTATATTTTTTCAGTTCATTTTTTTTCCATTTCAGTTTGCCTTCTGAATAAGAACATCCAGTTCCCTCTCCATAATTACATTCCCTTTCCATAAGCATTGTTGCTACTGAGATCTTTCCTATAGTCCTACCAATCTTTTTGTAAAAACTCGAATTGACTGATGTGGGATTCCTTAAGGCTCACCTTTCAACAAGTCTTGCCCCATCGACCTCAGCACCTTGTCTAGGATATAGACTAGAGTTCATTTTTGAGTACCTGGAGGCTTGCATGCCTTAATGGCAAGTTCTCTCGATGACAATCATGGGAATACATCAATGTCCCTTGATCATCATATCTTGCAGGTGGCTCGACATCAGCACATCTATTCGCACTTTGCAAGATATACTTAGGTATCTTGGCACTCATTGACATCAATGGTGAGTTTGCCTCACATTGGTTAACGGCATTCATCAATGGCTCGTAATCCAATGACTTCTTTTCATGCTCGACATCAACACATTTATTCGCATGACTAGAATTGTACCATCAGGTTTTGTAGCGGGTGAAGACTATACACTTTTTCATGACTCCCTCAGTAGTTACAGCATCATATGAGAGTACCATAGTTCCACTTTCCACCTTCGACATTTCTCATGATCCAATTACAGCTGCAGCAACATATACAGTTACATTTTTATGATTCTGCAGCAGTGACAGCAGTTACAGCCACAGTAGTAGTCACATTATCCATGATTCAGCAGTAGCAGTTCTGATTCCTTCGCTGTCCGTGATCCAATTATAGCCACAGCAGCATCTACAGTTACATTTTCATGATCCTACAGCAGTGACATCTTCCACGATCTAGCAGCAGCACATACATTCCTATTGCATTGCTCATCTACTCTTTGGGTAAGTGGAGGTATGTTGTTTTCTGAACTTTAATCATGCAATTCCTTACATCCTAGCAATGAATAATTTGGAAAATTCCCTCACCATGCTCCATTTCATTTTTCACTTTCATAACCCATGCCGAGTTGCACGAGGACATGCAACGAGTTCAGTTGGGGAGGATGAGATAGAGGTTACTGAATATTCTATAGGATCTCAAATGCAATCATATTTATAGAGGACAGGAAATCTTTGTGGCAGCGTATTCATTTTCTCATGCATATTGTTCCTTATATAAAATGCAGAATTTGAATTGAGTATATCTCACAAACCATACATTGGATCCTCATGATTTTTGGACAGGGAATGGATAATATTATGATGAACAAAATTGGCAAGTTTCAGCTCAATCCAATGCACGGATTTCAAAAAAACAACCATCATCACCTTCAACCAATTTGCATTTTTCTCGAAATCCATGATGTGGGTTTTTCTGATTTTTGGTGTGGAGATGCATTGGACTAGTAAAAACTTGCTTGCAAAATTTCAGCCAAACCCAGATCGTAGTTTGTGAGATATTGTCTTAGGAAGTTTGTTGCAACACCAGCTGTTACTCCACCAGATTTGCCCACTTTCGCAGCTGTTACTCTAGCAGCTGTTACTCCACCAGATTTGACCACTTTCGCAGTTGTTACTCCACAACTATTACTCCAGCAGCTGTTACTCCACAGCTATTGCTCCACAGCTGTTGCTTCTCCAAACCTTCCATTTTGTAGCTGATACTCCTCCAAACCTTCCATTTCGAAGCTGATACTCCGAACTATGTTCACTATCATCATTTCGCTACTATCATTCCACTCATTTACCATTCACCAATATTTCTTTTCCGACAACTCCTTTGTTGCACTTTCCTTCATACACATTGATACACATATTGGCATGATTCATAAAGAAAAGGCTTTCTTATGCACAATGATACTTCCTTATACATAGTTGATGACTTATTATTTCTAGTGAGTGTATGGTTTAATTATTGCAGCAAGGAAACAGATGATGGAATGGATGTTGTTTACACAAGAACCAACATTCCTTACATTTAAAAGAAAATATCAGTTGTTACTCCACTCCTTGCATTCAAAAGAAGAGATCAGCTGTCATTTCGCATCATGACATAAATGTTGTTAACACAAGAACCAACATTTTTTATGGCTGTTACACAAGAACCAACCATAAGAAAATTGCAGCTATTACTCATGTGATGCACATCCTGGAAACATTTAAAAGACATCATCAAGCAAAGGCAAAGTTTAGATGCCAAAATTTCTTAAGCAGATCCATGCAAGGTTGCATGAGGACATGCAATAGGTTCAGTTAGGGAGTATGTTGGGCCTCAGAAATGTCCCATTTTAATCCACTTTACCTTTCGCTATTCTTCACATTTCATCGTCCCATTAACCTTTCATCATACCATTTCCATACATATACTTGAGTTTCATCTTATTATTTTCCACTTTATTCATTTTAGTATTATAAGCGAATTTATGATTAAATATTGGAAAATAACATGTTTTTCACTAATATCTCAAGTATGGATGAGCTTTGCAATGTGTACGAATATGGAAGGATCAATTCAAAGAAAGACTCCTCGTTTATCTCCTCCCATTTCAAGGGGATAGTTATTCAAAGAATATTCCAAGGAGAAGATTATGGAGATTTGGTTGGCATATCTTATTTAGGATGTATGAGAAACATGTGGAGAATTTGTGAGATACATGTGGAGGATTTGAATGGATCATATTTTGTAATAATAGCAAATTAGTTGAGAGTGGTTGAGAGAATAGTGGATCTATCATTATGAGATGGTTATCTCCTTCTCAAAGAAATTCATGTATAAAAGAGAGTGCTCTTTCTTCATGTTGGGGGGATATGTAGGTTAATCATAGATTGGGAGGAGATTAGTCTCACATTGTAGAAGTTAGTTTTGGTTTTGTAATATGGAGAAGGGGATTCTCATCTTTTGTTCATAATATTAGTTTTGATGCTTTCACGATTTGCCATTGATTCTTGTGATGTAAATTAAGTTTTCTTTATTGTTAATGTGAGCTCACATGTGTTGTCTCGTTGCTCTTCATATGCTGTCTTTAGTTTATGCAATTTACTTTCAGCAGCGTGTTTCAGCTTCCAGCATTAGATTAGCAATTGTGTGCTTTAGCTTAAGGGGGAATTAGATTAGCAATTAGCCATTAGCAACGGAGGGTTAGATTAGAGTAATTTCACTTCAGTCCTGCATATACTTTGCATGTGCTTCGTAAGCCTACGAACCTCGGATTGACAAATTAAATGGTTGGCCAAATACTATAACGAAATTAAACGACAATATTTCTGCCTAACAAACATTAAAACACTAGCGAGCAATCACCTACTCGGGCTCGATGTGAAATAGATGATTGTTTAAGTTTTTCAGACTCTATAAACAGGAAAACACTGGCGAGCATATATCAACCCGGGCTCGATATTAAAATCCACGGGGGGGTGTATGGAGGATTATTTAAGTTTTTCTGACTCCTTAAATAAGAAAACACCGACGAGCAAGAACAGATCGCGGCTCGATATTAAAATCCAGAGATCAGTACTATAGAGTATTCTTCTATCTCTTCTTCGAACTCTATAAACAATGAAGAAAGTCCCGAGTCTTCCTCCCATGGGCTCGTTAAGCTCTTTACATGGTTGGATCTATTGAGTTTCCGTTCTTTCTTGGACTCATTGAAATAACAAGAAAGGTATTCTTTTATCTAAAAATAATAAGGGATAAGAAGGATATATCACATCTTTTAGTTTCAAAGGCAGTTTAAGTCAATCTTATCCTTGAACACAACACCTATTTGAGTCCATCATTTCAGTTGGGTTTTAGTTTTTGACCTTAGGGTGAACCTAATGTCCGAGATTTTTACTCCCCCGATTGGTTATTCTTCCAACCATATGGAGGGTCTGCTAATGTCTCCTACATTGCAGGCTTATATCACTTCCCCATCATGTTGAAAACTGCCTAAGTCACTTTATGTCGTGCTCATTGTTCAAGGATACAACCTGTGTTGGCCATTCTTCCGTTTATCTTGACCTCATGTGTCGGCCATCCTAGTGTCAGTCTTGTTACTTGTACTACTCCACATTAGCTCATACCATTTGAGTGTTTCTCGTGTTGGATGATGGAGGATTCCTTAAGGCTTCCCTTCCAACGGACTTCTTCCCATCGACATCAACTCATTTTGCTCTAGGAATGAAGTTTAGTGTTTCGGTTAGTACCTTGGGGATTACAGTCATCAGTGGCAGTTTCCCTCGTCGTCGAATAATGAGAATACATCAATGTCGTTTATTCGACGGGTTCCTCAGGTGTTCAACTTCAAGTCCTCTTATTCACACTTGTTGGATTGTACTAGGTACCTTGGGCCCCGTTATCATTATCGGTGGAATCCCTCGCGTTTGTTAACGGTATACATCAATGAATGGTAATCAAACGATTCCCCCCATGTTCGACTTCAGCTCATTTATTCACATGGTTAGGGTTTGTAGCTTGGGTTGTTTGGATGAAGACCTTGGGATTTTGATAGCATTACCTCATTATGTTATCACCCAAGCTACGCAAGACTGAGCCTCACTCATTTTGGCTCTCCATGAGACATAGATCCAGTTTGTTGTTATGGCTATGATCTCTCATTCTGACATGGACCCATGCTTGTATTTCAGTGGCCATGCTATATATACATATCCCAGTTATGTATCGGAGATCATGTTGTATCATGCTACACATCTATATGATGTCAAGATTGTAATTGCTCGCCGACCTTGATCATTATTTCAGGTACTTTTGTGACTTGGCTCTGAGGTTTCTTGCTCCTCCTCTGACTTGGAATTATAATGTATTTCAGCCATCGTTCCCCTTTAACCTCACACATTAGGGGGCATCTGTTATAGGTCAAATATGCACTTCTCCGTCTGTGATCGCATTTAGCTGTCGATCACACAAAAGGAAAATTTGGATTGAAGAGCTAGATTGACCTAGGTGATGCATGGAGTTGGTTTACCCCTCAGCAACTGACAAAACCTTGATTTACCTTACATTTTGACATGTGTGCTACTCCTTAGGCATTAAACTACTGCACATCAGGAAGTGTGCCCTACTCTATTGAAGGAAACTAGCGCACACCAGCTAGTATGCCCTACTTTACCTCTTGCATAGTAGCGCACACCTCAAGAAATCTTGCAAACGCTGGTTGTAAAGCAGTGAAGTTGCATATTGTGCACTACTCTACTGTGGAAAAATTGCGCACATCTTAAGATGAAATAAAAAAATATATTAGTTTGACGAAATGGGATTAGTTGAAGTTGGTTTGCAACTTCCCCAACCTCCCAATCAAACTACCTCTCGATCCAAACTGCCTACCTTGTCCCATAAATACATGGGGGATGCATGAGAGAGGGAACTAGTTAGACTCAATTAGAGAACTAGGAGGAGAAACTATGCATTAAGGGTTGTTATGCTGGAGGAATTCCAAAGTTAATGTGAAGAGCAGGAGCCCAGAATCCGGTTGCACAAGCACTCTGAATGATCAGGTATAATTTTACTGGTTATTTGCTTTTGATAATAAAGGTTGAAATACCCTTCCTGTCCCAATCAAATGTCTAATGGATTGCATATTTGTTTGAATTAAATGCTTGATTGTATTTGTTGTCTAAATTGCATTTCAATTTCATCATTTTTATATCAGTCAAGATACGCTGAGGAAGGTATCTTTTGTATTGCAGGTTCACCAAACGGAAGATCAAGCGGAGGATCGAGCAAAAGCTAGGATCGAATGTCGTTAATAAGGTATGCCTTCTAAGATCTTGATCTCTTTCCTTTTGTAGAATACTATGTGATATGATCAATGTATTTACCTGTCACCCCAGAAGTTGGTAGTGTCCCTCTCCTCGCTATAAGGTAGAAATCCTGAACAACACATTGTTGTAATAAGTTTTTTTCTTTTTTCTTTTTTCACCATTTGAATCATGTCTATAAAGAAATGACTAAGTTCATCCTTCATGATTGAGAAACTTAATGTTTTTTCAAGCTCATGTGTTCTAGTTGTTATTTTGTAGTTTTATCTAAGTGACTTTTTAGTATGCATTAAATGAATTGTATCCATGTGTTTGAGTCATTTTTTTTATCTTTTCATTCCTCTCACTTCAATGTTGACATGTTGGATCACTTATATCACTATAACTATTATCCTTATTATCAATCACATTTTTGTCCCATCCATGTTGATATTTTTTGTCATGAAATTCCAATTTTTCGACCTATATTCTATCCATTTGTAATAATAAATCTTAACCGAAATAAAAATAGGATGAAATATTGACAATCAAAATTTAGGTCAAACTATTGGTTTAGTAAAAAATTGAATTCAATTACCAAAGTGATTGAAATTTTAGGTTGAAATGTATACCATAATTGAATTGTGGTAAAAAACAATTGTCACAATTTAGTTGAGATATGTTTTATGTTTGAGACTTATTATGAAATGTCAAACATTTTAGTCAAGTTTTGGTAATTTTGAAATTTAATTATATCAATATAGATATTGAGATTATAAGGTCATTTGGGTGAAGCGCGAGTAGTTGAGAGGAAAGTTGTTATTTTTCCTTGTCAAGTTTGAATCCTACTTTTTGACATGCTTTTTCTTTTCTTGAGTCAATTATTAACTTTAACTTAGTGTTGAACCCATCGAAAATTCTGTTTTCCCTTGGTGCCATCTTCATAATGAAAGAAGGTGCTTAATAATTTTCCAAAAAAAAATACATTATGTCAAAAAATATATTAAAACAACAATAATTTTTATTTTTATGGTTTATTATTTTGTAATTTAAGATAAACCATTTATTATTTTTAATATAATATAATATATGTATTTATGATAAATAAAGAATTTCCCACGGTAAATAAAATCATTCTTCAAAAAGTTTTAAAAAATTAGGGAGTAACAAATGTAGAATATATAATTATAGTTATTATCATAAAATGATGCACAAAGTAAGCAATATAAAACATACTTTGGAGACATTAAATGAGAAATATAAAAAAGCAATATGCAAATATGTCAATACCAATAATTGAACAAGTCAATGTTATCAGACATTAGTCATATAAGTCAGTAATACCTTGAGCTAACCATTATATGATATAATTGGGCCATGAGTTAGAAAAATTCATTATTAGAATATTTACTATCTAAAAAGCAACAATAATAAATATGAGATTAGAGATCTGCTCGATTGTCAATTTCTAAAGATGTCAGCATTATGAAGGAACAAATAGACCCAACATATTATAACAAGAGCCACGAGGTGGCAATGTCCCCGACATTGCCACCTACGGTTGCAAGAGGATGTAAAACTGATTTTGCAATTGGAAATATCTTGTGCCAAACTTTCGAAGATGTATTTCCATGATAAAATAACGGTTACCAAACAACAGGGAAAAGCTTTGAAAGCAATTTTTTAGGACATTTTCTATGGTATATTAGTATATTTAAAGAGGCTAGGTTTGTCCATAAAATTGCTAACTAGCATGAAAATAAAATTAAGAATTAAAAACTTGGATATACAGTCTACTGAGAACAATTACTAAATTTTGACAGTTTCATAATTCTACAGAAAAAACATTGGGCATCAGATTCAAAATAATGCTACATATCTCAAAACTTTCAACTCAGTGTCAGCCCTTTGATTGTGTTCCGTAGTCTCTGTTGGACATCCAAAGTAACTGTGCTGAGGCTTTCTTCATTATGCTAAGACTCTCTTCATTGTGTACATAATTTAACGGTTAACCATTAATATTTTCCATTTGAATGTAACCCCTCCCCTAGTGGCTGAATTAAATTACGTACAAGTATCTTTGATTGAGTCCATTTATTACACTTGAAATTTCATGTTGTAGAATTCCTTCTCGTGAGAAGAGTACAACATATGACACACTTATCAAAAGCCAGAGAAAAGAAATTGAACCTTTTATGCTCAGCAAGATCTGGAATTTCTATTCAGGTTCTCGTAACAGGGTTGCATATTAAAATTTCATTTTTTCCACTACAACAACAAAGTAAGCTCTTGTAACCGGCCACAACAAAAACATGGCTTGGAAGAAAATTTGGTTCCAGGTTTTTGTACAAGGTTGCATATGAAAATTTTATTTTTCCCACTACAATAACAAAGTAAGCTCTTGCAATCGGCCACAACAAAAACAAGGCTAAGAATAAAATCCAACCACAACAAAAATAGGGCTGAGAAGAAAAGCCGACAACAACAAAAACAGGGTTTGAAAGAAAATCCTGATACTGACTATGATTTTTTTTTTAAAGGTGGTTTACCATTTGTTAGAGGGCTACTCTGAGGTATATGTGTCAATGTCTGATATTCCATCACGAGAATCAAGGTATGGCCAGATCTACACATAATCCACACATTTATTATAAAGGGGCTCAACAAGAGCATCATGCCACTTACAAGAATTGAACTTGGGTGGGTAGGGTAACAATCAATCCCCAAACCACCCAAGCTACAACCAGTAGCCACTATCTATGTTTGTCAATCCACATGTTTCTAAGGTATAAAGGTTTGATCATTTCATGAACAATGATGAATGCAGGAGTCGTATTCCATCTACGAAAACATACACAATGTCTAACCCATGGAGAGCAGCTGAGGGTATATCCCATTCACAAATTTGATTCGATTTTGATTCTTAAAATTTTTTCTAAAAACCATTTAAGACATAGCTACACTTAATTATTATAAAGCATTATCATCAATGAGAAACTTGCAAATGAGAATGAATGGACCCATAACTCCATTCAAACTGGATGTATGGCCCGATTCTCAAATCGCGTAGTCCTTTCGAGTGTATTAACTTTACTAAACTAACCAAATCCCATCTTCCCTCAAAGTTGTACTGTAATAATAAAATAACGTTTATTTCATTAGACAATACAACAATCATAACAAGTAGAATGGAATTGGCTAGGATAGAATACATTCATTTTAACTCTGGCCTTATAGAACAATTAGCTTCTCTCTCCGCAGTTAATATAATTCATGAGATATATCCATTTGAAGAATGGAAATAACAACACAATTACCTGACCGCACCTGGGCTTGTGCATATTCTAGAAAACGTATGTTTCAGTGGCATGTGGTCCTCCATCTTTTGTTTTTTCTATTAGCCCAGACCACATCTGTTAACTGTTAAATTTTGAGCATTAATTCACAATACTCTTGGATCTTTACTGAGAGAATAACATATACAGTATATCAATGCATAACAATCACAATAAGCATGACAAGCATCACAAGAATCAAAAGCATGAGAGACAAGAGACAAAGAGTTTCTGTGGGGAAAACCCTAAGGTGAAAAACCCCACAACTTCCTCAAAGATAGAGAGAGCAATGGATCAACCAAAGTACAACCAAAATATACTTGAGATAGTCTCCTAGTAGCAGATGATCCTCCTCCTCACTAGTGCGCCACTTTCTGAGTGAGAGAAGTGTGACTTTCCGAATGATCCAAATAGAGATCTCCCGATCTCTATTTATACTTAACCTGTTTGCCCAATTACACTATGGGGCCGACTTGTCTATCTAGATACATCCACAATATAATATATATTTTAGGGCCGACCCCACACATGGTAGTCTAATAACCCATCGGTAAGTACACACACTTGCGACACTTGTCAATCAACATGACGACACTTCCTTATAGAGGAATAACACATCTCTAACAAGGGTACAATAAATATATATGAAATACATAGATGAAATACATTCCGAAGTTACATATACATCAACACTCCCTCTTAACTAGGAAGGTATTTCTCGACACAGATCTGCTAGACAAGTCTTCTTCTCGGGATCATCCTCATCATCATCGTCACTGCTGCTGCTATCTCAACCAATCTCTGACTCTAATCGTCATAGGAAGTTCTACAGAGCCAGTCATTTTTCATACTGGATGTAGGCCCACCACCTGTAGGTCTTCGTCATCACTGGCCATAATGTGGAATCCTCAGGACTTATTACGTGCGTCACAAAACCTCAAAAGAGCATCCCAGGCTATTACGAGCAAACGGCTCTACCTATAGGATCTCCCAGGGACATATTATATGTGACCTCACCACAAAACCTCGCAAGAGCATCCCAGGCTATTACGAGCACACAGCTCTACCTATAGGATCTCCCAAGGACAGATTATATGTGGTCACCACAAAACCTCGCAAGAGCATCCCGGGCTGTTACGAGCACACAACTCTACCTATAGGATCTCCCAGGGACAGATTATATGTGGTCATGGAAAAACCTCGCAAGAGCATCCCAGGACTTATTACGGGCACACAGCCCAACCTATTGGATATCTTAGGGACATATTATATGCCATAGGACAAACCTCGAAAGAGCATCTGCCAGATATCCCAGGGCCAAATTATATGACATAGGCAAAACCTCGAAAGACTATCTATAGATCTCTTAGGGACAAATTATATGTCCTCCCAGAGCAAAACCTTGAAAGAGCATTTTCCAGATATACTAGGGCCAAATTATATGCCATAGGCAAAACCTCGAAAGACTATCTGCAAATCTCCCAGGGCCAAATTATATGCTCATCTGCACAACCTGATCCACGGCCATAGAGTATCAACCTGATACTCACCATACATCATCCTGATGTACATATGATCATCCTGATCATCATCACTGCAACATCCTGCTGCATGTCATATGGAGCAACATCCTGAAGTTCGTCATCCATGATCATCCTGATCATACAATGCATCTACCTAATGCATACCAAGTATCTACCTGATACATATCATCATACATGATCCACCTGATCATACAATGTATCCACCTGATACAAATACAAATACATGATACATATCACCATACATGATCCACCTGATACATATACAGATACATGGTCCAAGCATCCAACATGATGCATATACAAAATACATACAAATGATCCTACTGATCATATCCAGCATCCAACATGATGCCTACATACATATAAATGATCCAACTGATCATATCCAACATCCAACATGATGCATACATACATATACATATAAATGATCCAACTGATCATATCTAGCATCCAACATGATGCGTACATACATATACATATAAATGATCCAAATGATCATACAAAGCAGAAACTAGAACATCATCCTGATGCTCATCATCTAGTGCTTACATCCACAGCCATGTGAAGGATCCTCCTTCCAACATGCTTGGAATGGATTCAACAAATGTGTCCATCACTTCTTCCTCGAAGTGTCCTTGATCTAAAGAACACCAAGCCTCTCCCTGAAGTACTCGAACTTCACCCTGGCTAGTGGCTTCGTCAGCACATCTGCAATCTGCTTGTCCGTCGCAACATACAGGAGCTTCACAACTACTCTTTGCACCATATCCCTGATATAGTGATACTTTATCTCTATGTGTTTCGACCTGTCATGAAACACTGGGTTCTCGGACAGCTTCACACAACTCTGGTTATCACAGAAGATACCAGTAGCATCAAACGGAAGATCAAATAACTCAGACAGTAGCTTCCGTAGCCATATAGCCTCACAACTGGCCGAACAGGCTGCAACATACTCTGCCTCAGCTGTACTCAGTGCTACGCAGGACTTCTTCCTACTAAACCAAGAGATCACACCTGATCCCATACTAAAGCAGCACTTAGATGTGCTCTTCCTATCTACAGCACTGCCAGCCCAATCTGAATCAACATAACCCTGCAGGCTAAACTTTTGATTCATTTCATACTTGAGCCCATAATCCACTGTACCCTTCAGGTACCTCAGAACATGCTTTACAGCAACCAAGTGAACACTCCTCGGATCCGTCAAGAACTGGCTCAATGTGTTCACAGCAAAGCAAATATATGGTCTCGTGTTCGTCAGGTACATCAAGGACCCAATCATCTGACGATACATAGAGACATCAACCGGATCAGATGAAGCATCACATAGAAGCTTCAGATTCGATGCCATAGGTGTGGCCATGGCCTTGCAATCCATCATCCCGAATCTCTTCAGGATATCTACTGTGTACTTTCCTTGACCAAGGAAGATCCCACCTGCACTCTGCCACACCTCCATACCTAGGAAATAATGCATCATTCCCAAATCTTTCATATCGAACTTAGCAACAAGCTTCCTCTTAGTATCTGCAATCAGTCTGTCATCTCCTGTTACAAATAAGTCATCCACATACAAGAGTAGAATCACAGGATTCCCTTCCTCAACCTTGTAGTAGAGGTTGGAATCTGCTTTACTCTTGGTAAAGCCCAAACTAGATAGGAAACTGTCCATCCTACCATACCAGGTTCTGGGAGCTTGTTTCAAGCCATACAAGGCTTTCTTCAATCTGCACACATATGACTCCCTGTCATGTATTTCAAAACCGAGTGGCTGCTCCACATATACTTCCTCTTGAACTACACCATTCAAGAAAGTAGTCTTGACATCAATCTGGTGTATTTTCTATTTCATTGCTGCAGCCAGGGCAAGTACTGTTATGATGGAAGTATAACTGGCTACAGGTTCAAAAGTTTCTTCATAATCTATTCCCTCTTTCTGAGAGAAGCCACGAGCTACAAATCTTGCCTTGTATTTCTCTACATTTCCACCTACAGCATGCTTGATTTTGTAGATCCATTTGGAAGTCACAATAGGTTTCTCTTTAGATCTTGGGACAACATCCCAAACATCATTCTTCATTATTGATTGGTATTCCTCAACCATGGTATCCTTCCATTCTTTCTTTTCCGCTTCTTCTTCATAACTGGAAGGCTCTTTGTTCATAATGTCATAGAGTAAAGCAACATAGCTGGTATGTGATCTGGTTCTCTTCTTTGCTTTGTGTTCTTCTTCTGGAATGCCAAATCTTTCTGCATCTTGAATGAGATCTCTAGCCCATGCAGGTTTCTTCTTGTGAGAGTTATCCTCACGGGGTGGATCTACAGGTTCTTGCGGATCTTCAAACTCACGAACAACTTCTGGAACTACTTCAGTTATGGTAGTGTCTTGAAATCTAGTTTCCTTAGGTTCTTCATAAACTTCGATAGGTGCTTTCCTTGATTTGATGAATGCTGATTTTTCATCAACTGTTACATCCCTACTGACATCAATCTTCTTGAACCCTGGAAAGTATATTCTGTAAGCCTTCGAGCTTTCACTGTAACCCACAAAGATACCCTTCTTTCCTGAAGGATCTAGTTTAGTCCTCTTTTCCTTTGGGACATGAGTGTATACTGGACAACCAAATATTTTGAGATGACTGATTTCAGGTTTCTTACCAGAAAAGACCTCTTCTGGTGTCTTGTTGTCCAATATCTTGTGGGGTGTTCTGTTTTGCACATATACAACTGTTCTAGCTGCTTCTGCCCATAGATGCATAGGTAGATCCTGGTCATGTAGCATTTCCCTTGCTGCTTCCATGATTGTTCTGTTCTTCTTTTCTGCAACTCCATTCTGTTGAGGATTATAAGGAGCAGTCAACTCCCTCTTAATCCCTGAATCACTGCAAAGCTTCTTAAAGTCACCTGAGGTGAATTCTCCACCATTGTCGGATCTGAATGTTTTGATCTTCTTGTCAGTTTGATTCTCCATCAAGTTTTTGAACTCCTTGAACTTATCAAGCACCTCATCTTTATTCTTCAAGAAGTATACCCAAGTATTTTTGGAGAAGTCATCAATAAATGAGACATAATAAACATACCCACTCAGAGAACTGGATGACATAGGACCACATACATCTGAGTGGATGATTTCCAAGATATCTTTTTCCTTACTTTCACTGCTTGGGAAAGCCTTCTTAATGTTCTTACCTTTTGCACATCCTTTGCAAACACCTTCATGTTTGGTCTTGATTTCAGGAAGACCCTCTATAGCCTTGCTTGCAATTGGAAGTGCCCTATAATGCATATGAGCAAGTATTCTATGCCAAAGTTCACTTGCCTCCATGGATTCATGTATCATGGCATGTTCAGGTTGACCCTTCAATCTATACAAACCTCCCTCTTGCTCTCCAATCACTACTGCAGCATCGATTGTTTTACCCTTTGGCTACATTAGGACTTGGCCATCCACAAATGCAACCCTCATACCTTTTGCATCCAATGCAGAGATGGAGAGTAAGTTCTTCTTGAGCCTAGGTACATAAAGGACTTCTTTCATCTTCAAAGATTTTCCAGAATCTAGGTTGTAGGAGGCTTCACCACTTCCTTTGATTGGGTATTGATAATCATCCCCAAGTTTCACCTTATGAGGTGATTCATGTTCAGATAGATTCACAAAAGATTCCTTAAACCCAGTCATGTGTTTAGAAGCCCCACTATCAATCAACCAATCATTACAACCATGGGAGATAGTACCTGTGAGAGCAGAGATTAGAACATACTCTTCTTCACTTGATGAGTCATCATCACTATCATCACTTTCTTCCCTAGCCTTCTTCTTTGGAGGTTCATCATCCTCGACAGCATGAGCATGGAATTTTCTTTTGTTGCCCTTCTTCTTCTTGCTGGAGTTGTTGTTATTATCCCTTTTGTTCTTGGGACAATCTGAAGCAAAGTGACCCTTCTCATTGCATGTGAAGCATCTTAGATCCTTCTTATTCTTTTGATAGGATCTCTTGTAGCGAGAGTGCTCCTTCTTGAGCTTGCTTCTTTTGGTGTGAGCTGCAAGAGATTGATCTTCATTCCCCATCTTTTCTTCTCACGCCACAAGCCTTGCTTCTTCTTGTGAGCATTCTTCCCATAGTCTGTTGAAGGATACCAACTTCTTTCTTGCATAGATTCCTTGAATAAAGGAGTCCCATGGCCTAGGTAGGCCATTCAGAGTGGTCATGACAACTTCACCATTCTCCACCATTTCATCTACTACTTCCAGTTGTTCCTTAATATGGGAGACCCTAGAAAAATAAGATTGAATGGTTTCTCCATTCTGAAACTTTACTCCTTTCAATTGGTTCCGCAGGGTCATCTTCCGATTTATGTTCTTCCCTTCAAATAGCTTGGCCAAAGAGTCAAACATCTCCTTGGGTGTCTTTAGAGAAGACACATGGGGTATGAGATGGTCTTTAATAGAATCAGCAATGATTCTCTTTTCCTTGACCAAGTTATTCTTATGCAATACCTTGGCCTGTTCATCCTCTGGGATAGGGATGTCTTCTTTTATATATGAGTCCAACTCATTCTCTTCCAAGATTATCCCAATCCTATACTTCCAAGCTCGGAAGTTATCAGCCCCTTCAAGCTTATCCTCAAGCTTAGTGTGGTGAGACATCTTAAAGAGTACTTCAAATGGAAATAGAAAATATTTAGGTCTTACCACTTGAAATGCTGAAAACTGGATCTGGTCTCGGATTATGGTTTGTCGAAAAAACCCTAAAAATTCAAAATATGAATTTCAACTTTCTGAAAGGATAGAAAGATGCGCCTTGATGAGCTGATCAGCCTGGTGCATTCAAAATTTGAGATCAGCAAAGTTTTACCCTTCAGATTTGCCTTTCTGTCCTCCTGGGTTCACTAGGGAGAGCCCTGAATTAGGGTTTGAGTTTCCCGAAGATCTACCTAGCCAAAAATCTCGATCCAAATCTCTAAAATTTGATTTTTGCAAGGAGCTTCCAGCTATATCTTCAGATTCCAAAAATTCCTATTTTTGTGGAAACCCTAATTTTTAGGGCCAAATCTGAAAATGCTCAGAATTGAATTCTGATTGAACAAATAGATTCTCCTTGATGATTAGAGTCAATATACTATATTGCTTTTCCAAAAATTGTGGATAGAAACCCAATAAACAAGAAACTCAAGTTTTCGTCACTGCAAAATGTCTTCTTCTCAGGTTAGCTCTGATACCATGTTAAATTTTGAGCATTAATTCACAATACTCTTGGATCTTTACTGAGAGAATAACATATACATTATATCAATGCATAACAATCACAATAAGCATGACAAACATCACAAGAATCAAAAGCATAAGAGACAAGAGACACAAAGTTTCTGTGGGGAAAACCCTAAGGTGAAAATGTTAGGAACCCATGTCAACCCTTCTCTTTACTATGTTAGTATATTGTTGTTGGATGCATATGCTTTGTAAGTCATCCCGTAGTATTTGTTGATCCATAGTTTGTATTAGCCCATAGTATTGACCCATAGTATTGGACACATATGCTTTGTAAGTCCTCCCGTAGTATTATATGTCCCATGGTTTTGACTCATAGTATTGGGCATGGACTTAGTATATAAGTGTGTGTTGAGGTCATTGAAGGCACTGTGAAGTTAATTGTATTGAGCTTGCTCAAAGGAGGTTTCCCCCTCGAAGTGGCACGTGATCAATATAAAAGTGATTCCGAGTTCTATTATTTCTGATATCTTGTGTATTTGCATTAATTAATTATTGCAGGTTCTTCACATCTGGTATCAGAGCACTTTCTTGGGCTCGTTGGGTGGAATTTCTGCCAATTTTTTTTTTGCATTTGTTGCAAGTTCGGATCTGGGGATAACCCATATCCACTTAACTGTGGGAAGTATTTGGGCATAAGCCCTAAAACTCATTGTGAGGAGTACCACAGGAACCCCAAAGTAGCTGGCCCATTGAGAGGACCTGCCAGTGAAAAGGGCAACGACCCCTACCTGATTGACTAGTTCCCACCCGTGAGGTAACCAAGAGCTATCGTTTGTGGAAAAGTGATTATCAGTTTTACCTGAGCCGTGGAGTGAGGGGTGCTGCCCCAATATGCAATACGTCAGACAACATTGGTGGCCAAGTGAATCCCCTGAACCGATAGGAAGCCACACATACCTGGGGTCCATATCTATTTTCAGCTAAACTGTTGCCGATCACTTCCACTCTAGATCCAGCCGTTTCAGATCTATTCTGAAAATCGTTCCAGATCCAG
Organism: Larix kaempferi; assembly: GCA_027924585.1. Classification (NCBI taxonomy): domain Eukaryota; kingdom Viridiplantae; phylum Streptophyta; class Pinopsida; order Pinales; family Pinaceae; genus Larix; species Larix kaempferi. The sequence goes on from BSBM01000097.1 coordinate 367,385, forward strand.
TCATTTTCGATCATTTCCGCGCTGTTGCATATCCATCTGTTGCCGATGCATTTCTGAAAAAAAAAAAAAAAAATTATTCCCTGCAATCCCATTCTGCATATTTCATTCCTGAAGACCTTATCCCAAATTCCACTTCCCAAGACCAGAAATCTCACATTTGTCTATTTTTAGGGTTTGCCATAACTCCTTCAATTTTCACCCAAACGCCATCAAAATTTTCCACCGTGTTCCTTTCCTAATTCTGCTTCTTTGTCCCTCTCTACCAAATTTTCTCATTTTTTCATCCCACTTCTGAAATCCCCATTTTTTGCTTCCCTGTCTATCAGAAAGTGTCCAAAACCTAGTCAAACCCCAATTACCCATCCGAGTTTTTCCCAAATCCAAATCTTCCTTTACTAAATAAGCTTTTGTTTGTGTTTTTCTATCCATTCCCCCCCCCCCAAAAAAAAAACAAAACCATGGAGGAACCACTTGCAGCCATCCAAACCAAACTCCAAGATTTGGATGAAAAATTTCTCAGCTTCCATCTTCGGCATTCGACCATGAACAATAACCAACAGCCAAAATCTTTTGCAGCCACCGGGTTCTCTTCTTCCAACAATTTTCGCGGGCCGAAGCTTGATTTTCCTCGCTTCAATGGTACTGATCCAATTGGATGGATATATCGAGAAGAACAATATTTCAGTATGCATAATACTTTTGATGTCCAGAAAGTTCCACTTGCATCCTTTCATTTGGAACAAGAAGCCCTTCAATGGTACCGTTGGTACATCAAAGCTCATCCCGAGCCAAACTGGACAGATTTTTGCCAACTCCTTTTGCCGCGATTTGGTCCTAGTGTTTTTGATGAATTCACAGGAGCACTCACTAAACTTCACCAAATTGGCACAGTGAGAGAGTATCAGACAGAATTTGAGAAACTGGCCAATCACACAAAAGGATTGTTTGATGAATTCTACAGGAGTTGTTTTATCAGTGGTCTCAAGGATGAAATCTGCTTAGAGGTCAAAATGTTCTGTCCCAACACAATGATGGAAGTCCTAGGGTTGGCTAAGTTGGCAGAGGACAAGATCGCAGCTCAACAACGCTCCAAACCCACCTTTGTTCCCTTCAGAAATATGGGTTCCCAACGACCTCCCATCACGCTTGCCCCGCAACCAACTCCTATCAAGCATTTGTCTGAAATAGAGATGCAGGCACGTCGAGAAAAAGGGCTTTGTTATAATTGTGATGAGAAATTCACTCGGGGACATAGATGTGTTCAACAAAAGCTCTATCTCTTAGATGTGGATTCTCCGCCTGCCTCAGAACTTGATGAAGAAGCTCCAGATACAGTAGATGATCAAGTCGACATTCAACACCCGCCTGTTGACACCCCATCTCAGGACGACCCACCCGAGCTCTCTCTCCATGCTGTAACCAACGTCACCACCCCACAAACAGTGCGAGTCAGGGGATACTTCAAGAAGCTCCCTCTTACCATACTCATTGATTCTGGTAGCACTCATAACTTCATTGACCCTAGGATTGCCAAACAGGCTGATTGTTTTGTCCATCCTTGCTCCAAATTTGAAGTCATGGTTGCCAATGGGGGCACCTTACCTTACAAGGGGAAGTGTCACAATGTGCGTATCTCTATGGAATATTATAACCTGCGCTCCGACATCTTTTCCTTGTCCGTAGGTGGATGTGATGTGGTTTTGGGCGTTCAATGGTTACACACACTTGGCCCCATCTTATGGGATTTTTTGAAACTTTGGATGCAGTTTTCAGTAAATGTGGCACAACATAAATTAATGGGCTTACAACCAGGGTCTCTCTGCATCATCAGTTCACATCGCCTAGAAAAAATCCTTAAGAAGAATTCACATGGTATCATCACTCAACTCCATTTCCTTCAGATGCACCAATAAACGGTCTCCATTACTTCCTTGGATAGATATGCAAGTGTCTTTGCTGAACCAATGATCTTTTCGCCTTCAAGAGACCTTTCCGGTAAGAATTTAGTCGCATCTACCTCTCAGCAGGAACTGATGGCTATTTCGCATGCAGTACAGAAGTGGCATCCATATCTATTAGGGAATTATTTCTGCATCAAGACTAATCTCCAGAGTCTGGAAATTTTTTTGGAACAATGGGTCTCCTCCCCAACACACCTGAAATGGGTTATCCAACTCATGGGTTATCCCTATGCGATCACTTACAAGAAGGGTAAGGACAATATGGTGGCAGATGATCCTTCTCACACAATTGATGACCCAGTTTCTCTTACAGCTCTTTCTCTGCTTGTTCCAAATTGGTTGCAATATGTTCAACAGGGCTATCTCTTCTATGAACTCCATGCTTCTTCATTAGCAGGGCACTCTGGGTTCTTCAAAATGTATGACCGGGAACAATGTAACTTCTTTTGGCAGGGATTGAAAATGATAATTCAACAGATGGTGGCTGACTGTGATACTTTCCAGGTCAACAAGGGTGAAATGACACTCCTTTCGGGATTGCTCAAACCCTTGCCCATCCCTACACAACTTTGGCCAACTATTTCTATGGATCTCCTAGCAGTTCTCTGGTGGTACAATACCACATCTCAAAGGACACCATATGAAGCAGTCTATGGACAGACACCGCCAATTCTTCTTCCATACACCCTTAGCAGCTCCCCAGTTCAGGAAATTGGCTTGGTTCTTTGAAACCGCAATCAGATTCTTCTCATTCTGCAAGACAATCTTCACATGGCCAGAATTTACCTGAAACAATAAGCCGATCAACACCGTTATGAGCGCATTTTTCATGCAGCTGATGGGGTTCTTCTTCGTCTACAACCTTCCAAGCAATCCTCCCTGACACTCCAAAGGTGTTAGTGGCCCGAAATGCAACCCGAGGATGCTACCGGGGAACCACTTCAGATTTTGCAGCAATTTCTCCAACCAAATCTTTGAGGACAAAGCTTTTTCTAAGGGAGAGGGGATGTTAGGAACCCGTGTCAACCCTTCTCTTTACTATGTTAGTATATTGTTGTTGGACGCATATGCTTTGTAAGTCATCCCATAGTATTTGTTGATCCATAGTTTATATTAGCCCATAGTATTGACCCATAGTATTGGACGCATATGGTTTGTAAGTCGTCCTGTAGTATTATATGTCCCATGGTTTTGACTCATAGTATTGGGCATAGACTTAGTATATAAGTGTGTGTTGAGGTCATTGAAGGCACTGTGAAGTTAATTGTATTGAGCTTGTTCAAAGGAGGTTGCCCCCTCGAAGTCGCCCGTGATCAATATAAAAGTGATTCTGAGTTCTATTATTTCTGATATCTTGTGTATTTGCATTAATTAATTATTGCAGGTTCTTCACAGAAAAACCCCACAACTTCCTCAGAGATATAGAGAGCAATGGCTCAACCAAAGTAAAACCAAAATACACTTGAGATAGTCTCCTAGTAGCAGATGATCCTCCTCCTCACTAGTGCACCACTTTCTGAGTGAGAGAAGTGTGACTTTCCGAATGATCCAAATAGAGATCTCCCGATCTCTATTTATACTTAACCTGTTTGCCCAGTTACACTATGGGGCCGACTTGTCTATCTAGATACATCCACAATATAATATATATTTCAGGGCCGACCCCACACATGGTGGTCTAATAATCCATCGGCAAGTACACACACTTGCGACACTTTTCAATCCACATGACGACACTTCCTTATAGAGGAATAACACATCTCTAATAAGGGTACAATAAATATATATGAAATACATTCTGAAGTTACATATACATCAACATTAACAAAATATATACTCAATCCGCAATATTTTATAAGCATAAAAATTATATAGCATGAAGAAAGAAGATACCCACGTCGGGATTTCTATGAGTGTAATGAATAATCCTGAGATCAGAAGCATTGGTTGGCCATTGATGTTGAGAGAAGTACGATCGTATGTTAGATTAAATCCATCTGCAAATATGCTGCAGGAAACCCACAGGAAAATACCCACAGCTTCTCTCCATGAGATTCTAACCTCGAAACCTACATGGAAAATGTCGTAGCGAGAGAGCTTTGAAGAAGTTCCCTTGTCAGACCAAAATCCACATTAACCCATTTTTCTCAGTATCATTGACAAATCTTGCTCAGGAAAACAAATCGCATAATAAAGAAACAAAATCCTCCACTACAAAAACTATCCTAATAGGGAAGCATAATTTATAATAATTAGAGCGAAAGCATCCCTGTTCTCAACTCAGATATTGCGACAAGACCTGACCTTCCAGCAGGTAGACCTCTAGTTCCAAATAGTAGTAGCAGGCAATTGAAAGGACTCAAATTTACGACACGCTAAATAAATCCCTAGGTCGAGTAGAAACAATTAACACCCTTTGTAATGAAAAGAGTACACCATAGGTACCTGTCCAACCATAGCGACGATGAAATCAAAGAGGCCATAGGCCGTTTCCCTTCAGAAGAAAACATGAACATGAGAAAGGGGAGACTGTAAACCAGAAACTGCACTCGAAGCTAGGGAAAGCAACAACAACACCAACAACCACCAATGCTTGCGAAATGAGATGGAGAAACTGTCCAAACAAGCCCATTTAAGCAGCAGAGATCCCACACCTCCTGAGCAACAAAAACATGGAGCACTTCAATGTCGGACTGAACACAGAGGCCCACTGCCATAACCAGAACATACAACAACTTCAACTCTATACTGAAAACAACGCCACCGTCGGCCCGGACAACAGTAAAATCACATCACGAAATCCAAGCCCTCGAAAGACAACCACATTTAATAACCAGGGGAGACACTGCAGCATCATTTAAAACTGTATGACACCATGACGCCACCGGGTCCTGGGGCACAAGAACCCAGGCAGGCATCATTGCTCATGGCGCCAACCAGAACCTCACAAATTAGATTTTTAAAAATTGCAAAATAATTAAAATTTTCTCTATCTATAGTGAAACATTAGACCCACGGAAAAATTGCGAACCTCCCTCGGATTATTGCCCCCGACCGAAAACATAATGTCGGGGACATAATAATAAGGAAGGCATAATCACTATTGCTAAAATTAAGGCAACCGTTCTTAAAAGGAAGATGTTGCACCTTGAACTACTGTTGTTGACATAATGAGGAAGAATCAGGGAACAAGACAATACAAGGAATGCATTGAATAAGGAAATAAGCCACTAGACTGATGGGATTAGATTCATGAAATCTAGAATTTAAAGGTTATGAAAGCTATAACCAAAGTGATTGGACAATGTAGTTTATTGATGAATTTTATTTCTCATTTTTCATTAAACTTTAATTCCGCGTTAAAACATAAATGAAAAAAAATCCATAAGATTGCTCTTAATAATTTATAAAAGTAATTAGTGAATGAATATTTACTATCATATATCTTATTATTTATTTTTATATAGTAATTCTTCTTATAATTTTTTTATGTACCTTCTATGACAATTATTAATAATAAGATCGCTTTCAAATAGAAAAACTTTATCATGTAGTGGCCATGGGAGAGAGTTTACCCCAATCACGGTGGTAGAATTTTAAAAGCTTATTCAACAATTGTTATCTTTTTTTTAAATAGAAATTGAAAACATTGATTGTATTAAAAAGGTTGTGCACAACCATCTATAAACATAAAATACCGCAGTCTGAAAGCTATTATTGCTTGTGTCAGGATAACTAAAGCATGGACATCCTTAAACTTACAAAATCTCGATACATGCTTTCTTGATTTAGCCATATAGTGGGAGGGATAGACCCTTACAAACCGTTTACACAAAAAAATTTAAACATTCTGCAATAAGGAAACATTCTGCTATTCTTTCTTTCTTGAGAAACCATAGACTGGTTGCAAGACCGAAGCTTCTTCCATTGGGAGACTCCTGGAAATGACTACATTGGTTCATCCTGGACATATTTATGATTTCCTCCTTGATTATGTCCACAGTACCCATAAGTTCTCTCATGTTCCCTTCCAAGTCTTCAATTTGTGAATCCAAACAGGTAAGTTGGACCAAGATGTATTTGGTGTCCTTGGTGACTGTCGCGGTTCCTACATTCCTCTGTAAATGAAATCATATACCCTTCAGAGGTTCTTTTTAAAGTCATTGTTGAGCTCGGTATTTGTGGGCTGACCTGGGTTCTGCTTAGTACTCAAAGACCTAACAAACCCATTTCACCGTCCCTTTCGGCAATAACCTGCGAACGGGCCGAGGTCTCACCCGAGGCGAAGTATGGGGGGATTACAGAAGTAGGTTTCTGTAACCGTGGTGATGCGCAGATGTGGAAACGACCTTTAGCAAGGTTAATCTTACTTCGCATATACTTCGAATATAACAACGTCGATATGTGACTGCACACTTTATAGTTACCAACAGTACAAACTCCATTGAATCATTGTTATTCTTATCTATGTAACTGCGCATTCATTACATTCACTAACACTTTGCATATTCATACATGTGTGTTCCACTACTTAACATATCCTTCTCATTCATAGTACATGAAAATACATATATAAGCATAAACATACATGAACACAAAATATAACATAGATCCAATCACACAACATAGATATATACGTGGTTCACCCCCGAGATGGGAGCTACGTCCACAGGAACTGTTCTTTATATTAGAAGGAAGGGATTAACAGTTCCAGTCTGTGCACTCAACTACAAACTCTTTTCTACAATATATCTCTGCATACACAACTGTAGAGTCTTTTTCCTCTCTTAGATCTCTCTCAGTCTCTCAAAATCGACCAAAATATAACCCTTCCGTATATAAAATTTTCCTTTATATAGATTGTGCCCGAAGGTCACATATTTACAATAACTATGGTCCAACCCCCATAGTACCCTTAAACTCAAAATGAAATGGTTTTCCTATTGACCACGCTTTGTCTCTACTTCACTGGAGCTCTGCTGTTCTTTTGCACCAATTCTCTGGTTCTGACGCTTCTTCTGACAGTCACAATTCTGACCGCATGACTCTGACGCTACAGTGGCACGTCCTTTGCACCATTCCACTTCTTTACTCTTTGATTTTGTAGCTGATAGTCCACTGCTTCCTTCATAACTTATCCAACTACCTTGATCATCCTTAGTACTTCGTCTTTACTAAGGTAAAAGGTCCTTTTTTTCCAACTTCGCGTCGCTCCATACCCTTCTCCCGAGGATTGCAGAGTTGCTTTTCCCAAAATTGGTCGATGTTAGGCCTCACCTAACTTGTACTTTCGCAATCAAAACTTCTTCCACTTGGACTGTGCCCAACAGGCCCCTAACACTTACTTGTGGCTCGCCCTCGAGCCACTTTGACTGGGCTGCTTCGACTGTGCATCCCCTTATATGTTCAACTTCACAGTGAATTCCTAAAAAGTTGTGCTCAACTTGGAAACTATTTCCTTAGTCTCTTGCTGAAAATCCTTAATCGCTTCAAGCATCTCCTCTGAGACAGTTTCTTGAAGTTGCTCCTTCACTATAACCTCCATTGTGTGGAGTTCCTGCAGCTTCTCCTCAATCCCCCCAGAAAGAGCCAGCACTTCTTCCTGCATGGGTTGTAACTTCGGCGAAGTGTCAACCTCCTTCATCCTTAATGCTTTCAATTCCTTTTGCAGCTCTTTCGTTTCTGCGAATTTATGAATCCTTTTCCTAGGCGGCAAATCCTTCATGGCCACGTTCAAAGAGTCAAGATCAGTCTGTCTCTTCTGAATTTCCTCCTGTATTTTCCATAGTTCGGGATCCTTTTGCAGCATAGCCCAAAGTCTGGTGGCTTCTTCAAGTAGGTCTTGACATCTCGCCACTTCTACGGAGATGTTTTCTATGGATTCCTTCAATTCTTTGGCTCTTGTTTCTTTCACATCTTGCGGAGTTCCAGGTAATTGCTGAGACTCTAAGTCAACAATTTTCTCTTTATAGGAAATCTCCATGTCCATCATTTTTGCCTTAAGATTTTCCACCATGGCACCAATCTTAAGTATGGTTGCCTCTACTTTTGGTTCTTCCTGGCATTCGAGTATCTTTGCACATACCTCTGTAACTGTTTTCTTTAGATTTCTCTATTTTTCTTGGACACTTGCGAGCTCTCTAGTTTTCTGTGTGCATTCACTCTTCAGCTCATTATAAGTCTCCTCCAATTTTAAATGTCGATTATAAGAGATCATGTCTCTTTCTTTGAGCTCCTCCAAAACCTACAAACGTAGATTGTGTAATCCTTCCATTGGAAACATGCCCACACTTATATCCAAATGTGCAAGCTACTTCGCACCTTCCATAAGCTCATATGTTGGGAAAATTACATTCATTGGCTCAATTCGGACTAGTCGAGGTCTCATCGTCAAGGCAGACATTCTTCTCTTTCTTTGGCTTGACTCGCCTGTCCTTCCTTCGGAGTCTGATTCTCGTACCAAGTCATGCTGGACTTGTTCCATCCTCGCTACCATGCTCTTCAGTTCTGCGAGGTTCTCTATCAGGCTCGCTTGGATTTGTTCATGTTTTCTTTCTTTCAAGGCGAGCACCTCTTCTAGTTGCTCACTAATTCATGTTGCGATACAGTCATAATCATCCTCGTGTAACTGCACATCAAGTGGGGATTTACTTCCCTTTTGTTTCTTCCTTTGCACTCCTTCCAGCACGACTGTGTCGGGATCCTTCCACTTTTCTCCTACTGGCACCTCAGCAATGTCTTGCTATCTCTCTCCTTGACCTGCTTATTTGTCTTTTGCACTTGTTGTCTCATCTTCCTGGTTCTGTGTATTTTCCAGCTGCGCTTTCCTTTGATGTAGTAATGAGCGTATCTAGTGCATCAATCTTCCACTCTGGCGGTCATTCTTCCATGATTAGCTCAATATTTTGCGCATCCAATTGGTATATCCCTTCAATGTTAATTTTTCAGAATTTACTTCAATCTGATCTAGGATCTTAACTGAGAGAACAACATGTACAACATATCTATAGCATATCAATCATGGACACAATAATGCAAGCACACAAGAGACACAGAGTTTACTTGGGGAAAACCATAAACGTGGAAAACCCCAATAACTTCCTTAGAGATAGATAGAGCAATGATACAACCCAAGCATAAGAGATAGACATCTCCTAGCAGCAGCTTCTCCTCCTCCACAAGTGCGCCACTCTCCCGAGAGTGTGAGAGAGAATACAATGATCAAATAGAGTGCCTCCCACACTCTATTTATACTTGACTTGACTTGCCTAATAACCTTTACTAGGTCGGCCTCAACTTAACCATATAACACAATGCTGATTGGGACGGCACCCAATAGGGTGGTCTAATAACCCTTTGACCCACATGATCGACCCCTAATAGGGTGGTCTAATAACCCTTTGACCCACATGACTTATACAGGGCCGACCCCAACAAGGTGGTCTAATAACCCATTAAGTATAAGTTACGACATTTACAATATATAAATGACGACACTTCCGTATAGAGGAATAATAACATCTCTATAGGAATGCAAACACTTCCGTATAGAGGAATAATACCATCTCTATAGGAGTACGATATACATATATGAAATACATGGGTGAAATACATTCCGAAGTTACATATACATCAGCACACCCTCTTAACTAGGAAGGTATTTCTTGACACATATCCACTAGCACAAGTCTTCTTCTCTGGATCATCATCAACAAATCATCGTCATCATCACTGCTGCTGCTATCTCAATCAATCTCTGAATCTACTCATCATAGGAAGTTCTATAGGGCCAGTACTTTTTCATACTAGATGTAGTCCCACCACCTGCAGGTCTTCATCATCATTGGCCATACTGTGGAAATCTCAGGACTTATTACGTGTGTCACAAAACCTTAAAAGAATCTCTTGGCTAGCAAGAACCCTAAAGAGCATCTAAGGCCTTTTTCATCCTGTCCAGATCTCCAGGACTGATTACATGTGACTCCACCACAAAACCTTGAAAGAGAATCCCAGGACTGATTACGAGCACACGGCTCAACCTATCGGATCTCCCAAGGCATAAATTACATGTGGTCACCACAAAACCTTGAAAGAGCATCCCAGAACTGATTACAAGCACACAGCTGAACCTATCGGATCTCCAAGGGCACAAATTACATGTGGTCATGGCAAAACTTTGAAAGAGAATCCCAGGACTGATTACGAGCACACGGCTCAACCTATCGGATCTCCCAGGGCACAAATTACATGCCATAGGACAAAACCTTGAAAGAGCATTTTCCAGATATCCCAGGGCACAAATCACATGCCATAGGCAAAACCTCGAAATACTATCTGCAAATCTCCCAGGGCACAAATTATATGTCCACCCAAGCAAAACCTCGAAAGAGCATTTGCCAAATATCCCAGGGCACAAATTAGATGCCATAGGAAAAACCTCGAAAGACTATCTGCAAATCTCCCAGGGCACAAATTATATGCTTATCTGCACAACCTGTTCCATGGCCACAGAGTATCAACTTGATACTCATCATACATCATCCTTATGTACACATGATCATCCTGATCATCAACACTGCATCATCCTGCTGCATGTCATTTGGAGCAACATCCTGAAGCTCGTCATCCATGATCATCCCGATCATACAATGCATCTACCTAATGCATATCAAGTATCTACCTGATACATATCATCATACATGATCCACCTGATCATACCTGATACATATCAACATACATGATCTACCTGATCATACAATGTATCCACCTGATACATATACAGATACATGGTCCAAGCATCCAACATGATGCATATACAAATACATACAAATGATCCAATTGATCATATCCAGCATCCAACATGATGCATACATACATAAATGATCCAACTGATCATATCCAGTATCCAACATGATGCATACATACATAAATGATCCAACTGATCATATATAGCATCCAACATGATGCATACATACATAAATGATGTATATACATATACAGAGCAGTAACTGGAGCATCGTCCTGATGCTCATCATCCAACGCTTAAATCCACAGCCATGTGAAGGATCCTCCTTCCAACATGCTTGGAATGGCTTCAGCAAATGTCTCCATCACTTCTTCCTCGAAGTGTCATCGATCTGAAGAACACCAAGCCTCTCTCTGAAGTACTCGAACTTCACTCTGGCTAGTGGCTTCGTTAGCACATCTGCAACCTGCTCATCCGTCGCAACATACAGGAGCTTCACTGCTCCTCTCTGCACCATATCCCTGATATAGTGATATTTGATCTCTATGTGTTTCAACTTGTCGTGGAACACCGGGTTCTCAGACAGCTTCACACAACTCTGGTTGTCACAAAAGATACCAGTATCCTCCAGCGGTAGATCAAATAACTCAAACAGTAGCTTCCGTATCCATACTGCCTTACAACTAGCCGAATAGGCTGCAACATACTCTACCTCGACTGTACTTAGTTCTACGCAAGACTGCTTCCTGCTAAACCAAGAGATCACACCCGATCCCATACTGAAGCAGCACCCATAAGTGCTCTTCCTATCTGCAGCACTGCCTGCCCAATCTGAATCAACATAACCCTGCAGGGTAAACTTTTGATTTGCATCATACTTGAGCCCATAATCAATTGTACCCTTCAGGTACCTCAGAATATGCTTTACAGCAACCAGGTGAACACTCCTCGGATCTGTCAGGAACTGGCTCAATGTGTTCACTGCAAAGCAAATATATGGTCTCGTGTTCATCAGGTAAATCAAGGACCCAATCATCTGACGATACACAGTGACATCAACCGGATCAGATGAAGCATCACACAGAAGCTTCAGGTTTGATGCCATAGGTGTGGCCATGTCCTTGTAATCCATCATCCCGAACCTATTTAGGATCTCTACTACATACTTCTCTTGTCCAAGGAAGATTCCATCTGCACTCTGCCACACCTCCATGCCTAGAAAGTAGTGCATCATCTCCAAGTTCTTCATCTCGAACTCGGCAGCAAGCTTCCACTGCGTGTTGGCAATCAATCTATCCTCTCCTGTAACAAACAGGTCATCCTCATACAAAAGTAGTATCACTAGATTTCCTTCCTCAACCTTGTAGTAAAGGTTGGAATCCGCTTTGCTCTTGGTAAAGCCCAAACTGGATAGAAAGCCATCTATCCTGCCATACCAGGTCTTGGCTTCCTATTTCAAACCATATAGGGATTTCTTCAGTTTGCACACATGTGACTCCCTGTCATGTGTCTCAGAACCAAGTGGCTACTCCACATACACTTCTTCTTCAACTACACTCTTCAAGAAAGTTGTCTTGAAATCCATCTGGTGTATCTTCCATTTCATCAGTGCATCCAGAGCAAGTATGGATCTAATGGAAGCGTATCTGGCTACAGGAGCAAAAGTCTCTATGCTACCACCTGCAACATGCTTGATCTTGTAGATCCTCTTGGAAGTCATTACAGACTCCCCTTCAGGTCTTGGGACTGCATCCCAAACATATTCATGATCGACTGGTACTCCTCGATCATGGCATTCTTCCCAGATCCTGGGAACTTCAATATCTTCATTATTTTCAATAGATAACTTTGTTGCTAAACAAATGTTGTAGTCCTTCTTTTGTAGGTGATGGTATACGATCTTTCCTACACAACAAGTTAAATTGCATGATTAGAAAACATCTCATAGTTTTCAGAACAAATTCTTACACATAAAGAAATATGTCATACAGTCATGCAATTATCTTAGCCAATGCTTCAATACAACATTTATCCATATCCCATTCTAGATGCCTTCCAATCTCTGCCAGAACATTTTTAAGAGTGTGCACAGCTCCCAACATGTCAACAAAGAGGTTTCATTCTAGATAAGTAGCAATGGAATGTTGTACAGTGCCATAGGCCACTTACCCATGTATATTAGTAGTATACTGTTCATCAATGTAACTAAACATGAGTATATACATTATTGAATAGTATTATTTAAACAATAAAATATGCAAGGAATGATAATTCAAATACTTATCTTTGTTTGTTTGTTGGGTTGACTCCCTCTCAGTCTTTGCTTCTTTTCTGCAACTCCATTCTGATGTGGATTGTGAGAAGTGGTCAACTCCCTCTGAATATATGCATCCTTGCAGAAACGACTGAAGTGTGATCCTTCTTGATCTTTGCTTCCTTGCAGGAAACGACTGGAGTGTGCTCCCTCTTGATCTTTGCTTCCTTGCAGGAACAACTGGAGTGTGCTCCCTCTTGATCTTTGCTTTCTTGTAGGAACAACTGGAGTGTGCTCCCTCTTGATCTTTGCTTCCTTGCAAGAACAACTGGAGAGTGCTCCCTCTTGATCTTTGCTTCCTAGATTACCTGTCCTTGAACTTATATCCAGCACTATGCATGCTTATTAGTATCATCATTGTGTTATCCTCGAGGTCTCACAATAATCTTAAACATGTATAGTCATGATCATTTCAAACACATATAATAAACATTAGTATTCAAGGTTTCAGGGAAGTCTTCTTTTACTCATGCATATTCTTATTTGATCATAGGACTCTTCTGGTTAGTTAAATCATCAATCAAGATAAGAGACATAAAATGCATAAACCCTTGATTACTTACATTTCTAACTTTATGAATAAACATAACCAATCATACCAAGTATACTTATATAAGGGATCCTAACACAAGCTAGGATTCTAACTTGATATAGGAAAAACATACCTGGATTGGTGTGTTAGCTAGTTATGTCTAACATACCCATATGATGTCTTATTGTTCTCTTCAATGACTTATGCTAGTAACCTGCATATCTCATAGGTTAACCATTATAGAACCAAGTTATACATACCTCGCAAATAGATCTTCTAAGTGATTCATGACAATGGATGAATCTTTGTCCTCATGTCATCATGATCATATGTTCTTGAACTAGAACATGATTTGTCTTTCTTGGTGTACCTTTCATGTTAGCTGACAACATAAACCTCATACAACACCATAATGCATTAGTACAATCATAAGTGTCAACACTCTAATCAATGAATATCTTCTATCATGCATTCATAATTTTATTAAGGTGATACGACAAGTCTAAATTTAATCAAGATTGTACTAACCGTACTAACATGAAGACAAACATACCATAAAATTAATCATGAACAAATCTCTAAACATACCTGGATGAGTCATACTTGTCGAGATTGCTTGTAATCTTCTTATGTAAGGCCTTAGCCTCATCTCCCTCTAAAATAGGAACTTCTTCACTTATGCAGGTGACCAATCCATTTTCTTCTAGGATTAACCCAATCCACTTGATTTGTAGGAATTGGATCTCGAGCTCGATTAGGGTTTGTCAGAGAAAACCTCTCAAATTCAAAATTTGAATTTCAAACTTCTGAAAGGATAGAAATATGTGCCTTGATGAGCTGATCAAGCTGGTATACTCATAATTTGAAAACTGCAAAGTTTCACCTCTCAAATTTGCCTTTGAAACTTCCGGATTCACTGGACATGACCTCGAACTAGGGTTTGATAAATCCCACCCTTCTTCCCAATCTAAAGGTTCGATCCAAATCTCTAAGCTTCTATTTTCTGAGGAGCTTCCAGCCGTGGTCACAGATTTCAAAAATTTCCATTTTTGCAGAAGCCCTAATTTTCCACTTTTCCGATCAAAGTCCCGAACTAGGGTCTGATCAAGCCCGGCCTTCTGCTCAACCAAAAATTCTGATCTTGGTCTCTAAATTTCGATTTTAATGAGTAGCATTCATCCTTAGTCTCCGATTACAAAAATTCCAACTTTCTCCGAAACCCTAAATGCCGGAAGCCATTAATGAAGGTGCTAAAAAATAATTATGTTTTGACAAAAATATGTACCTAATTGTTTCTGGTGTAAGTCTGAACTTTTCGATCCATAGGGTCTGAAAACTTTTCTTGTGATAGCCCAACCTATCATCTTTCCAACCCCATAGGTCTAACCTCAAACGGATTCTCTAAGAGAGAGTTATGCGAAGTGTCGTAACATGACCTGTTTATGGGATAAAACAGAAGAGCAAACGCGTACAGAGTGCCATGTGTCACTGGTTCAGTTTTCGCCTCTAAAAAGTTACCTGATAAAGTAAAGTCTGTGCAATACTTGTAACTTTTTATGAAATTTCATTTGGATCTTCCTAGCCCAAGTTATGACATTTTTTCCAATGTCACATGTTTATGACTGAGATCTGGAAGAGGCAGAAACCCTATATTGTACAGATCATAAATCACAAAGTACAACGAATTAGAGGTTTTCCTTTGGAAACAAGGTACATGGGGATCTTAGCTTCATCCTGTACGATTTTCAGACCCTGAAACCTCTCCGAAATTTATTTATAGCGAAAGTGCTACGATGCTTGGTTTTTGCTATATCAAGCCCTAGCTTCACAATTGCAACAAGTCTCATACATGCCATACCATGCCTTCTTTTAGGATAGCTCTGATACCATGTTAATTTTTCAGAATTTACTTCAATCTGATCAAGGATCTTAACTAAGAGAACAACATGTACAGCATATCTACAACATATCAATCATGGACACAATAATGCAAGCACACAAGAGACATAGAGTTTACTTGGGGAAAACCATAAAGGTGAAAAACCCCAATAACTTCCTCAGAGATAGATAGAGAAATGATACAACCTAAGCATAAGAGATAGACATCTCCTAGCAACAGCTTCTCCTCCTCCACAAGTGCGCCACTCTCCCGAGAGTGTGAGAGAGAATACAATGATCAAATAGAGTGCCTCCCGCACTCTATTTATACTTGACTTGACTTGCCTAATAACCTTTACTAGGTCGGCCTCAACTTAACCACATAACACAATGCTGACTGGGCCGACACCCAATAGGGTGGTCTAATAACCCTTTGACCCACATGTTCGACCCCCAATAGGGTGGTCTAATAACCCTTCGACCCACATGACTTATACAGGGCTGACCCCAACAAGGTGGTCTAATAACCCATCAAGTATAAGTTACGACAGTTACAATATATAAATGACGACACTTCCGTATAGAGGAATAATAAAATCTCTATAGGAATGCAAACACTTCCGTATAGAGGAATAATACCATCTCTATAGGAGTACAATATACATATATGAAATACATGGGTGAAATAAATTCTGAAGTTACATATACATCAACATTCAAACCATTCAGGGTTCTATAGCTGTCCTCTTGGCTGAACATAAATGAAATGAAGGTCATCTTGCGAATGTACACAATTGTTATTTGCTTGGTAATACACAGAGTGCACTCGATCACTTTGCATAACTGCTCATAGTACATAAACAATTGTACGTTATTGAGATGTTGTCTTTTTGGCTTCGTGTTTGCCTACACGTTCGCAAACCTGGGTCCTCAGCAATCTCTGATGAATACCGAGATAATATGTTGATACTTCGGTTCTTTCCAAGCTACAAATGCTATCAACACTAATAACTAGCTATAGTAAAAATGATTACCACTATCTTGTGTCTCTCCGACATTGTCTAAAAGCTCGTTCAGGAGATAGCTTGACTAGTTATACACAGTTCCATCCTTATCCTTCCCAGCTAAGGAGACTGTAGTGGCTGACACCTCGGTCGGTATGCATTTCTTCAGAAATTTCCCTGCGATCATCTGGACTATTAAACACGTAGATTGATCCTTGATTCCAGTTGTTATATATCCATGGCTTCTCTTGAGCAAACCAAATTCATCCTTCATCCTCTTGGAAAGCTCCTTGTCCTTGTTTTTTCCTACGAAATCAGCGGTAGGGTCTGCACCTCTCTTACTTATGTGCGTAATCTGGTAGATGAGATCGATATTAATGTCGATCTTGCATTATAGCCACAATTATCCTTGATGCGTACATGACAGTAGTGTGCGCACAACCGCGGAGAGCTCGGGGCTTCTGTCAAAGTGAGGAATGCACAACAGATTCAACAATCCTGATGGTTGTAACAGCATGAGCCAGTCTTGTTCATGAATTGTCGACTGGTTCGTGGCTTCAATATATTTGCGGCACTTATATTGATCTGGATGAAATTGAGGATACTTCTCTTCCTGCAGCAAGTCATGATCCGAGAAATTTCAATTTGGAATCCAGCCAAGAAAGTTCTCTTTCACATGCACATGGCTTGACATGGGTGGCAGCAGAATGTCATATTGTGGATTCCTCATAAGTATCACAGGTGGCGCACCATCCCTCCTTGGTGGGACGTATTCCAGGATAAGCAGGATGGGTCTGTCACGAGGTGGTTCTGGAGGACCTCGCTTTGGAATTCCTGTGGCCTTCGGCTTTTCTTGTTCAGTGGCCTTTTGCTTGTCTTTTTGCTTATGCTATGATACATTCCGTGGTGAATTTCTAGATGGTCTCCCTTGTTTTAGGATTGCTTTCTTTACGGGCGTCTTCATGACTCCTTCCAAACCAGAATGTCAGAAGTCTCTTAGGATTTCATCTAAGGTTGACTTCTCAGACATACACTCTCGGGTAACTATTGCTCTCGACTGGTAAAAACTTGGAAATTACATATATTAAAAATCAAAATTCGTGGTAAAAACTTGTAACTATGCGGTCTTTACTATTTATAGGTGCAACAGCACTAAGGCACGCCCAAAAATGGATATCTTAGCATTAAATTCCATGTCCGTTGGCCAAATATTTCCTAGACCTTGGTCCTTTTCCTTCATTTAGTGTGTCTTTCAACGGAAAGACATGTCTTAAAAGCATAACCAGCCGGTTCTCAAAACACTATATAACGACTATTTTTCGACCAAAAAGATGTAACGGTTTGTTTTCCCTTAACTTCGCATATGTATAGGAGGATCCATGAAGTTAATTGTGCATTTCCTTTCTCCTGACTTGAGCTTCGCATCATGACTCACTTCTTTTACTTCATAGTTTCCCTTTCTATGTGTGCTTCACAGCACCTCTTCTTATATTGTAAAACTGCGCATTTTATCAAAACTGCGTGCAGACTCTTTCCTCTGTTTTAGTGTCCAATTTCAATTGCACTTGACACTTAAAAATTTATTTTTGTTGCTTGACTGATATCTGGAGGAGTAGGACTATCCCTGTAATGCTTTAGTCTACTCCCATTAACAATTCCTTGTAGGTTTTCTCCTAGTAATGTGGCTAACTCAACTAGCCACCATTAGTAACATGTTTGACAATGTATGGTCCTAACCAGTGCATGTTAAATTTTCCAGGAAATTTCATAAATTTACTATCATATAGGGGGACAAGGTATCCTACTTGGAATAACGTGTACTTGATGTGCCTATCATGCCATGCTTTTTCTTTGCCTTTCTTCACTTGTTGGTGAAAACCTCCTATTAAGTGATCTTCCTCCAATACAACTAAGTGTAATAATCTTCCATCTATTGTCTCCTCATCAGCCATACCTGTGAATGTTGCAATTCTCAAACTTGGTACTATGTATTCCATGGGCATGACAGCTTCCTGTCCATATGCTAATCTGAAAGGTGTGTATCCTGTCAACTTTTTACAAGTTGCCCTATATTCCCATAACATTGCTGGTATTCTTAGATCCCAATAATCCATGTTTGTATTGCATACCTTGGTCAAACTATTTTTCAGTACTTTATTAAAGGCTTCTACAGTGCCATTAGCTTGTGGATGATATGGTGTGCTCTTCTGATGGTAGATCTGAAATTCTTCTGTCAGGGGTTCCTTGATCGCTCATTAGAAATTTTTGACATCCAAACCTTGTCAAGGTGTTCTAAAAAATGAACTGCGTGGCAGTAACTACACTACAGTCCTTCACTAGTTTTGCCTCTACCCATCTAGTTAGATAATATGTAGTTGTGATGATATATCTCAAACCAGTTCACTTTCCTGGTGGGTTAATAGGTCCCACAAAGTCAATATCCCATTTATCAAAGGCTTCCAAAGTTAGTTGTGCTCTCAATGGAATCTCATCTCTACAAGATGGCTTCCCTGATCTTTGGTATACATCACAACTTCGGCAATGTTCTTTTGAATCCTTGTGTATGGTAGGCCACCATAGTCTTGATCTCAAAATTTTATGCACATTATCTCTTTCTGCGTAGTGTCCTCCAGACACTCCTGAATGTGCCTCTTCCAGTATAATAGGCCTTTCATGTTCTAGTATGCATCTATGCAATACTTCATCCGATACCAACTTATATAATTGTCCAGTAATTAGAGTAAAGTCAACTGCTCTTACCAATAATTATTTCTTCTACCGCATAGTACATTCTGTAGGTGCTAGTCCTGTAGTGAGAAATTCTACAATATCTCTGAAGTAGTCATCTGTTATCTGGATAGCATATAACTACGCATCTGGTAGACTATCCTCTAAATTACTACGTTCTTCTCCTGACTCAATTTTGGAGAGATGGTTATGTCCTGAATTTAATCTTCCTGGCTTGACAATGATTTCAAAATCATACTCCTGAAAGAGTAAGAGCCATACACATATTCTTCCCCCTAACACTGGTTTATTGACCAAGTACTTCAAAGATGAATGATCAGTAAACATACATAAATGTGAACCTTGCAGATAGTGTATAAACTTCTGCAATGCGTACACCATAGCTAAGCCTTCCCTTTCTGTCGTGGTATAATTATTTTCTCCTGAAGATAGATTTATGCTTGAAAATGCGATGGGGTGATCGATGCCTCCCTCACCTGGTTGAGCTAATACAATTCCAAGTGCTATAGATTAAGCATCTACATGTACATAAAATGGTTTATTCTAGTCAGGAAAGAATAGAATAGGTGTTGTACCCATTTTCTCTTTCAATGTGTCCAATCCTTTTTGACAATATTCAGTCCAATTGTACTTCGATTCCTTCTTGTATCTGTCTTCTGCAGCAATTCTAATCTGATGGTAGCCAGAAAATCCATAAGTGAAAGAGTATGCTTCGTTTCTTCCAACATTATCGAGCACTTCATCTGTAAATGGAGTAGGAAATGGATCATGCAGAGATGCATCGTTTAACTTCCTAAGGTCCACACAAATTCTAATCTTGCCTTTAGCTTTCTTGTCTTGAATAACCATGGGACTTATCCATTCTAATTCTTCTACTGGTTCAATAATTCTTGCATCAAGCATTTTATCAATTTATTCCTTCACTCTTTCTTTATATCTGGGATTCAGTCTGTAAGGCCTTTGCTTAATAGGCTTTGCATTAGGATTGAGAGGTATTTTCATAACTCCCAAATCACCTAAAATGCTTTTCATTTCAGAAAACTTGGTAGGGAATAAATCTTGATATTCGCGCAGTAGTTCTGCAATTTGTCCTACCATTTCTTCATCCCAGAATTCCCTAATAGAAGCAAATTTTGGTTCATTACCAGTACCAATATTGATCTTTCTAGTCTTGATAGGATTACCCAGCTCTGGAACTTCTAAATCAGGTCCTTCTACATCTCGCTTTCCTTCAGACTCAGGTATATTTACATTGCAAGGGTCTTCATCTTCATCTTTGTCTAACATGAATTTATAGCACTCAAGGGCATGTTCCATCTGTATTTCCCAATCTAGTTGCTTATGCATAGGTAATGGGACATCATTAAATATCCTCTTTTTAATGATATGTAAAGCCTCATTGACACCCAGACAATCATCCTCAAAACTGAAAGTGGATTGAAAGTCGTTTATCATAATGTGCCAATCTGTTGTGCTTCTGTGAAGTTCTGCTTCGACATACCAGTTCTTCAGTATTTGATCCAATGTGTGCACAAAAATATGAACCCATTCTGTCTTAGGTATATGCATCCATGCTTTCAAGAAAAACTCTATATGATCTCTAGGATTAGTCTGTCCATTGTATTTTTCTTATGCAATCTTAGTTTGTTCTGCAAATCTGATCTCCATCATGTTCTTACATTCTTTCCATGTGTTCAGGTTCTGCTGATGGCAACCCACCATGTAGCAGGTGTAGCTCACAATGCTGTATCCAAAGATGCTAACTTATATTCATCTGAAACTGATACTAGATATTCTTGAATAAATTCATGGATATTACCCAACCCATCATAACCCATCATAAGTAGGAATTGGACTTACCTTTGTTCCAATCCAACGTAGTGACTTTGTTATCTTCGTGCATTGTCTTGCTAATACTTCATGCATTCGGCTCTTCCAGTCCTCCATTCCTGCATCTGATTTTGATATGGAAGAACTGTCACATCTCCATCTTAATGTTCCATCATCTATAGGATTAATGTAATCTGCTTGATTCACTGTCATCTTGTAGATATTATCAAGTTCTTGAGCTCTACATTCTTCTCAGATTGGTTCAACATATCTAGGTCCTTGTGAAGGATCCAAGGGTGCGATGACCCTGATATCCGGTCCTTCAAATATCATTTGTTTTTTCTTTAGATTGATAATTGCGAGGTTATCCATTTCCCATTCAATCCCCAATAATGCAGGATATGGATTGATGTCATCTATGATCTCGATAACCTCGAAGTATGATTTAATTCGCACTCCATCAATGTCAACAAGGACTATAACCTTTTGTTGATTAGCTAGTCTCAATTGTATAGGTGACCATGATAACTTTGGATTTCCCATTAATTCCCATGTTTGTTTTGTCAAGACATTCACCTCTGAGCCTAGGTTGAGAATGACCTGGTTCATTTCAAAATCTCTGATCTATGCATTTAGACTCATTTATTTTCCTGTCCTCTTATGGTTCTTGATATGATGAACTTCTATGAGTGCATCATTTACTATATTACTCTGTTTGTAATGGTCTAATAGGTTCTGTAATTATCCTAAGGCATTTCCATGTATTAGCAGCTTTATGGAGCTCTGTAGGAACTGTGTAATAGGACTTATCTATTCTGGAGAATTTCGCGATCCATCATACAAGGTCGACATATCTAGTACCGGTGTTTGGTCACTTCGCAATTGGGTCCTTGTAGGTGCCTTGTAGTTGAAGGTTTTAAGTTCTGAAATCCTTTTCTTGCTTCCATGAATACCTTTTTCTCTTGGTCAGGGTTAAATGCAGGCATTTTTCCAGTTCCTTTTCTTACCCAAGGCCCATCAGTAGGCTTTGGTCTGTTTATGTGATCTTCAGAAGTGGAAGCTTCATTCATCCTGTCATTTCCTGTCACGACTCCACTTCGCGTCACAACATGGATGTTGCAATCTTCATTTCTTTTCTCAGGTGCAATCATCTGAATATTCTGGTTCTATCCTTCTGGTCTCTTCTCTTGCATTTTGTCTAGCAAAATGGGACATGCTTCAATGACATGGTCGAATGACTTACAATACTTACAAGTAGTTCAAGGGTTCTGACAATCTCTTGCTAAATGTCTAGGTTATGCACAGTTATAACATACGATTTGACCTCTTCCTCTTCCTTGGATAGTGTTACGTCCTTTTCCTCTGAATCCACCATGTCCTCTATACGTGCCTTGATCATACTGCACATTTTCATCACTATGATGTGCTTCTCCTTGGACTCTCTAGACATCATGTTTTCTTTATATCATGAGGTCATATGCTCTGTAGTTGGTATCATCATGGCCAACTAACTTACACAATGTGTAGTATAGGTTCTTTGGTGTATGTACATACTTTTGAATTAGGTAACAGTCCTCTGGGTGATGTCCTCTACATCAAAAAATCTCACACCATGGTCCTTGCTGTTGATTTAATGGATTTGGTGCTCCACTAGCGATGTAATCTTTGAATACAGGGTAGTGTTCCTTGGAATGTCCTTCTCCTTTACATTTAGTGCACCAAACCTCTTCTCTTATCTCTTTTCCTTTCTCAATGTCTTGTAGCTGTAAGGTCAAGTTTGCTAACTGTGTCTGTATTTGTACCATTCCTATGCTAATTTCTCCTATGGGTGAAGCTTTTAGTTTCATCGCAATTTCTAATGATTTTGTTTGCTATGTAACCTTCTGTTGCATCAGTGGTAATCTAATTTGAGGAAACAACGCAACTATGAACCATTCTTGATGCTATTGCGGTGCTATTTCAAAGATAACATGATCTAACAACACTTTGAATTTCTAATCAAACTCCCACACAGTGTCATTAGGTTTTTGTTTGATTTATTTTAGCTCTGTAATGCACTGAGATTCTGACTTAGGTTTCTTAAATTCTCTAATCAGTGTAGTTTTGATATCCACCAACGTTATGTTTTTTCCAACATAATATTTCATGAACCATGTTAAAGCTCTATCTCTGAATGTAGTAACTAGCTAGGCTTGTTTTATAGCATCATCATGTACTTGCTTAACATTCCACATAGCTTCACAGAGAAAGCAATGTTGCTCTAGATCTTCTAAACCAATTCCTTTGAAAATCAGTAGCTTAATATCATCCGTCATTCTTCTTCTAGGAGGTGTAGTGTTCTGAAATGATGAAGGTCTACCCCTACTCAACTGATTCTGAGTACTAGCCCCTACAGTATGACTATTACTAGTGTTCTGCGAACTAATAATATTTCTTTCGCCCAGTCTCGGTTTCTGCGGAGTAATAGGATGATATCCAATCTGTCTAGGTTCTATTTCACTATCAAACTCAACCTGATATGAGTTTCACTATATTTTCATTCCTCTCACTTCAATGTTGACATGTTGGATCACTCATATCACTATAACTATAAGCCTTATTATCAATCACATTTTTGTCCCATCCATGTTGATATTTTTTGTCATGAAATTCCAATTTTTCAATCTATATTCTATCCATGTTTAATAATGAATCTTACCTGAAATAAAAATAGGATGAAAGATTGAAAATCAAAATTTAGGTCAAACTATTGGTTTAGTAAAAAAATGAGTTCAAATTACCAAAGTGATTGAAATTTTAGGTTGAAATATATACCATAATTGAATTGTGGTAAAAAACAATTGTCACAATTTAGTTGAGATATGTTTTATGTTTAAGACTTATTATGAAATGTCAAACATTTTAGTAAAGTTTTTGTAATTTTGAAATTTAATTTATAAATATAGATATTGAGATTATAAGGTTATTTGGGTGAAGTTCGAGCAGTTGAGAGGAAAGTTGTTATTTTTCTTTGCTGAGTTTGAATCCTACTTTTTGACATGCTTTTTCGTTTCTTGAGCCAATTATTAACTTTACCTTGGTCATGAACCTTCAAAAACTTGGTTTGCCCGAGTGCCATCCTCACAATGAAAGAAGGTGCTTAATAATTTTTCATAAAAAATACAATATGTGAACAAAAATATTAAAACAATAAAAAAATTATTATTATTTTTATGATTTATGATTTTATAATTTAAGATAAATCGTTTATTACTTTTAATATAATATAATATATGTATTTATGATAAATAAAGAATTTTCCACGGTGGGACCGTATTTAAGAGGGGGGTGATGGATTTCCTAGGGTTTGAGGTTGCTGTAGGTCTAGGGTTTGTGGTTGCTGCAGGGTTTGGGCAGCTGCTGGAGCCATGGACAAGTTGACCGGCGTGAGCGCAGAACTTCTTGGAGCCAAGTTGATTCACCGAATCAACCTAGTACCAACCAAGATTAAGAAAAGTGGGAACAATCCTTTTCTACGCCTCATACTGTGTCATTTTTGTTTGTGGGTTTTCAGTGGTTTGCCTATTATTACTGCAGGACACACTTACTCTCTTTTAGCTGGGGTGGTGGTGGTGGTGGTGGGTCACGTGGTGATGGGTTACCATTCTTTTTATTGAATCTTCCCTTACCCTTCCATAGGTTCAGGGATAGACTTAGGGGTTTTTTGTTTGGACTCTACAAACTACATCTGTCAATCTTCTTTTCCACTTTCTGGCTTTTTACCTATACGTATTTTCGGGTGTGACACTTGCCAGTGATTGCTGGTGTGAGGCTAGGGTTTATTATTTTTTATTCATCATTATGTCATCTTTGTCGAAGGTTCACAAGTTTCGCAATACTGGGGATTGTGGTAGTCGGACAGGGTCGACACTAAACTGTACGGTGAGTGAACTTGTTTCAGAACCAAACCCTATGTGTGATGCCTTGAAGTCATGTGAGACGGGGGTGGATTTAGTTTTTCTTGGTCATTCCTCTGCTCGGTCGGGGCTTCAGGGGGCTCGAGCACATAACCAGTGCAGGAATAAATCTATCAAGGCATGGGAAGGACTTCATCAATTTGTCATTGAGGAAGCTACTAATTTGGATATGGTTCAAATGCTTGCAGGGCGGGCGTTGGTTGGATGGTTGGAATTCACTTCTGGTTCAAAGGCGGAGATTTTGGATTGGGTACATAACCATTGGACCCCTCTCCTGGGTCTTACACCGAGGGTAAACATACTTCCCAATAGATGGAGTATGTTCATCCTGCCGGAAGCAGAGCACACATGTGTTATCTTGGGTCGTAAATGGTGTTTTAAGGATGGCTCTATTTATTTGAAACGTTGGCATCTCGCTTTTGATCCCCTGCGTGAGCACCAGTCTCGCAGACATTTGTGGATTCTGCTTCTAGGGCTCCTCATTTCCCTCTGGAGTGAGAATATCCTCATTGGGCTTGCAAATCAATTCAGAACCTTTGTTCGCACTGACAAGCGTTCTCTGCATGGGGTCGATAAAATGTGTGCTCGGGTTATGGTCAAAATGGACCTGGGTCGTGGCCTTCTAGCTGAAGTTGAAATCATTTGGGTAAAAATCAATTTTATACAAAAGTTGTATTACTTTAGGATGTCGTTCAGAGGTTTTCATTGTAAAGTGACCGGTGATGTTTTGGCTTGCTTCCCTTCTTTGGTGGTGTCGGAACCTGGGGGTTCTGTCCTGGTGGCGCAGGACTTGTCTCCTGTACATGGGATGAATTCTCTGGTTGACGACTTTACTCCTACTAAGGGTTCCCCGGGTAAGTCTTCCACACAAAACATTACTCCTTATAAAGATGTCTATGTGGTCGAGCTTAATTTCATTATTAATGAAGAAAATACCCTAGATAGACGTATTTCTGAGGGACGGGTGAAGTTATGTTTGGACTCTTTTTATTTATTTATTTGAGGGTCCTCGAATTGGTACATGTGATCACGGTGTTGAGTTCAATTCATGTGAGATTTGTTGCTTTTCTTTGTTACATTATGTTCCTTTACCTAACGACTTAGACACTGTAGCCACCGATACCTTACCCTGTAACAAAACTTTATCTCTCCCGAACATTGGTCATAATGGAACTTATCCTGTCTTGCCTTCCCCTGATGGTGGAACTCAGTCTCTCCCTTTCCATTATGTATCCTCTATTATCCCGCTCTGTACTGCGTCGTTATCTTCCATACATGTTGGTCCTCCTATTTCCTTGCCTGGCTACACCTGATGTTGGAACTTGGGTTTCCCAATTATTCTGGATCCTACTATTGGTGTGTCCGATTTGGGGATTGTTGTGGATGGGGTACAGGAAGGTACAGACTCTTTTACCCCATTGACCATATACTCAAAAAACCCTTCCAATAAACCCTACATTAAACCAATTTCTGGCAATAGGTTCAGCAATGTCATGGTGCGGAAGGGTAGAAAGAAGATGGTGACTAAGGAGTTGGAGATAGGGGATTCCTTCATTCCTTTATCTGTCAGGATCGAAATTGGTGAGGTGCATAGGCTTGGTAATACTACGGATGGTTATGATGAGGCCCTTATAGCAGGTCTGCCTTTGGTGGAGGGTTCTTAATGTCTTTTCTCTCACTTAATATTCGAGGTATGGGGAAGGCTTCACGGACTAGGGGCTTAACCCATATTATAAGAGATACTAGTCCTTCATTGATTTTAGTACAAGAAACCATGTGCCATGACCATGTAGCTATCAGAAAATTGTCTTCCATTCTTGATGGCTGGGAGTTTTCTGCAACTAACGCCCTGGGACTATCGGGTGGCCTATTGGTGGGATGGAATCCTAATTATTTTGATTTTTGGGCTTACAATACTAAGTGGGGCATCTTACTTGAGGGTTTCTATACCATATCGAACCATCCTATCACAGTTCTAAATCTTTATGGACCTTACAAAGATCGTGTCCCCTTCTGGACTTCACTATGTAATTCTGGTATCCTGAATAATAATCATCTCATCATTGCTGGTGATATGAATTTCACTAGAGGTGCTGGGGAAATCTGGGGAGCCCATGCTAGGTTAGATGAGTTGACAAACTTTTACAATTCACTTTTGTACACTCATAACTTGGTGGATATTGTCCCAGGTGCACTCCGACCAACTTGGACCAATGGTCGAGACGGTAGTGAGGGTAGTCATAAAAGATTGGATTGTTTTTTAGTTAAAGCTAATCTGTTAAGTATCTGGGGAAGGCACAGATCATGGATTGGAGATTCTAAGTTCTCAGATCATTAGCCTATTCACTTTCAGTTTGATGACACTATGAGCAAAATTAAATATCCATTTAAGTTTAATAGCTCATGGTTGATGAATGAGGATTTTTGCAAGATGGTACGTGATTTATGGGTTAATGAAGAAAGGGATCCTGATTTGAATCCTATGGGTTCATTTGTTGATAGAATTCATAGGCTCAAAGGTATTGTATTGAACTGGATCAAGAGAAAACAGGAAGCAGATCGCAGTGATATCAAGTTGCTGGAAAATTAGCTTCAGTTATTGGCACAGTTAAACATTATGGAAGATTGTGAGGTTGAAATTGGCAAGAAAATTAAGGAACTTGAAAAAAAAAGGGAAGAACTTCTTACTCAGGAAGAATTGGAGTGGAGGCAAAAGAGTAGGGCCTTATGGATTGAAGCGGGAGACAGGAATACAAAGTTATTTCATGCCTTTGCTACACACCGAAAAAATATAAATAATATCTGAGAGCTACAGGATTCTTCAGGTAATTCTATCTCTGGAATGGATGATCTTTTAGGGGCTGCTAAAGAACATTTCACCACTGCATATAGTAATCTTGGAAATCTCTGTTTAATTAATCAGCTTCAGGTGGCTAGACACTATCCATTTATGGTTGATGAAGATTCTGCTGCTGATTTGAGTAAAGAAGTCACACTTCAGGAGATTGAGATGATACTGAAGGGATTTGCAAAGGACAAAAGTCCTGGCCCAGATGGGTGGATAGTTGAACTTTTTATGGATTTTTTTGATGTCATGGGGCATGATATTTTGGAAATGGTTGAATTCTCTTGGGTGGAAGGATATATTTCCAATAGCTTAAATTCCACCTTCATCACATTAATTCCCAAAGTTGGGAAGCATAACACTTTTGGTGATTTCAGGCCTATAGCTCTATGTAACTTGGCTTATAAAATAATTTCAAAGATTATTGTTTTCAGGCTCAAACCATTATTGTCTTAGCATATTTCAGGGGAACAATTTGGGTTTCTCCAAGACAGATAGATATTGGATGCCATTGGCATCACTCAGGAGGTTATACATACTATAAAGACAAGGAAGAAGGCTGCATTAATGTTGAAGATTGATTTAGAAAAGGCATATGACAGAATTTATTGGGATTTCCTGCGCCTACTCCTTATACAAATTGGTATTCCCCCCTTGGTTCAGAGATGGATTATGGCATGCCTTACTTCAGCAAACATATATGTTTTGGTAAATGGGGCACCCTCATATTTTTTCAAAATTTCTAGAGGTGTGAGGCAAGGTTGTCCTCTATCACCACTTATCTTCCTTCTGATCATTGAAGGCCTTAGCAGGTTGATTAGGGCTGCAAAATCATCTGGGACTATCAAAGGTATTACTTTCTCTGAAGATCTGTTACATACACATTCCCTATTTGTTGATGATGTGCTAATAGCATGATTAGACTTAGAAGTTGAATGGCAACAATATAGTCATCTCATCAATGAATTTTGTAATTCTTCTGGTATGTTAGTCAATCAAAGGAAGTCCAACATATATCATTTTGGGATTGATGAACACAAACTGGTACTTTTCAAAAGATTATTGCCTTATCAGTTTTGCCAGTTGGAGTCTGGTTTTAAATACCTTGACTATTTTATTAAGCCTTGTAATTACAAGAGGAATGACTGGCTTTGGCTTGTTGAGAAGGTTGAAAAAAAGATAAACCATTGGACTTATAGGATTCTATCAGTTGGTGGGAGGCTTACACTGATCAAATATGTACTTACAGGTATACCTGTTTATTGGTTTTCACTTTTGCAGATTCCCTGCTATATTATTAACTGTATCAGGAAGTTATTTTTCAACTTTCTTTGGTCGGGTGGGTTGTCAAATAGTTCTCTGGTTATGGCTCGGTGGGATCAAATTGCTCGACCTGAAAGTGGGGGAGGTTGGGGCATAAGGAACCTGTCATTATTCAATTGTGCTCTCAAGATGAAAAGCTTATGGAGAGGGCTCTTTGGCCCTACCCTGTGGACTAAGTTTCTCATGGTCAAATACATCAACATGGATGTGTTTAATTGGATTTGGTATCCAATGAAAAAAATCAAGGGTGCATCACCAATATGGACTAGTTTTATCAAGGTATACAATATGTTGGCAAGTGACCTTACCTGGAAGGTAGGTAATGGAAAAAATATTTTAGTTGGGATTGACCCAATTATGGGTATGGAGGAAGATTACATTCTTACAGATGAAATTATCAAAACTCTACACCGGTTTGATTATGGCACACTCAGTAAGATCAAAAGAGTGAATTATAGATCTTCTCAAACATATTGGATCTCTGCTTTGGAATTGGGGCTCAAGGGGAATGAGGCTAATGAATGGAAACACTACACTGACAAACTAAACTTTGTCGGGTGCAGACTTACTACTGAGAATGATAGTATCATTTGGGCAGAAAATAATGCTTTAGGCAAAGTTACTGCAAAATTGGCATACAAAGCAATTGTCTCCCATAGAGGTATGTATCCTACAAATTGGTGGTATAATGCTATTTGGAAATGGAGAATTCCGGTGAAGTTTCAATGCTTTATGTGGCATGCCCTGCAGGGCAGATTGAAGACTTGGGAAAATTTGACCAAAAGGAACTGGGCAGGCCCAAGTATGTGTTATCTATGTAAGAATAGTTTTGAAACCACCCATCATATATTGGTGGATTGTGGTTTCACAAGAACTCTGTGGAATCTGGTCACAATGCACCTCCAGTTGGGACAGATTTGGGAATTGGATAATTTTGTGACTAATGTTTATAACTGGTAGAAGTATTGTAGGAAATTACCACATCTTCCAGCATTGGTCTCCTGGCATATTTGGTGGGTAAGGAACATGGCAATTTTTTAATATAGAGCCCTCAATATTTACTTCTCCTTCAACAATATTTTGGCATCTATAACAGATTACAATCATAGTGCTGGATAGAAACTTAATAGACAACTTGGTTCCTTTACTATTCCATATCATAGACCGGTGGGCTTTTTTGATGGCTTGGCCATTGATGGAGCATGTGCTGTTAGGGGTGTGCTCTACATCAACAAAGAACACTACTTTAAACTTATGATGAAATGTGGAATTGGAGCAAATACTAAAGCTGAGCTACTTGGGTTATGGTGTATTATTATTGTTGCTGCCATCATGGGTCTACAGGAGCTGACTTTTTTTTGTGACTCCAGGGTGACGATTAAATGGGCTCTTAAAGAATATAATCTAAATATCATTGCATTACATCAATGGTGCCGCAGAGTGCGTGATAAAATAAAACTATTCAAAGACATTTCTTTTGTACACATCTATCGGCAATTCAACAAGATTGTTGATACACTCTCTAAGGAAGTGCATGGAGGCGATGAAGGTTTTGTCTACTAGACCGAATACTTGGAGGACCATGTTTTTGAAATGGGCAGGGTCAATCTGTTTGGATAATATTAGTGTGTGATGATCTATATTTATATGGACTGTATATTTTGATATTTTTGGGAGAGATACCGTAGAATATGGGTTTAGTATGCAGATATCTGGAAGCTTTTTTGAACTTAAGTCTGGTCATGATTTATGCTATTGTACTATTTGATTTGTTTTTTAATGAATACTAGTAATACAACTTTTTTCCATTGAGAAAAAAAAAGAATAATTTTCCACGATCAATAAAATCATTCTTAAAAAAAGTTTAAAAAGTTAGGGAGTAACAAATGTAGAATATAAAATTATACTTATTATCATAAAATTATGCACAAGGTAAGCAATATAAAACATACTATGGAGAGTTTAAGTGAGAAATAGGACTTTTTTATATAAAAAAGCAACACGCAAGTATGTCAATACCAATAATTGAACAAGTCAATGTTATTATGAACAAGTCAATGTTATTAGCCATTAGCCATATAAGTCAGTAATACCATGAGTTAGAAAGATACATCATTAGAATATTTACTATATAAAAAGCAACAATAATAAATATGAGAGTATATATCTGCTCAATTGTCAATTTCTAAATATGTCAGCATTATGAAGGAACAAATAGATGTTGCATAAGTAAGGCAAGCGTTCTTAAAAGGAAGATGTTGCACCTTAAACTACCGTTGTTGACATAGTGAGGAAGAATCACGGAATAAGACAATACAAGGAATGCATTGATTAAGGAAACAAGTCACTAGAATGATGGAATTGGATTCATGAAATCTACAATTCAAAAGTTATGAAAGTTATAAACAAAGTGATTGGACAATGTGGTTTATTGATAAATTGTATTTTTTTATGTTTTATCAAATTTTAATTCTACATTATAATATTAATGAAAAAAATCCATAAAATTATTCTTAATAATTTATAAAAGATTATTAAATAAATATTTATTATCATATATCTTATTGTTATTTTTTATATAATATTTCTCCTTATAATGTCTCTTTGTACCTCCTATGCCTATTATTAATAATAAGATTGCTTTCAAATTGAAAAAAATTATCATGTAGTGGTGGTGGGGAGAGACTACACCTTAATCATATCATAGTAAACATGTATGAGGGCAGAATTTTGAAAGCTGATTCAACAATTGTTATGTTCACTAGAAAATGTTTATTTAATTATTATCAGGAATTATTAGTTTGATTGCGCTGGGTAGCGAGGTGTTTTACAACTTAGTATAGGGGAGATGTTATAACGTAACATTGTGTAACATAATGTAACATACTGTTCCAATTAAAAAATTCAAATGAAAAATAAAAATTCAAATGATGTGTCTTAAACAAAAATTATAAATTATATTGATTTCATCTTTAACATAAATATATCAATCACCAAAAAGGATCAAATATCTTCGAGGTGTAAATTTATTCTTAATGTTAAGATAAAAAAAAATTACACATCAAAAAATTAGATTTTATCGTGCTAGATAGATCTGTGTTTAAGACAGATCTATCATAGTTACAATATCATTTGACATCATTAAGTTGAAAAATAATAATATATATTTTTTAAAAATTAATATTTATTTATTATTATATCAAGCAACATCTTTTATTAAATTATAAAATATTAACTAAATAAAAAATATACAATATTTATCTTAATTTCAATTTAATAAACGTAATAGGTTGTTAATGTCAAGGACGCCCATAAGCCCATGTCCACCATAGGTTAAGCATAGTTATTTTATACTTTACCAGTCTATTAACATGTTAGATCTTTGGAAGTCCTCTTATATCATTACAATTGTTTTTATAACCTCTTCCTATCTAAAACAAAATCACCCAAAACATTATCTATAGTTTCATTATTTGAAAATCTTAGAAAATCCTTTTATGTCATTACACTTTGTTTTTTAATATGTTTTCTTACGTAAAACAATAATAATCACTCAATTCAGCTGATTCAACTCTCACCTACTCAGATTGCTCCTCCAACCGGCACAGATATAAAGGAACCTTCATGAACGTAGAGTGCAAATTAACAGTTTAACGCAATGTCATGTCAATACACAGTTCTGCAACATAAAATATAAAACCACAAGTTTACTGTGGATTGCATTAAATTTATGAATAATTTAAATAAATAAGTAGGTAGGTGGAGTGCTCGGAGCTTTGGGACACATCCCCAAGGAGGTAGGCGACCGAGGCAAGCGGCACAAGGGAAAAATTAAAGAAGCACATAAACCGACAGACTCTGTTCACTATGGTACCCCACTCTGTTTACACATCATATATTGGTGGGTTTCTCACACCAAATGGACTCCATATTTTTTGCGTTGATGCATGATTACAAACTACTAATATTCTAGTATATTGTGTTCTTAAATGTTGTAGACATCGTGAGTGATTCATCAAAGAAAAGTAAAAGCTATAGGTTCAAGGCAGATCTAGCTTGCTCTTGATATAGTCTCGTAATATCTCCCCTCAAACCCACCGGAAGAGGGAATTACTTCTATTTGATTCTTTGATGGGGAGTAAAAAAATTAAAAATGTCAAAAAGAATTTGTATGATGGAAAAAGATGAATACAAATTTCAACCTTGGATCCCGGTACCAACAGTTGTCAAGCCACGCTGCCCTCATCACTCATGGAATTAGGTAGATGGAAACCAACCGCAGGTAAATTGACAAATATTCGTAAAGTTGGATAAACCCTTATGTTTCCTTTATTTTCCGAGTTGGTTTCAATGGAATTCCACCATTTTTTCAATACAACATCGAGTAGATTTCAATGAAATTCCACGATTTCACCGATACAACATGTGTTGAAATTATTTTTAAAAATGAATGAATACAAGTTTGGAGACCATTTTAAAATTGCAACGTATAAATTTGAATCAATGATGAAAAAAACAAATACCAAAACCCACCAGAAAATAAAGCATTTAAAAAATAATCCATGTTACCATCATTCTCTTCTCGAAGCAGAAAAGACAACTCCAAATTTGTATTGTTTTTGCTATGTATTTTCCTAAACGGCTACTTTGACCTTCTTTATACAAATAACATAAAGTACAAACCCACCGTAATTGCAAATCTATGTGATGTATCATAGATTAAGTATTCTTATTGTAGACATGATATAAAATTAAATTCTAACTTTCACTTTACTAAATGTTATTGCTATTGGTAGTGTTATTGTCAAGTTATTAACTTTTCACTTTGGGTTGGTTTTTTTCATTATTTTTTTGTAATTATTTATTTTTCATCAACATTTTGTAAAATGATGATGTATAATGTTTGATATTCAAATTTGACTTTTACTTAAATAGTGAATCACATCTCTCAATATTTCTAATTCTATTACTTATAATCTTATTCTATCAAAAACATATTATTTATAATCTTATTTTTACTCTTAAAGGATTAGTTATCATAAATTTAATTTGTTATAAACATTTAAAAGAGAAAAAAACATAGCATTTACCAATTTTAAGTTTCTTAGGTCAACACCTTTATGTCCATGTACATAATGAATTTACATTAACCTAAACCTAGAAGAAAAGCATCCTTGCTTAGAGTTTATCATTTAAGCTAACTTGCAAATAAATTGAATGGATAATATGGCAAATGAATGACATTTGCTTTTTATAGCTGCAAACGAGTCCAAAGAGTACTACCTTACTCGACAAATTAAATTTTTCATTGAAGCGTCACCTTTCAAGTGATAATACCTATTTTTTTACATGGATTCTTTTCATTTAGGTTTTTCTTTCTACAGATTTTGTCTTATAACAATACTTGTTAGCAACTACGGTGACATTGCCTCCTCGTGGCTCTTTTTTTTAAATTTTAAATGGTTAATAATAAAATTATATAAAATTATTGATTGAAATTGAGTTTTTCAAAAATATAATAATATTGAAATCAATTATTTATTCAAATATGTGTATTATTACAATAATCTAAATAAATAAAATATAAAAATATTTTTATTAGGTAATTTATTTCTGAAAAATCATTTCAAACAAGAAGTTGAGGCCCTCAACATTCACATAGATAGCAATCAACCTGGGAATTTGACCCCATGACCTACTACTTGCAACTCACATCACTCAACCACTCGATTTAGCCTAATGAACTCATAATAAGAAATATTTTTTTTTACAACTTACATATTTTAGTTAAAAGTAAGTAATAGTAATTCTTTCATATTGGCCAATAAGAAAATTAAAGTGATATAAAAATTTAGACACCCATAATTAGAGGATGATAAATAGCATATCATAATTAGTGGATAATAGTAATAGTCAAATATAATCAAATAAAAGAGAGAGATGTAGTTAAATTTCACTATTACCTCATTATGTATCCAACAAGCTTATAAGTAGGCTATTCCATGTAAAACATATGCTTGAATATTGGAAAATAGGCTTTGTTTTATTTATTTTTCTATCTCATTATGTATCAATTGGTATCAAGGACCTAGATAAGACCTAGCAATGACCAACTCTCTTAAGGATGTGCACTAAATGAAACAACAATTGATTCATAATTTTTTTTCCAAATGGAACCTCATAAAACCTTTCACAATGAGGATGTCTTGCTTACATATATACAAGCTCAATCTTTACAACAATGACAACAATTTTTATAGTAGCACACACAAGTGATCCAACAACATAATCATGTGATCATCAAGTTGTTCATTAGATTGTCGATCTGAAGATTAACAACCCCACATTAATAGCATCGAGCCTGCATTGGTACCTGTTACGTGGTACTAGTACCAGCGCACCTATAGAGGTGCCCTAAGGAGAGGGGGTCACTTTATGACCAGGAGGGTTGTTTAGCTAGCCTTTTCTGAGTAGGGGTTATGGCTTGACCCCTTGGTTTCTCCCTTGGAAGTACTATGGCGTAGTGGCATTGCTGAATGCCTCATGAAAGGGATTGAAGCCCTAAGGTTGGTGTCTGAGGCTTCCAGGGGTGGATCATTGGGTCACATGACCCCAACCTTGATTTATCATTCCAGCAGCAGATGTTTCATCATTGAGGCACCTATATATCCTTCATATCACTTTATACACCCTTGTGGCCCTCTTGTTCATCAGCGCCCTCTCTTCGGGGTTCTCCTTTGATGATGGCGTCATCCTTGAGGCCAGACCATTATGCTTGATTAGGGGTGGCGTTGAGAGATTTTCACTACTGTTGGGGTTATATGGGGCATGACGACCCACCCCTACGCAATATGGCCTTCAGAACAGGATGATTTGCTCATTTTTTAGTCATTTTAGTCATATGTGGGTAAAGACTGGGGAAAATACCCCAAATTACCCACAGATTTTATTATTTTATATTATTATTGTTTTAATTTTAAGTTGACATTTTAGAATTTCAAATTGACATTTAAAAAGGCATGTCGGATTGGATTTTATTTATTTTTGTAAAGTGAGTGTGAAAAGGTATAAATAAACTTTTCCTTGCTTCATTTTAACACAATAACTTATGGGATAAAACTTTTAGTTTGATTTTTACCCTACTTGGGCTCATGGAGTGATGGAAGTACTTGCTAGTTTGGGGACAAATATTTGAACTATCTTTGCTCTTGTTCTTTGCTAAGGTGATGCTAGGAGTTGTTTGATTAACACATGCACAAGGAGGTATCTAAGTATTTTCTCTTGATATTTCTTTGTTAAAGGTTGTATGTGTGCTTGTATAAGGTTGAATGGTAGCCATTAATGTTGCATTTTGTCCTAGCTAAGTCATTTTCAGTCTTTAGTTACCCTAGCATTGTCAAACTTGAGCTTTAGGTCTCCAAAGTTTGTCTTAACTAAGGATTCTTTAACCAACTCTTGTAGTTGTTGAAGAACACCTTGGTTTGCCAAACTTGACAAGTGCCATCTTAAGAGGAGGGCCATCCTCCTTGATGCCCTAGGGTTAGGGTGGAGACTCTAAAATCCTAGGTTGCTTTTCCTCTTATTAAAAACCTAATTTTCTAAGTTTTGTATATATTATGTTAGATTATATTCTGATTTATGTGTTTTAGAATCGATTTTTAGTTCTAATTTTCACTTTCTTTTTTTTACAAAACCTTAAAAGGCCCTAATTTATGTGTCAAACCCTAACTGCAGATACCTATATTTCCTAGCGACCTCCCTTGCCTCCCTCACCTACCTCCTCCCTCCTCTCCATCGAGCTCGGCCTCCCCTCTCTACCCTTCTAGACCCTTGCTCCCTTAATTGTCCCCTTTGCTTGTTATGGAGAAAACTTCCTATGGCTTGGGGTAGACCACAACTTATAGCTGACTACCAGAAATTAACTCAATTCTCAATGCTATGCTATATAAATGACAATGCTAAGATAATGAAGAATATAACCAACCTTGATCCAAACGTTTGATGTAGATCCCCATTGGAGCTTTCAAATCGTGCACTTGAACCTGCAAATTAGTCTTGACAACCAATATACAACAAGCGCATATAATATATAAACGACATTAACATCATCAATAGAAATGGTCCATGATATTATAAGTAAATGCAACCCAATGTAATATAAACAACATTCACAACATTAATGGACAAGATTATGAGTATTTCTATTAATAGATAACAAGAAGTACAATGTGATACGACCTCTTGTCGACAACCAATTTGAACCGAGAACTGGGTCTCTCCACTTGTGCCTCCACCACTTCAATCCTCCATGCAATGGAAAACTCAAACTATGATAGGAGTTTGGAACGTGAACATAAGAGGTTCACAACAACAAGGATCAATGAGTGTAGACTCAAGATGCGGGAAAAATCCACTAGAGTTATCTTGCTCTCTCTTTCTCCTCCCTTCCATATGCCATATGTGCTCAATATATAGTCCTCCCAAAGGTAAGTGAAAGGACACATCGAGGCGTTTCGGGGAAAATGGAGGGCCAAAGGTCACCCTAAGACCGCTTTTTGGGAGTAAAAAGTCATTTACTAGTGATTTTTACCATTTTACTTGTCACTCACGGGCTATAGTGCTGCAGCTTGTGGGTACGCTAGCTAAAGTGGAACAGCTAGCGTACAGGAAGAAAAATAGGGATATAGTGTATCTGAAGGATATAAAGTGGATATGAGTCAGTAAAATGGATCCTAAAGGCCAAAGAGTGTTGATGCTCACAAGGTGGAAATTACGTTGTAACAGATGCCCCCTAATGTGTGAGGTCAGAGAATGGTGCTATGATGGCCAAAATACATTATAAATATTGGAAGTGGAGTGATGGAGACACAAGTGGACGAAGCAACTCGCTCATCATAATGCAATAATATCTCTGAATACATGTCGGTATAGTACAACAATCTGATACAATGTCCATGAATAGGAAGTACATAATGAATATCTCTCATAAGTGATCATAGCCATGATCCATCTATAGTAAGATATGGTCTCTTGTTGAAAAGGAAACAACTGGTGCAAACTGGAGGTAAAAACTGCTGATATCTGAGAGGTGATATATCATATGTAAAGTCATAATCATAAGTAGCATACTGAATGCCACTATCGCCTAGGGTTTTCTACACAAATCATCTACGGTGCAAGTCCCATCAAGGGAATAAAAGAGTTGAGGTCGAACCTGATGTGACATCGTCTGATCACCGGTCAATGATGTATACTATTAACAGACGCGAGATAACCCACCAATAATGAAAATGGGCATCAAGGCACAAAGTACAATCATCAAAGTGCGAATAGATGTGGTGAAGTCGAACACTAAGATGAATCCATCGATCAGGGGACATTGATGTATTCCCAAAACTATCGATGGTGAGAGAACCTACCACTAATTACTGCAAGCCTCAAGGTACTCAACCGAACTCTAAGCCTCAAGTCCCGGAATAAATGGGTTGAAGTCGACGGAATGAGACTCGCTAGAAGGAGGGAATTAAGGAAGCCCCCATCAACCAGCACGAGGTACTAGCTACGCTGGAAGATTTGGAAGAAATTAGGTGAAACGGACTGAATCAATAAGGATGGTCGACATGCAATAGTCAAGAGATACGAGGAGTGGCCAACTCTGGTTTCAGGACTTCTTTTGAACAAGAGCATGAGCAGATGGATAGACTCAGGCAACATAGACTCGACATATACTGTGCG
Source organism: Larix kaempferi (assembly GCA_027924585.1). Lineage (NCBI taxonomy): Eukaryota > Viridiplantae > Streptophyta > Pinopsida > Pinales > Pinaceae > Larix > Larix kaempferi. Next base: position 406,257 of record BSBM01000097.1, read on the forward strand.
ATGTAGGAGGCATCAACACAGGGCTCCATAATGACTGGAAGCTTAACCAATTGGTGGAGTAAACTAAGAAACAAGTACAACTCCTAAGGTCCAACTATAGTCCTGACTCATAATGTATGGAGTGGAATGAATGCTCTGTTCAAAGGCGACACAACAGTTTCCAACTAGAAGTAGTAACCATAATCCTGTCCGGCTTTTTGGAATATTTGTTTTTTTTGGTCTTTTTCATATTTGGAAAAGCTTGAAAAAGAATAAAATTGCTTATAGTACAACAATGGAGGGAACGAGTGTCAAATAGAGAGCAGACTAGTCCCAAGCAGTGGAACATACCTATGATCAATGCAAGGAAGCATGTGCAGGATGTGGACACTCAGGGGGTGTTCCCTCGGGGGTCAATAGGTCATCAAATTGTGAAGGGAAAATGGAAGCTCTGCAGGGCTCGACAAGGAAAAGTGCTCAGGCACCAGACTAACAACTGAGTAAGCGGGAGCTGGCACAAGGCTCAAGCAGCAAGCAAGATGATGCAATGCGATCACAACTTGATATAACTGGGGGAGTCCTCATGGGAGATGGCCAGCATAAGACAAAGTAGAGTATGAGTCTTTATCGTAAAGTCATGGCGTAACTACAAAGGACTCCCAATCCTAAAGAGAGACAACAGCATGGGCGCCAAAAGGAAAAAAAATGCTCTAACTAGGGCACCCATGTTCGGAAAGGCCCTACCGCCAAATAACGACACTTCTATAGCAGTGTGAAGGTTTCGTGTCGGTTAAGAAGCATGGTCGCACCTAGGGTTTACGAAAATGGTCAAAAGGTCAAATGCACAATGCATGTGAAAATGACATCTAACCTATATGCCAGGTGTGAAATATACCTACCGTAGGAATGAAATGATAAAAAACAACTCTCGTCGAAGAAAACTGGTAAAAAAATGCTACTCCAAGACATTATATTAGTCCAAAACAACATATAATGGTGAAAACTATAGACAAGTGGGTTTCAAAAATTATAAATAGTAATAAAAATTTACAATTCACAATTCATTTTTACTATTCACCCATTTGGAGTTTTGTGGTTAGTTTTCACCTCGAAGTTCAACTGTTGATTCCGGGAGCTATGGGCATCCATTCATCGAGCCATCAGGAGCAAGTTGGTAGTCTCATCCATATATTTCATTTCAATGCTTTTATTTTGATTTTCAGTGGTTGGATTTTTTATGTGGCCAAGCCCTAAATGGTCACGGCGCTACCTGCGGGCTACAAGTATGCGGGTCACAGGTAGGGATGGGTAATCACGATCAACGCATGCATTGACCGCGGGTACCCGCCTTTGTGAGAAAAATTTCCCACGGGTGCGGCCATGAAGTTAGTTTTTTAGATGAAATTGACTAAACTCTTTGCTTTCTCTTCCTCTAGGATGGTTCTAGAGTGGAGAGAGAGGGAACATGACCTTGTGGATGAGGTCATCCGCAATAATTTTCCTGCACAACAAGCGTTACAAGCATGTGGGATTTACAAATTTTGGAACATAGGGGGTTTGAGGGCCCAAAACCTATTGCTCCACAATTTGATAGATTACTGGGACATAGATGCACAAAAATTCAACTTGGATGGGAAAATACTGTGGGTGGTGGGATCACCATTCCTGACTATATCGAGCGGTACTGTCTTCCTGATACTCGGATAGTGGGGAGTCAGGTGCCCATCAAATCCATATCCGACCTGAGCATGAAGATCATAGTGGCTACCCTAGTGCGGATTTTTGGTTCAAAATCTCTTCACCAGGCATCTAGGTCAGTGATGTTCTATGCCTCATAGTGTATGCGGCCCATGGTTTATGATTGGTGCACAATGTTACTGGGGTCCATGAAGATTCAGTTAACGGAGTGCAAGTAGGGGGAGGAAAAAAACTTTGGATACGGCAGTATCATATGCAGTTTCTTCTTTGAGCGAGTTCCGAGGCTTAGTCCGAGGGTTGAAGTCCCTCCTCATAGTATTCGTGACCCAAACCTAACCTGGTGGGCATAGGTCTTGACGCGACAGGGTGGTGGCCATCAGGCATCACCATACACAGAGGAATTCTTTCACTAGTCGGACCGACAGGTCATAGCTATAGATGACTACCCCTATGCAGGGATAGACTTCCATCAGGATCGTGGCATGCCTCTTCCACCAAAAGCAGCGTTTGGAGACATTGGTGAGTACTCTTTTTATGTTTTTGGTGTATTAAATTTTTATGGATTTTTTATTATAAATGTAAATGCAAAAATCTCTTTTTTGGGGGGGTAGTATCACATATTAATGTTTCATTGTTTGCGCGCAGACAAGGGTCTAGTGAGACCACAGGGCTTCTCGAGACATCGTTGATGGGGCAAGGGTGATGAGGTAGTGGGTGATGTAGCAGAGCGTACACTACAGACTGTGCGGGTCAACCTATCACAGATGACCAATAGGGTACCAAAGATAGAGGTAGGGCCATGTGGTGGGGGTATCGACCAACTGGGTGCGACTACTGTAGCATATAGAAAATGCAGTACAATATTACTATCAGACACATCCTGTTGAGGTGGAAGCTAGGTCTCCTCGTAGGGTTTAGACATCTCAGAGTCCCTTTTTGTATCGATATGTATATTTTTGAGGGCTACGGGCTCTAGTTTTGTATTATGACACTACCATTTTGGACATATTATTTATAAAAACTATGGTTCTTTGGTTCTATTATATCTGTGTATGTACAAATGTATGAATGTATCTTTTATTTGTGTGCTTCATTATGAATGTGACAAATCCCAATCTAGGACATAGTTAGCATATGCATCAGATATGTGATTAAAACTTCTCAGAACATGAATGTATGCAATAGAAACAAAATGTCATTCCAAGAGTCTTACCCTTAAGAATTTCCGTAGTAACGTAGGATCCCTCACACAGTACTGACCATTCAACCGAGACTATACTCAGCCATGTGAAATAGCATCCCGAAGTAGCTTAATCACGGCACTATACTCAGCCACATTGTTAGATGTAGGACCGAGACAAGCACCTCCTGAAGACACAACTTGCTGGTCAGGTGAATCAAGCTGTTGCGTATGATGACTAGCACCATCAGCGAATCCTAAGAACGTAGGAAATTCCGTTGAAGTCTGTCAATCAAATGGAAGCGAATCAACAAACCCGAAAACCAAAAGAAAACTAAACTATGTACAGAAGCAACTATACAATAGTATACAAAAGTATTAGCTCGAACTAGAAGTTCAAGTATAATACCACTTGAGGTAGAGCCCATTCCTAGGCTCCTTCAAGATGTTCCCCTCATAATCCTCTAATTCATAGGATCCTTTTTCCAGGACACGCCTCACGATGTAAGGACCGTGCCACATGGGGTTAAACTTTCCTACCCCTAGGGGTTCTTTAGCCTGGTCATATAAGAGGACCAAGTCACCTTCAGCATATTGTCAGGGACGGAAAGACCTATCGTACTAAACCTTGACACGACGTTTGTTGGCATCTATAGCCACGGTGGCATCTCGACGTTGCTCGTCAAGCAACTCAAGGTGGATTAAATGTTGCTCAATACTCGATGTATCAGGGAGGAGATCTATGGCTAGTTTTAGAGAAGGGATTTCGCATTCAATCAGTAAATTGACTCCACACCATGTACCAGCTGAAACGGTGAGAACCCGGTGGCAGTCTTGACTGCGGTTCGATAAGCCCACAAAGCAGGATATAACATAATATGCCAGTTGTTCTTTCTTTGTTGCATGGTACGTTGGAGAATGGTCTTTAAAGACTTATTGACTGCTTCCACCTGACCATTCGCTTGGGGATAGTAAGAAGATGAATGTTCTTGACGAAACCCAAGCTTGAGTGACAAATCCTCCATCATTTTGTTCTGAAAGTGACTGCCATGGTCAGTGACAATATCTTTTGGAATACCGAACTGAGTAATAATATGATTGAACACAAAATGGGTTGTTGTCGCACCATCGGCTTTTACGGTAGGCATCGCCTCAGCCCATTTGGAAAAGTAGTCCACGGCCACTATGATATGGTGATGCCCCCCAGCTGAAGCTGGTTTGCAATCCATGAAATCCACCCCCCACTTGGTGAAGGGATCGACGGTGACGACCAGATGAAGGGGCGTTGGATGCGAGTGTATATTTCGAGAAAACACCTGGCAAGGGTGACATCTCTTCACAACGTTTATACAATCTTTAAAGATTGAAGGCCAAAAGTAACCAGCTTGCATAATGCATTGGGCTGTAGCAAGCCCGGATAAGTGACCACCACACGCCCCAGCATGGCAATCGTTAAGCACACGCTCTGCTTCTTCATGGGTCAAGCAATGACGGAGAATAGAATCCTTTCCTCTACGATACAAAGTGTCGCCGACGATAGTATAATCTTTAGCGTGATGTTTCACACATCGTCGCTTGTCTCGTGAATAATGTGAAGGAAAATTCAAAGTTTGGAGATATACAATGACATCCCCATACCAAGGGTTCTCTGATGAGATAAGAAATAAGTGTTCTTCCACTAAGGAATCTTCATGGATGACATCCTCATCAAGTCTCGAAAGGTCTGACATAAGCTCAGCAAAAACCAAGGATTTCACTGACTTCGCTGAAGCAAAATCGAGATCAAACTCCTGAAGGATAACAATCCATTTATTGTATTTCCCCCCTATGAGACGTCGTGATAGCACGAACTGAAATGGATTGATATGCGCTACAACCGTGGTAGTTCTAAGCATGATATAGTGTCGTAACTGTTGGACTGCATGGATAGTCGCAAGCACCAACTTTTCCATATGAGTATATCTCAGTTCAGCATCTACTAGATTTCGACTAAGGTAATAGATCACATGCTCACCAAGCACATCATCAACCTGAACTAAGACCATGCCAATCATCTCTTGAGACAAAGCCACATAAAGTATAAAATATTGTGCGAAGTCAGGTGGACTAAGCACAAGGGTTGATACCAAAGCTTTCTTAAGGGCATCGAAATACTGTTGGGCTCACTCATCCCAGATAAACGGTGTGTACTAGCATAATTGAATACAAAGCAACGTAGAAAAGTAGCTCTCCCCTGAAGGCTCTGAAGTTGAAACAAGTTGCACGGAAGAGGCAACCGAAGTATTGCCTAAACTTTAAGAGGATCGACTCTAATACCCTCTTTCGAAACTATGAATCCTAGAAGGTGACTTGTCCTCACAGCAAAGATGCATTTATTGAGATTCAATCAAATCTTGTAGCATATACATCATTCGAGAATCAAATGGAGGTGCTTGGGGTGGTCCACTCTCTTGTGAGAATGGCCAGTAAGATCATCCAAGAAAACCTCCATAATATTTTTAAGGTCGTGAAAGGAATAGGTCATGGCACGCTGAAACGTATCTCCGGCGTTTTTAAAGCCGAAGGGAATTTTTTGGTACGTAAATGTGCCCCAAGGACAAATGAAAGCAGTCTTGTGTTGGTCCTCGGGTTTGATTTGAATCTGGTTATACCCTGAAAATCCATCCATGAATGAAAAAATCTCACTTCCTACACAGGCATCCAAGATCTGATCAATGAATGGAGTGGGCAAATTGTCTTTCGGACACGCACAATTTAAATCTCTAAAATCAGTGCATACACAGATCGTTCCCTACTTCTTATCCACAGGAACGGGTTTTGACACCCATTCGGTAAGGGGAACGGGGTAGATAAAACCAGCCTTGAGTAGTTTCTCCACCTCTGCCTTGATAACGACTTCCTTCCTAGGGTTAACAGCACGAAGACATTGTCGAACTGGTTTAGCATGAGGATACGTTCTAATCTCGTGTTCAACAATACTGGGGTCTATTCCTGGCATCTCCTCATATGACCAGGTGAAAGCTTCCCGAAGATTTGTAAACAATTCGATGTAAATGGAAACCTCCTCATAAGAGCAATCATCACCGATGTAAACGTTCTCAATCTTTTTGGGAGTGCGATATATGTTGATCGGTATAGCCGGGGAAATATTGGCCATGTTCCTCTCCGCATAAATCTCATGTGACCCCAAAAGAGCCACAGGGTGAGAAACCATCTCGGCAAGAGTCGTCCTAAACTATTCTTGCTCGAGGAGATCGAGGTTGGGAAGGAAATGAGAGCAATGATGCATATCTTCCCAAGGTCTCTCACTACCACACATGGCCTCGATAATAGCTTCATCCAAAGGTAAAGTACCATCAAGGCAATCGTGCAAACAAGACGAGATGGTTTCCCAAAATGGCAGCGTAACGGGATCTTCCTCCTCTGTCCGTGAAGAGGAGAGATCCGGCTCTGCAGTGGCTTATTGAATATCTTGATAAGCAAGCTCAGCAGCAGATAGTGGCATAAACATCCCAACGTGCGCAATGTTTCCAGACGTAGAACTCGTGGATGGTAAGGTCCTTGAATCATCAAAATATGAAGTCTGGAACGGTACATTATGCAATGGAGGAGATGCATCGTCGGAAATGGTTCCAATAAAATTAATGTTGATGTATATGTAACTTCGGAATGTATTTCACATATATGTATATTGTATTCCTATAGAGATGGTATTATTCCTCTATAAGGAAGTGTCGTCATTTATATTGTAAGTGTCGTAACTTATACTTGATGGGTTATTAGACCACCTTGTTTGGGGTCGGCCCTGTATAAGTCATGTGGGTCAAAGGGTTATTAGACCACCCTATTGGGGGTCGGCCCACTCAGCATTATGTTATGTGGTAAAGTTCGAGCCTACATGAGTTAGGTAAAAAGGCAAGTCAAGTCAAGTATAAATAGAGTGCGGGAGGCACTCTATTTGCTCACTCACTTCACACACATGCTCTCAAGGAGGAGAGGCGCACTTATGGAGGAGGAGGATTGCTGCTAGGTTATGGCTATCTCTATTGGTTGGTTGTATCATTGCTCTATCTATCTCTGAGGAAGTTATTGGGGTTTTTCACCTTTATGGTTTTCCCCAAGTAAATCTTTGTGTCTCTTGTGTGCTTGCATTATTGTCTCCATGATTGATATGCTGTAGATATGCTGTACATGTTGTTCTCTCAGTTAAGATCCTAGATCATATTGAAGTAAATTCAGAAAATTTAACATGGTATCAGAGCTAGCCTGAAAGAAGGCATGATATGGCATGTATGACACTTGTTGCACTTACGATGCTAGGGCTTGATATAGCAAAAACCAGTCATCGTAGCACTTTCGCTATAAATCCGTTTTGGCGAAGTTTTCGGATCTGAAATTGTTACAGGCCGAAGCTAAGATCTCCAGGTATCTTGTGTCCAAAGGAAAACCTCTAATTCGTTGTACTTTGTGATTTATGATCTGTACAATATAGGGTTTCTGCCTCTTCCAGATCTGAGTCAAAATCAGGTGACCTTGGGAAAAAGGTCATAAATTGGGCTAGGAAGCTCCAAATGAAATTTAGTGAAAAGTAACAGGTAGTACACAGGCCGAGCTATCTCAGAAAACTTTTTCAGAGGCCGAAGGTTAAAAAGTGACACGTGGAACGCCGTACAAGTTCGCTCTCCTGTATTATCCCATAAACAGGTCACGTTGCGACACTTGGCATATATCTCTCTCAGAGAATCCAATTGAGGTCAGACCTGTCAGGATGGAAAGATAACAGGCCGAGCTATCTCAAAAAACTTTTTCAGAGGCCGAAGGTCAAACAGTGACACGTGGCACGCCGTACAAGTTCGCTCTCTTGTATTTTCCCAAAACAGGTCACGTTGCGACATTTGGCATAACTCTCTCTCAGAACATCCAATTGAGGTCAGACCTGTCAGGATGGAAAGCTAACAGGTCAGGCTATCTCAGAAAACTTTTTTCAGACCCTGTGGATCAAAAATTTCGGAGTTACACCAGAAACAATCAGGTACATATTTCTGTCAAAACAGAATTATTTTTTGGTACCTTCATTCATGGCTTCCGGAATTTAGGGCTTTGAAGAAAGTTGGAATTTTTGTAATCGGAGACCACGGCTGGATGCTACTCATCAAAATAGAAATTTAGAGACCAATATCAGAATTTTTGGTTGGGTAGAAGGCCGGGCTTGATTAGACCCTAGTTCGGTACTTTGATCAGAAAAGTGGAAAATTAGGGCTTCTGTAAAAATGGGAATTTTTGAAATCTGTGACCACGGCTGGAAGCTCCTCAGAAAAATAGAAGCTTAGAGCTTTGGATCAAACATTTTTATGGGGCAAAAGAGTGGGATTCATCAAACCCCAGTTCAGGGTCACGTCCAGTGAATCCGGAAGTTTCAAAGGCAAAATTGAGGAGTGAAACTTTGCAGTTTTCAAATTCTGAATATACCAGTTTGATCAGTTCATCAAGGCGCATATTCCTATCCTATCGAAAGGTTGAAATTCAAAGTTTGAATTTTTGGGGTTTCTCTGACAAACCCATATCCAGCTCAAGGTCCAGTTCTTGCAAATCAAGTGGATTGGGTTAATCCTAGAAGAAGATGGATTGATCACCTACATAAGTGAAAGAAGTTCCTGTCTCAGAGGGAGATGAGGATAAGGCCTTACATAAGAAGATTACAAGCGATCTCGACAGGTATGACTCATCGAGGTATGTTTCGATATTTGTCCATGATTAAGTTTATGGTATGTTTGTCTTCACGTTATTATGGTTAGTACAATTTTGATTTTAGATTTGTTGTATCACCTTAACAAAATTATGAATGCATGATAGAAGATATTCATTGGTTAGGGTGTTGACACTTATGATTGTACTAATGCATTATGGTGTTGTATGAGGTTTATGTTGTCTACTAACATGAAAGGTACACCAAGAAAGACAGATCATGTTCTGGTCCAAGAACATATGATCATGATAACATGAGGACAAAGATTCATCCATTGTCATGGATCTCATAGAAGATCCATCTACGAGGTATGTATAACTTGGTTTTGTAATAGTTAACCTATGAGATATACAGGTTACTAGCACAAGTCATTGAAGAAGAACAAGAAGACATCATGTGAGTATGTTAGACATAACTAGCTAGCATGCTAATCCAGGTATGTTTTTCCTATATCAAGTTACAATCTCATCTTGTGATAAGATCCTTTATATAAGCATACTTGGCATGATTGATTATGATCATGGGTTTAGGCATATTATGCTCTTTACTTTGTTTAATGATATGACTAACCAGAAAAGTCCTATGGTCAAATAGGAATATAAGTAAAATAATAAGTCTCTTATATTGATTGATTTGACTAACCAGAAGAATCATGAAATCATAGGCTTGAATAGTCATGGTTTTATGCATATTATATCTCTTATCTTGATTGATGATTCAACTAACCTGAAGTGTCATAAATAATTATAGGTTTAGACATGTTATGTTTCTTATGATTTGACTAACCATAAGAATCCTACATAAACCTTGAATGCTAATGCTTATTATTTCTGTTTGAAATGATCATGAGTATACATGCTTAAGATTATTGTGTTTTAATAGTATACTAATGAATGTATGTTTTTATATGAAATCACAAGGATAACACAATCATGATACTAATAAGCATGCATAGGAACCAAGGATGAATATGAGTTCAAGAACAGGTAATTCAGGAAGCAAAGATCAAGAGGGAGCACACTCCAGTTGCTTCTGCAAGAAAGCAAAGGAGCACACTCCAGTTGCTCCTGCAAGAAAGCAAAGGAGCACACTCCAGTTGTTCCTGCAAGAAAGAAAAGGAGCACACTTCAGTAGTTTCTGCAAGGATGCAGATATTCAGAGGGAGCTGACCATCTTTCCACAACAGAAAGGTGTAGAAGAAGCTACTTCAGATTAGGACTCCAGCAGCTCCTGTAAGGAAGCAAAGACTCAGAGGGAGTCCACCCAACGAACAAACAAAGATAAGTATTTTAATTTCTTGCATATTTGTCTGTTTAAATAAAATTGTTCAATGATGTATATGCTCATGTTCTTAGACTTAGGATATGTATTGTGCATATTAGAATAATTACATTAATGAACAATACACTACTAATATGCATGGGTAAGTAGCCTATGGAACTGTACAACATTCCATTGCTACTTATCTAGAATGAAACCTCTTTGCTGACATGTTGGGAGTTGTGCACACTCTTAACAATGTTCTGGTAGAGATTGGAAGGCATCTAGAAAGTTACGGGATATGGATAAATGTTGTATTGTAGCATTGGCTAAGATAATTGCATGACTGTATGGCATATTTCTTTATGTGTAAGAATTTCTTCTGAAAACTATGAGATGTTTTCTAATCATGCAATTTAACTTGTTGTGTAGGAAAGATCGTATGCCATCTCCTACAAAAGAAGAACTACAACATTTGTTCAGCAACAAATTATCTATTGAAGATATTGAAGTTCCCAGGATACGGGAAGAATGCCATGATCCGTCGATCATGAAGAACGATGTTTGGGATGCGGTCCCAAGATGTGAAAGGAAGTTTGTTATGACTTCCAAATGGAACTATCAGATCAAGCATGTTGCAGATGGCAGCATTAAGAAATATAAAAGTGATGAAATAGAAGATGCACCAGATGGATTTCAAGATAGCATGGTGCAGTCTTATATGTGTGCAGAACTTGGTGAAGATAGATTGATTGCCAACACGCAGCGGAATCTTGCTGCCAAGTTCGAGATGAAAGATTTGGGATGATGGATTGCAAAGCCATGGCCACACCTATGGCATCGAATCTGAAGCTTCTATGTGATGCTTCATCTGAGCCGGTTGATATCACTATGTATCGTCAGATGATTGGGTCCTTGATGTACTTGACGAACACAAGACCACACATTTTCTTTGCTATGAACACATTGAGCCAGTTCCTGACGGATCCGAGGAGTGTTCACCTGGTTGCTGTAAAGCATGTTCTGAGGTACCTGAAGGGTACAGTGGATTATGGGCTCAGGTATGAGGCGAATCAAAAGTTTAACCTGCAGGGTTATGTTGATTCAGATTGGGCTGGCAGTGCTGTAGATAGGAAGAGCACATCTGGGTGTTGCTTCAGTATGGGATCAGGTGTGATCTCTTGGTTTAGCAGGAAGCAATCCTGCGTAGCACTGAGTACAGCTGAGGCAGAGTATGTTGCAGCCTGTTCAACTAGTTGTGAGGCAGTATGGCTACGGAAGCTACTGTCTGAGTTATTTGATCTCTCGTTGGAAGCTACTGGTATCTTCTGTGATAACCAGAGTTGTGTGAAGCTGTCCGAGAACCCAATGTTTCATGACAGGTCGAAACACATAGAGATCAAATATCACTATATCAGGGATATGGTGCAGAGAGGAGCTATGAAGCTCTTGTATGTTGCGATGGACGAGCAGATTGCAGATGTGCTGACGAAGCCACTAGCCAGAGTGAAGTTCGAGTACGTCAGAGAGAGGCTTGGCATTCTTCAGATCGAGGATACTTCGAGGAAGAAGTGATGGACACATTTGTTGAAGCCATTCCAAGCATGTTGGAAGGAGGATCCTTCACATGGCTGTGGATGTAAGCGCTGGATGATGAACATCAGGATGATGTTCTGGTTTCTGCTTGGATATGATCAGTTGGATCATTTTTATGTATGTATGTACGCATCATGTTGGATGTTTGGATATGATCAGTTGGATCATTTTTATGTATGTATGTACGCATCATGTTGATGCTGGATATGATCAGTTGGATCATGTATACGTATTTTGTATATGCATCATGTTGGATGCTTGGACCATGTATCTGTATATGTATCAGGTGGATACATTGTATGATCAAGTGGATCATGTATGGTGATATGTATCATGTATTTGTATTTGTATCAGGTGGATACATTGATGATCAGGAGGATCATGTATGATGATATGTATCAGGTAGATACTTGGTATGCATCAGGTAGATGCATTGATGATCAGGAGGATCATGTATGATGATATGTATCATGTATTTGTATCAGGTGGATACATTGTATGATCAGGAGGATCATGTATGATGATATGTATTAGGTAGATACTTGGTATGCATCAGGTAGATGCATTGATGATCAGGAGGATCATGTATGATGATATGTATCATGTATTTGTATCAGGTGGATACATTGTATGATCAGGAGGATCATGTATGATGATATGTATCAGGTAGATACTTGGTATGCATCAGGTAGATGCATTGATGATCAGGATGATCATAGATGACGAGCTTCAGGATGTTGCTCCAGATGACATGCAGCAGGATGTTGCAGTGATGATCAGGATGATCATAGATGACGAGCTTCAGGATGTTGCTCCAGATGACATGCAGCAGGACGTTGCAGTGATGATGATCAGGATGATCATGGATACATCAGGATGATGTATGGTGAGTATCAGGTTGATACTCTGTGGCCGTGGATCAGGTTGTGCAGATGAGCATGTAATTCGGTGCCCTGGGAGATTTGCAGATGGTCTTTCGAGGTTTTTCCTATGGCATGTAATTCGGTGTCCTGGGACATCTGGCAAATGCTCTTTCGAGGTTTTGCTCTGGGAGGACATGTAATTCGGTGCCCTGGGAGATCTGCAGATAGTCTTTCGAGGTTTTGCCTATGGCATGTAATTCGGTTCCCTGGGATATCTGGCAGATGCTCTTTCGAGGTTTTGTCCTATGGCATGTAATTCGGTGCCCTGGGAGATCTGCAGATAGTCTTTCGAGGTTTTGCCTATGGCATGTAATTCGGTTCCCTGGGATATCTGGCAGATGCTCTTGCGAGGTTTTTCCATGACCACATGTAATTCGGTGCCCTGGGAGATCTGCAGATAGTCTTTCGAGGTTTTTCCTATGGCATGTAATTCGGTTCCCTGGGATATCTGGCAGATGCTCTTGCGAGGTTTTGTGGTGAGGTCACATGTAATTCGGTGCCCTGGGAGATCCTATAGGTAGAGCTGTGTGCTCGTAACAGCCTGGGATGCTCTTTCAAGGTTTTGTGATGCACGTAAAAGTCCTGAGGATTCCACAGTATGGCCAGTGATGACGAAGATCTGCAGGTGGTGGGCCTACATCCAGTATGAAAAAGGACTGGCTCTGTAGAACTTCCTATGACGAGTAGATTCAGAGATTGATTGAGATAGCAGCAGCAGTGACGATGATGATGACTCGATGATGATTATCCAGTGACGATGATCCAGAGAAGATGACTTGTGCTAGAAGAACTGTGCTGAGAAATACCTTCCTAGTTAAGAGGGAGTGTTGATGTATATGTAACTTCGGAATGTATTTCACATATATGTATATTGTATTCCTATAGAGATGGTATTATTCCTCTATAAGGAAGTGTCGTCATTTATATTGTAAGTGTCGTAACTTATACTTGATGGGTTATTAGACCACCTTGTTTGGGGTCGGCCCTGTATAAGTCATGTGGGTCAAAGGGTTATTAGACCACCCTATTGGGGGTCGGCCCACTCAGCATTATGTTATGTGGTAAAGTTCGATCCTACATGAGTTAGGTAAAAAGGCAAGTCAAGTCAAGTATAAATAGAGTGCGGGAGGCACTCTATTTGCTCACTCACTTCACACACATGCTCTCAAGGAGGAGAGGGGCACTTATGGAGGAGGAGGATTGCTGCTAGGTTATGGCTATCTCTATTGGTTGGTTGTATCATTGCTCTATCTATCTCTGAGGAAGTTATTGGGGTTTTTCACCTTTATGGTTTTCCCCAAGTAAATCTTTGTGTCTCTTGTGTGCTTGCATTATTGTCTCCATGATTGATACGCTGTAGATATGCTGTACATGTTGTTCTCTCAGTTAAGATCCTAGATCATATTGAAGTAAATTCAAAAAATTTAACAATTAATGGGTGAAGGGAAATCATAAGATCCCATCAATAAGGGGTATAATCCGACACCCATGTTCCCAGTTGCCGACTAAGAATCTATAACTTGGGGGACCACTGATCCCGTGGATGCTGTGGGAGAAGGATTAACGAAATCCAACTGGTCGATTGTCACAATATTTCCTTCGTGTGGAAAGAAAATAACCCTAAATACAGTAGATGCGACAACTTTCATAGCGTACATCCAATTCCTACCCAGGAGAAGGTTGTAGTCGATGGGCGCATCAACCACCTCGACTTCAATAGGCACATGTTTACCTCCCAAGCGGACAACAAGGGAAGGGATAATCCCATGCAGCTTAAATGACCGACCGTCAAATGCAGTGAGCATGGTCCTAGACGTGAGTAGAGGAGGAGAGCCAAGAGATTTCCAACAAACTAAAGACATCACTGACGCGGAAGCACCTTCGTCAACCACCGTTCTCTTGACGAAATTCTGAAGGCACTCCACATGGATTTGAAAAGCCACGTGGTAAGGTAAGCGAGGTTAACATCAGTAGTGTCAAACTTGATAAGGTTGGGACTCCCCCCATCTTGAACTCCAAAAGCACTCAAAAGGGCATGCCTTTGAGAAGGACACGCCTATAAAACTTCAAGAGCCGACATGGCACACGGAGTTTGGCCCAAATCTTCTACAATGGAGTAGTTATGGGCGGCTCAAGCATTAGGATTATGTGTAGAGCGCTTGAGAACACATTTCAGTATCCGCGACATAGTAGAGGGCTTCTCGATATGCAAGGAATTATCAGGAGGAGGGGGAGGCTCATTCCCCATTTTAGGTTGTAGTGCACCATAATCGCGTTGATGAGTAGCAACACTAACCTCTGATTGGACCATATTCACGCATCCATAACCACTAGTGTTGGAAGAAGACGTTGTAGTCTCATTAGGTCCATAACCAGTAGCGGGAGCATGCGAAGCCATGTTTTGATCATGAGGAAGGGGATCCTTCAACATAGCTAGGCTTTGTGCAAGATGCTTCGATGCTTCTTCGATTCAAGGACACAAGTGAGTAAGATGGTCTTCTACACAAATCTTGCAAGGGAATTTCACCTTACGCCTAGGTTTATAGTCCTCTCCAGCATTTCTGCCTTCCCGCGGAGGGTTGGAATTCTCCTTACGAGGGGTATTGTGATTACTATTGTTGTTCCCATTTCTTCCACCCTTATGGTTGCTTCTCCCCTTCTTCTTACCACCAGGCTGTTGGCTACCCGATGGGTTCATCGATTGCACAGTGTGTACATAAGACAACGGGGTGGAAGTGGACAAGGTGTGAACCTATCCGGGAGTAGACTGGTTAAGCGACAAATTTTGTATTTGATTAGCCACCAAATCTATAGGACGAGTACTTGCGAATACCACAATGCCATCGGCATGCAGTCCAGAAACTTACTTGGGCTCATGTCGTGTTCGCGGTGCGTCAAGAATAATGTCATACGAAATGCCAAACTGAGAGTATAGTAAATCTAACTGTTGGACTTTTAAGATGGCTTGTTCCTCAGTCATAATACTGGACATCGAAACATCCTTAGAAATATATGGAAGTAAGGACTTGAGGAACCATTCCAACAAAAACTCTGGAGGAATGTTGGCTTTCACTAAACGCTTCCGTTGGCGCCACTCTTGAACGTGGTCAGAAATAGGCGTGGCCTTATTCTGACAAAAGGAAGACAAAAGTTCAGTAACAGTATCGTAGCGAACTGGAAACTGGAAATGATCCAAGAAAACCAAATCGATCTCATTGAAACCCCTATAAGTGCCCCCAGGAAACTCAACATACCACTTCGTAGCTGCCCCCGTGAGGGTGTGTTGAAATAGTCGTAATATAATGGAATCGTGATTCAACGAGTTGGATGAGCACCAAAGGTGAAAGGTCGTGACATGGTCACCTGGATCCTCACCACTCTTCCCCTCAAACTTAGGAATGTACGAAGGGATCTTCGTAGGGACCATAGGCCAATTAGGATCGTGACACACCAGATCATTCGTGAGCTTCAAAAGATCCGAAAGATTCAAACATGCAAGGAACAGGAGCTACGGCTAGAAAGCTTGATTATGAGCTCCCGAAAAAGGTTGATTGTAAGGACCTAATGGATAAGAAGGACCATAAGCTTGATCATGACCATAAAAATGTTGATTATACGAGCCTGATTGACCATAAGGTTTATAACCTCCTCCGACCTGACCGATGTGAGGGTAAGCAGGTATATATGCGTTTTGAGCACCATATTGAGGTGGGTTGTACTAATGGCCAGCACCGACTATATTGTAGTAAGGGTTTCCACCATGATTATGGGGCATATACGTACTACTCGTAGCAGGAACCGTGTTGTTATGACCCTGATGGTAAGGTATGTTCCAACCCCCTACGTAAGCATATTAGTAGTGTGAGAAGTCGTGTGGTGACCATAAGCATGAGATGTATTCCCAACCCCAACATTGGTGTTACTAGTAGTAGGAATGGTGGCATTGTGACTATGAGTATGAGGTATATTCCCACCTCCTACATTAGCATTACTAGTAGCGGCAACAGACGTAAAAGTGTACGGTATGTGTCCACCCCCGTGATTGGGAGGAATGTTAAAATTCGCAAAAGTGGTCCTCAGTTGATGGGTAGAGGCATGTGTAGTGTTTTGTGGATGGCGATTCGTGTTGCGGACAGTGTTCCTATTAGGTTGGGTAGTCCTAGGAGGCGGTCGTCTTCCAACATTTACATTGTTATGGGGAACGTTACCGGTCCCCATACTATGTGTGTGGGTGGTAAAAGTGGTGCCCCCAGCGAGGGTATTTCCCCCAATGCGTGAAGTGTTCCTAACACCATGACTAGTGCCAGCATGACTACCAAATGTAGTGGAAGGATCAACTGTGTTATAATTAGGCATACCAAAAGAGAACGCGGTAGGGTTGGTTGAAGGACTTGTGTCATCATGTAACTCTGGAAACCCATAATGGAAACCATGTGGATCTAAAGGATCGAACGGGTCGTCCTCGGGTGGATTCGGACCAAACAAACTAGGTTAGGTCTCAAGTGGATCACCCCCCCACGCCTCTCGAGGGTTAGGGGTGTCTAAGGTGTGTTTGAATCTACCCGATGGAATCGTAGGGATTTCTCCCATGCCAGAATGTGCAGTCATGGTGTCAATGACATATGTTTCATAAGAATCCGAAGACTCGGAGGAACCAACCGGTGTCCCCTCTTGACACGGCGTGAAATATCGGCAGCTGGTAAACCAGCCAACCGACGAGATCGGGACTTTGTGCCACGATAGCTCCGAAGAGACTATAAAATCAAAACATCCCCTAACGGCCAAAATATCGATCAAAAACAGAAAACCAAGAGCATACACCTAGAGAAAATACAGCTAAGAGCAAACAAACAGAGTGTCTAAATGGGCTCCCGACACTAGAGCCAGTATGTCTCACCTAGGAGAGGCTTGAGACTCCCAAACTATAGCTGGAGGTAACATAATCAGTTATAAAGGTTCCCATGCTTCACTGTGTGCAAAGGGCCGTAACCCTTGGCAACAAACAACTGTGTTTTCCAACCCCTATCTGACTCAGGACACAAACAGTATAACCACTACAAGTACCCTATGCAATACCTAGGAAAGGAAACTATGGTCACCGCAGTATAACTAATGCTCAGGGGGACAGTCGCAGGTGGGATCCGTCGTATGGGAAAGGTAGCTAAGCCCAAAACTCAAGAGGGTCAAATCCCCCAAGAGTCCCCAGATACGAACAAATCCTGGAAATATCTCCCATGTTCAGTCGATATTGGAGGGCTATCTCTGCGACCAACCTCCCGTGACCTCGTGCTTAACTCTGGTCTGAGTAGAGCTTCCTGAGAACACCAATGTATACCATGGATTTCACCACTCCCTGGTCAGACACATAATATTTCATCTAGTAGTCTTGGATTGTTTACTCACAATGATCTATTCCAAGACTCTAAACCTATGCTAGTTGGTGTACCCTATAAATAAAATCATTCTAACCAATTTTAAGATTAAGCATTATTTTTAATGGTTGTGGTTACTCAAAGGATATGATCGTGAAACTAGTGATGTATATGACTCAATAGTATGCAAAATCATCAAATTCTAGACTCATCTATCCAATAAAAACAATGCCACTAGAATGAAAATCAATCCAACGGTTTTGAAATAAAAATGCAACTCTTTTATATTTTCAATGCACAAGAAAAACCTAAATTAAAGCACAAGCACTCAGATGCAAAATGTAGTACATAAAAGTAATTTTTTTTGTATTTTCACTTATAAGCAAAAGGAAATGCAAAACTATGTTTTTGTATTTTTCAATATAATGAAATGAAAAATGCAAGCAAAATCCCACTATTTAGTTACAGAAATGCAAGGGAGATCACTCAGACAACCTAGCAGATCCCAAATAGTAAGACTCAGCCAAGGTAATGAGCTAAAAAATTAAAAATGGGTAAAAACCAACAAGACTCAAAAACAAGAGAAAAGAGGAGTTATTGTCACGAACAAGGCTTGGAACAGTCAGGAACAAGGCCAAAGAAGACTCAGGAACACTCAAAAACAACCCATAAACAACCAAAGGCCATAAACCAATCACCCCCGGAGTTGTACGCTACTATCAAAGGAATAATAGCGGGTACCCGCGGGTTATAGTGCAGACAGAGGCGGGTAGACGCGGGCAGAACAAGGCTCACCCGCGTACAGGAAAAAGAAAATGAGCAGAGAAAGAGTCCAATGGCTCAGGAAAAGGGTGTTTTCTATAGTGTATCCTAACGGCCAATGAATGACACAGAGACTCGACATACGACAACTCTAAACAAGGACTAAAGCCTAAAAATCCCGAAAAATGGATGTTCTCCCCAGCGGAGTCGCCATTTCTGTTACGGAGAAAAAATCCTATGGCTTGGGGTAGACCACAACAGACAGCTCACTACTAGAAATTAACTCAATTCTCAATGCTATGCTATATAAATGAGAATGCTAAGATAATGAAGAATGTAACCAACCATGATCCAAATGTTTCATGTAGATCCTCGTTGGAGCTTTCAACTCGTGCACTTGAACCTGCAAATTAGTCTTGACTGCCAATATACAACAAGCGCATATAATATATAAACGACATTAACATCATCAATAGAAATGGTCCATGATATTATAAGTAAATGCAATCCAATGTAATATAAACAACATTCACAACATTAATGGACAAGAATATGAGTATTTCTATTAATAAATAGCAAGAAGTACAATGTGATACAACCTCTTGTCGGCAACCAATCTGAACCGAGAATTGGGTCTCTCCACTTGTGCCTCCACCACTTCAATCCTCCATGCAATGGAAAACTCAAACTATGATAGGAGTTTGGAAGGTGAACATAAGAGGTTCACAACAACAAGGATCAATGAGTGTAGACTCAAGATGTGGCAAAAATCCACTATAGTTATCTTGCTCTCTCTTTCTCCTCCCTTCCATATGCCACATGTGCTCAATATATAGTCCTCCCAAAGGTAAGTGAAAGGACACATCGAGGCATTCCGGGGAAAATGGAGGGCCAAAGGTCACCCTAAGATCGCTTTTTGGGAGTAAAAAGTCATTTACTAGTGATTTTTACCATTTGACTTGTCACCCACGGGCTATAGTGGTGCAGCTCGCGGGTACGCTAGCTAAAGTGGACCAACTAGCGTACAGGAAGAAAAATAGGGAAATAGTGTATCTGAACGATATAAAGTGGATCTGAGTAAGTAAAATGGATCCTAAAGGCCAAAGAGTGCTGATGCTCACAAGGTGGAAAATTACGTTGTAACCTTTGCTTTTCCTCTTCTTAAAAACCTTATTTTCTAATTTTTGTATATATTATGTTAGATTATATTCTGATTTATGTGTTTTAGAATTGATTTTTAGTTCTAATTTTCACTTTTTTTTTACAAAACCTTAAAAGGCCCTAATTTATGTGTCAAACCCTAACTATAGAGACCTATCTTTCTTAGAAACCTCCCTTTCCTCCCTCACCTGCCTTCGCCCTCCTCTCCATTGAGTTTGGCCTCCCCTCTCTACCCTTCTAGACCCTTGCTCCCTCCATTGTCCCCTTCGCTCCATCTCCTTTTACCTTCGCTTCCTATCCCTTTTTGTTGGTTTCCCTTTCTCCATATTCTTCATAGCCTCCTACCATCTCCTTTCCTTCCTCTCTCCTCCTCCATTCATCCTGAATTTCTCTTCCCTCCTCTTTGACCTTCGCTCTCCTCACCTCCAATATCGGCCTCCTTTCTCCCTTCATCCTACACCTTCAAGCTCCATGTTGTCATCCTCGCACCCTCTTCCTCAACTTCCATCACCCTGCTTCCCATATGAATCCCTTCACCCTACTTCATCCACATTTTCCCTTTCTGATTTGCTCAACCTTTTTCCTTGTACGCAAACCCTTTCTCCCTTCGCTTCCCTACTCATGTCCTCCTCTCACATCCTTCTCCTCTAGCCTGCGGCTCCTCCTTCCATTTTCTTGGACTTTCCACTACCCCCTCATCCTTTCCTATCAGCTTTACAATGGGTCTGCAATAAAATTGCAGACCTTGTTTGCGGCTGCCTTATTGTCCCCCCAACACCTGCCATACAAACAAAACAACCAAGTTAATATTTTATTTTTTATTTTGGATAAGTGTTGGAGGTTTTGAATGACCAAACTGTGGTAAATCTAATTTAAGTATCCTGCAGATGTACATACTGTATAGTAGGTTTAAGAACTCAATGTTGATTTATATTTACAAGGCCATGCCATATACAATTTTATGTGTTATCGGTGATTTTATTGGATGAAGTTGAAAATATGGATTTTATATATCGCAGACCTGATATTTCAAGTAGATACAGTAAGTTAAAATTGTGTCTTCAATGATCAAATGCTATTGATGTCTGAGTGTTAGTGTGGGATGTTTTCATTATGAATAGTCTTCTAGTTGGATGATTGATGCGAATCTAAAACCTATGATATTTTACAAGCTGCTATAATTAATTATTATTGTGGTCTTTGATTAGTGAATGGAACTTTAATGTTGCTTCGAGCCTTAATGATACTCATATAAAATTGATAGTGACAACTACATTTCTAATGTATATCTTTTAGGAAACTCTGATATAAGGTGCTCTTTTTACTGTCATACAAGTGCTCAGATATTGGTCTTAATCACAACACATGTTTACATGATAAACGTTCACAAATGATTTCTTGGATGATAACGACATTAGATTATTGATCTTAATATTCATGTGAATGTTCCCATACTTCATTTGTTGATTCATGGTTAAGTTATTAATGACTGATCTCTTCCATATGCTAAAACATAATTGATAGTTTCCATTGATGCATTATTTACTTGCTTTTTTCCCCCTCATGGACTCCATATAGGAACTGATCAATCTAACATTTGCATAGAGAACATAGCCTTTGGTTGTATTAGTGTCTTGCAGAATATCAAAAGGATCCTTCCCCTTGGAGGTTCTGACACTCCGAAGAAGTTAGAATCGTGATCGAGGTGACATTGGGTCACAGTTCTTATATTTGATTACTGGGACTAGCCCTACTAGTTTGCCCGGTAACAGTTTTGGCGTTGTTGCCGAGGAAATTTCAAAGATTGAAGTGATTTATTTGAAGTCATTTACACCCTTGGAAAAATGACACTTGGTGAGAAACTTGAGGTAAGTCTTGGATTGGTATTTTGAAAATATTGTTGAGAACTAATCTTGCAGATCTTACTTAGCGACTCCACTCATTTAAGGCGACTCCACTCATCAAGAAGCAATTCAGAACAATCACCATCATCTCAGGTACGCCCTTGTTTTAGTACTTTGGTGAGATTTTTTGAGCTAACTTGGCAGATCTCTCCTGGCGAATCCAATTGAAGAAAAAAATAAAGGAAGTACTTTACAAGAACGAAACTGAAAGACAAGAGATATGGGGATCCTCGATCCGTTTGACTTCTCAAATATTTCGGGGTACCTGAATAGATTTAATAAACAACACTTCCTGAATTCCATCCCAATGTTCCACGAGGGAAAGGATACCATTACAGCACATGTCATGAAGTTAAAAGATGTTTTGATAGCATGGGATATCACAGATGAGGATACCATCATGCAGTTGTTTGTAATGTCCTTCGAAATAGGAGGTGACCAGGATATGGATGCTTGGTATGAATAACTCCCTCCTAAGGGGATATCTTCCTTCCTCCAACTGGTTAAGGCATTCAACGATCATTGGGGCCCCAATTCTAAGGAAGAAATCATGATGATAATAAAGGACGATCATGCAGATATTGATGAACAACTCTCAGACAAGCATGAAGCAGTCCTTGACGAAGATCAATTCTCGCAATATTTACTTGAAGAATCCATTGTTCAGGACCCAGTAAAAGACGTAATATCCCTTATGACTAAAGATGAAGTGATTCCTAAAGATGAAGAGAAAGATGCCTTATTTTAAGAAACTAAAGAATATATAGAAATGGTGAATTCTCCATATCCTTAGGTTGCGGTTTCTTATGATATTTTGGCTCTCTTGGAAGAAAATTTCAGGTTTATGGAAAATGATTATTATTGGAAGTTCCTTGGTCCGTCGATGTACATATATTCAAGACCTTGTAGCATCATGGTAGACCCTCTCCCAAGCACAAATGTGGGTGAAGAAGCTTACTCTTCCATCAATGAAGATTGGATCAAACCTTTTTCTTTTCTCGACGATGCAGTAGTACAAGATGCAGTGTTTTTTGAGGATGGCCTTATGCAGAGTTTCTCCATTATCTCTCAGTCCATGGTATGCCATAACCAACAACATTCTACAAGAAGTGTTCATCCATTTTTGTCCAGTATCGGTAAGTTGTCAACAATGCATTTCAATAAAACCAATACAGGCATGTGGATAGGTATGACATTCTTCTCACATTGACAGGATTTTTATTGTTTATCTTTTCATTGTAAATGTGAAAGCATCAATTATGTGGTTGAAAATTTCAAAATTTTAAATATCAGTGGGGGTACTAACATGACAAATATGAAGATGAAAAATATGCTTGTATCTCCAAAGAAATGTTCAAACGGGTTGCAGTTGACATATGAATATTTGCAAGGTCTAGCTCCACGGATGGTCTCTCAAATTGATAATCAGGAAACAAATTTTAGGCACATTTTTTTCTCAATACCAGTATATGATGAAGATGGTATATACTTGAGCCCAGTGGAATCCTGGATAAATGGATCTTGTAAAAGCAATCTTTCTCCGTGGTAGCAATATCAAATCTTCCGGAAGCAATATCAAAGCTTACAGGCCACCCATCTTTCATCTCCTATCCTGATGGAGACCTTGGTACGTATACACTTTTTGATCAATAATATTTTGTCATGGATTCATTCCAAATACAAAGGTAAAGGATCATGTATGAATTGCTTACTTAAATGGTTACATTGGTGGTATGATTTTACTTAACCTTTCCTGATTTGTATGTTTATCATAGGTAGGATTAGTTTAGTTGAGTTAGGAATATACTATAACCCATGCATTTGAATTTGAAATTATTCATTTCTACATAGATTAGTCTCTATGTCGTTATTTATTTTTAGTGTTTATTTATCTTATTTGATGAGCCAGGAAGGACAAAAGTTCCTGCCTCATGGTAGTTTGATTTCCTTGGTTATTTGAAATGTGTGTAGGTATACAGGTACCCAGATGATTCATGGATTCTCGAGCACCCTCAGAAGGAGTACTCATCCCGCATTTGTATCCAGTTTTACGTGGTGCCAATACTAGCGCACCTGCATAGGTGCCCCAGGGAGAAGGTGTCATTTTTTTGACCAGGAGAGGTGTTTATCCATCCTTTTCTTAGTAGGGGTTATGGCCTAACCCCCTGGTTTCTCCCTTGTAAGTACTATGGCTTAGTGGCATTGTTGACTGCCTCATGAAAGGGCTTGAAGCCTTGAGGTTGGTGTCTGCAGCTTCCAGGGGTGGATCACTAGGTCACATGACCCCAACCTTGATTCATCATTCCAAAAGTAGATGTTTCATCACCGAGGCACCTATTTATCCTCCAGATCACTTTACACACCCTCCAGTTCATCAACGCCCTTTCTCTAGGGTTCCTTTGATGATGACGTCATCCTTGAGGCCATACTGTTATGCTTGATTAGGGGGGGTGTTGAGGGATTTTCACTATTGTTGGGGTTAGATGGGGCATGGAGACCCCCCCCTCCGCAATCTGGCCTTCAGAACATGATGATTTGCTCAATTTTTACTCATTTTAGTCATATGTGTGGGTAAAGACTGGGGAAAATACCCCAAATTACCCACAGTTTTGATTATTTTATGTTATTATTGTTTTAATTTTAAGTTGACATTTTATAATTTCAAATTGACATTTAAAAAAGCATGTCAACCTGGATTTTATTTATTTTTGTAAAGTGAGTGTGAAAAGGTATAAATAAACTTTTCCTCATTTCATTTTAACACAACAACTTATGGGATAAAACTTTTAGTTCTGATTTTTACCCTACTTGGGCTCATGGAGTGATGCACACCTCTTGAGGATGGATGTACTTGCTAGTTTGGGGACAAATATTTGAAGTATATTTGCTCTTGTTCTTTGATAAGGTGATGCTAGGAGTTTTTTTATTAACACATGCACAAGGAGGTATCTAAGTCTTTTCTCTTGATATTTCTTTGTTAAATGTTGGATGTGTGCTTGTCTAAGGTTGAATGGTAGCCATTACTATTTCATTTTGTCCTAGCTAAGTCATTTTCAGCCTTTAGTTACCCTAGCATTGTCAAACTTGAGCTTTAGGTCTCCAAAGTTTGTCTTAACTAAGTCTTCTTTAACCAACTCTTGTAGTTTTTGAAGAACACCTTGGTTTTCCAAACTTTGCAAGTGCCATCTCAAGAGGAGGGACATCCTCCTTGATGCCCTAGGGTTAGGGTAAAGACTCTAAAAACCCTAGGTTTCTTTTCCTCTTCTTAAAAACCTAATTTTCTAAGTTTTGAATATATTATGTTAGATTATATTCTGATTTATGTTAAGATTTAATATGCTAAGATAGAAAATATCAGTATTACATTCCATTTCACAACAATAGCATATACAAGATCACTGAAAGAACAACAAGCATAGAATAAACACAAGAGACACAGATTTATCCTGGGAAACCCTCATGGGGTAGAAAACCCAACAAATCTTCCTCAATATAGATGACCAACAAATACAAAGATGTAATCCCCAAACATGATCTCCTTCTCCTCCATAGAAAATCTCTCTCTCTCCTATGCGCCAATCACAAGTGAGTGAATGTGTGTTAAATGAGGAACACACCTCCTCTATTTATACACAACTCCGACTTGACTTTTACACTAACTAGGTCGGCCCCAACTTAACCACTTAACATAATGTTGATTGGGACGACCCCACTAGGGTAGTCTAATAACCCTTTAACCCACATGGCTCATACAGGGCCGACCTCACTTGGGAAGTCTAATAACCCAAGTCACCACAATCTCCATGGAGGAATAAAACATCTCTGGATATACAATATGGTCTCCACAGAGGAATGAAACATCTCTGGAATAATAAAGTACAAATATAATATTCTTAGAAGTTACAATATCTCAACACCCCCCCTAACGAGAAGGATATTATAACAACATCTGCAGGAGCAAGGAGTCATCAACTACATGATACATGATACATCTATAAATCATTGGAAGCTTTCTTCATACATCATCAATAACTCAAATAGTTACTAGAATATATTCAAGATATTTAATATTGGAACATCAACATCTTCAATACTAAGTCTTCATCTTCTACAACACTCGAACAACTACAGTAACATTATCATATGGATCTCTCGATCAACATCATCAACATATGGATCCTCTCGATCAACAACATCAACATCTGAATCTCCTGATCAACAGCATCAACATCTGGATCCTCTCGATCAACAACATCAACATCTGGATCCTCTCGATCAACATCATCAACATATGGATCCTCTCGATCAACAACATCAACATCTGGATCTCTCTATCAACAGCATCATCTGGATCTCTAGATCAACATCATCATCTGGATCTCTCTATGCACAACATCATCTGGATCTCTATATCAACAACATCATCATCTGGATCTCTAGATCAACAGCATCATCTGGATCTCTCTATGCACAACATCATCTGGATCTCTATATCAACAACATCATCGCCTGTATCTCTCTATTAATAGCATCATCTGGATCTGTAGATTAACAACATCATATGGATCTCTCTATCAACAGCATCATCTGGATCTCTAGATCAACAACATCATCTGGATCTCTCTATCAATAACATCATCTGGATATCTAGATCAATAACATCATAGCAGCATACCCTGCAACACACATGATCCAATTACAGGATGATCAATCGCTCTCACTTTAAGACATCTCTCATGTCTATGGACGATATAATACAGATCTACTTCCAGGATGATCAATCCTTATCAATTTAAGACAAGTCTCGAGTCTATGGATGATGCAGTCTAGATCTACTTCCAGGATGATTGATCCTTATCAATTTAAGACAAGTCTCATGTCTAAGGACGATGCAGTCCTTGATCTGTTTAAGACAAGTCTCATGTCTAGGGATGATGCATTCCGTGATCATTTTAAGACAAGTCTCATGTCTAGGGACCATGAAATCCGTGATCCTTTTAAGACAAGTCTCATGTCTAGGGATGATACAATCCGTGATCCTTTTAAGACAAGTCTCATGTCTAGGGAAGATACAATCCGTGATCCTTTAAGACAAGTCTCATGTCTAAGGACGATACAATCCGTGATCCTTTTAAGACAAGTCTCATGTCTAGGGACGATACAATCCGTGCTCCTTTTAAGACAAGTCTCATGTCTAGGGACAATACAATCCTATCACGTACATTTTGAACCAAATGTTCAGGGAGGATGCAGTCCTATCACGTACATTTTGAACCAAATTTTCAGGGCGATGTAGTCCTATCATGTACATTTTGAACCAAATGTTCAGGGACGATGCAGTCCTATCACGTACATTTTGAACCAAATGTTCAGGGACGATGCAGTCCTATCACATACATTTTGAACCAAATGTTCAGGGACAATGCAGTCCTATCATGTACATTTTGAACCAAATGTTCAGGGACGATGCAGTCCTATCACGTACATTTTGAACCAAATGTTTAGGGATGATGCAGTCCTATCACATACATTTTGAACCTAATGTTCAGGGACGATGCAGTCCTATCACGTACATTTTGAACCAAATGTTCAGGGACGATGCAGTGCTATCAAGTCCACTAGGGACCACTTTCTTGGAGACATATGTCTACGGATCTCTTTTAGGACATGTGTCTAGGGATGATACAATCCCTCTCATCCACTAGGGACCATTTCTCAGAGACATATGTCTATGGATCAATTCAAGGACTGAAGTCCAGGGATGATACAATCCCTCCTTGTCCACTTAAACAAATTCTAAGGACCATATATCGACCTAATCGTCGAAACCGGTAACCTCATCATCGACCTCATCGTCGGAATAGGTAACCTCATCATCGACACAAGTGTCCTCATCATCGATACAAGTATCCATATCATCAATACATGTATCCTCATCATCGATACAAGTATCCACATCATCGATACAAGTATCAACATCATCGACCTCACCATCGATGCAGGAAATCTCATCATTAGCGACCATATCACTCCCCCTTTCGAGGAGGGTCCTTCTGAACTACACCAAGCTTGTCTCAGAAATACTCAAACTTTACTCGAGATAGAGGTTTGGTCAATATATCAGCAACTTGTTCATCAGTGCTCACATACTCGAGCTTTATAGCTCCTTTCTGCACCATATCTCGTATATAGAAATATCGGATCTCTAAGTGCTTTGACTTATCATGGAACACTATATTCTTATTCATCTTGATAAAACTCTGGTTGTCACACAAGATCACAACGGGGTCCATCTCCAAGTCAAACAATCCTGATAACAACTTCCTAAGCCATATCGCTTCACAACTAGCAGAGTAAGAAGCAATATATTCCGCTTCAACTGTGTTGCGAGCCACACTAGAATGCTTCCTGCTAAACCATGAGATCATGGTAGATCCCAGACAATAACATCCTCCCAATGTGCTCTTCCTGTCTAATACACTTCCTACCCAATCAGCATCTGTGTAGCCATACAATCTGAATTCATGATCTCCAAGATAACATAGATCAAAGTCTATCGTATCCTTTAGGCACCTCATCACATGCTTTGTAGCTATCAGGTGAACACGCCTAGGTTCCACTAGATACTGACTCAAGGTGTTCACAACAAAGCATATATCTGGCCTGGTATTCATCAGATACATCAATGACCTAATAATTTGTCTATATAGAGTCACATCCACTAACTCTGATGAGTCATTAGCTAATAGCTTCAGGTTGGAATCCATGGAAGTGGCCATGGCTTTTCATTCCAACAGATCAAGTACTTTCTCTAGTTGAGAACGATTCCCTCTTGGCCTTGCTATACTTCCAGACCTAGGAAGTAATGCATTAATCCGAGATCTTTTATCCCAAATTCTATAGCTAGCTTCTTCTTGCTTTCCATGATTTGTTTCTCATTCCCTGTCAGAAAGATATCATCCACATACAATAATAGTATGAAAGGTTCATCATACATAACCTTAAGATAAAGGTTAGGATCAGCTTTACTTTTGGTAAATCCCAAGCTTGTCAAGAAGCTATCAATTCTCCCTCTGTGACTGAACATCATTCACACTCTGCATTGAGTGATCTTCTGCATATCTATCCATGCCATCTCTCATCAGATGGGTCTATTGATATGATCCTCAAGATCATTCGAACTCTGTGGTGAGTTCCTTCTTGCATCCATCTAAGAGAAGAATGTCATCTATATATAGACACCATCTTCAACCTTGTAGCAAAGGTTGAAATCCGCATCACCCATGGTGATCATTAAGCTCATCAAATGACTATCGATCCTAGGTACCTGTACAGAGATTTCATCAATTACACCATTAAGAGAATGGTCTTATCTAGCCACTTGGAGCAAACATCTTTTCATGATCCTCTTCCTCTTTCTAAGAGAATCTTCTAGCCACAAGCCTTCTATATTACATTTGATTTGTAAGTCTTCTTGTTGAACATCCATCACTTGTTCAGTGTTCATCATCCTTCTTTTGTAGATCATATCACATGATCTTTCCTACAAATCAAAGTTAATTACATGATTAGTAATACTTCATAATCATCAAATCATGTTGACATGATAACCTATAATGCATACATATATGATTCACATAGTTATGCAACTATCTTGACCAATATTTTGTCACAACACTTTTCCATATCCTGTATGCATACAGTGGCTATCTAGATGCCTTCCATCTTTACCATAACATACTGTCAAGAGCGTGCACATCTCTCATCATGTTAGGAAAGAGGTTTCATTCTAGATAAACAACAATGGAATATTTGTCCAACTTACCCATAATATGCATATTAGTAGTATACTATTCAATGCTATATGAATGCTTACACTATGCATGATATATTCTAGGAATACAAATATGCATACAACTATTACAAGCAATATCATTTACTATTTCAGAGATTCAAATAAAAACTCAAATACTTCTATTTTATGTTTGTGTGGTTGTCTCCCGCTTGATCTCTATACGTCTTTGAACTTCTATTCATTCTATACTACTATGCATGCTTAAGTGTGCACTAGTGCCATCCTCGTGATCTCATACATAATCATACATTCATTAGTATAGTCTCAATACTATCAAAACATTATGTATGGTCATGATCATTTCATACATAGGTATACTTACCTAAGATCCTAACACAAGGTAGGATTCTAGATATAGGAAAACATACCTGGATTATTATACCCAAACAATATCTTCTTTGTTCTCTTCAATGATTTTAGAGACCTTGTGCTAGAACCTGCATATCTCATAAGTTAAGCATAGTAGAATAAAGTCATACATACCTCGTAAGTAGAGCTTCTATGTGATAAAAGAATATGGATGAGTCTTTGTCTTCATGTCATCATGGTCATAGAACTTGATTTGTCTTTCTTGATGTACCTTTCATGTTAGCAGACAACATCATCCTCATACAACACCACAAGTGCATTAGTACAATCGTAAGTGTCATAACCCTGATTAATGAATGTCTTCTATCATTCACATGCATTCATAATTTTACGAAGGTGATCAGAAAATCTATATTGTACTAACCTCAATAACATGAAGACAAACATATTATGAACTTTATCAAGAATCAGATTTCAAAACATACCTGTGTCTTTTCAAGTCATACCTATCGAGTAGTCTTCTCTATAAGGGTAAAACCATAACCATCCAAGGTAGATAACTTGTAAAGATATTATGTATGTTCATGGTGCTAGGATTATAGTATATCATCGCCATTTAAACCTTCTTCATCGCTGCCCTATGAGTCTCCCAGCTTTTCTAGGGTTTCTTCTTACTTGGAAACCCTAATTTTCAATCTCCTTCCTCCCACAACATTTTGATGGAGGATTAATATCTATGATGAATGGATTCCAAATCCATTATCAAAGCTTCCAATGTTGTATCAGGTGTCTCCAACATTGTATCAGGTCCTTCTGTACCTAAACATTGAAAACCCTAATTGAGAGCTTCTTTCTCCTCTTCTTAGATTTCCTCCATTGAGCCAATTCAAATGTGTTGTATTGTTTCTAGTGTATCTCTGCAATTTTGGGTCTGTAGGGTATAAAACTTCAGCCTGTGGTATCCTGACTTGTCATATTTCCAACCCCATAGGTCTAAGATTTAATGGATTCTCTAAGAGAGATTTATTCCAAGTGTCGCAACATGGCCTGTTTATGGGATGAAACAACATAACTAACTTGTACGGAGTGCCACGTGTCACTGTTTCAACTTAGGCCTCTAAAAAGTGGACCTGTGAAACTAAATTCCGTGCCATACCTGTCACTTTTTACGAAATTTCATTTGGAGCTTCTGAGCCCGAGATATGACCTTTTTTCCTAGGTCACCTGTTTAGGACTACATTCTGGAAGAGGCAGAAACCCTAATTTGTACTGATCATATATCACAAAGTACAACAAATATGAGTCTATCCGTCGGACACAAGGTACAAGGGGATGTTATCTTTGGCATGTAGAATTTTCATATCCTTAAAATTCGCCAAAACTGAGTTATAGAGAAAGTTCCACGATTACTTGTTTTTTCTATATAAAACCCTAACTTTCAAATTGTCTTAAGTGAGACAAGGGTCATAAGTGCCTACATTTCCTTCCTTTAGGCTAGCTCTGATACCATGTTAATATTTAATATGCTAAGATAGAAAATATCAGTATTACATTCCATTTCACAACAATTGCATATACAAGATCACTGAAAGAACAACAAGCACAACATAAACACAAGAGACACAGATTTATCCTGGGAAACCCTCATGGGGTAGAAAACCCAACAAATATTCCTCAATATAGATGACCAGCAAATACAAAGATGTAATCCCCAAACATGAGCTCCTTCTCTTCCATAGCAGATCCTCTCTCTCTCCTATGCGCCAATCACAAGTGAGTGAATGTGTGTTAAATGAGGAACACACCTCCTCTATTTATACACAACTCCGACTTGACTTTTACACTAACTAGGTCGGCCCCAACTTAACCACTTAACATAATTTTGACTGGGCCGACCCCACTAGGGTGGTCTAATAACCCTTTAACCCACATGACTCATACAGAGCCAACCTCACTGGGGAAGTCTAATAACCCAAGTTACCACATTCTCCACGGAGGAATAAAACGTCTCCGGATATACAATAGGGTCTCCACGGAGGAATGAAACATCTCCGGAATAATAAACTACAAATATAATATTCTTAGAAGTTAGAATATCTCAACAATTTATGTGTTTTAGACTTGATTTTTAGTTCTAATTTTCACTTTATTTTTTTTACAAAACCCTAAAAGGACCTAATTTATATGTCAAACCCTAACTATAGAGACCTATCTTTCCTAGAGACCTCCCTCACCTACCTCCGCCCTCCTCTCCATTGAGCTCAGCCTCCCCTCTCTACCCTTCCAGACCCTCACTCCCTTCATTGTCCCCTTCGCTCCATATCCTTTCACCTTCATTTCCTATCCCTTTCTATTAGCTACCCTTTATCCATCTTCTTCGCATCCTCCTCCCATCTCCTTCCCTTCCTCTCTCCTCCTCCATTCATCTTGAATTCCTCTTCCCTCCTCTTTGGCCTTCGTTCTCCTCACCTCCAAGATTGGCCTCCTTTCTCCCTTCATCCTACACCTTTGGGCTACCTGTTGTCACCCTCGTACCCTCTTCCTTTGCTGCCATCACCTTGCTTCCCATACGAATCCCTTCACCCCGATTCATCCACCTTTTCCCTTGTTGATTTGCTTGACCTTTTTACTTGTACGTAGCCCCTTTATCCCTTCGCTTCCCTACTCACGTCCTCCTCTCCCATGCTTCTCCTCTAGCTCGTGGATCCTCCTTCCATTTTCTTGGCCTTTCCACTACCCCCTCATCCTTTCCTATCATCTTTGCAATAAGTCTGCAATTAAATTGCAGACCTTGTTAGTGGATGCCTTATTGTCCTCCTAAAACCTGTCATACAAACACAACAACCATGTTAATATTTTTTTTATTTTTATTTTGGATAAGTGTTGGAGGTTTTGAACGATCAAACTATGGTAAATATGAAGTATCCTGCATCTGTACCTATTGTATAGGAGGTTTAAGAAATCAATGTTGATTTATATTTATAAGGCCATGCCATATACAATTTTATGTGTTATCGGCGATCTTATTGGATGAAGTTGCAAATATGGATTTTATATATCGCAGCCCTGATATTTATCGAGTACATACAGTAAGTTAAAATTGTGTCTTCAATGATCAAATTCTATTGATGTATGAGTGTTAGTATGGGATGTTTTCATTGTGAATGGTATTCTAGTTGGATGATTGATGCTAATCTAAAACCTATGATATTTTACAAGCTGCTATAATTAATTATTATTGTGGTCTTTGATCAGTGAATGGAACTTTAATGTTGCTTCAAGCCTTAATGATACTCATATGAATCTGATAGTGACAACTACATTTCTGATATATATCTTTTAGCAAAATCTGATATAAGGTGCTCTTTTTACTATCATACAAGTGCCCAGATATTGGCATTAATCACAACACATGTTTGCATGATAAGCGTTCACAAATGATTTATTGAATGATAGCGACATTAGAGTATTGATCTTAATATTCATGTGAATGTTCCCATAATTCATTGGTTGATTCATGGTTAATTTATTAATGACTGATCTCTTCCATATGCTAAAACATAATAGATAGTTTCCATTGATGCATTATTTACTTGCTTTTGTCCCTCTCATTGACTCCATATAGGCAATGGTCAAGCTAACATTTGCATAGAGAAAATATCCTTTGGTTGTAGTAGTGTCTTGCAAGATATCAAAAGGGTCCTTCCCCTTGGAGGTTCTGTACTCCCAAGAAGTTAGAATCGTGATCAAGGTGATATTGGGTCACAGTTCTTATATTTGATTATTGGGACTAGCCCTGCTAGTTTTCCCGGTAACAGGACCCTAAGGTAACTCTTCCGCAATTTTTAGATGCATTTGATGGTGAACAAATGGATGTGTGGATCATATATTTCTCCTCATATTTCAAACCTAAAACTGAACTATTAAGTGTGATAAGATCACTTTGGTAGCCTGTCACCATGAGGGGCTGGTGGCTCAATGGTGGGAAAATACCCAACATACTTGGATTAAAGATACCTCCTTTTGTGTGGAACTCAATAACAACATGGTTCATCAAATTCCTAGTTCCATCCATAGTTAGGAATCCTTCTGCATATCCCTTTAGTAATTTTTCTATCCTACATACTATATTAAGAGTCTATGGGATTGATGGCTTCAACTACAACAATTTTCTAGCCAGACCATTCACTCGTACATTGAAGTATTTTGCAAGCTCTCGCCCCAACTCTCCATTTCTAATTATATATAGGTTCTTATCATTGAATTTACTTATGGTATATTCCCTTCTATCCATCATGAAATTTCCTTGGCCCATAGTACATCTCTTTGCTTAGAAAGATTCATATTTCCTTTAATTTTGAACCTTTTTTGTCTCCCAATCTAATGACCCCCCTCCCTTTTCTTCACTTTCTCCTCCCCACACTGTCCACTACTAGAGTTTTCTAAAAACAACCTCTCAAAATAAAACACATTTTATTTCACTTCAATACACATTCTGCTAAAGTTTTATTCCTTGAGTTGACCACATCTACTGCACCTCATGAGTATGTGATTGATGTGGATAATACAAATAAACCAAATCCACAAATAGTGCATATGAATCATTATTCTACTCCTTCAATACATGCAATGATATTTACTCACAACCGTTGAATTAAAAATTGTGTGGTACAAATTATTATGGACAATGACAATCAAAATAATTTGGTCCCATCTTCCCTTGTCAGGGCACTAGCTCTATCAAACACTCCTCATCCCCACCCATACCATCTTAGTTGGGTAAACTAGCATAGATCCATCTTAAATCCGTATCTATCAAGCACCGAGAGGGATCCAATTTCTTGAGGTGTATTTCTTTTTTAAAATTTAAAGTCAAGAAATTTGATCTTTCTTGATTGATAGATCCGGGTTTAAGTTTTAGGTTTTTATTTTATAAACGAACATTGATTTTTTAATTACTTTCATAATATTTTATTTTATGAGCCAACATGGATTTTTTTAAATACTTTCAATAATTTTTTTATTTTATGAGCTGACATTAATTTTTTTAATTATTTTGTTAGGAACAAACGTTATAACATCTCTCCCATACTGGTTTGTAGAGCATCGAGACTCGGTGCAACAAAGGTACTTACTTCTTATTGGTGTACCAACAATGTGATATCACCTTTTTTATTGGCACTCATTTCTTAAACATGATTCTATCTAGTGTAACCCCTATGAATTGTGTTTCCTTGCTTCTAGATATCCCTTACATGTTTACACAATTCACCATGTATGACCCTCTTACTATTTCTTACACACATTAAAGATGGACACATGTATCACTTTCACTCCTTGGAAACACCTCTCCTCTCCCCTCTCTCTGGAAATGATGTTACCCGATTGGTGGCTCTCCATAAGTGTTTACACCTTTCCATTATTTCTCAAACCACCTTTGATACTCCCACACCAAACCAAACCTCCCACACCAAACCCAACCTCCTTGCCTCCTATATTTCCCACCACATAGTTAAAATATATGCCACCTCATCCATTTTCAATCCCATATATCATTAGAGGAAGCAACGAGGAAGATATCAAGGAAGATGGAATCGAAATATTAATGGACTACTACACACTCCAACTAGAAAAAAGAGGATATCATGGAAGATAAAGTAAGAAGATTGAGATTTGCAAAGTTCCATCTTAGAAAAGGTTGACGATGCATAAATACTTGGAATGTCTTTCCTTAGAGCACCAAGAACTAACAACCCAAATAGTTGTGGTCTAAACTAGGATGCAACAACTATAGAGAAACAAGTTTCAAAGTAACGGTTGGGATGGGGTGAATCTATAAAGGATCCAGTAGTAGAGAGATCCCATTCCTAGGTTGTTAGTCGAGAAAGTGATTCATCAAGTCACAATGGGATGGAAATGATCATGTATCGGCTCCAGCATTGTTTGCAAAGTCAATAGAATCCATTAAATCCTCTTAGGACAATACAATTACTAAAAAAAAATGGATTGTGAGTTACAATTATTACTAATATAGTGTTGAACCCCTACAATGAAGAAGAGTAGTATAGTTTGTATGATCGCAGAAGACATAATTACAGAAACATGTGGAAATACTTTTTTGTAGATATGGCTAGTGATTTTTCCATTGGATTGGCATTGGCTATTGCCACCCGACTTTCTCTTCGACATAAAGATGACCATAGATATGTCTTTAAGAAAATTGTAGTAAGGCTTGGATACCATATAGGATGGCCCTCTTAGTGATCATAAACAACAATTGATAAAACATAACCATGCATCTCCAATGAGTGCCGCATATGCTTCAATTAATGCATAATCCAATGTTTTGGTATAACCCATGTTGAAGATACTTCCAGAAACCAAAGAATCTTTTAAAGATCCATAATTCTTAGAAATCTTGTCAAATCTTACTAATTCTTAAATTTCCAACCATAAAATGTTTGACGATATTTTTCTAAAAAAAATCAATTTTCTAATGATTGTATATAGTTTATGGAAATTTTGGTGATGTTTATAGTGAAATATTTGTATCTTGTTGAATTTTGGTGAATCATTTAAAAAAAAAAGAAATATGTAAATCTTTTATTGGAAAAAAATGGAAAATTAGCCCATTGCTAAATTTT
This sequence comes from Larix kaempferi, assembly GCA_027924585.1. Classification (NCBI taxonomy): domain Eukaryota; kingdom Viridiplantae; phylum Streptophyta; class Pinopsida; order Pinales; family Pinaceae; genus Larix; species Larix kaempferi. Next base: position 442,646 of record BSBM01000097.1, read on the forward strand.
GCCCCTAAATTTTTCCCTACTAAAAATTAAGTCAATGGATACTACTCATACTACAATATTGGACGTTATAGAGAATTCACATAGTGGGTTGATGAGCAAGTTATATGAATATCACTCTTCTACTAGTGCATTCCCTATTGTTGTTCCCAGCGAAGGTGTAGGAAACAACACTCAACCAATTGTAAAATAAATGGGGGCATCATAAGTGAAGGATGAGCATAGAGCTAGAGAGTGACCACATTTGGTGATTCCCTCATTGCATTATGAGCACTATGCTACCCATAATGACAACGACAAGCAAGCTTGGTTGACTAGGGTCACACCATTATAGAAATGGGAAGTGCATTGCATTTGATTCCTTACTCAAATATTGGGAAAATTTGCCACACTCGTTGTTGGTTGACACATGGTTAGTTGGTATCCTGCATTAGTTCCCTGCATATCTATGCATTTTTTTGGTTAATATTGGTGCGATTATATATATATATATATATATAACTCTTGTTACACGAATATAACACACCTACAGTCCCCATAGGGATTCAGACTTTCCCTTGTACATTTTTCATGGATGAATACTCATTTTCCAATCAGTTTACTACCTCTCTTGAACGGGGAGGACAATGGTGACAATGTTCACTTAAACATGAATGAAATGGTACAAAAACCAAGACACCAAGGAGTAGAGGATAACAAATAGCATAACATAGTTAGTGGATAATAATAATTGTAGGATATAATTAAATAAAAAAGGGAGATGTAGTCAAAGTTAACGTACTTGTTTTATGTCCGTCAAACCTATAAAATGTAGAATAATCTATATAATATATAGTATTTGAAAAATAAATTCTTTTTATTTATTTTTTAATCTCATTATTGAGTTATAAATACATTTAACAATTATATAATCCTTGAAACTGTTTTTACCACCACCAAAATCATGCTATTTAAAATTGAATTAAATATTAAAAAAAAAAATATTTTCTTATACATCATTTTTAAAGTATTGAAAATATTTGTCCTTAATTAATATGAAAATATAATAACATATAATATATAAATTTAATAATAACACTTGAGATTATTATAAAAATTACATAAATAATAATTACAAAATTAAAAAGATCTTGTTTTTCTTTATTTATTTTTGAGCTTTCGTGTAATTCCTAAAGATAGGTGGAATGTCCACTTAAAATGTCTAACACAACATTCTCAAAATTAAAAAAATTAGGTGGAATGTCCACTTAAAATTTCTAACACACCATTCTTAAAATTAAAAAAATTAAACTATACGTAATATAAAACTATTCATAACTTTTAATATTATATTAAAAAAACGTAAAATATAAATAACTTAATTATAAAAAAAAAACCTTTTATATAATTATGCATTTAATTGTTACCAATTAGAGATGGAATTTGAGGGGCAAAATTTTCCATTGAATATCTTAGTTAAAATGTCTAAAACGTTTGGAGATTTGAAAGTAACTGTCAAAATTGATAAACAGGTTGGATTTGAAATTCCATCCTTGTAATACCAATTTATTTCAGGGAGCATTGTGCAACACACATAAATGATTAAGGTTAACATTAACAGTACACATGCCATGTAAAAGAAAGAAAATTAGGATTCCTTGATACCTCGTTTCAAGCCGCAACAAATTGATAACAAAGCATAGCAAAGAAAGTAGTGGAAAAACCCACGGAAAAAATTGAAAACACAAATTGCATTTACATATCAAACAGAAACTATAAACACAAATGGAAACCGAAAAAATGATGGCAAAAATTGAATATAAGTATAAATGGAATAAAGAACACAAAAGGAAACTGAAACTACCAAAATGAGCACAATATATGACCCCGGGAAAGTATAAGAAACCAAGCAATAAACTTTGTAAGTGCACGGATGTATGTCCCACCAATTATTCTTCCATTGCTGGAGTTTACAGATGTCTGTTGATCTCCCACGGCCTCTCATTAATTAATGCGGTAAGTGAACGCTTGGCTATGATCTATCTCGCGTTTGGAGGGCTTGTTAACCTCTGATGGTGCGACAGGAAATCATTAATTAACGGGTTTTTCCCTGTGAACATGGTTTCCTTTCCTTCCTACCAAATAGCGGACCTAAAAACAGCACAGTACAGTACAGGAAAAACCTGAAACAGAATGCATAGAGATTTACTGTGCCTGAAATCCTTGCGAGTTTCCTTTTACATGACAAAACATCAGAGTGAAATCCAATGAAAAATACCAGAATGAATAATCCATAGAAAAAGGATTTCCTTTTACATGACATAACATTAGAGTGAAATCCAAGGAAAAATACCAGGATGAATAATCGACATGGAAAGAAAACTATGGAAAGATCAAAATTCTTCATGCGACTTGGGCGAAGGGGCTACAGAACACAGGTTGAATCGTTTTGGTCAAATTTGTAATAAACTATTGTTTGCAAGATCTAGTTACTATCATTTAGTTATTTATTGATACAATATTAAAAATTATTCAAACTCTTGTTAGAAAATATTTATTTCGCTACAACTGTACGATTCGATAAAAAGCATGGCTTATAACTGCCTCAACATTTACACTGAAAACATACCACAACATTTACTCCAAAATGTAATCCACAATGCTTGCATGCTTTCGTAGAGGAACTTGTAACAAAAATTCCTTTACATATCTACTTTCCATTAGTTTAATCTGTCATATATTCCATCGACTGTATGATGTTAGAAATAGTAATTACTTCAGTTAACTTAGCTTTTACTTTAGTTCATATTTTCAAGTTTAGTTAATAAATGCAACAACATGCTTTGCATGCATGCAAAAGCTAGGTTAAATTTTTTAGGGTTTTCATAAGTGTTTAAATACACATTACATTTTGGTTTGTATTACATCAGTTGATCTTCTATTTATGAATAAAGATTGAAGAGCCGTAGCTCATTCTGCATTATCTTTTGTTTATTTCTTCCTCCAACCTTCAGTTTGGTAGCAGAGCTAAGTTAACTGAACTAATTACTATTTCTAACACTCTCTCTTAATTACTACTGCTAACTACTGCAGCTTTTCAAGCCCTTTCAAATGTAGAAAAGGATGTACTGGGAGCGCACATGAAGAAGGATGCAAGGGAACTGCATCTCATAATGAACACTTTGGATAACAATATATTTCCAAAGATATCATCTTCATTACATGCCAAAGCAGCATGGGATACCTTGGCGACTAGTTATCAGGGTGCTGGTAAGGTACAAACAGCTACACTCCAAAACCTAAGAAGATATTTTGAAGATCTGAAGATGAAAGAATTAGACTCAGTAGATTCTTTCATGACCCAAGTCATGGGGATTGTAAATCAGCTGAATACCTATGGTGAAAAGATCGAAGATCAAAGGGTGGTTGAAAGGGTTCTGAGATCCCTACCCCAAAAATTTAATCGAAAAGTTGCAACGATTGAAGAAGCAAAGGATCTAAGTACTATCTCTATAGATGAGTTGACCAGATCACTACTTTCATACGAATCCAAAATCAACAGGAATGAAGAGTCATCTCTGGAGAATGCTTTCAAAGCACATATCTCATTCTCAAAAGGTAGAGGAAGAGGCAGAGGAAGAGGAGGATCAAGAGGAAGAGGTAGAAGTGGCCGAAGTAATGGCAATGAAGATCAAGATCACAATCATAACCATGAAGGTGGGAACTACGACAAAAAAAGGTCAGATAAATCTAATATTAAGTGTTATAATTGCAATAAATTTGGGCATTATGCTCTTGAATGTAGAAAGAAATAGTCTGATCAAGCAAATCATAATGCTAATGTGACTAATACCTCTGAGGATAAAGAATGTATGTTATTTCTTACATATCATGCTGCACACGAAAGCCCAAAGGGACTTTGGCTTTTAGATAGTGGCTACAGTAACCATATGATAAGTGGTAGAGGTCTAATTGCAGACCTAGATAGATCAATGAGGACAGAGGTCAAAGTCGACACGGATGAGGTAGTTCCAGCTCTTGGCAAAGGAGTGGTCAACATTCTGACCAAACAAAGCCAACAAAAGACAATGACAGATGTATATTATGCTCCAGGATTGAAGCATAATCTGCTTAGCATTGGACAACTTACTGAAAAGAATTACAGATTTGTCTTTGATGGACCAGACTGTGAAATTTATTACAAACCCCCAAATAGATAGTTGATCATCAAAATACAAGTGACTAGGAACAAGATGTATCCACTAGTCATGAATTGGAGCAGCAAGGTAACCTCTTTTGCTAAAAAAGCCACTTGCATGGATGATTATTGGCTATGGCATTTTAGATATGGACATCTTCACTTTGGTGGTCTCAAGTTTTTGCAAGAGAAAGAGATGGTAAAAGGATTACCCCCTATGAAAGAGACAAAAAGAAGTTGTGAGTGTTGCATCATTGCAAAGCAACATAGGGATAGATTTCCTAAAGGTATGTCTCGAAGGGCACATGCACCTCTAGAACTTATTCATATTGATCTGTGTAGTCCAATGCAAAAACAATCAATTGGTGGAAGTTATTATTTTCTTACATTTATTGATGATTTCAATAGAAAAACATGGGTGTATTTCCTTCGTCATAAGTCTGAAACTTTTGGCAAGTTCAAGGAATTTAGGGCTCTGGTTGAAAAATAAAGTGGTTATCAACTCAAAGTATTGAGATCAGATGGAGGGGGAGAGTATGACTCAAAGGAATTTCATGATTATTGCAAACATCATGGAATCAAGAGGAAATTCACTACAATATATACACCTCAGCAGAACGGTATTGTGGAATGCAAGAATAGAACCACCATGAATATGGCCAGGATCATGTTGAAAGGAAGAAATTTGTCCCATGAATTTTGGGGAGACGCAGTGGCTTGTGTTGTTCATGTGATGAACAGATTTCCCACCAAAATTGTGAAGAACAAAGTACCAAAGGAAGCATGGACAGGTATGAGTTGTAATGTTTCTCATTTAAGAATATTTGGTTGTGTTGCTTATGCTCATGTTCCTAAACAGCTAAGAAAAAATCTAGACAACAGGAGTGAGAAATGTATATTTCTTGGATACAGTGAAGAAACTAAATCCTACAAGCTGTATAACCCTATTACCAAAAAGGTTACCCTCAGCAGAGATGTTTTGTTCAAGGAGGAAGAGTCATGGAATGGAACCATAGATAAGGGTGTGGGAGCTGCAATACCCCAACTAGAAGATGGAGAAGAAGATGAGATGATTGGACAACAGGGTCCAGTAGCATCTTCACCAATAGCAAATACTCCAGAAAGAACACCTAGAAACTCAGTTCGAGGTGAAGCATCAAGTCCGCAATCAGGTAATGAATCTGATCACAATAATAGAAAGACTAGAAGATTGGAAGAGATTTATGATGAATTGGATGCAAATACCAATTATGTTTTTATTGCTAGTGAACCTGTGTTTTATGAAGAGGCTGTAAAACAAGAGCATTGGGTAAAATCCATGGACGAAGAAATAGATTCCGTTGAGAGAAATGATACATGGAATCTAGTTGACCTGCCAAAGAATAAGACACCAATTGGTGTGAAGTGGGTCTATAAGACCAAACTCAATGAAAAAGGTGAGATTGATAGGTACAAGGCAAGGTTAGTAGCAAAAGGTTTCTCGCAACAACCAGGAATTGATTTTGGAGAAACTTTTGCACCAATGGAAAGATCAGACACAGTAAGAGTAGTTCTAGCAATTGCAACCCAGAAAAAATGGAAAGTGTATCAGATGGATGTCAAGTCGGCATTCTTGAATGGAATTCTTGAAGAATAAATTTATGTGGAGCAGCCACATGGGTATTAAATAAAAGAACATGAAGATAAATTTTACAAGTTGAAGAAAGCTCTATATGGGCTCAAGCAAACTCCAAGAGCTTGGTACAACAGAATTGACTCTTATCTGATAAAAAATGGTTTTAGCAGAAGCAGCAGTGAACCAACACTTTACACAAAGGTAAATCAACAAGGACAGATTTTGATAGTTTATTTATATGTTGATGATATGATTTTTGTAGGTGACCTGTCAGTAGATGAGTTCAAGGCAGCTATGAAGAAAGAGTTCGAGATGACAGACCTTAGATTGATGAAGTTCTTTATTGGCTTAGAAGTAGAACAATCAGAAAAAGGTATATTTATCTCTCAAAATAAATATGCTAATGATGTTCTTAAGCGATTTAGAATGCATAATTGCAAAACGACACCTACAACAATGGAAACAGGTACAAAGTTGAGCAAGGAAGATGACAGTCCCAATGTAGATCCAACATTATTTAAGAGACTTGTAGGAAGTCTCATGTATCTCACAGCTACAAGACCATATATTATGTTTGTTGTAAGCTTGATTTCGAGGTTCATGGAGTCTCCCAAAGACTCGCATTGGAAAGTTGGAAAAAGGATCTTACGATATGTTGCAGGGACTTCAAGCTATGAAATTTTATACTCAAGCACTGAGTATGATGTTTTGACAGGTTTCACTGATAGTGATTTTGTAGGAAGTGTGGATGACAGGAAGAGCACTTCCGGTCATGTTTTTCATCTTGGATCAAGGGTGATTTCATGGGCATCCAAGAAGCAGCCCATTGTGACACTTTCATCAGCAGAAGCAGAGTATGTAGCAACAACATCAACAACATGTCAAGCAGTCTGGTTACGCAGAGTTTTAGAAGGTCTTCAACAGAAACAAGAAGGACCAACAATAATCTATTGTGACAACAATTCAGCACTCGCTCTATCCAAGAACCATGTTTTTCACTAGAAAAGCAAGCACATTGATACCAAATATCACTTCATAAGAGAACTTTTGAACAATGGTGAAGTTCATGTTGAGCATTGTAAATCGATTGACCAAATGGTTGGCATATTCACAAAGCCATTGGCAAAAGATATTTTTGAAACCCATAGAAATAATTTAGGCATTGTAAAAGCTGCAATAGTTAGCAGTAGTAATTAAGAGGGAGTGTTAGAAATAGTAATTACTTCAGTTAACTTAGATTTTACTTTTGTTCATATTTTCAATTTCTGTTAATAAATGCAACAGCATGCTTTGCATGTATGCAAAAGATAGGTTAGAGTTTTTAGGGTTTCCATAAGTGTTTAAATACACATTACATTTTGGTTTGTATTACATCAGTTGATCTTTCGTTTATGAATAAAGATTGAAGAGTCGTAGCTCATTCTGCATTATCTTTTGTTTATTTCTGCCTCCAACCTTCATATGAGATATCTCCCCGAAAATAGTAGACAATGCGGATATCGAACACAAGAACTTGAAAATCGGAATCTGATGGAAGAACTCGAAAATAACAGACGTGGAAGAAAGAACTCCAAAGAGAATAGTTACCTCAGATTGAGAATGTCCCCCTATAAATTAAATGTTTTTCTATCTCTTTCAATATTGGAAGACCCAAAACCTGAGTTTTCCTATCTTATTCGCAGCCCCAAAACCTAAAAGCCAATGCAAGAAACAATGTAGTTACCATCAAATGCAAGAAATTGAAGAAATTGAAGGGAAAACTGAATTTAAAACGAAACCATAATAGTGTGTAACAAAAATAGAAACATAATGCATAGAGATTTACCTCGATTTTATCTTACAGGTGTCTGAAACCAATCACCTCTAACATTGATTTCATCTCACAGCTATCAAAAAGTATAGGATTAAAATAAAGCAGAGAACAATCTAAAATGTTGTGCCAAAGCTTCATGCAAAACCAATTTTTGTTTTCCTCCCTCCTAAAATCACTTTCCAAGTAAGAAAATAGTAACTAAAAAAATAAAAGCAATATAGAATAGATATTTAAGACGAAATGCTAATTTCGTCTTAAAAAATTGTTTTAAACATTCTTAAAAGATGTAAAATCAATCTAAAATAGAATTTTAAAACACAATACTACTTTTGTCAAACTTAAACATCCCCACTGTGTAGTAGTGATGAAACTTGAACTAAGAATGGCGGTTGCACCAAAACTCTCTATAGCATGACGCCCTTCATAGATTGCCTCCACTTAACGCGACTAAAGGATTCAGAAAACCATGATCATGATCATCATATTGCAGCTTCTCTTATGGCGGGATAGATTTTCACAGGACAGCAACGACTGTCCTTCACTTGGGCTTGACAGAGACCTCTTCACTTCAGTGTTTTATCACATATAAGCGGTACACAAGGACCATATCTTTACCAAATTTCTTCCAGAGCATGCACTGTCGGGCTCTTTCTCTTCATGTCAGCGGACCGGCTCAGCTCTGCAGTGACGGGACTCCTCTCAGTGACTGCTCGGGCTCCCTTACAGGCTCATGGGCTCTTCCAAAGAGGTTCCTTCATCTAGAACTTGCGGCTCTTCTCCACGGGCTCAATGGCACCCTTCCACGACGGGCTCGACAGCTCTCCTGGCGGCTTCCTTCACCACCGCACAGCCTCTATGGGCTGGCTCCTCCTCCACAACGGTCGGGTCTGCTCTCTTGGGCAGCGCTGCGCACCAGTAGCTCTCCCTCTGTCAGCAAATATCTTCTCTGATAGCGGTTGGCCCTTCCTAGAGAGCGATCTCCTCTTTATCTCGCAGCTCTCACGCTGTCTTTTTCACATGCATTGAGCTAGGGCACAATCTCGGTCTATCCGTTGCACACGTCCCTCTGCATTTTACCTCTTCAACAAATCATGGCACGGTTATCTTCATGTGGGCACATAGGCTCTAAGAAAACTCGTTCGAACTTCAATCTTTCTTCTTCCTCCCCAGCAACGCGGCATCCACAAATCAAAGTGGGTCTTCATCAAATAACTAATGGTATTCCTCAATTTCGTCGTCTCTATGGCCCTTCGGTCCTAAACCAGAGAAAAAAATTGCCCTCGTCTCATAGCAGCACATCTTTCTTCATGACAGTTGTTTTGGTCTAGATTTGGGACGCACTACCATTGCATCATGGGACATTGCACGGAGGCTTCCACAAGAGCGCCTTCTGTTTAGCACAACTCTTCATCCTGGGCTCTGATCCAACAACTTCTCCTTGACAGACCTACACGAATATGCTAGGGTTTCTCTTGTGAACGTAATTAATGTGCAGCCATTGCGTCTTCTCTTCAGGTGTCCCTACGAGCTCCTAAGACCACCAGCCTGTGACCTCTTCTTTCACATTTCCTGGAATAGCACACCCACATAACAACACCAACGAGCACACCCAACCAAGGTCTCATACCACTTGTTAGGCTTTCCACGAGCCTAAATAATAATTGCAAGATAAATCAACATCCAAGCAATCACATAACATAGACACATAATTTACCTTGGAAACCTCATGCAAAAAAACCAGCACCCAATGAAGATCTTCATCACATGGCCAAACCGGCCATCCAGGCCAAGTGAAGTGAGCTAGCCACAGCTCACCTCCAGGCCACTTTACAATGAAGCCTCCTCAAGCCTTTTATAGGATTCCTTACATGCAATACCATGGGGCAATACCATGGGCTACGACAAACCATGTGCCCAAAAACATATGGTTTGACTCAATCCCTAGTCAAGATTAATTACAAAAACATGTGGAAATACTTTTTTGTAGATATGGCTAGTGATTTTTCCATTGGATTGGCATTGGCTATTGCCACCCCCACTTTCTCTTCAAAATAAAGATGACCATATATATGTATTTAAGAAAATTGTAGTAAGGCTTGGCTACCATATAGGATGGCCTCTTAGAGATCATAGACCACAATTGATAAAAAATAACCATGCATCTCCAGTGAGTGCCGCATATGTTCAATTAATGCTTAATCCAATGTTTTGGTATAACCCATGTTGAAGATATTTTTAGAAACTAAAGAATCTTTTGGTATAACCCATGTTGAAGATACTTCAGAAACCAAAGAATCTTTTAAAGATCCATAATTCTTAGAAATCTTGTCGAATCTTACTAATTCTTAAATTTCCAACCATAAAATGTTTGACGATATTTTTCTAAAAAAAAAAAATTATAATGCTTTTATATAGTTTATGGAAATTTTGGTGATGTTTATAGTGAAATATTTGTATCTTGTCGAATTTTGGTGAATCATTTAAATTGGAAAAAAATGGAAAATTAGCCCATTGCTAAATTTTGCCCCTAAATTTTTCCCTACCAAAAATTAAGTCAATGGATACTACTCATACTACAATATTGGATGTTATAGAGAATTCACATAGTGAGTTGATGAGCAAGTCATATGAATATCACTCTACTACTAGTGCATTCCCTATTGTTGTTCCCAGCGAAGGTGTAGGAAACAACACTCAACCAATTGTAAAATAAATGGGGGCATCATAAGTGAAGGATGAGCATAGAGCTAGAGAATGACCACATTTGGTGATTCCCTCATTGCATTATGAGCACTATGCTACCAATAATGACAACGACAAGCAAGCTTGGTTGACTAGGATCACACCATTATGGAAATGGATAGTGCATTGCATTTGCTTCCTTACTCAAATCTCGGGAAAATTCATCACACGTCTTCCAACGTTGTTGGTTGACACATGGTTAGTTGGTATCCTACATTAGTTCCCTGCATATCTATGCATTTTTCTGGTTAATCTTAGTGCGATTATATATATATAACACACCTACAGTCCCCACAGGGATTGAGACTTTCCCTTGTTACATTTTCATGGATGAATACTCATTTTCCAATCAGTTTACTGCCTCTCTTGAACGGGGAGGACAATGGTGACAATGTTCACTTAAAAATTAATGAAATGGTACAAAAACCAAAACACCAAGGAGTAGAGGATAATAAATAGCATAACATAGTTAGTAGATAATAATAATTGTAAGATATAATTAAATAAAAAAGGGAGATGTAGTCAAAGTTAACGTACTTGTTTTATGTCCATCAAACCTATAAAATATAGAATAATCTATATAATATATAATATTTGAAAATAAATTCTTTTTATTTAATTTTTAATCTCATTATTGAATCATAAATACATTTAACAATTATATACGCCTCGAAATTGTTTTTACCACCACCACATTCATGCTATTTAAAATTGAATTAAACATAAAAAAAAACTTTTTATTAATAATTATAAAATTAAAGAGATAATCTATCTCTATCAAAATATCTAAGAGTCTAATTCATAATTATTATGTTACATTCATAAAATTGTATGTTTACTTGGATGTAAATATAAAAATATTTTATTTTTACATCTTTTCACTCCTCCTAAGAATGATCTTCATCGCCAATAATATCATGTCATGATATTCCCATAATTTTCTTTGGTACAATATCACTATCATCACTTCCCACTTTAATCAATTTCTCATTAAATCTTTCACTTTCTTTCGAAATTATATATAAAATAAAGAGTGAATAAGTGAGCTTGCCATATTATTATCATAGAACTTCGTTTGGTACAATATCACTATTCTCACTTTAATTAAGTAAAAATAAAGCATTTTTTGAATGTAAATATTTGGAAGAAAGTTACTATGTTTAATACAAAGTTATGATTTGAAAAAGAAAAAAAAATCATTTTCTCACGAAATCTTTTAATATATATAAATTTAAGAGTGAATGAGCAATGGTTAAGGTGGTTCACCAAAAAGATCTATTTTATGAAAACATAATAAGTAGTTGAAGCCAATCAAAATTACTTTGAATAGTTTTGATAAATTGATTTCTCATAGCCCCAAAGGACCAAAGTAGAGTAGCTTTGCCAATCCATTTGCATGCCTAAGCCCAAAAAACCAATTAATATATGCACTTACAATAGGTAATAGGTGTGGGGGTTGTTTACAACTCAAGAGAAAATGTGAATTTATATACATTTAGGGCTTGGGTGGAACCCTAACAATCAATTATAAGCCTAGCTCTATATCAATGGTTAATTTTTTTCATATCAATGGATATTAAAAAACTTGAATTATTGGAGACTCTTCAATTATTATTCACCATATGCACATATTTCAATCTTCAAAGAATTCAAATCTCTCTATATTGATTTAAGAATACAAGGGATTGTAAAGAGTTTTGACTCCATTGAGTTTTTCTAGGTCCTTTTATCTCTCAAGATCCAAGTAGAATCTATGGAAAACATGGGAGTGCTATTGAATCAAGGTTTGTTCAATCAAATTGGGGGGTCCCCATCATAGATTATCTCCAATTAAATCAAATAATCAAAACATTAGAAACTACATGCAATTCGAATCAATAGACAAGTGACATGACACATCATTTCACATGAAACAGGTTATAACTCCTATCCCCATTGTACTCTTCATTGATACCTCTAAGCTTGGACATGGGAGCATAATAAAGGTTCATGGGATGGTTCCATCTATCAAAGGTGGGATTAATATAGTTCTCATGATAGAGTTTATATAGCTCGAATTATATTCTATATGTTTTGTGTTGCAATTTTGTTGAACCATGGGAATTTGGGTTTAGTTTCGTTGTTGTGGACATTGTCTCTATTTGTTCCTATTATACTAGGTATTCTTATTTTGGTTCTCTATGTGTTTCTATCACTGTGAGTTGGACCTATTCCACCATGTATGGGCTTTGTTGCAACAATCGATGTGCTCCATGAGAAATTGCAAACCTTCATTGGGTTTTGATAAGGGTTGCACGCTAGTCTAAGGACCTTTGGGTAGCAGTGTCACACCTTAGCAATAGATTGTCTCATAAGTTAGAAGCTCATATAATTAGGAATGTACAATTTCAAGCAATGGAAACCATCCAAAAAAAACAATTTGAGAAGCTCATTGTAGATCACAATGTGCAATTTCAATTGAAATTGGGACTATCTAGGAGCTCACACTCTTTAAATTCCCATCCAAAAAATTTAGTTGGGTCTATAAGGACAGTGGTCAAGGAAGAAGATACAATCCAACAGATCCATGGGGAGATGGATTTTGAAGAGGTGGCATTGTAATTCCATTCAAATGTCAAGCCAGAATCACACAATAGGCATGCTTTCCATTAAGAAATTCAACTTTTTATGTTGTTTCAATTAATATTCTTCCAGGTTAGTGTATTAGACTCTACAACTATAAGATTTTTAGTTTCATGGAAAAAACTGTAAAACAACATAGAAAGTACGTGGACTCTTTACAATTTTGGGAAATTTTGAATCCTAGTTATCATAATCTCTCTATTTGATCTGTATTAATTCATTGTATGGTGCCATTGTAACTTTCTTTTAATACAATAGCTACACGCTTTAGTTATAAAAAAAGAACATATGCATCTACATTAGGGTAGATATCTACGGGGGAGATCATCTTCGATCCCAAAGGAAACGTGGAAGAATAATTTGCATGGGGAGTAGGAATCTCCACCAACAATGATGTAGAGGCATTAACTGCATGCAAAGGATTCCAATCCCTCAAGGATCATGGGGTAGGTAAAGAAATGGTAGTGGTAGATTCACCCATGATTATTTGTCTCCTTCGTTACTCATCATCATCTTAGAAACCTTACCTTTATCATCTCATATCCAACATTAAGGCTGAAGTAAATGAGCTAGAAGATTTGTTTTTCAAGTCTTGCACACTCACAATGGAAAGACAGACTCCTTGGAAAATAAGGGAGTGGACATGTAAAATATTGTATTCAAACAAAAGTTGGGTGCCCTTTTAATCACCCCTCCCATGATAAACCCACTCATTTAAACTTTGTCATGATGGACCACTATAAATCTTATCACACTAGTACTTTGGTACATTAGGTTATTTTCTGTAGCTTCTCTTCTTTCTCAATGTTTCCTTCCCTTCCCCAGTGTTAATATTTTTCAATTGTGAGATGGATTCGCCTCGTTATGCATGTGGTTTCTCGGTGACAGAGGCTAGTTTCAATCTTGGCCTCGTGTTACCTATATTCATGGTTCTTTCATTTCTCTTTAGTTACTCACCCTTTGGAACGACAACCATGAAAAACAACCATGGATCATGGGAATATGTGTGTGTAGTGTGACTTGGATGATGTGAAGCACGATGTTAGAAGATATGAACATGGAATAGTAGAGGCATAGAGGATCATCGCAGATCCTAAATACCTATGGAGGTGATGGCATGAGGATTGGGAGGAAAATTTGATTATTGAAATCGATGAATTAGATAGATATATGATGGAACTAAAATTCAGGTGAACCAACTGAAATAGTTAAAGGAAGAAATGTGGGATTTCATCCATGTGAAAAGGAGCAAGTTTCTAGAACTGGCTCTAAAACTGGAATTTATATTTTATTTTGTTAGTCAAAACTCTAAAGCTCCGAAGCTACCATCGGTGGATCTTAATCCCAATTCTCAATTGGCCTCTTATGTGTCCTCAAGATCCCAAGGCAATAAGCATTTGGGTGATTATTCAGACTACAACAAATTCCAGTTGCCACGATTGCAAATAACCAAAATATATGCACCAAGTGAATTCCAACATGGAGACTTAGGGGAAGGAATGAGCCATGTATGTGTCAACCTTTTAAATTTATGATGATGAAATGTTTTTCTTTTCTTTTTTCTTTTGGGACGGTTTGTCCAATAAAACTACCGAGTTTTCTTGTAGATAATTGCCTTTTGTTTTTAAAACCAACATATTTTATTAAAAATATCAATTAAATTGTATAACAAAGTTGACTAATTAATCACAACCCTTTTCTAATACAATGATACCCAGTACTATTTATTAATAATGACCCTTATGATAATTTTTTTTAAGTATATATATAACATCAATATGTTATAAACCTAAATTTTTGTATGTTTTAATTTGCATTAGCATGTATTTCAATCAATGCAACTTCTAAGTTTCATGAAGCTCATCACTAAAGGAATGTTCTTATATAATGTTCATACACACATCATAAGGATTTCGTCTAGATTAGTTCTTCTCATATGGAAATTCAATAATAATTTTATAAATATTTTTCACAATTAATTGAGTCATTTATTATGTCCCTGACATATATGAATCGGTCGGGGGCATTAGTTGACGTCTGGCTTTACTATTACGCGGTGGAGGCAATAGTTGACATTAGGGTTGGGGAAAATGTTGTTTTTTTAAATTATCGACGGGTTGTTTTGTTCGTTGTTGATTGGCGCCGTCCGCGGTGACGCGAGCCTCAGGCACTGTGGCCCAGGAGGCGGCGATGGGATGGCGTCACGGCGCGTGGTTTCCGGAGGCTGTAACTGAGGCGGTTTTCATTGTTCGAGGTGGTTTTGGCACGGTTTTTTAGAGGTGTTTAATGCGGGGGTTTGGTCCGGTTTTATCAGTCGTATGCGGAGGTTTCTTCCGATTTCATCAGCCAGTTGTTCTTCCGGGCTTCTCGTTCGTGTGCGTGGGCTGTTCTTGGGCTCGTCTGGATGCCGGTGTGGGTTGTCCTTCGGCTCTTGCAGGTGCCGGTGTGAGCCTGTGGGAGTAAATGCAGGTGTAGGTGCAAAGAATTTGGTTGTGGGTGGGCAAAACTTGGCCATGGAGAATTTATGTTTGTCATTTATTCCGACATGCCCGGCTGTGATTTATGGCGGGTTTTGGGCTGTGATTTATGGCGGGTGTTTGCTCGTTTTATGGGCGTTTTGTGGCGGGTTGTTTGTGAGTTTTTTCGCATTGCCAGTTCAGAGTTCTGTATCGTTGTCAATTCTAGTGTTGGCTACTCGGTTTTGGCGATATCTGCAGCTGTTGCTCTCCGCCTGCTTGAGGTCTCGTTGCTGGTTTGGTGGAATAGGTATGTATTTGCATTTTTTTGTTCTATTTTTCAGTGAAAGGAAAAGACAGTGTTTATGGGTTTTTGCTAGAAGGATTAGCGGATTTGGTTTCATTTTAGAATGCGTCTTCCTGTTCTTTACCGTTTCTTTGATGAAAAACATGTGTGGAACCCTCTGTTCTGTTCTGGTTGTTAATGGTGTTCATGGTGTTCTGTTCTGGTTGTTAATGGTGTTAATGGTGTTCTGTGGAACCCGTTGTTCTGTTCTGTTCTGGTTTTCGCGTTAAATGAGCATGCGACAAGGGTATTTGTTGGTGTTGTTTGCTAGGGTCTGTTTATTTTTTCCTTCGTGGTGTTGTCAGACGAAGTGAACATAGTAACTAAAGCTTTGAAATTCGAATAAGAGGTTGATTTTGTTAGCAGGAGATGAATTTTTGAGTGAAAGGAAAAGACAGGGTTTAGGGTTTTTGCTGGGAGAATTGACGAATTTTGTTTCATTTTAGAATGCAGGGTTTAGGGCGTTTGTTGTGTTCTGGTTGTTGATGGTGTTCATGGGTTCGAATAATTGTCGTGTTTTTCCCCCTTGAATGAGCATACGATAAAGCTATATGTTCGTGTCGTTTGCTTAGGTCTGTTTATCTTTTTGTCCATGGCGTTGTTAAAGGAAGTGAACATAATAACTAGAGCTTTGAAATTCAAATAGGAAGTTAATTTTTTAAGAAGGGGCCCGAATATGCCTAGAGCATGGAAGAAGGGTTTCAGGAACACATAAATTTCCCAAGTGGAGCCGGCAATCCTGGACACCCTGTCGGCGATTGCATTGATCTGGTCTTGTGGGCATTGGAATCTGGGTCCTTGATCCGCTACACAAAGTTGTCGACTATTCTTGGCAGGTGGGATGACAACTCCTTGCTTTGTTGTGCATCTAGTAGTTCAAGCAGCATTTTGCATTTCGTTTGTAAGGAAAGAGGTTGAAAATTGACATGGCCAAGTTGTTCCTGCTGATTTTGCTGCTAGTCTTCGAAGCATGTGAATCTGTTTTGTCACCTACCACAAACCTGTGGAAGGTTTTGTTCGTTTATACTTTCTTGGCCGCTCGTTTTGAGATGGGGGTCTACATGTGATGTTTGTCATGCTTTCAGTGAGGATTGCAGGTTAATGTAAATGGTTTATGCCTTATGCCCAAAATGCTAATGCTACTTTCACTACCAGCGATCAAACCATGTATATTTTTTGTGTCATCTGTCACAAGCTTGCAACCATCCTCCCCTCCATTTTCACATGGATTCCTGCATGTGATTTTTGTCGCACTTTCAGTTGCGGTTGCAGGTTGGTGAACCTGATTTGTGCCTTGGGATTCTTGATGCTTCTTGATGCTTGAACTTATCTTCATGTTGAGGTGTGGTTGATGGATGCTAGTAGTATGTGCTGTTATGTCTCTTGGTGTTTGTCTATGGATGATTATGGATGTCACTGCTTCATGCAGTGGCATTGTCTCTTTATTTTAAGAATTAAAATTTTAATTGATAGGGTTCTAGACTAATGTAGTTGGAGGAGGACGCAGTGTTTTTGTGATCTCTCTCAGCCACGTAGAAG
Source organism: Larix kaempferi (assembly GCA_027924585.1). Classification (NCBI taxonomy): domain Eukaryota; kingdom Viridiplantae; phylum Streptophyta; class Pinopsida; order Pinales; family Pinaceae; genus Larix; species Larix kaempferi. The sequence continues at coordinate 459,953 of BSBM01000097.1, forward strand.
ACAACTTTTTCAAATATAGTGTAAGCCAGGCAATTACAACAGTTTAGGAATTGTATCTGATTTGTTTTGACAAGGCAGGATGCGATCGCCTCCTTTGTGCAACATAATTGATCTTCCAGTTCTGTATTTAAATCACACCATGGCATTGCAATCATGCAATTTGGAGCAGTAAGGCTTGAATCAAATTGATCGAATTTGTACTTATTTCCTGTTTTATTGTTCTCCTCTCTCCATTCTCTATTGATGTATCTATTGAGTTATGTATGGATGGGCATGGTGACAATGTTTTTATCTTGCCCTTGTTTGCTGTTTTAGCCTTCATTTTTTATCGGCACTGGACGACATTGATAGTTTATAGTATCAGTTCGGTGGGTAGGATTGGGATTGTACCTATCTACAAGTTGTTAACTAATCATCTAGGTCTGATTGTCTGCATAGTTCTGGGGCGTAGATCTACAGTCATTGTAACATTTGGGGCAAGCTCTCTTTAGTCGTGAGAGTCGGGTCTCCGCAACTGTGTAAGGAAAGAGGTTGAAAATTGACATGGCCAAGTTGTTCCTGCTGATTTTGCTACTAGTTTTCGAAGCATGTGAATCTGTTTTGTCACCTGCCACAAACCTAAGGAAGGTTTTGTTCGTTTAGACTTTGTTGGCCCCTTGTTTTGAGATGGGTGTCTGCATGTGATGTTTGTCATGCTTTCAGTGAGGATTGCAGGTTAATGTAGCTGGTTTATGCCTTATGCCCAAAATGCTATTGCTATTTTCACTACCAGCGATCAAACCATGTATATTTTTTGTGTCATCTGTCACAAGCCTGCAACTGTCCTCCCCTCCATTTTCACATGGATGCCTGCATGTGATTTTTGTCGCACTTTCAGTTGTGGTTACAAGTTGGTGAACCTGATTTGTGCCTTGGGATTCTTGATGCTTCTTGATGCTTGAACTTTGCTTCATGTTGAGGTGTGGTTGATGGATGCTAGTAGTATGTGCTGTTATGTCTCTTGGTGTTTGTCTATGGATGATTATGGATGTCACTGCTTCATGCAGTGGCATTGTCTCTTTATTTTAAGAATTAAAATTTTAATTGATAGGGTTCTAGAGTCATGTAGTTGGAGGAGGATGCAGTTTTTTGTGATCTCTCTCAGCCATGTAGAAGACAACTTTTCCAAATATAGTGTAAGCTAGGCAATTAGAACAGTTTAGGAATTGTATCTGATTTGTTTTGATAAGGCAGGATGCAATCGCCTCCTTTGTGCAACATAATTGATCTTCCGATTCTGTATTTAAATCACACCATGGTATTGTAATCATGCAATTTGGAGCAGTAAGGCTTGAATCGAATTGATCGAATTTGTACTTATTTCCTGTTTTATTGTTCTCCTCTCTCCATTCTCTATTGATGTATCTATTGAGTTATGTATGGATGAGCATGGTGACAATGTTTTTATCTTGCCCTTGTTTGCTGTTTTAGCCCTCATTTTTTATCGGCACTGGACGACATTGATAGTTTATAGTATCAGTTTGGTGGGTGGGTTTGGGCTTGTACCTCTCTACAAGTTGTTAACTAATCATGTAGGTCTAATGGTCTGCATAGTTCTGGGACGTAGATCTACAGTCATTGTAACATTTGGGGCAAGCTCTCTTTAGTCGTGAGAGTCGGGTCTCCGGAACTGTGTCATTCTGGGTGGTCTCAGATTAAGGCCTTTTGAAATGGAAAATGTGACACTCGACTCTGGGATACGATTAAAATTCAAAAGTGACAAAATGCAAAAATTGTCAATTCCATTGAAAAAAATCCATTTTAAAAAATAATAATAAAACGAAAACAAAAAGTTCACCTTTGGTGAGTTAGTTTCCATATTGCATCGACAATCTAAATACTCTGTGGTGAGTTGGTTTGCCAGTGCTTGGATATCTGGATCATCTAGATTCGTTTTCCTTGCAATGAATATACAACTTTGAGTTTCAGATTCTGGATTATATCTCTTGGTGTTTGTCTATGGATGATTATGGATGTCAGCTCTTCATGCAGAAGCACTATCTATTTATTTTAAGAACTAAAATTTTAATCAATAGGGTTCTAGAATAATTTAGCATGTGAATTTGTTTGGTCACTTGCCACAAACCTGTAGAGAGCTTTATTCGTTTACACTTTTTCACCGCCTCATTTTCACATGGGTGTCTGCATGTGATTTCTATCACATTTTCAGTGAGGATTGCAGATTTATGTGGCTGATTTATGTCTTATGCCCAAAGTGCTGCTGCTACTTCCATTACCGGTCATCAAAGCATGTGAATTTGTTCTGCCATCCGTCACAAATCTGTAAAAGGATTTCTTTATAGCTTGTCCCTCCCCCTCCCCCCCCCACTCTATTCTCCCCCATTTTCGCATGCATGTCTGCATCTGATTTTTGTCACACTTTCAGTGGCGGTTACAGGTTCGTGAACCTGGTTTGTGTCTTCAGATTCTCGATGCTAGAACTTTGCTTCATGTTGAAGTGTTGTTGATAGATGCTAGTGGTATCTGTTATTATGTCTCTTGATGTTTGTCTATGGATGATTATGGGTGTCAGTTCTTCACGCAGCAGCATTGTCTCTTTATTTTAAGAATTAAAATTTTAATTAATAGGGTTCCAGTGTAATCCACTTGGAGGAGGACCCATTTTTTTTGTGGTCTCTCTCGGCCATGTAGAAGACAACTTTTCCAAATATAGTGTAAATCAGTCAATTAGAACAGTTTGGGAGTTAGGTCTGATTTGTTTTGATAAGGGAAGATCCGATCTGCTTCTTTGTGGAACATAATTGATCTTCCGGTTCTGTACTTAAACCATACCATGACATTGTAATCGTGTAATTTGGAGCAACAGGGCTTGAATCGAATTGATCAAATTTGCAGTTATTTTCTGTTTTATTGCTCCCCTCTTTTCATCCTCTATTGATGTATCTATTGAGTTATGTATGGATGGGCATGGTGACAATGTTTTTATGTTACACTTGTTTGCTGCTTTAGCCTTCATTTTTTATCGGCATTGGATGATATTGATACTTTATAGTATTGGTTCGGTGGGTAAGATTGGCCTTACACCTGTCTACGAGTTGGTAACTAACCATGTAGATCTAGTGGTCGCTATAGTTCTGGCACATAGTCCTATAGTGATTGTAACATTTGGGGAAAGCTCTCTTTAGTTGTAAAAGTCGGATCTCCGGAACTGTGTCATTCTGAGTGGTCTCAAGTTAAGGCTTTCCAAAATGGCAAATGTGACACTCGAGCTTGGTGTAAAATTAGTCACAGCAGATCTAATGAACAAGTAAATCAATCACAACAGATGAACATAGAAAATATGGTGCAAAACTGTGCAAAACATGCAGCAGTGCTCTCTATCCCAGAAAGGGTGAATGAATTACAATACAAACTGTCACAATCCAATACTGTCAATGAGCAATTCGAATTGACTAAGTAGGCCATTCGAATCACTGAATGGAGTAGCTTGACTCTGTCTAGGAGTCCTCATAAATCATCGGTGGTACTCATCAATCACAACAACCAGTCATCCAGGTGTCAATCTGAGTCTAACTGAGCATAATAAATGTAACTGAAGTGTGTAGCACTGATATAGGATCTGGAGGCTCAGTGGGGGCGCATGGGAGGCTAACTGAAGTCAGAACAAGTCACCTAATCGAACTGGAGGTCAAACGGAAGTGATACAGTCAGTCGGGAGTGAAACTAGCCTCAAATCAGGGAGAATCGGAGCTAACTGAATGTAACTGGAGTGAATCTGCAGTGGTAGGTGAACAAGTGCGCCCTTCTCTGGCAGTAGGTGAGAAGAGGGCGCCTTTCAGCTTGGGAGGGCTAAAACTCTGTGGTAAGTGGCTCCCGGGTGCTAGAAGAAGGTGGATAAGGTGCTGGAGGCATCAAACTGGTGACTGGGATGCATGCCTGTGCATGCAAGATCCTGAAATAGATCATATCCTGAAATAGATGATCCTGAAATAGATCATATCCTGAAATAGATCATGCAAGATCCTGAAATAGATGATGTATCCCGAAATAGATGATGTGGATATCCGAACACCCCCCCCTCAAGCTAGACTATGATGTGCCAACTAAAAATAATGTGGGGCCTTGGTAACTAAGACCAAAGGTCACCCCAATACAATAATCCAAAAAACTAATAACAGTCAATAAACCGAGGAAATGGGGAAAACCTCATGGGAAAAATACCCCCCCTCAAAATAGACTGTAGTACACCAAAAGATTTAACTGCTCCAAAATCAAGTAGATATGTCTGGAGGTATCTTACTCTTGGGAGTAAATGGATCATGCTCCAAAAACATGTGCTTGAATTCTCCATCAGTGGATGCAAGCGAATGTGGAGACTTTAAGAACTTGCTCTTCATACCGAAAATGGTGAGAACAAATCTGAAAATATGAGGATGATCCTGGAACCTGTGATTCGAACCAAGTGAGGTAGGAATAGCTCCAATCGGATCAAATAGATCTTGAAACTTGAACTTCTTATCAATAGAAGTTAAATCAGATCCAAAAATAGATGAATGGTTTCTTGAGATCTCCTTTGAACCAACAAGGGTGAGATCAAAACCAAAATCAGCAAAAAGTGCATGAGATTTGAACTCAAGCGAATGGTAGTGCTCTTCATCTTCATTAAAACTCTGAGAAACTTTGGAAATGATAGAACATAAGTTTATAGAAGGCATGCAATCAAGGAGGGCGAATGCTTCACCTCCAAAATCAGATTTTACCTCCAAAACATCAAGTAGATCATTATTCCGCATGCCGACAAACTCATGTGAAAGAGAGGATTCAAGAACCTCTTCGGAATTTAGAGTATGAGCTTGTTTATCTTGCTCAGAATTCGAAATAGAAGACTTTGAGAGAATGAGTGATGAATCTACAGTTTCTTCTTCATCTTGAACAATTGTTGAGGCCAACACATGATCGGAAAGAACACATAAGGAGATCTCACTGGGCTTGTTCTCCAAAAGGCTAGCATGATCCTCTTCTTCCTGCTTTCCAAATTCTCTGTCAAGTTGGACCCATAGATCACTTGGATTTTCAGCAGTATTACTGAGGTAGTGCATACAAGGAGACATAGCAAGACACATTGCTCCAAAGGCTCTGTCACAATCATTGAGCCAATCATTCTCCTCTTCATCGGAATCAAAATCTCTTGTATTACCAATGCACATATCAAAAAGACATTGTCTCTTCAAGAATGCAATCATCTTTGGTTTCCATTCATCATAGTTGAATGGAGTAAGAATATTTTGTGAAGAAGAAGTCTCCATCTTTGCATTAGCGAATGCACATGGAGGAAGTAAGAAACCTGCAAATCACACAAAAACAGACACTATGTTTTCAGCCTTGCATGCACATGAGCGAATGCACATGAGATTTTGCATGCCGCTGCTAAAAATATATTGGTGAGCAAAGATTGCTCTCTCTTCATGTAGAACACCTGTAGAAAATAAATCTTGTCCCTGTCATGGCTCTGATACCATGTAAAATTAGTCACAGCAGATCTAATGAACAAGTAAATCAATCACAACAGATGAACATAGAAAATATGGTGCAAAACTGTGCAAAACATGCAGCAGTGCTCTCTATCCCAGAAAGGGTGAATGAATTACAATACAAACTGTCACAATCCAATACTGTCAATGAGCAATTCGAATTGACTAAGTAGGCCATTCGAATCACTGAATGGAGTAGCTTGACTCTGTCTAAGAGTCCTCATAAATCATCGGTGGTACTCATCAATCACAACAACCAGTCATCCAGGTGTCAATCTGAGTCTAACTGAGCATAATAAATGTAACTGAAGTGTGTAGCACTGATATAGGATCTGGAGGCTCAGTGGGGGCGCATGGGAGGCTAACTGAAGTCAGAACAAGTCACCTAATCGAACTGGAGGTCAAACGGAAGTGATACAGTCAGTCGGGAGTGAAACTAGCCTCAAATCAGGGAGAATCGGAGCTAACTGAATGTAACTGGAGTGAATCTGCAGTGGTAGGTGAACAAGTGCGCCCTTATCTGGCAGTAGGTGAGAAGAGGGCGCCTTTCAGCTTGGGAGGGCTAAAACTCTGTGGTAAGTGGCTCCCGGGTGCTAGAAGAAGGTGGATAAGGTGCTGGAGGCATCAAACTGGTGACTGGGATGCATGCCTGTGCATGCAAGATCCTGAAATAGATCATATCCTGAAATAGATGATCCTGAAATAGATCATATCCTGAAATAGATCATGCAAGATCCTGAAATAGATGATGTATCCCGAAATAGATGATGTGGATATCCGAACACTTGGGATATGATTAAAAGTCAAAATTGACAAAACCGAAAAAATTGTCAATTCCATTAAAAAAATCCATTATAAAAAATAATAATAAAACCAAAACAAAAGTTTCCTCTTTGGTGAGTTGGGTTCCATATTGCATCGACAATGCCAATACTCTTTGGTGAGTTAGTCTGCCAGTGCTTGGATATCTGGATCATCTAGATCCTTTTCCCTTGGAATGAAAATACAATTTTGAGTTTCAGATTCTGATTTCGTTGGACTCATCAGATTTCTCAAACTCTCTGTATTTCTTGGATATTTGCAAGATATTATTTGTGAAATGTAAATTTTGGTCCTTGTATAGAGTTATGCATAGCATATCAACAGGTTGAGTGTGCTTATTTTTTTTTGAAGCAGCCTACAAAATCCTAAGACTACTCGTGTTTCTGCATTTTGTAAAGACCTGAGGTTACTCTTGTTTCTGCATTTTGCAAATGTTGAAAGTTGAACGGATTCTGTTTGATTCATACATGGTTCAGTTTTACAAGATACATTTTTATGATCAAATTATTGAAATCTTAATTCTGTGTTTATGGCTGAAAGGACAAAACTTTCTCTGATCAAATAAATGGAATATAGCTTCTCTGTATATGTTTGGAGGTACAAAACATTGTCTTTTTCTTTCATTGAGAACGGGAAAAAACTGAGTGCTTTTGATTCTTCTTGGGAGTACAGGTTCATTTGCTTTATTCAATTTTCTAAAACAAAAAGCTAGTTGTGTATGCTTGAGTCGACGACAATGCTTGCTGTCTAGGTTTAGTTACCAAATCCATGTTTCTTCAAGCTGAGAGAGTAGAGGAATGAGCTTTGGCGACCTGCTGTGCTCAAATTTTGGGGGAAAACAGAAGATGGGACATGAGAGAAGCCATCGCCGCGCAAATTTGGAGAGTTATGCATACCATGTCAACAGGTTGAATGTGCTTATGTTTTTTTGACACAGTTTGCGAAAACTGTGTGCTTTGCATTCTTTTTGGAAGTACAGCTTCATTTCCTTTGTTTAATTTTCTAAAACAGAAAGCTGCCTATGTATTCTTGGGCCATTGACAATTCTTGTTGTCTAGCTTTAGTTATCAAATCCATGTTCCTTCAAGGTAAGAGAGTAGAGGGATGAGTTTGGGGGACCTGCTGTACTCAATTTTTGGGCAAGAGCAGGGGATGGAGCATGAGAGAACCCATGCCCCCGCAAATTCGGAGAGTTATGCATATCATGTCAGCAGGTTGAGCGTGCTTATGTTTTTTTGAGGCAGTTTGCAAAGATCTGAGGTTACTCATGTTTCTGCGTTTTGTAAACACCTGGGATTACTCATGTTGGTGCATTTTTGCAAGTGTTGAAATTTGAACGAATTTTCTTTGCTTCATACATGGTTCAATTTTGCAAAATACATTTTCCTGATCAAATTATTGAGATCTAAGCTCTGTTTATATCGTTGGAAGGACAAAACCTTTTCTAGCCAAACAACTGGAATCTAGCTTCTCTGTGTATGATTGGAAGTACAAAACATTGCATGTTCCTATTATTAAGAATAGGACAAAACCATGTGCTTTCCATTCTTTGTAGAAGTGCAGACTCATGTCCTCTGTTTAATTTTCGAAAACAGAGATCTGATTCTATATGCTTGGAGCAGTGACAATGTTTTCTGTCTAGCTTTAGTTATCGAATCCATGTTTCTTGAAAGTAAGACAATAGGGAAATGAGTTTTGGGGACCTGCTGTGTCCAATTTTCAGAGGACAACAGAAAATGGGACATGAGAAAACCAATGTCCCCACAAATTTAGAAGATATAAATAAATACTGATTTATTCTCGCTGGTTAAACATAAACAAATACAAGGGAATTCACAGATGTCATACCTTTCTCATTTACATTGATCAAAGTGAATAGATGAAGCTTTGAAGATTGGCTGGTTGTCAAATATCTAGGACCATGAAATGAATATGGTGTCTTGCTGATGAAAATTGAAATCATCTCATTTATTCTTATATAGAATTCAGAGTATATAGTAGGAAATTTATTCATTGGTGTAGACTCTTTATACCTAAACTATCTGGCATGTGACATCAGTTTTAGTGCTTGCAACAGGGTGCTTGTTTGCTGGACTTTAGACTGTATTTAAATGTTTCAAGATTTGTAGTTGTTCCTTTTGCAAAAGCTATGGCTGATATCTTAGCTTCCGAGACCTCTAGGATATGCAACAGTTTGGCCTTGTGTATTGAGAAATTGTTTGTGAATAGCTGTAATAAATGTCGATAACTATTTGAAAAGTCTATTGCAGAGTTCATTGCTTAATCAAGCGAAGCAAATAAAAAAACCAAATTTTTCCTGTTTTCATTTTTTTTTGGCGGTGTCAAGAACGTGGAACAATCCTTGGGTGCTACCATTGGGTTGGGACTCATTTGCAAAATGGTCCCTTGCAATAAGGCATTTCTTGGGAACCCTCCCTTGTTGAGAATCTGCGTATAGTGCTTCTGGTACATTGCTAGGCTGTCACCAGGTTCCATCTTCAAAACCTGGGAGACGGTAAGTGTTAGAATTTTAAAATTTGGCAGCAGAAGTTGTGACATGATAGAATGCATGTCCCCACAAATTTAGAAGATATATATAAATAGCAGTTTATTAGTGTTGATGAGACATAAATAAAAATAGGAGAGCCCAAAGATCTCACATCCTTCTCATTTACATTGATGGAGGTAACTAGATTGGTCTTTGAAGATTGGTTCATTATCAAATATCTACCACCATCAAATGAATGTGATACATTAGTAATGAAAATTGAAATCATTTGATCTACACTCATACAGAATTTAGAGCTTAGACTGGGCAATTTGTTCGTTTGTGTAATGTCTTTATACTTAGACTATTTGTAATTGTTGGTTCTCTCAAAGTTAGTTGCTGCTGCAAATTGCCACTAGTCAACATGTACAAGTATGTGATGTTACTGTTCACTGGTGTATACACAGCTGACAGTGCCATGATCTTTTGCTGGGATGTGGTGACTTGTACATCCCTTCTCCATATTTATTGCAGCCTTTGGATGTGTACAAACTCTGTGACAGATTCTGTATAAAAAATCGTGTCCATAAAAGAGGACCTGTTACAGAGTGTTGTGCCTATAGCATGTCTTCAATAGGGCTACTGGAAGTTGCCACAAGCTATGCCTAGGGTCAATAGGGCTGCTAAAGGCCAAGAACAGTGTCTGACAGACTTACAGCAGCTTTAAATATTCAAAAGACAAAAGAACGATGAAAACTATGGCTTCCTCAAGGAATATGCATCGGTTATTTTAAAACAAAAAGCCTGGCACAAAATTGGCTATGGGCTGTCCTAGGAGCAGTGAATACCTTGACTTCTAGTTTTTGCAGCAGACCCAATTCATGGATAAAAAATAAGAAATTTTACTTCTTATTTCCATTTTGGATATTTATTTTTTTTCAATAATTTAATTGAAACAGAACCATCAACATGTATAGGTATATTTTCTATTCTATTTTCTTCAAATGGAGCCGGTCTTTGACTTCACACATTTTTTTTCATCATTTTTATTTTTCTTTTCTTCACTTAGTGCATACATGGATCAAGTTAATTGGTGCTTGGGTTCCACGGTTTTTCAACAAATCATCCCTTACTATCTTTAGTAGTTTCTAGTTGTACTTTATTAATCAATTTTCTATTAACATTTAGTATGTGCTTTGACTTGTGATTTGCAATAGATAGAAGTTTTACTAATCAATTTTCATTTCAATGATTCAATCGACCTTGATCTGTTAATATATATATATATATTTCTTATTCTATTTTCTTAAAATGTGGCTGCCTTATGACTACATGCATTTTTCCATCATTTTTTGTTTTTGTTTTGTTCACTTTGTCCATACATGGATCAAGCTAGTTGCCGCTTGCGTTCCATGGTTGTTCAAGAGGTCATCTCTTACTATCTTTAATGCTTTCTAGTTGTGACGAAATATGGTTGGTAGTCTGATCTATTCAACTCTAACATTGGTAAAGCACATTGTCAATTATTTGAATTTAGAAGCAATTTCTGTTACAGCTTCATATTCTGTTTTCATGGAAGAGGATACACTGGAAAAGCCACTCGGTGGCAATGTCATTGACATTGCATTTGTTTTGTTCACTCTGTCCATACATGGATCAAGCTAGTTTCTATTAGGGTTCCATGGTTCTTCAACAAATCATCCGTTACTATCTTTAGTGCTTTCTAGCTGTGGTAAAATATGGCTGTCAGTCCCATGTAAACAACTCTAACATTGCTAAAGCACATTGTCAATTATTTGAATTTATAAGCAATTCCTGTTGCAGGTTCATATTCTGCTTTCATGAAAGAGGATACACTTTGAAGTGTCGCTAGGTGGCAATGTCATTGACCTTGCATTTGCTTCGGCTATGACTTGCAACAACACAAAACCTGTGCATATGAAGAGTAGCCCAGCGCATACCTTGCATTAAACACCCTGAACTAAGCAGCAAAAAAACCACCTTGAAATTGGACCATAGGAACTTTGGCATTGCCATCGAATTTGAAATTTGAGCTACGATAACGGCAGGTGGACTGTGGAGACGCAATATTGTCATAGGCAACTTCTTTCCACACTGGCACATACAAAAGCGAAAGGACAACCCACAAAAATTGCATAGTTGCTAGAACCATAGGACTGAAACCTGTGCATATGAAGATCAGCCTAGCCCATACCTTGCATTAAACACCTCGAATGAAGCAAAGGAAAACCACCTTCAGAACAAAAAAAACATAGCTATGGATTTAGCTTTCTCACCTATGATTTCATGCATTTTTTCGTTGTTTCTATTTTTGTGTTCTTCGTTTTCTGTATGCAGGGATCAACCTAGTTGTTGGTTAGATTCCATGATTCTTGAACAAGTTATCTTTTACTACTTGTAGCACTTTTTACAACTGGCAAACTATGATTATGAATCCGATCTATTCAACAACAACATTGATAAAGCCCATTCTCAATTTTTTGAATTTACAAACACTAAAACTGAAAATGATAGAGAATTTTGAATCGGTGATGCCAATAAAGTCAGAAACAATCCGTCATAAAACACTGATAGAAGCACCAAACATCCGCCATAAATTACAGTTGCCTGAACCAAGATTGCTGATAGAACCACCCGGAACACGCCATAAATTATAGCCGGCCATACCGGAAAAATTGCCAAACATAAATTTGCCATCATGAATTTTTGCTCGCCCACAGCCAAATTCTTTGCACTTGCAGAAGCGATCTACTTTCATGAAAGAGCATACACTTGCAACAGCCACTAGGTTCCATTGTCATCGACATTGCACTTGTTTTGGTTATGATTTGCAACGACACAAATCCTATGCATATGAAGAACAACGTAGCCCATACCTTGCATTAAACACGTTGAACTAAGCACCAAAAAAACCGGCTTGAGATTGGGCCAGAAGAAGCCTGCGAGTGCCGCTGAATTTGACACCTGGACTATGAAAATGACAAGTGAATTGTCGAAACGCAGTATTGTTGTAGCCTGTCTCTTTCCACACTGGCACCCACAAAAGCGAAAGGACGACCCACAAAAATTCCATAGTTGCTAAAACCACAATGCCAAAACCTGCGCATATGCAGGACAACCCAGGCCATACCTCATATTAAACAACTTGAACAAAGCACAGAAAAGCCACCTTGAAAATGAAAAAAACATAGCTATCGATTTAGGTTTTCCATTCGACTTATGTCATAAATGAATGATTGAACATGCCATGGTTATTGACATTTGTAATGTTGTGTACAACATGTGCAACTCCTTTATAACATACATGTTCCAAACAAGCTATGATCTTTATCCTGTTCTAATTTTTACCTCCGTTAACTTGACTACAATATCTAGCTATTGGTACTTGTATATGTCATTGTACTCCCCCTCTATTTGTCAAAATGCTTTGTGTAAATAACCGTTCTCCTTTCCCACATCCCATTGCCATTTCTTTAGCAACACATAGAGTATTTGCAATATGTCGTATATGAAACCAACTTGGTAATTAGGAATAATACATAGGCTTATTGTTATAATGGTTGTCGTTAGTATTGCTATTGCAATTGCTATGCTTTCCGTCATATAACATGCATACTACATATGCGTAGTAAAGAACCTATTGTCTTTATCCTATTCTGATTTTTACCACTGTCACCTTAATTACAAGGTTTAGCTACTAGTACTTGTATATGTCATTGCATTCCCTCTTTATTTGTCAAAATGCATTGTGTAAATAACTGTTCTCCTTGCCCATATCGCATTGCCATATCTTTGGCAACACATAGAGTATTTGTAGTATGTCATATATGAAAACAACTTGGTAATTAGGAATAATACATAGGCTTATTGTTGTGATGATTGTCATCAGCATTGTTCTTGCAATTACTATGTTTGTTGTCATGTATACTGCACACTCAATATTGCAGTACTACATATCAATCTAGCTATAGACTTTATGGTAACTATATTCATAAAGCTCATATATATTAGATATTACATATGGTATCTAAAAATATATTTTAATACAGATTTATTAGTCATATTCCGATGACATATAGCACGTAGCTTGCAGCTATTGACTTTGTGGTGGTCGTGAGTTAGTGCAGATTAAACGGCTAGAATCTTTTGATGCCAATGTCATCTATCATCAATTGAATTTCAATAGCATGAGAAAAAGTAGGAACACGAAACTTGAAATTGATCCTATCTAAAAATATGATTCGAGTTCTGCCTTTAATTATTAAACATTTCATAAACATTGATTTCTTTTTTTAAGTTTGCAAACATGCTTTAATTAAATGCTAAGTATTCTATTATTTTGGCATTTACTTACTTAATTGTTACATGTTCCTTATATCTGATATGATAGAATTTTCTAATGCTAAATCGGCTCAAATTTTTCCCATTCTTTCCTTGCATTTGTATTGTTCATTTCAATTGCATGTTCAGAATCGGAATAATTTCTGGTTGCTTGACTATGGAAAGTGCTTGGGAATAGTGCTAAAACTTATTGTCAGGAGTACTGCAGGAGCCCTGCAGTGGTCGGCTCATTGAGAGGACATGACAATGAAATGGACAACGACCCCTACCCGATTGACTAGTGCCTAGACACGACATGAACCACCAGCTGTTGTTTATCGCAAAGTGGTTATCGGTTTTAGCTGGGCCATGGACTGACAAGGACTTTGCCAACATGCAAGCTGTCAGACAGCATTGACACTCGAATAAACTCCCTGAACCATTATGAAGCTAGGCACATCTGGGGTCCATCTCTTTTCCCAAGTAAAAAAAACGCAAATTACATGTACCTGCCTCCAAATCCATAACCAAATACAGATCTAGTCCTATTCCAAATGCATCTCCAGATTTTGAACCATTGCAAATCTAGAATCATTGCTGATGCATTGTTTATCGATTGCATTGTCAATCATGTCAAGAAATATTTTATGCAATAACTACATGCATTCATGAAGTTGTGAAGATTGACAATTTTATGCACTAGCTCGGGTCTCCTCTTAAATTGTTATTGTTATAAATTGTTACATTTTTCATTTTCGATTTCAAAGACTTTAATTGACTTGTTTTTCCTTTCTATTGCATGTTCTTGCTTACAACTCGAGCGACTAAACCCAGTTCATTAGTCAGTATGTTGAGATCAATGCACTTGCAACTAGGTGCTTCAAAAGTCTTATCCACAAAATACAAAGTTGATGATGCAATTGATGTTGCATTGTCAAAAAATCATTTGCTACGGTTGGAAGCTTTCCGTTTCCAAAATGGAGATTGCTTGTTCGATTCGTTTTCCATTCTTTTGCATTTTCGATACACATCAATAGAGATAAGAGAAGCAATTGTTAATCATTTCTGCCATCAATTGGCTCAACGAGATCCTCTTGCAATATCTTCATCAGACTTGGAACTTTCGCCTGATTATTTGTTCCATCTACATGGTTTAAAAGAAAAGAACCTTTATCTGCAACGGATGTCTCAGTCAGCTTGCCCTTCAGATAATAACAATGCGCATGGATTATGGGGTGATATATTTTGCATAAAATGGTTTGCGAATTGGTTGAATGCACCTGTCGCTGTTTGGTCTTTTTCAACAAAAAGAAGATATCTCTATTTCAATCCTACTCTTCCTGGTTACTGCTATAACATTTTGTTTCATGATCATATACCTTCTACTGGTCACTTCGAACCGCTGTTAAGTTGCAAATCATGTGTCATTGAAAATATTGCAATTCAGCAATTATCAATTGACATATTCAACAAAACTTGTCCAGAGACTTGCACAGAGGTTGAAACATTCAGACAGATACTTATACAACAAGATTTTGACATCTTCCCAACCATTCAAGGTCATTGTTCTGACTCTTTGTTTGAATCGGTTTCAAATTTGTCTAACATCTTTGACATGAGTAGCCTTCGAAAGACAATAGCCCAAACCTTCTTCAATTGCATGCAATCGAATGACAGTAGAGCATTGAAATGTCTGTCTACATACTTGCCATTGTCTATGGTAAATGAAGCTTGTGTTGTTTCTAGTTGGCAAACATTTGTGCTAAATTTGGCTGAGCCTTTTAGCATTGGACATATAGAAGGCTGTAAATTTGCAATTCAATGGATGTGTGAGATGTTGGAAATAAATATTTCGATTTGGGACACATGTTTTTGCAACATTCAGGAACAATATCAATCAACAAGAAGATCGACAAAAGACATTTTCCTATTGCAACATGAAACATGCAAGGGTCATTTGCATTTTCATCCACTAGTTAAAAAAACCTTTGACATAGGTTCTTTCAACATGGAAACAACAATGTCAAATGACCTGTATATCGACGAAAATAATAGCAACAAGACCAACCAATCAAAAATTGCCTCCAGTCAGAACATCAATAAAACATGTTCAACAGATACACAAACACAACAGAAAAGAAAAACACATGACAGTTTACAGAAACATTGTCAAATGAAAAAACAAATGATACAGAATACAAAGACATTGGAAAAAAATATATATATATATGCCTAGTATCTATGCTGACTGGGCCAATGAAAATATCAACATCCTTGAGCAAAATGCAAAGCGAGTGTTCAAGAACCTTCGCTCAACAAAAAGTCATATGCGCTTTGCAACAATCGAAGACTCCAAAAACCAAAAACAAAAACCAAAACCAGAACAAGCCAATATCAACCAATCAAAAATTGATTCCAGCCATAATGCGAATAGAACATATTCAATAGATGCAGAAACACAAGGAACAAAAAAAACAAATGACAATTTACAGAAACATTGTCAAATGAACAAATAGATGATAACAAATACAAAGATATCGGACATGAAAACAGCCACACCTGATATCAATGTGCACTGGTGCAATGAAAATATCAATATACTTAGGCATATTGCAAAGCAACGATTCAAGAACCTTCACTCAACAAAAACTGAAATGCGTCTTGCAGCAATCGAAGCATTTAGAAAACAAAAGGAAAAACAAAAAGCGGAACAAGCCACAATTCAATATTTAAAAGCAATTGAAGATACACCTACGAATGCATGTTGCATATGCAAACGCCTATATTTTAGAAAAGACATACATTGTATCAATGAGCAAACGCTATTTTCATTGAGCTCATTTCCTTGGATGAATATGCCAGCTTCTTTTGCACTTGGCCTGTACATTTGCATATTTTGCAAAAAAAAAGTGTCCAATAGAGGGATTCCTGAGTTTGCAGTTCCATTAAACATTCTACGTAACAATTCATTGCCATCCGTAGATATGTTAATGCCATTGGAAGAACGCCTTGTTTCTCCAAGAATTACATTTTCCCAAATACGTCAACTTGGTTACAAGCGAGCTCAATTAGGCTTTACTGGTGCAATTATAAACGTCCCCTCGTATTTGGACAAGATACAAAAGGTTTTGCCAAGAAACCTTGATGATGACATGACTATTGGAATTATGTTAAAACGAAGATTAGAATACAAAAATGCTTACATCACTGGAAATGTGCGTCCTAATATTGTCATGGTTGCATTGAAAAGTCTTTGTGCTACAGATCTTTACAAATTAGAAAAAATTTGTATCGTTCCTGATTGGGAGACAAAGTTCACAGAGCTAGCAATGAAGGAGGCCATTCACTTTCCATTTGACAATTGCATTGACGATGAAAACAGCTCAACAAGTTCGGATAAAAGCAACAACAACATTTCCGATACAGAGTTTGATGCAACAACTGAAACATTGGTCCATGGTTATGCTGAAACACAGCTTATTGATGATTTGTCTACCAAGCTTCTAGAAATTGCACCTGCTGAAAATCAAAAGCCTCAAGGCATTTTCCAGGACAAATTCTCTGAGGAGCTTAACTTCCCAACACTTTTCTATGGATGCAGTCGACCAGATGACATCTACAAACGGTATCGACATCAGCAAATATTCCAATGGGAGCTACAACATGAAAGTATGGCCTTTGAAGCTCATCCTACAAACTTGTTCTTTAAGACAGTCAAAGTATTGATACAACAAATTTCTAATGCTGCGTGGATATCCATTCGCATAGGTGAATTGAAAGGGGAAAAACTAAAGGCAAAGGATGTCAAATCACAAAACAGTCTTGAGAACATTGTAAAGTCTCCAATTGCATTTCGTACCTTGAAAACTATTCGAACATCTCCAGACTATTTTGAAAACATGAGGAAAGATATTTTTTCAATGGTTAGGCAACTAGGGCCACCAACTTTTTTTGTTAGCTTCACTTCTGCAGAACACATATGGAAACCATTGTGCAATGCTTTACAACATCTTCAAACAAAAAGCAATTTCAATTTGACATTATTTCCCTCACAAAATGATATCGATGCTTTGATTAGACAACATCCTGTCATTTGCAGTCGCTATTATAGACACAAAATGAACTCGATGAAGTCATTGATATTGAAAAACAACTCCCTCTTTGGAACCGTAAATGATTACTTTTTCACAACTGAATTTCAACAAACAGGAAATGAACATGATCATGGTATTCTTTGGATTGAGAATGCACCAATATATGGTAAAAATAGTAAGCATGAAATAACAACTTTTGTTGATAAATATATTTCAACAGATTCTTCTTTGCTTACTGAAGAATTAAAAAAGATTCAAACCCATCGACACACACGTGCATGTAGAAAACATCGACGTTCTAGTTGCAGATTCCGATTTCCTATGTTTCTGATCGATGCTACAACAATTTTAGAACCCATTGACAATGAGCCGAACAATCTCGAAGAGAAAACAAAGCTCCTTACTACTGCTCTTGAATCTAACCAATATGAAAAAAACATATGCTTTGAATCATTTCTTCAAAAGTTGGATTTGGACAAAGACAACTACATTGTGCTATTACGTTCCTTGATTAAGCAACCTACGCTGTTGCTAAAAAGACATCCATCGGATATTTGGATAAATGCATTTGCAAAGAACATTCCAAATTTGTGGCAAGCAAATACTGATGCTCAATTCATTTCAGATGCTTATGCTACGGCAACATACGTAACTTCTTATATAACAAAATTAGACAAACCTATGACAAAGGCATTAAAAAAGATCAAGGAAGAGTCAATTGCAAACAAATCTGGACAACTCGAAACAATACGCAAATTAGGAAACACGCTCTTAAACATGCAGCAAATGTCAATTAGACAAGCGGTCCATATTATTCTCTCTTTGCCTTTGCATTCATCATCAAGGAAAACAATTTTCATCAACATTGCTCCTGACAATAAACGAGTTGTTGCCTTGAAAAGACCATCTCTATTGAAAAAAGAATCAGATGAATCTGAAGACATACTTTGCCCTTCAATAATAGATAGATACATTGAACGTCCTAGCGAACTTGAAACTCTTAGTCTTGCTGAATATGCTTCCTTCTATTGCTTCATAAACGGAAAAACAATCAAAAGAAATAGACCGTGCATTATTCGATATATAATATATAGACAAGAAAAAGATCCAGAAAACTTTGGACGGGAAAAGCTATTGCTCTTTGTCCATTTTAGACACCTAGACAACTTTCTAACACATTCGCTCCAAACTTGGACACAAGCATATGAGCAATACAAGTCACAAGTATCAATTGTTGAACAAGAATTGTTCCCTAAAGCAA
This sequence comes from Larix kaempferi, assembly GCA_027924585.1. NCBI lineage: Eukaryota > Viridiplantae > Streptophyta > Pinopsida > Pinales > Pinaceae > Larix > Larix kaempferi. The sequence continues at coordinate 478,490 of BSBM01000097.1, forward strand.
CAAGCAAATGGGGTGATCTTGACATTGCAAAGGATATTGTCAAAACACAATTGGAAGTTGCTAGTTCCTTTGAAGCAACATCGGAACCCATGTATGATTCCATGGATTTTTCAAAAAATTGATATCCATAATGATCTTGTTCATAAAAAAAGAACTAGTCTAGAACAAGACCTAAACCTTTGTAATTTCAAAGAAAAACCTTTTCTACCTAACATGGAACAATATATTGCAACAAGAAGAAACCTAAACAATGAACAACAGTCTATAGTAAAAGAGATTGTTACTAGAAAAAAAACCAATCCTTCCAAGCCAGTACACCTATTTCTAACAGGGAGCGCTGGTACAGGGAAAACACATACTGCAAAAGCTCTTTTCAATGCTCTTGTTCTGTTGTATGATAAATAACTTGGAAGTGACCCATTGAAAAGAAAAGGGCTCATTGCAGCACTTACTGGAAAAGCGACATACAATGTTGATGGCATCACTATCCATTCTGCTTTTAAACTTCCCTTAAATTCTGGCAACTTGCTCCCATTAAGTTCAAATACATTAGATATTCTTACAAAAGATTTTGATCAACTTCAAGTGTTGTTGCTTGATGAAGTATCTTTAATAGGTTCGCATATGCTTTATAACATAGACAAACGTATGCACGAAATCAAGCATACTCCAACAAATCCATTTGGAAATGTTGATGTAATTTTCTGTGGTGATTTATTTCAAGCTGAACCTGTACATGATTCTTGGATTTTTGAATTTCCAACTTTCCGACAAAACAAATTCCCATATAGTTTTTGGCTTGACAATATAAAATATTATGAACTTACAAAGGTTGTTAGACAAGAAAGTGACATTTTCATATCAATTTTAAATAGAATCAGAAAAGGCCTACAATCAGCTAGCAATGTTCAATATTTAAATGCGCACTGCCATAGACCAGCACCTGTTGATCCGACATTTCCATTCTTGTATTATCGGAACAAAGATGTCGATTCCCACAATGCAAAAATGTTGTCATATGTAGAAACAGAAGCATTCACATTCATAGCACATGACAGCAAAATTGATGAAGCTGACTTCAATTACAAACGGCAAAAAACAAATCGACTTCCCCAATCAATTGTATTGAAAAAAAACATGCTTGTTGAATTGATTGGTGGAAACTATCTCATTGAAGATGGGCTTGTAAATGGAACGGAAGCTATTTTCCGGCACTACGACAAGACATGCTCAGACGTTATCTGGCTTGAGTTTCCTAGTGCAAAGATAGGTGCGCTTACACGTACTAATATGCATTGGCTATACAGCAATTCTATAAACCATACCTGGACACCTATCAAAAGAATATCAACACAGATCTTCGCTGGCAATAAAAGAAATTTTGTTAGGACACAATTCCCAATTCAATTGGCATGTGCTAGAACAATTCATAGAGCACAAGGTTTGACACTTGAAAAAGTTGCATTTGATCCAAAAGGGGTTACAAGGCATGGCCTTGTTTACACTGCACTTTCTCATGTAAAAACCATTGAATGTCTCTATCTTGTAAACAAATTAGAACAAAAGAAATTTACTGTTTCATCAAAAGTACTTGCCGAATCAAGTAGATTAATAAAAGACGCACCGTTGCAATTTCAATATGGTCTAAACTCAATTCCCTGTAATCAACATCTTATTATATGTTCACTTAATACACGTAGTATGGTCCTGCACATTGAGGACATTGCACATGACACTGAACTGTTAGAATCACACATTCTATGCCTGCAAGAAACTCATTTGCATTCGCCTCCTATGCACACAATGTTTGCAAACCAATACACATGCATTGCAACTTATTCGGTGCATGGTCTTGTAATAGCTATCAAAAAAGAGATTCCAATCTTGCAAACTGCAACATACAATGAAAAATTCATTGAGGCAATTGTCCTTGATCTTAGACTTAATAACAACACCATGAAGATTATAAATATATATATCAAACCAAATACTGAATTTGACAAAGTCAATTGTGCACTCAATTGCATTTTGTCACAAAACAATAATACGAAAATGCCTATTGTTCTTGCCGGCGACTTCAACATCGACATGTTGAAGGAAACAATGACTAAAAAATTAATCCAGTCATATATGCAAACAAAAAAACTGAAGTTAAAAACAAGTCATATCACAACTAACTATGATTCTATGATCGATCACTTTTGGACAAATTTGGACCTCGATACAATTTCATTTACTATCTCAGACGCATATTGGTCTGATCATTTTAGCTGTTTCCTATCAATTCCTTTAGATTTAATATGATCTGCTTGCATTGCATATTTCAAAGAATATATCCATGATATCGTCGTTGCCTTCTCTTATTTGAGTTTTTGAAATTTCAAAGACATTGATTCTCAATTTTTGAAACTACAAGCAAAAATCTGCATAGAAAAGCAAACTGGCATTTGGCAATTAACTTATTTCTTCTCTTTTGCAATGAACAAAGTATTGGCCAATTCCCTTGCTTTTTCAACCTCCAATTTCCTTTTTCCCCATGCATACTCTGACATGCCATCGATTATCTTGTGATGGCTATTGGCTAATATGCATTGACTATTTACTATGCGCAATAATTTGAAAAAAAAAATTGAAAAAAACAAAACAAGAGGAAAAAAAACACTGTTGCTTCAGCTGTAAACATCAAACAACAGCTCTTTGTCTATTTTTATAGACAAGAATCAATGTTTTATTCTCTTGTAGTATTACATTTCAAATGCAATTACCTAAACTCTTTGCAATTTTTTCTATTCTATTCATTGACTATTGATTAATCTGAAACATTACTTACATAAACCTCAATCTTATGTACTTCTATTCATAGATATTTAAATTATGGTTGTTGACATGAACAAATTTGTTTCTTCTTTCTTATATGCCAAAACTAAATGCAATATCATTTTCAAAAATTCTTGCTAATTCAATTTGATTTAGTCTATATCTATAAAGATCTATGCTCTGCATGTGACTACTAATGGTTTCAGATCTAGCTCATTTTTCAGAATTGGTTAAAAAAAAAAACGGATTCACAAAAAATACACAAGACAAAGAAATTTGCCAGAAGCAGATCATTGTTGCAATGACATCTGCATTGAGCACCCCATCTGCCGAAGCAAATGTCTCTTCTTCACAAGACATGGTAGAGACAAAATCAATCGCAGCAGCCTCATTGCCTATTTCAAATGCAAAAACAACCAGTCCAAAAAGGTAATCTTGCTTTGCATCGAACCTAGACTTTTTTTTTTCTTTTTTAGATTTCTGTTTCTTAATTTTTTTCTCTTCTACTTAAATCTTAGTTAATTTATTTCAGCCATTTTCTTGTACATAATCCCTATTTTTTCACATGTCTTTGCCTATAAATAATGTAATTGTCTATACATAGCTACCAACAACAGACAATTGCAAAATTTAATTGCTACTTTCTGTGTTCCATCTTCTTATGTTCACAGATTAAAGCAAGCACTTGTTCAGTCTTCATCTATTGTAGACTTATGTACTATGTCTCATGCAAATGTTTTTGAAGGAGATATTTTAATTGTCTATGGCCCTGCGCAAAATCGTACACAAAATTCGCCTGTGAAGACAAAGATTCTGCATGCAGACCTTGTAGATAAACATGGTTTCATGACAATTACTATTACCATGAATGATAACCTGATCAACAGATTTGGCAACTTCTTGTTGCCTGGTAAAAGTGTCCGAATTACTGGATTTGAGTTAAAGAAAAGAGGCCAATATGATCATGGAGATGCTATAAACTCCATAGCAATATTTCCTTCCAGTCACATTGAAACAATAGATCAAGTATGTAAAACACGTTATCTTCCTCCAGACACTACTATTGCCGAGCTAGTTTCATCTGATGAGGGATATGTTGTTGGTTCAGTTGCTGCTATAGTAGTTGCATGCGAATACAAAAACAAACAATTGGATTTCTACATCAGGGATGGCGAAACTCCAAATGACTATGCAACTGTACTGTCAACTTGATTTTGCTCTTTCCAAAGCCCATATTAATTTTATTTTTTTGTCATTTCATTGTTAATTGCTGATACAACTGCACTTTCCTCTAGGTTCATATGTATTTGTTAATTGAAAATTATTTATACATTTTTTCCTGACTTTTTCTTTTTCATTCTCACAGTTTCAAGTGAAAAAACTTATTCCTACAAGTGCAGCAACAGCTTGCACAGGACGAGCCACCACTCTATTTATTTAAAAACATCGTTCGACCAGGCTCAAAAGGCAGCCATCTGATGAAGGCCTCCCAGGCCACATTTATTGATCCACTGAATGATGAGTTTGCAATTCAAGATTTGCTTATGATTGTTGAAGCTAAGACACAGGTTAGAGATACACTTCATTGTTCTCTGTTAAATTATGAAATTGCTACAACAATTCTTCTAATTCATAGGACAAAAAAGGAAAAAGGAAGAACAACATACTCTCTTTGTCTTTTCACATATGTTTTGTCTTGTCAGCTCTCACCAACTGTTTTAAAAATCATCTATTCATTATATTTTATCATAAACAAGAAACAATCCACATCAACTGTTTTATTAACAAGATTATCTATCTAATCCATATTCATGAAATCAACTATGTTGTAGCTAGGAAAAAGCTTATCTCAACACTGTCCCAGAACATTTGCGTAGGCTCATGTCTTCTGCAACACCCTATTTGCATTTATACTATTACAATATTTAAAAGAAAAATATGTTTCTTTTTTCCCCCAGCTTTTGTTTCCAATACTTTTAGCAATAGATCTAATTTTTTTCTCCCTTTCTTCTTAGCAACTTGTATTTACTCCTGCACCATTTCTATATTTTTGTACTTATCTCATACTCCATATATTTCCTATCTTGAAAATTGCAATAGATATATGGAATGCTCAAAATTAAAAATGCTTTTGCACCGCCATTCCAATGTACATGCGCGGAATGCAAGATTCCAATGATCCAAAGCACCACATTTTGTTCTTTTTGCAACCAAGAAACAGCAGCAGTCTATGACCATATGTTGCAATGCAAACTGGAAACAGATCAGGGCATCCTCGAATGCACTCTTCGAGGTGCACAGCTGAAAGAATATTGTCCAGTTATTGCAGCTGTCTCATATGAACAATACTGCCAAGCTGTCACATCAACTATTCGTCATCTGCGCAAATTCAACCAACAAGGCCTTTTTACTCTCGCAATGAACAACAGAATAGTAAACTGCAAAAAACTCTAGACACAAGATATGCAGAAGCAACTGTTAAAACAACAACCTTTCTTAATTGTTGTTGATAATTTATCCACCTTTGCTATCTGTCACTTTCAATTGCTTTAAACAATAGTTGTTTTTTACTATCAATGATCAATAGCTATAGTCTTGACATTCAATGATGATAAACTAATGTCAATATGCATTCACTTTATTAGCATACAGTTTATTTAATCATGTTCTAGAATACAACTTATCTAATAATGCATCTGTATTTGTGACCCAAAGCTTTTACCTTTTGTCTCAAATACTTTGATTCAAAGACACAATTTTTGGACTTCAAACTATTCATTTCATCTGGGTGTCCATGAAATAGCTTTTTATTACAATATAGTCTCTTTGTACATTTATACTAATTTCTATCAATCTAGTCAGAGAAATAGCAGAAATTATAGGTACAATTAACATATTCATGAATATGACCAAGGTTTAGCTCCAAATTCACATTTAACATGTTTTGCTGTCAACATTCTCATGTTTTAATTTTTGGTAACATACTTTGCTTTCAATTATCAATTGCTTTTGATGTTAATAATTTTCCTTTATTCAATGTACAGGAAGCAAATTTCAGTCCCTTGTCATTACACTGACCACGGCGATTTAAACTCATACATTACAAAGAGCATATCCAACTCTGACAAATACTTATGTGCACTTGCAATAGCTAGGATATAAAGAAAAAAAAAACTTGACTGAAATTTTGTTTTTTTGATATAGTCAATGTAATTATACATGCAGCATGGTCGATTGCCATGGTTTTGTACCAATACATATACAACAACAGTCTATGCATCTGATATATTCACAGCCTCTGTTGTCACTATTTTGATACAAAGCAATAAATATATATACAGAAACATAACTTTATTTGAATGCTTCTCCAGTTGTGCATACTTGTCTTAAGATTACAATTCTGCTTTTTCATACTATATACTCTCGAACAATTTTGTATTTATTTCATTGTTCCCTGGGTAAGAAATCTCTTTGCTACAAAAGCTCATAATTTACTTTAAGCAAACAAACCCACTAAAAGTAACTAGGTCATTTGGATTGTGTTTGCGGCATGGCATTTGAACAATACCACTTTGCTTTTGTTTAGAGTGGCTTCATCCATACAATCTATAAGAAGGCATGCAAGTTCAATTGATTAACAATGTTTTATAATATTGACAGCTGACTTTAGCTTGCGTGCACTGGAGATGTTCATTCAATCTTGGTTGTTAAAATGCCCATTATTAGGCTGCTATGAGGTACACAGATCAGTTTTTTTTTAAATTTCCTATCCCAGATTATCGCAGGTTATTGCAAAATAGAAAAAACCCCGATGTTTTGTTTCTGTTTTTTAGAGTCTCATTTGAAATCTCCTTCCATTCCAATAACAATTTCTCGCTACTAGGGTAACTGGCTATTCCCAGACTTTAGCTTGCATGCACTAGAGATGTTCATTCATTCTTGGTTGTTAAAATGCCTATTATTAGGCTGCTATGAGGTACATAGATCAATTTTTTTTTAAAGTTCCTATCCCAGATTATCGCAGATTATTGCAAAATAGAGAAAAACCCGATGTTTTGTTTCTGTTTTTGAGAGTCTCATTTGAAATCTCCTTCCATTCCAATAACAGTTTCTCGCTACTAGGGTAACTGGATATTCCTAGAGGTCCAAAATCTGATGGTATATAGCATATGCCACATGATATTCTGCATCTTACTAAATTTGATGCAACCCTTCAAAGACAGTGAAGCAGCTTGATTACCAAATTGAAAGAAGTTGCTTCTATCTAAATTAAAAAAACCTTCATTTTTGTTAATTAGATTGAAGACTAATACTAATGTCAAATTAATTGTTACTTAATTTAGAGAGGAGTGATCTGGGGTCTAGCACCCCTCTCAGAGTTATGTATCTTGATAGTGTTGTAAATGATCTATAACAGGAAAAATATTATGGTCTATTATGACAAATTGGTTATTAGTAGCATAGATCCATCGTCCATCATCTTATCCCTGGATCTATTAAATCCTGAGTGAGATAAAAAGCATGATGTTAAAACTTGATGTATTTTGATCTGATGCAAGCTTAGGATGCATCTAGGTTAGTTTATTCATAATTGTTTAATAATATATATATATTGGTATTACGGGAATTATTTAGAGAAATAAGACATGGGCTCTTTTTTCCATTTCTCTAGCATTGCATTCATGCACACACAAACGAAGTCTTGAAAATATCCCCCCACTTAGGTTGTAAAGCAACTCACTCCTCTCAGCACAATTAAGTTCATTATACAATTAATCTTTTTGCTTGATTTTGTCTTTATTATTTTTTGTTTTCTTTGGCTTTATTAGTCAAGATTTTCAGGAAGTGCATTCGACATCGTGAAGAACACTTATTTTCTTCCTGGATTTGTAAATTTCAATTTAATAATCTAATAAGATGGTTGTCCAAGCTTCTTGGCCTTTTAGTACAGATCCAATATATTATTGTTTTCCTTGGCTTCATTAGATAAACTTTCCGAGCACTAGTGCATTGCCGATCCCAAATAAGTTTAATCTTCTTCCTCAATTTATAACTTTCAATTTAATAATATAAAAGAATGCTTGTTCAATTCTCTTGGAATTTTATTGCATACTATATATGTTTTCCTTCTGTACCAAGGGTTGAGTTGTATTCTTTACAAAAAATGCTATTATCCTTTATTTTCTAAGAAATATCTGTACATTTGTGTTACCAATTGTAACGCTGCCTTGTAATTTGACAGTAAGGAAATTTATGTTACTCATGTCATCAAGTTTCATGTAAATTATGTTTCATGTGTTATTCATAAATCTTTCATAAATTATTTTTCCATATGCCTTTCCTCTAGTATGAGATTAATATGCTCTCTTCCCTTATACAAATATTTGGTGGCTTGAAGACAAGAAAGGTTCATCCGTTGGGATATTTTTTTCCCTATAAACAACATAAGCATAGGCTTATTTATCCCAAATTCAGTAGAATCATTGTGCTTCCTGTTTCAGTTTTCATTTTTGAATGCATCAAACAAAGTCTTGGTATTAACATGGCCTCCGTGACAGTGCTTTAAACAGCTTCTTTGCACTTACTCAAATATGTTACATTTATCACTAACTTGAAATTTAATTGCACATTTAAAAAGTGACCTCTCCAAAATTTTATATACATTTAAGAATCAATATTCGAAATTTCATCGACTTTCCTGTAACATTTTGGATTTTTTTTTAAATGCAAGTTGTATTTTGTGATTTAAAGTATATATGTATTATATACATATTATTAAAACAAATCAAAAACTTAATATTATCGTGAAGAATCACAATGTAAGTTGTGCCTTTATGTTTCAAAATAGTAATGTACCTTGTATATATTATTAAAAAACATCAAATTCTTAATATTGTCATCAAGAGTTGACTTATTATGATGTTTATGATTTTTTAGAGAATGGCTGTTAGGATTTAGCTTTAGCTAGTTGCTGTCATCCTCAATGGCCCCTTCAGTTCTTTCTATGAGCTTTTTATAAACTCCATGTCCTAGTTCTCTAAATTTGATAATGTCTCCCCTCCCAACAACTTCAATGATGGAAAATCTTGAGCTCACCTTCTCGTGTCTCTCACTTCCTTATAGTGTCGTTCTGTTTCTATGGATCTCAGTCTATTCTCCTAGCATGTGGTGATTGTAAGGGGTAGTGCCATCAATGCCACATGGTTCACGAAGCCTCGACGCCATCCACTATCATTGCATGAGATGTTGTAAAACAATAGACATTTTACAATGAACATGGACTTGAATAAAAATTTAATGGTGTTTGACGAAACTTGCAGGGCTTCATCAATTGATCTTATATACTTGGAATCCAGAAACTCAGAAGTAAGTTTACACTTACCCCTATGCAAAAGGCTTCTTCATTATAGTCGATAGAAATTGGATTCAACTTAGGGACTTGATTCTGGGGTAAATCTAGCCTCTACATAAGCCCTAGGTCCAACCTGTGACCCTCCATCGAATTCCCTCTATGCAACTCATTTGGATCAGTTTTCCAAAACAAATTTTTGGGTAATGACTCATGTAATGACATCAACAGTGCATTATGAAAAATCAATTTCAAAAGTGAGTAGACAAAGCACTGCTGCACTACTACATATGTTTGCTTGTGTAGACATGGAATGCAACAAAGGTTTTTTTTAAGCAGAAATTAAGCTAGTAGTCAAAGAATACACTTGGACCTAGAAGCTGCGTTATAAACAAATTATTTTTCCTTGTAGAGCATGTTTTGAAATAGCGCATATTGCCACCCACTATGACAATACCACCAAGGTTGGATGGCAATAGAAATTTCCTTGAAAACATACTTGGTTCGATGCAATAATGGAACTACATCATCTAATTAATGAAAAGTACATCATCTAATTAGTAAGGGCCCTCTATGGCTCACTTAGCCCTCTACCTTTCAAGCTAGTAGGTGCTCCCTTTAGTTCAGACACTTGCTAGAAATACAAGAATATTTCCCCTTACCCTAAGTATGAAAGCTACAATCCCCTTCAATGAAGACAACAAAATCATATCCCCCCAGAAAACATACAGCCTTCACAAATCACTAGCCTAGACTCGAGTGTGCTAGGAATATCAAGGAAAGGTAGAAAGGAAGAAGAACGAATTTTGCGAATCTTGGAACCCATTTTCAATCCCTCTAGACAAAAAGAATACTGAACAAGATCAAGCAACAAAACCAATCACACCAATTCAAAATCCACCAGTTTAACATCGAAAGAAGGAATGTAGAATAATAATTAAGAAAATATCATGCCTACGATCCCAATAGTAGATAATGACAAGAAACTACGACTGAAACTTATTCTAGTCCTCCATTGTTTCCATCTTATATGCTTGGTTCATTTGTATTTATCCATGTAATTTAAGGTTAAATAGAACTATTCCAAAAAATGAAAAACCTAGGATTTGATAATGTTCCATTTTCTTTCCAATTTGTAGGTCATTACACCAATTATAAATCTATGATCACAACTTTTTAAATTCAAAATCTAACCATTATTGTAAAAATAAATAAAATATATCATTAAAAATCAAAATAAAATAAACATCATTACATATTTATTAAATTAATTAATATATAAAAACATTATATATATACCTATAAAACCATTCTATCAACATATAAACACAATTATGAATATTAAAAAATGATACTTCCATTGATTCATTTTCATCATTCCTTGAGTATTGCCTTCCATCCAAAAACAAGCGACTAAAAAGTAAAAATATATTTCATATGATTTTGACATATATATAATTTTTTAAACTTTGTTTATTATATTAATTATTAATTTTTAATTGTTATGGCATTTAGCATATTTTTAAATTATAAAAGAATTATGTTTAATAGTGTTATGTTTGCTAGTGAGTTTCACAATTGATAACAAAGGTTGTGAATAAGAATTGATAACATGCATAATTAACATGGGCAATATAAATCACCATGAATGGACATCATTTTTATGTGAATTTTGTAATGTCTTGTAATTTAATGCAAAGCCTCTCACATTTCCACAAGAAAGTGATTTAAAAACAAAACTTTCAAATAAACATCAATAACATTTACTCAAATTCATTTACAAGACCAGAATCTTGATTGTTATCATTAACTAAATATCAATAAATGTAAATGGCTCTAAGACAAACCAAAAGAATTAAGAAATCTAACACATAATACCACTATAATAATTACAAAATAATTTTCAAAACATATTTTAATGATTACAAAATATGTTCCAATAATTTTCAAAATAATTACAACTTCCATTGCATGTATTCTTATTCTATTCCCACTTGTTATTTAATAATGTTCATGTCCAAAACAGGTTCATGTTCAATAAATAATGCATTGTTAACAAGCAACAATTGCTAATGCAATGTCGGGGACATTGCCACCTCATCGTGGCTCTTGTTATTATGAGTGTTTCTATCTCGATAATAAATTTATGTATTACCTAAGTCATATACGGTTTAAATTGAATTATAGGTTAGCTCATTAGGTAAGACACCTCTTTTAATTTTTACTAATTAACTAAAAAAGAAATTTATAAAATATAATTATAAATAATGATAATAATTGATAAATTTATTTTATTTTATTTTTAATTATATATGAAATCTATGGTGTGATTCCTTGGTCTCTTCCATCTCTACCATTTATCTGTCAACTCATAAACATGATTAGCCACGTGTCTCATATGTCCATGCAAGCAGAGCTTAAAGGGTCCATAGAACCATTTAATCCTAGTAGCAATGGTAATAGGGTTGCAAGTAAACTATGGCGGGTATTAGGAGAGCAAATATTGTGAACATAATGCTAGCAATTTCTCTAAATATAGATGTCTGATAGAAGTGAGAAGATTGATGGTTGGTATAGGGAGATATCTAAAAATTCGACGATTTGGAATGGACAGTCATTTTTAGTTAAAATTCGGTTTGTTTTTTTTAAATGTAAAATCAAAATTTAGATGTGTTCTATCATGATTTTGATGGTAGAAATGGATTCAGCGCCCTCAAAAACCCTTAAGACACTCAAAATTCTAAAATTTGATAGTTGTAACTTGGATTTTGAAAAATTACGGCTAGATTTTTTCAAAATCATCACTGAAAAATTCATTAATTCCGACTCAAATCATCAAATTTTTAGACTACACCAATTGCAAAGTAATGAATTTATAATTACATTGCTAAATATTCATATGATCGATAAGTGCAACATAATCAAATTACATGCTTACTAACTGTGATGTCACATATTTAGTGGTCAATATAAAAATACATAGATAAAGACACAAATGGGTAGTTCTTTGAGCATTGCAATGACCTGAAATCAATGCTCAAGGGTAAATAAGAGTGATCTCAAACATAAGGATTATCATAAGGATTATCGTCTTTTAAATTCTAATCAAAGCGATCTCAAACATAAGGATTATTGTCTTTTAAATTCTAATCAACATTGCATTGCAAACAAACCTTAATAGGTAAGGTTGTGGTGAGTTTTTTTGTACACGTGCCAATGCTTGAATTAAAGTAATATGATCATGCTTATTTAAAACTCTAGCATTGCCATGGATTCCACTATATTACTTGATCCCTATATTCATGGAAAAAAAAACATGACCCCGTCTCTCTTCTTGCTTTCCACCGAAGAAAATGAAGTTGATTATGAAAAAAAACTTAAAAGACATGCTACCAACTTCTAATAGGTGATAATATTTTAGAGGTAAAGGTTCTTTGTGATGCATCAAAGAGAGCCCTTCCCACACCCACAATTTAAAGTGTCAAAGTGCAATAAAAGAAAGTCTCTAGATTTGATAAAACTTTGTAATATTAATCTATGATATATAATACATTATAATAATAAAACACAGTTAATTCGGTTGTAGCTAAATTAGCCAAGCTTATGGGTCTTTATAGTTTCTCACTAATTCACAACTTTTTTCTATGAGAGATATAAGCATGTTGGTGTTGTATTTAGTCAGTTTTGATAACATGACAAAAAGACAGACTACACATAGTAGCTTTGTAATAGGTTGGTGCAATAACGAATAGTTAATGCACTCCCATAATGTATTGTATCAAATGGTTCTACAATATGTTAGTCAAGCAATAGTTAAGGATAGTTAATGACTGATAAAAATCATATTTTCTATATATAAGGAAAGAGGTAGTTGGGAAGAAACGTTGTTGATGTTGTTGTAATGGTGTTTGGGATTGTTGTTGTCATTAGGGTTATTGTAATTCTAATGGAAGTTGTAGGTATGAGAGAATAGAGTAAACTGTAAGAAATTCTCGAAGAGATGAATGTATGGCGGCCTCTGTGAAATAAATATATTGGGTTGATGGCATGTGTTCCCAATTGTGTTTAAGATTTCTTGTGTGTTGAATGTAGATTGGTTGTGAGTAAATGATGTTAGACTCATGTTTCCACCTTCATGAAATTCCAAACTATATTTTGTTCCACTAATTCTTTCGAGAGTCTTGGTTGATACCTTATTCACTCACTGAATATTGAACATGTCGATTCTCATGAGGTTATTGTTGGTCCAGTGTTTTGAGCCTCAGATCTAAAATTGTGCCAACAAATGATTCCATTGTCGGGATAGAAAAGAGTTAGGTATTTTAAGAAGAGATAAAGACCCGATGTGGAAACCATTGAAGATGGAGATACAAGACTGGTTATAAATGAAAAGAGGAGGATTTTATGCAGTAGGAAACCAAGAACCTGCAAATTGACCCCCAAATATGGAAGAAAAAATACATTTGTTGGAATCAGTTTAATACTAAGAGGGGGGGTGAATCAGTGTTAGTCAGGGTATTTTTTAAGGATTCTAATATTATATTTAAGTATAGTATTCTAGGTGATTATTTTGGATTGAAAAAAACATACATACAGATAGGTAGGCAAATATTAAATATGAAACCTACAATTTACTACTGAAACATGTAAATTTTGGCAAATATTATGATAAAAAAAACATATTTTATGTAAATATAGGCGATATTAGAGACTAAAAATGACCAAATAGAGAATTTATTTTTGAAAAAAAGCCCGAAAAATGGCCAATTGGCAAAATTTCGCCCCTAAAAATTACCTTGGTGTTAGTGCAGTTATCCACAGTTTTTACCTTCTTTAAAAAATTGGTCTTTAACTTAATCGTGATCTTTAATTATGCATCCAACATAAATAAAGCATTCATCCACATATGCACCCAGACAAAGAACACAGAATACACAGGATTTTGACGTGGAAACCCAAATGGGAGAAAACCACGAAATGCTCTTTTGTAATGAAAAGAATACATTCAAGGAAGCATCGACTTCCTATGTTTACCAGAACCAACTGGAAGAAGGCACCGACCCCCTGGTTTTACAGCCACCGACCTGAAGGAAGCATCAACTCCCTGTATTCTCCAACACCAATTGGAAGGAGGCTACAACCTCCTGCTCCTTGCCCTGTCCTGTTGCTTAGATATCCAAAATAATACTATGTCTTACTGATCTTTCAACTCACGCACAATTCTGATCTTTTGTATTTCATTTTGTTGTGTGCCACCTTCGTATGCAAACTATTCACTGTCATTGTGTTGCATACATCACTTGAATTCTCATTTCACTCAATTCTTCACTCCTGTCGATGACTAGTGTCACGTACTGTGTGCTTCTGATCCTGCACTATGCGCCGGGGTTCACTCTGTCTTACTGATACTGCGCAACTGCACTAATATGTGCTTTCAATTGATAGTTTGTTGTTTTGAGATTATGCATCAATATTAGATGAAACTATGTACTAACTTGGATGCGTCTGTTCTATTTAAGTGCCACATTCCTTTAGATAATCTATGACATACTGTGCATCTTATGATTCGTCCTTTCAGTTTAACGCACTTTCCTCAGATCATCCTCGTCATGACGTGCCTACAAGATTCTGTTTTTGTTCTATCGTTGCGCATTTGATGGACTTATTTACTTCGCACACTTCAATTCAATCATCCATGCATCAACCAAACTTCTATGCATATTCTGATATACCTCGGTTCTGTCTCTGCGCTTCTCTCTTACATCATATGTGACTATCTACGTGTTTCCAACAATACTATCATTCAGTCCTCATGCACTTGCTCATGCTTATATGATTTTACCTTTCAGTATTTTCCCATTCATCACATATTTACAGCATCATTATGTGCACCATCAATAAATCATTTTGCTCCATGTCTGCACTCCGATCCCCGCTAGATCATGTTGTTCTATCCTCGAGCCCTTGATGCCCTAGAAAATAAATATGTATTTTCTACTTGAATCTTTTATGATCTCGCCATCAATCTTACTTCAAATATCCAACTTGCATCTCTATTTATACATGTCTTGCATGGATTGTATGTCCGCAAGTTGGTTGTGGCATCCCTTCTTCCTTTCTTCATGGATTATGCTTATGCCACATGTCATTATCTGTGATGCAGATGTTTCATCCTTTGTGGGTCTTGCGCATTCATGGTCCATGACTTAGTGGGACTTACACCTTAGTGATGTATTCTTGCGCTCATGATGTACCATTTCTTTGTGGAATGTGCACATCCTTGCTCATCGACTTGGTGGATCGTCGACACTTGCAGTACCATCTATTGTGGGTATTGCACACCTGATGTATTAATTCTTTACGGAATCCATGCATCCATTATCTTCAACATAGTGGGGATTTTACCCTTGTAGTATCATCACGTGTGGGACTTGCGTAGTTTTTGAGTCTTTAGCTATGGAATTTGTGTATATACTAACTTCAACTATTGCACCCTTCTTGGAACTTGTGCGTGTTACACTAACTGAAAGCATCTTCTGATTGGCACGAATTGCACACTTTCAGGATTGTTCAACCATAAGCCATTACTTGTTGCTTGCGCACTACTGATCTTTGACCATACAATGTTTTATGCTTGCTTGTGCATTCCATAATATTCTATTGACATACATGCACACTTGTATCTTTGTCCATCCAATTCTTTGGTTTCTTCCTTGAGAGAGTATGACTTGGTGGACTTGATATCTGTGCAGGTACCACATGTAGTAGGATACATTACTTAAGTACTTCCTTGAATTGGACTTGCATGATGTATCCTTGCTTATGTACTTCTTCATACTGGATCTATATAATGTATCTTCCTTATCTGCTTCTTTATATTGGTCATGCATGATGTATCCTTGGACACACATCTTCAGACTGGATGAAACTTCTAGATATACTTCTTCATACTGGAATCCAAATCCTTCATCTATATAGCACATATACTTCTTCAAAGTGGCTTCCATATACTTCTTCAAGCTGCTATAGGAATAATATATCCACTTTGACTTCAGTCGACATCAATGACTCAAACTAAATCAATTGACATCCTCTTTGACATTAGTTGACATCAATGAAAACCATTTTCAACAATATCCCCCTTTGGCATTGACATCAACACCATATGAATTTGTGTATAATCTTCATGAACTCTATGCTTCATCTGTACTTGTCGCAGTTCTCCCCATGTGTATATTCTCCCCCTAAGTTCTTTGGGATTTTGACTTATACACATATTGATGTCAGTACTTCTTCTAGTTTTTGTTACTTTTGCACAAACGATTGATCTACTTCACACTATTTCACGTATGTTTCATCTGCATGTTGTTTCATCATACTTTTATTGTGTGTTTTTTCTACCGTTATGCTCTTTCACAACTTCTCATGCATCATTTTTTCAGCTACTTTAGTTCTTCTCAGCTTCATGCATCTTCTTCCCCTTTGACATCAATGTAAAAGAGGTGCCATTACTCATGCAAAATCAAGCATGTTGCAGATGGCAGCATTGAGAAGTACAAAGCTCGGTTTGTGGCACGAGGGTTCTCACAGGTAGAGGGAGTTCATTACTATGAGACCTTTTGCACCGGTTTTTATATTTTCTTCGATTAGAGCTGTGATCTCCATTGTTGCAGAGATGGGTTGGTTGAGGATTCATCAAATGGATGTGAAAACTGATTTTCTAAATGGTTTTCTACAGGAGGAGGTATATCTGGAGTAGCCTCAGGGATTTGAGATTCATGGAAGATTCTCTCATGTGTGTAGGCTGAAAAAGGCCTTGTATGGTATGAAGCAAGCCCCTCGGGCTTGGTACTCGAGGATTGATTCATATTTGCTTTCGATTGGGTTTCAGAAGAGTGAGTCTGATCCCAACCTATACTTCATCATGGTTGGGAGTGATCCGCTCATTCTTACACTATATGTTGATGATTTGATCATTGCAGGATCAGAGCACCTGATTGAAGCATGTAAGAAGGATCTTGCTTCATAGTTTGAGATGACAGACCTTGAGCTGATGAATTACTATTTAGGGATGGATATTTGGTAGGAGGATGGACATGTTTTCCTGGGTCAAGGAAAATATGTTGCAGATGTTCTGAAGATATTTCAGATGGAGGAGTACAGACCCATGTCCACACCCATGACCACCAACTGGACGAAGCTTCATGCTTCTAAGGGAGAGTCGGTGTATCCTAATTTGTATCGTCAGCTTCTAGGTTCGTTGTTGTATTTGATCAACACCAGACCATATTTGAGTTTTGTGGTAAACACTCTCGGTCAGTTCATGGTGGTTCCTAGGAGAGTGCATTGGACTACCACAAAACACATATTGAGATATCTTGCAGGGACAGTAGATTATGGTTTGGACTATAGGAGGCATGATGGAGTGGGCTTGGTTTATTTCACGGATTTAGATTGGCCAGGCTTTGTTTTGGACCGGAAGACCACTTCTGGTTGTTGCTTCAGTTTGGGCTCGGAAATTGTGTCGTGGTTCAGTCGGAAGAAAAAATCTGTTGCTTTGATTTATGTTGAGGTTGAGTACATGGAAGCCAGTTAGGCTAGTTGTGAAGATTTGTGGCTTTGCAAGTTGATGGTAGATTTAATTGTTAAGGAGTTGATACCTATAGTTATACATTGTAACAGTTAGAGTTGCATCAGGCTCTCTGAAAATACGATATTTCATGACAGGTCAAAGCATATTGAGATCAGATATCATTTCATCGGGGATTATGTTCAGAGAGGAGTTGTTGATTTGCAATACATTTCTACTGATGAGCATGTGGCATACATTCTCACAAAGTATTTGGGTAGAGGTAAGCATGTTTACTTCAGAGACAAGTTGGGAGTGGTGAAGAACACCTTCCTCGTTAAGAGGGAGTGTTGAAATGTTACCAAGGAAGTGTTTTTCACCTTGTGTTGCCTTGGGTTGGACAAGAACACTTTAAAAGTGTGACCCTTGGTGACTTTTAATAAAGTGTGAAGTACTTTATTTTTTATAAAGTCACTTTATTAAATTTTTAAGTCATGGTTTATTTTCTAAAGTTCATTTAAGTGATAAATTCAAGTGAGTGATTAATTAAAAGGTCATCACATAATTAAATGATATATGTGCACTAAATGTCATTTAATTATTATTTAATGAGCATTTATTGAGAGCCTATGAGCTAATCTAATCTTGGCCATTGGATGAAGAGGGAGAAGTTACCATGAATAAAAAGGCTAGGGGAAGGCAAACCTAATTCATTAATCACATTTCCAAGAGAGAAGTTTTGGAGAGAGTAAGAGAGAAAGAGAAGAAGAACCTAGGGCTTGAAGAGATTTCTTCCCAAGGAGAGAAAGAGAGATTTTATGCACAAATTTCAAGGAGAAGGAGGAAGGCACAAATTCCAAAGTGAAGACATGAAAACTGAGGGATTTTAATGTTGTTTTAAATTCTGCACAGAAATCGAGATTCATACAGTGAACAGTAAATTTTGTATGGTGAACAATGCGGTCCGTACAGTTCCGTAGAGGCACGATTTTCAAGGCAATTCCATACATTGAACAATGATGTATGTACAATGAATAGTGTCATCAGTACAGTTCCATACATGCACGTTTTTCGAGGTAATTATGTACAGTGGACAGTGATGTCCATACAATGAACAGTGACGTATGTACAGTTTTGTACATGCACATTTTTTGAGGCAGTACAGCAGCATTTAATGCAGCTGTCAGGCATGAATTTCGAGAAGAAATTCTGAAAATTTCAACAGATTGTACAATGACAGTTAGGCACATTTTTCGAGAAGAAAATTGGTTGAGATAAGTACTGATGTTTGGTTTTGTAATTTTGTCTCTGAAAATAAAAATTCTCTCTGCACAAGTTTTCCCTTAGGGGTTTTATCTTGGACCAATTTGGTCAAAAATACTGAATCATTTTTAATGTGTGCATGGCTGTTATAATTTTCTAAGTTTGAAAAGATAGACTGAAAAATAATTTTATGAGTTATTTAATTGAAAAGAACTTCATGTGTTTCAAGAAAAACAATTTTATTTGAGAAAAATATGTAATATACCTAATAGTGTATATTACTATTATTAATTAGTATTTAGGTCAATTAGGCTAAGAATCGCCTTCTTATTAAAAGGAGATGACCTTTCACATATTTCTTACTATAAATTGTCATTTATCTCATTGTAAAAGATATCATTCAATTATACAAAATATATATATATATATATATATTAAGATAATCATGTAAGCCTGGTAGCTTACAGGTGGTATCAAAGCTTTAGGCTTTTGCTCACACTCAAGCTCTGGGCATTCATCCTCGACATCTTCATTCCTCTCACTCTCCATTTCCTTTTCTACTCATCCCCCATCTCCATTTCTCTCCATGCTTCGCTCATCTCCCTCATGCTCCACCGTGTTCCTCTCCTCAGTGCTCCTCACACCATCTCCCTCACGCTCCATCTACACATCCCTCACACAGCTCGCCCACCCCTCTAGCTTCATCGCTCCACTCCCTCATGCTCCACGCGCCCAGCAATATTTCTCCCATCACATCTCGCGGTCTCCAACTCCCCCGCCACCCCCATGTTGTTTCCTTCTTCACGACTCTTCCTCTCCCCGCGCAGCTCCCTCCAGGATCTGCCCTCCTCTCTCTGCGTACACGCTCAACCTACAACCATTCCATCCAACGCCAACATCCACACACCCCGTGTGCACCAGTTCCCACGCCTTTCCACCTGCGTGCACCGTCCCTCACACAGACCTTTCTCTCCACCGGTCTCGTGCTACCCTAAACCCCCACTTGCGCCACTCCTCATATCTCTCAGCTCCACTTCCACCTGCGACCTCACTCCAACACGTCTTCCATTTCCACGCCCAAGCTCACTCCAGCCTATGTCCCTCCTCCCTCTAGCCTACGCTCCCCATCCTCACACTCCCTCCATCACTCCACTCCTGCTCCCCTTCGCCCAACACACCCCCCTTCGGGCCACTCAGCGTCCAAGCTGCCATCATCTACAACTCCATGCTCATGCTCCCGCTCCCGCTCCCGCCACCATTCTGCCTCCATCTCCACACTCTGATCCCTCACGCACTCTCCATTTCATTCCCTCTCTACTTAGACTCACACTCCTCCGATTTCTTCCATTTCGGATCCTTAAACCCTAATTCCTAGATCAAAAAATATAATATTATAATATAATTATTATAGTATTCCAAAAAAAATTATAATATTATTATTATTATTATAAATAATAATAATTATTATAAATTTCAAATTTAATATATATATATATATAGTTTGAACAAATTATTAATTCATTGCTATTAATAATTATTATTTTTCCAAAAAACCAAAAGGAAAAAAAAATCAAATTTTTTTCAAGAATTCAAGTCAAAGCTAGAGTCATTATGTTCCCATCATTTAGTGAAATCATGTATGGCCAAAAGTCCAGAATAAGTATCGAATCTAAACTCGACAAAATTGAAAAGAGATGGCTTATGAAAGAGGAAGCGTACACCAAATTGAAAATGATCGTATTGGAAATACAAGAAGAAATCACCAAGAAGAAAGGAAAGGAAGAAGCTCTTGCGACTCCCAATTTCTCAGGTCAAGTACAGTTGGGAACTGCATCTGTAGTCACAACAGAAGAAGTGACTACAACCATAATGGAAGAAACATTAAATGATATTGATCAGTTAAAGGGAGAAGAATTAGCTACGCCATCTGAATCCTCAAGCAAGGAAAAACATAAAGCAACATTGAATGATATTGATCAAGTACAGCTCAAGACTGCTTTGACAGCTATGACAGAACAAGGTACTACAATGAATCCTAAATATTTAAGTAGGGAAGAGTCTGAAGTTGCTACTATAACCAGAAAGGAAGGGACTCCTGAGTTCTCAAATCAAATAGAGCTAAAAAATGCATATGCACTCACAACAAAAGAAGGGATTACGACCATAAAGGAAGAAGCTATTGCAACTCCCGAGTTCTAAAGTCAAGTAGAGTTGGAAACTGCATATGCACTCTCAATAGAATAAGAAACTATGACTCCTAGTTTCCCAAGTAAAGAGGAACATGGTACTATGACGACCCCTAAATATTCAAGTATGGAAGAGTCCAAAGTTGCTACTACAATCAGAAAGGAAGGGAAGCCACGCCGACCGCCTCCTTATATTCCTCCGCACAAAAGATCCAAGCCACCAAACTCCTAGAGGGATAACAAAAGACATCCAACTACAAACCTCAAAATGCAATACTTAGTAAAAAATATGCACATCTTCTAGAAATTCGTTGCGGTTTCTTACAAGGTAGGGAAGTAAGTCGCATTAATGTACTAGTTGAAAAGTCTATAGAGATGTCCAATGGTACTCAAGGAAAAACCAAAGACCATGTCGGGATTCCCATTCAAATAAAAGTACATGATAGGGAAGACGATGAAACAAAAGCTGTAGAGGACAAGGATATGAAAGATCAAGATGATATTGACAATCACAATGTCAATATCAATTGTAAAGAAAATGACGATGTCCTAGAAGTCAATGAAGTCAATAAAGTCAATGTTAACAACAATTATGAGATAATTGATGTTGTAGAAGAATGCAAAGATGAAAATAAAAGTGTTAAAGATGTCCTTAATCATGATAACGTAGAAGAACAAAACCCACAATATGTTGCAACAAATGAAGAGATGAACATTCTACCAGTAGTTGCAACTCAAGATCTTCTAGAATTTCAATATCAAAAGGCTCCCAGGGAACAACTAAAGAAAATTTTGTCAAACAAGGAAGTAAGTACATTATTAGTAGTTGCTACTATAGATAAGAAAACCATATCAAAGCATGCAGGAATATCATAAATCTACATCAAATTAGAAGATAAAAAAAACACCATCAGATTAAAAGCTCAGAAGAATAATCGATATCACCCCCACCAAAATTAGAACTGATAGCTTCCACAAGTCAACCACAAGAAGGAGAATCTTTAATAAAACAGAGAAGTACACCTTAAACATAGAATCACTCATAGTGCAGACTATTGTTATTACTCTCCAAACAAACATAGAAGTTCAACAATTATTGTACCATGACCTCAGAAAGAAGTTGAGCAAACTGCATTCATCCCTATAGTTAGCGTAACCATTAGAAGCAATTCGTTCACCCAACTTCCCAAGCACCAGTATGAAACCAAGTTCAAGCACCCTAGATCCAAGTTCTGGACGGTGTATACCACACACAAAATAATGGAAGGTTGTGACTTGATCCACTTGTGGTGACAACTCATGAATCCACCAGTTCCACTTCAGATGCAAAGACACTTTTGTTAATGGAGCTTGATTTGTCATAGATTTCCTCCCAACAAATCCATAATTATATGGTGACCATTATGGATGAGTTGGTTGATTTTCATCAATGTCTTGGCTCGGTCTATTTATAAGTGAAGTGACACCACTCCAAAGCGGTTGCTTCCCATGCTTCGTTGGCTAGCACAGTAGATGATCTTTACATATGTGTTCCTATTGATGAAACAAAAGGGTTAGACAACATATCGACATAAACTAGGTTGATAAGGTACAATCCATCGTTCAAACATTGAAGATGAAAAATGAGGAGTTACAACAAAAATTGAAGACAATACTAACACCAAAACAATTGGAGTTGGAGCAACAAATTGAAATAGTAGAGGCCTTGTCACAAAAAGCGATATCTAGGAAAATGTACTTTCCAATCTCATTGACTCCAATTTTCTCGTATGGATGCACCTTTACTATGTTCCAGAGATATTTGAGACATATGATAAAATTAAAGCATAGGAGGACTAGATTCGAACAAATAAGTGACCTTTATTCACTCATCTGATGTTTGTGGGCACATAAGCTATGACAGAAATTTCTACCCTCACTCGAAAAATTGCCTCGACAAGGACAAAACATCATAATTTATCCATTGGAGTGATTACCCTACAGGATTAGGCCGAGAAAAATTATTTGATCTCCATCAATATTCAGACTAAGACTGCTAAATCCATAGAATTGAGTGAGTCATGAAACCTCATCCCGAGTCAGCTACTAAAGAGAAGTTTTCCAAGTTCATCCATGACTTCGAAATGTTGCTTCAATCCTTTATAGAATTGGACACTCAATTTCATACTTTTGTTGGATAGTTGCAGAAGGATCTCCCAATCGTTCAACGGATTTTACCCAAATGAATTTCGTTGGCTTGAGGGTGAGCCAAACATAGTGTCGATGGCTTGTTGGCACTGTCGCTAGTCGATTTTGTTCATCTGACAAAAAGGTAGACCACGGGAAGTAGTTATTACACTCATAATGTATTGTGTTGAATGGCACAATAATATTTTAGGTAAGCAATAGTCAAGGACAATTAATGACTAATAATTGTCATATATTCTATATATAAAGAAAGAGTTAGTTGGGAATAAAGGTTTTTGTTGTTGTAATAGCTATTAAAATTTTTATTGTCATTAGGGTCATTGTAATTCTGATGGAAGTTGAAGGGGTGAGGGTGTTGGCATATGATAAATCTTGGTGTGATGGAAGTTTCAAAAGGACCGAAAAAAATTGTGAACAAAGGAAATCAGGGAAAAATTCCTAAATATAGTTGAATGCATAGATAAAATGACTAAAGTTTAGCCGAAGCACTAAAATTAGAAGACTGAGCAATAGAAGGTTATCAAACCTTGTTGAAGGGGTGACTAAATTGATGGATAGGTTAAAAAGGCTAGCGGATTTCCAAATGCAATTTTGGCGAAAAGGAATGTGTATCAACGGTGGTAAATGATTGCATGAAATCAATGGTAGATGGCAACTGAGGTGAAGGCGGAAAGGAGTAAAATAATACACAAGTTCCAAATCCGATCAACGATTGCAATTTAAAGGGGAATCAAATCGATTGTCAGAGGGTCATTCTGGAACTGGAAGTAGCATGGACAAGGAGAGGGGTGAGCCGCAGCGGAAAAAATATCGCCCACCACGTGTCGGGAAGCAAAGCATTCTGCGACGTGAAAGGTGGTTTGGGAAAAAAGTTGTTGAACATCTCGGAACCGCTTAGGTGAAAAAAGGTGATGGGATCGATGGTAGAGGTATATTCATGTGCCAAAATCAACGGTTTTGATCTTGTCGTTGATCATCAAAGAATTTTATAAAGGCGAAAGTGGTCACGGGAATGGAATCATTCTGTTTTCCGATACCTGGAAGAAGAAAGTGTCTACAACAACGAGGTGTATACGGAAACGGGAAGAAAGAATAAAATACATTATCCAGATGCCATTTTCGAGGTAGGTGTAATGTCCCCATTCAAATAATTGCATAGCAAGACAATCCCATCAATCCTACTAGTTCCCTAGGTTGGATGGATACATTTGGAATTTTAATAAGGGAGCTAATAAATGATGTTTAGACATTAGAATAGTTCAAGTATTTAATAAAGAGGTTGAATAAAGAAATTCAAGAGAAATTCTAGGTGGCAATTGGTTTTGAAGACATATGGAGGATGTGGGACCCACAATAGCTTGATTTTTCAATGCCACATGGCATCTCTCTCTTGCCATTTCGAATCCATGAGAAGGAAAAAATTCTTGGATGAGTTGGTAGGCTCATACACATGGAATTTAGCATCATAGGTCGAATTTGGATGGAATGGTAACCTCCATGGAAGAGGAAGAGTCAAACTAGAAGTTTGTGGACACGTGGGCTAGATTCCCTAGCTCCTATGACAACAATGATGAAGAATCTATGAAACCTAGGAAAAATGTCAGACCCGATTGCTGAAATATGACCAATATGACATGTCAATCCCAAAAATAGGCTCCAAGGTGGCACTAATGGGAGTTGAAGAATCCAAAGAGACTCCTACTCGAATTGGGAGAAGGTGGAAGGTTGGGAACTTGGGAGACAAGTGGCATAATGTGGAATCTTTCCTAATTGGAAACCTCTAGAAGATAATGGGAGGAATTCGAACCATAGGAGGCTAATTTTTGTTATAAAATACATGAATCAAGCATGATAAGAGCTTTTGAACATTTGAGAATTTGCATTTGTGAAGAGAGAGAGCTAGTGGAAAACTAGTCTTCTTTCCTTAGCCAATTTCAAGGGTGAAAGATTCCCATCCTAGTTGGACCTGTGTGGAAAGGACATTTAGACCTTTCATGGAGATTTAATGGAGTCATAAGTTACAGGTGCAAGCTACAGGGCATCTAGTGGACACTTCAGGATCATCTTGTTCCTTCATTTATTCCAAGTTTTCTCATCATATTCTTGATCTGTGGGTTGAGGCGCACTTGGTGAGCTATTGTTCTCTTTGGGGGAGATTCCATTGCCCCGTTATTTTTTAATATTATATAAATTATCTGTATTTACTTTCATGAAGAGTCTCAGGTAGAGAGCACAAGTGGATTCATGTAAATCTGATTATTAATGAGAAAATGGTGCCATTTCCCCACTATCTTGATGTATGACAATGAAATGTTCTTATCTTTGAATGAATGAGTGAGCCATGGATATTAAACTAATATATGGATTGTTAATGATGCATTCTAAGAGTTTCATGTTCATTATATAAGCATTTGAATTCATTTTTTGAAGTTTCATAGCATTTGGAGAAGATCGAGCCTCGTTTCCCCCAAGGTCGAGACTAGTTTGGTATCTGATTGAAGTGCATTGTAGAAGGGTTTATGAACTGAATGGAGATTCCCCTGAGACAACATTGAATTTCCATTTAATTCCCCTGACTCTTATATTAAATTATAAATGGTTGAGTTGCATTTGGAGATCCAATTTCATCACACACCCTAGGGGGATTTGAACCAACAATTGCTAAGTAAAAATCCCTATCTTGACCAAATTTGAAAGAGGAGTTGCAGAAGTCATATGAACACTCCATAGCATCCATAAAAATTTTAAATATTTCTTAATATCATCCAAGTACCTTCTGTAGTAATTTGGAATCCTTTGGAGAGTCATATTCAGCATTTACCCTAGGGGGGATTTGAACCTCAAATTGTTAGTAAAATCCCATACTTTGGATAGAATATTAAAGGGGTTTGCAGAGGTATTGTGGTGGTCCTATATCATCCCTAAACATCATAATAAAGTCCTAATATCATTCATATACCTTCTCAAAATATTTGGGAGCATTTGGAGCAATTTGGAGACCTAGACATCAAAACTAGTCAAAGGTCGAACTAGGGAAAAAAGTTGGAAATTTCACTAATTTAATAAATTTCAAAAAAGGGACATTACAAGTGGTATCAGAGCATGGTATTGGAACGTTATGGTCATGAAAAGGATCCAAATAAATAATCCACCACCCTTAGAACCTAAAGTTGAAGAGGTTTTTGTTGAAGAGGAAATAATAGGAGAAGAAGAGTGCATTGTTGAAACCATGCCTAAGGAAGGAAAAGAAACCTCAGAAAATAAAGAGGAATTTGTTGCAGCCATAAAACAATTTTTTTATGAACTTTAAATGGGTGTGAGAGACATAAGCAAATAGATTATGAAAGGATTTGAATTGATGGCTAGCCAACTTGGAAGCAAAGGGGTAATAGGAGGTAGCAGTAGTTCACAATCAGAAGAAAGGAAGACAAAGGGTGAGCATATATTTTCAAGCACTGAACCCCATAATAGACCTAATGAATTTCAGAGCACACCAAGTTCTACTAAACCTAAATTTATTGTTCCCAAAGAAGAGTCTAACACTCAATTTGACCTTGATACAATGGTGAAAGAATGGGAGAAATTGGATGAAGATTGTAAGAAAATTCTATCATGTGATCAGTACTTTACTATTGCAAACAAAATCAAAAAGAAGGAAGATAATAGGGCTCTATTCTAAAAAAAAGAATTAAATTGTGCTATTGTTAAAATGCCACTTCCCACTTTTGATGGTTCCTCTCAAAGTTCTGCTAACACTTGGGTGCAAAAACTAGATGTGTATTTTCAGCTAAACCCTATGGTGGAAGATGATGCATTAAAAATGGCTATTTTGCATTTAGAAGGAGATGCCAATGAATGGTGGTTCCATGGTCTAGAAAATTTGGGACATGATCAGGCTAAAAACTATGGAGAATTTTTTGACAGGGTATTGGAGATATTTGAGGAAAAAGATTCAAAATTGCCTTTCAAGGAACTAGCCCAATTGAATCAAGTTGGAACTCCTGCTGAGTATATGATGGAATTTATAAATTATCAGTCAAGGTGGCTGATAATGAATCCAGCTTGGGATTCGAAACGTCGACGACAACAAAAATGTTGACCATGGATTATCCAAAATCCCATCCTAATATTAGTATTGTTTTTTACTAAAGGTTTCGCTAAACCCTTAAAAGGTTTAGTTAAGGCCCACAAACCCAATTCACTAAAGGATGCTATAAGTTTGACAAGGGATTTACAAAATGTACTACCTGGGACAAGGTTTCCTCCCAAGCCCAACTTACCTCACCAATTTATATCTGAAAAGAATCCATGGCAAGAAGATGAAGGTGGAAAGGATAAGGAAGAGTAACTAAGAAGGGAAGAGCTCAAAAGGAAAAAATTGTGTTACTCATGCTTCCAACCATGGGCACCAGGACATAAATGTGCTAAGGGAAAGGCCCAATTCATTGACATATTTTGTGATGATGGTTATGAAGGGGGCATGGAGGAAGAAGGACATACTTCATCCCAATAAGAGGGATATACTACAGCAGAAGAAGGGAAACAAGAGGGAAAACATCCTTCACCCACCAAAGTAAGAATAGAAGTACTTTCAGAAGTGCCTCGTTATCACACTATTCGATGCAAGGGTGTGGTACAAGGACAAAGAGATTCAGTTTTAGTAGATGGAGGAGCCAAACATAACTTCATTTATGCAGACATGGTGGAGAGAAGGAAGATACCTATTAAACCATTCGATGGCTTCACAGTTGTCATTCCCGGCCACAACACAATGGAGTGCAAAACATGGGTTCCACAGCTGCAAGCCACCATAGGTAACTATACTTTTGTTGATAGCTTTTATGTGGTTGATGTTGCTGATACTAGTGTGGTTTTGGGAGTGCAACGGTTGTACTCTATAGGGGATCATATAGTAAACTATCAAATCCCTGAGATGAAATTTCAAGATTCGAAAGGAATACTAAGGTTTGTGAGAGGGCAACACACCTATCCGAATCAAGTAGTTTCTTCCCACGGCATGAAACACTGGAATGGAAATGTTTTGGGATACATTCCTCATGGAAGGCCACCTGATAGGGGAGGAAAAATTTGCAGCATGATAAATTGAGATTGCTTGAGGGCAAGAAATCTTGGGTGGGGAGGAATGAAATGTCCCCATTCAAATAATTGCATAGCAAGACAATCCCATCAATCCTACCAGTTCCCTAGGTTGGATGGATACATTTGGAATTGTAATAAGGGAGATAATAAATGATGTTTAGACATTAGAATAGTTCAAGTATTTAATAATTAGGTTGAATAAATAAATTCAAGATAAATTCTAGGTGGCAATTGGTTTTGAAGACATATGGAGGATGTGGGACCCACGCTAGCTTGATTTTTCAATGCCACGTGGAATCTCTCTCTTTCCATTTAGAATCCATGAGAAGGAAAACATTCTTGGATGAGTTTGTAGGATCATACACATGGCATTTAGAATCATAGGTCGAATTTGGATGGAATGGTAACCTCCATGGAAGAGGAAGAGTGACACTAGAAGTTTGTGGACACTTGGGCTAGATTCCCTAGATCCTATGACAACAATGATGAAGAATCTATGACACCTATGAAAAATGTCAGACCTGGTTGCTGACAGATGACCAATATGACATTTCAGGCCCAAAAATAGGCTCCAATTTTGCACTCATTGGAGTTGAAGAAGCCAAAGAGACTCCTACTCGAATTGGGAGAAGGTGGAAGGTTGGGAACTTGGGAGACAAGTGGCATAATGTGGAATCTTTCCTAATTGGAAATATATAGAATCTAATGGGAGGAATTTGAACCATACGATGATAAGGTTGGTTATAAAATACATGAATCAAAGAGCTTTTGATCATTTGATAATTTGCATTTGTGAAGAGAGAGAGCTAGTGGAAAACTAGTCTTCTTGCCTTAGCCAATTCCGAGGGTGAAAGATTCCCATCCTAGTTGGTGTGTGGAAAGGCCATTCAGACCTTTCATGGAGGTTTAATGGATTCATAAGTTACATGTGCAATCTACAGGGAATCTAGTGGACACTTCAGGATCAGCGTGTTCCTTCATTTATTCCAAGTTTTCTCATCATATTCTTGCTCTGTGGGTTGAGGCGCACTTGGTGAGCTATTGTTCTCTTTGTGGGACCTTACATTGCCCCATTATTTTTTATTCTGATATAAATTCTCTGTATTTACTTTCATGAATATTCTTAGGTCGAGAGCACAATTGGAGTCATGTAAATCTGATTATTAATGAGAAAATGGTGCCATTTCCCCACTATCTTGATGTATGACAATGAAATGTTCTTATCTTTGAATGAATGAGTGAGCCATGGATATTAAACTGATGTATGGAATGTTAATGATTCATTCTAAGAGTTTCATGTTCATTATCTAAGCATTTGAAGTCATTTTTTGAAGTTTCATAGCATTTGGAGAAGATCGAGTCTCATTTCCCCCAATGTCGAGACTAGTTGTTTGGTATCTGATTGAAGTGCATTGTAGAAGGGTTTATGAACTGAATGGAGATTCCCCTGAGACAACATTGAATTTCCATTTAATTCCCTTGCCTCTTATATTAAATTATAAAGGGTTGAGTTGCATTTGGAGATCCAATTTCATCACACACCTTAGGGGGATTTGAACCAACAATTGCTAGTAAAAATCCCTATCTTGACCAAATTTGAAAGAGGAGTTGCAGAAGTCATATGAACACTCCATAGCATCCATAAAACTTTTAAATATGTATTAATATCATCCAAGTACCTTCTGTAGTAATTTGGAATCCTTTGGAGAGTCATATTCAACATTTACCCTAGGGGGGATTTGAACCTCAAATTGCTAGTAAAATCCCATACTTTGGCTAGAATATTAAAGGGGTTTGCAGAGTTATTTTGGTGGTCCTATATCATCCTTGAACATCATAATAAAGTCCTAATATCATTCATATACCTTCTCAGAATATTTGGGAGCATTTGGAGCAATTTGCAGACCTAGACATCAAACTAGTCAAAGGTCAAACCAGGGAAAAAAGTTGGAAATTTCACTAATTTAATAAATTTCAAAAAAGGGACATTACAAGTGGTATCAGATCATGGTATTGGAACCTTATGGTCATGAAAAGGATCCAAATAAATCATTTACCACCCTTAGAACCTAAAGTTGAAGAGGTTTTTGTTGAAGAGGAAATAATAGGAGAAGAAGAGTACATTGTTGAAACCCTGCCTAAGGAAGGAAAGGAAACCTTAGAAAATGAAGAGGAATTTGTTGCAGTCATAAAACCATTTTTTTATGAACTTTAAATGGGTGTGAGAGACCTAAGCAAACAGATGATGAAAATATTTGAATTGATGGCTAGCCAACTTGGAAGCAAAGGGGTAATAGGAGGTAGCAGTAGTTCACAATAAGAAGAAAGGAAGACAAAGGGTGAGCATATATTTTCAAGCACCGAACCCCATAATAGACCTAATGAATTTCAGAGCACACCAAGTTCTACTACACCTAAATTTATTGTGCCCAAAGAAGAGTCTAACACTCAATTTGACCTTGATACAATGGTGAAAGAATGGGAGAAATTGGATGAAGATTGTAAGAAAATTCTATCATATGATCAGTACTTTACTATTGCAAACAAAATCAAAAAGAAGGAAGATAATAGGGCTCTATTCTAAAACAAAGAATTAAATTGTGCTATTGTTAAAATGCCACTTCCCACTTTTGATGGTTCCTCTCAAAGTTCTGCTAACACTTGGGTGCAAAAACTAGATGTGTATTTTCAGCTAAACCCTATGGTGGAAGATGATGCATTAAAAATGGCTATTTTGCATTTAGAAGGAGATGCCAATGAATGGTGGTTCCATGGTCTAGAAACTTTGGGACATGATCAGGTTAAAAACTATGGAGAATTTGTTGACAGGGTATTGGAGATATTTAAGGAAAAAGATTCAGAATTGCCTTCAAGGAACTAGCCCAATTGAAGCAAGTTGGAACTCCTGCTGAGTATATGATGGAATTTAAAAAATTATCAGTCAAGGTGGCTGATAATGAATCCAGCTTGGGATTCGAAACGTCGATGACAACAAAAATGTTGACCATGGATTATCCGAAAACCCATCCTAAGATTAGTATTGTTTTTTACTGAAGGTTTCGCTGAACCCTTAAAAGGTTTAGTTAAGGCCCACAAACCCAATTCACTAAAGGATGCTATGATTTTGACAAGGGATTTAAAAAATGTACTACCTGGGACAAGGTTTCCTCCCAATACCAACTTACCTCACCAATTTAGATCTGAAAAGAATCCATGGAAAGAAGATGAAGGTGGAAAGGATAAGAAAGAGGAACTAAGAAGGGAAGAGCTCAAAAGGAAGAAATTGTGTTACTCATGCTTCCAACCATGGGCACCAGGACATAAATGTGCTAAGGGAAAGGCCCAATTCATTGAAGTATTTTCTGATGATGGGTATGAATGGGGCATGGAGGAAGAAGAACCTACTTCATCCCAAGAAGAGGGATATACTATAGTAGGAGAAGGAAAACAAGAGGTAAAAGATCCCTCACCCACCAAAGTAAGAATAGCAGTACTTTCAGAAGTGCCTTGTTATCACACTATTTGATGCAAGGGTGTGGTACAAGGACAAAGAGCTTCAGTTTTAGTAGATGGAGGAGACAAACATAACTTCATTTATGCAGACATGGTGGAGAGAAGGAAGATACCTATTAAACCATTCGATGGCTTCACAGTTGTCATTCCCGGCCACAACGCAATGGAGTGCAAAACATGGGTTCCACAGCTACAAGCCACCATAGGTAACTATACTTTTGTTGATAGATTTTATGTGGTTGATGTTGCTGATACTAGTGTGGTTTTGGGAGTGCAATGGTTGTAATCTATAGGGGATCATACATTAAACTATCAAATCCCTGAGATGAAATTTCAAGATTCGAAAGGAATACTAAGGTTTGTGAGGGCAACACACCTATCCGAATCAAGTAGTTTCTTCCCACGGCATGAAACACCGGAATGGAAATGTTTTGGGAGACATTCCTCATGGAAGGCCACCTGATAGAGGAGGAACAATTTGTAGCATGATAAATTGAGATTGCTTAAGGGAAAGCAATCTTGGGTGGGGAGGAATGTAATGTACCCATTCAAATAATTGCATAGCAAGACAATCCCATCAATCCTACCAGTTCCCTAGGTTGGATGGATACATTTGGAATTGTAATAAGGGAGATAATAAATGATGTTTAGACATTAGAATAGTTCAAGTATTTAATAAATAGGTTGAATAAAAAAATTCAAGATAAATTCTAGGTGGCAATTGGTTTTGAAGACATATGGAGGATGTGGGACCCATGCTAGCTTGATTTTTCAATGCCACATGGCATCTCTCTCTTGCCATTTCGAATCCATGAGAAGGAAAACATTCTTGGATGAGTTTGTAGGATCATACACGTGGCATTCAGAACCATAGGTCGAATTTGGATGGAATGGTAACCTCCATGGAAGAGGAAGAGTGAAACTAGAAGTTTGTGGACACTTGGGCTAGATTCCCTAGATCCTATGACAACAATGATGAAGAATCTATGACACCTATGAAAAATGTCAGACCTGATTGCTGACAGATGACCAATATGACATTTCAGGCCCAAAAATAGGCTCCAATTTTGCACTCATGGGAGTTGAAGAAGCCAAAGAGACTGCTACTCGAATTGGGAGAAGGTGGAAGGTTGGGAACTTGGGAGACAAGTGGCATAATGTGGAATCTTTCCTAATTGGAAATATATAGAATCTAATAGGAGGAATTTGAACCATAGGATGCTAAGGTTGGTTATAAAATACATGAATCAAGCATGAGAAGAGCTTTTGATCATTTGATAATTTGCATTTGTGAAGAGAGAGAGCTAGTGGAAAACTAGTCTTCTTGCCTTAGCCAATTTCGAGGGTGAAAGATTCCCATCCTAGTTGGTGTGTGGAAAGGAAATTCAGACCTTTCATGGAGCTTTAATGGATTCATAAGTTACATGTTCAAGCTATAGGGCAGCTCATGGACATTTCAATATCAGCTCGTTCCTTCATCTATTCCAAGTTTTCTCATCATATTCTTTCTCTGTGGGTTGAGGCACACTTGGTGAGCTATTGTTCTCTTTGGGGGACCTTACATTGCCCCATTATTTTGTAATATGATATAA
This sequence comes from Larix kaempferi, assembly GCA_027924585.1. Taxonomy (NCBI): domain Eukaryota; kingdom Viridiplantae; phylum Streptophyta; class Pinopsida; order Pinales; family Pinaceae; genus Larix; species Larix kaempferi. The sequence goes on from BSBM01000097.1 coordinate 512,066, forward strand.
ATGCTCTGTATTTACTATCATGAATAGTCTCAGGTCGAGATGAAAAATGGAGTCATCTGATTATTAATGAGAAAATGGTGCCACTTCCCCACTATCTTGATGTATAACAATGAAATGTTCTTATCTTTGAATGAATGAGTGAACCATGGATATTAAACTGATGTATGGACTGTTAATGATGCATTATAATATTTTCATGTTCAGTAAATAATTATTTGAAGTCATTTTTTGAAGTTTCATAGCATTTGGAGAAGATTGAGTCTCATTTCCCCCAAGGTCGAGACTAGTTGTTTGGTCTCTAATTGAAGTGCATTTAGAAGGGTTTATGAACTGAATGGATATTCCCATGAGACCAAATTGAAGTCCCATTGAATTTCCCTTCATCTTATCTGAAATTTGAAATTTTTTGTTTGCATTTGGAGAGCCAATTTCATCACACTCCCTAGGGGGATTTGAACCAACAATTGCTAACAAAAATTCCCTATCTTGACCAGATTTGAAAGGGGAGTTGAAGAAGTCATATGAACACTCCAGAGCATCCATAATCCTTATAAATATGTCTTAATATCATCCAAGTACCTTCTGTAGCAATTTGAAAGCCTTTGGAGAGTCATATTCAACATTTACCCTGGGGAGGATTTGAACCTCAAATTGCTAGTAAAATCCCATACTTTGGACAGAATATTAAAGGGGTTTGCAAAGGTATTTTTGTGGTCCTATATCATCCATGAAAATCATAATCAAGTCTTAATATCATTCATATACCTTCTCAGAAGATTTGGGAGCATTTGGAGCAATTTGGAGACCTAGACATCAAAACTAGTCAAAGGTCGAACTAGAGAAAAAAGTTGGAAATTTCACTAATTTGATAAATTTCAAAAAAGGGACATTACAGTAGGTTATGAATCTTTCTAACCGTTATGTTCCTTTAAAAATGAAAAAAGAAGGGGTAGATGAACAATTAAAAGAGTTTAGCGGGTTGGAAGATATTTTTGAGGATAGGGATGGGGATATTTTTCATCATGTGTTATCTTTTGGTCCAGTACAGGAAGTAAAATATAAGTGAAAGGTTATATATGATCAAGGAATGGATTTTCACGGGGTGCAAAGGTCATTTTTTCACCATTTTTGTCTGCCGCAAACCCTAAATTTCCTGGATTTCATAACCTGGTGTGCGTCAAACTATTTGCAGTCAGAACGTGTTATAATGAACTCAAGTCGGTCTAGAATCCTTTGTCTAGTGAATTCCCAAACGATCAGAAACTCTTTAGATGTTCCTAGGTCATTTGTCCAAAATTTGGAAGAATTTGCCGAAGAAACCCTAGTCAAACAGTTTAGACAGGCCTCTGCGCAGGAAAAACAAGTTTTCTTTTCTAAATGTTTTAAACCAAACATTTATGTTGAGAATGAGCCCTTTCCTTTAGATATTGACTTGTTTAATGAATAATCTCAGTGGGTCATTTCCTTGTTGAGTCAGTTCTTAGGGCTAGATACTGACAAATTTGTTCCAGAAACTCTTGTAGCTTTGTTGTTCAGAATAGGAAAACACCATTGTGAGTCTGACTCCAGTCGGTTGCCTTGCCTTAAATTTGATGAGTTTCTAGCTGAGAATATTCACTCTCAGTTAGTAAATTTCCACATGACTAAACATTTTCAGTTTCAGTCTTATTTGATCAGAATTTTTTTGTTCTTTAATGAAGCAAATTTGCAGTTTCCAGAGATCTTGTTCACTTCTGAAATCAGAAATAGTACTTTTGATTACATGAATCTGATCATGTCAGAAATATATAGACTAATTTTTCAGAAACAGGCCCCAAGAGTTTTTCCTGAGATGCAGGAATTTTTACAATTCAGTGCAGATCAGAAAGTTGGAGATTGGTTCCTTTTAAAAGACCACACTATCATCAGAGTTTATGGTTTTGTTTATGAACCATATGTTCTACCTAAGTTTTTGACAACCAGAGTTTTTTCTCTAGAATTTTTTAGACAGAAGATAATCGTGGAGAATGAACACTTATTAATTTTCAGAAAAGCCTCTAAGATCAAGTATCCCATGAAGATTGGTCCTTTGATCATCAAAAACAAAGTTGCTCTTTCACTTATTGAAGGATTACTACAAGATATGAACTTTGCAAAAGCTACCAAAGTTAATTACGATCCTCATCATATTATATCAGGAAGGAGACATCAAAACAAAACAAAGCTTTTGACCATGAAGAAATAGAAGGATTAGCTGAAAGAGATAATTTAATGGAATATCATCCAAGCATGGAGATAGTGCAGATACATCCACCTGAGATAATACATTCATTTGCATTAATTTTTCCAGCCTAGAGTAAAATGGATATTACAGGTAAAAGAAACTCTCTGGAGGATGATATAAGCGTGATTGAGAAGTCAGAGATATTAAAAAAAGCAAAATTTGATTCAGATGAGGAAATGATGGAGATTGATGCTAGGAAAGATGAAAATGAAGATCAAAGAACTGTTTTCCAGGTTCATGAGTATAGTTTTGAAGAAGCCCAGCAAGATGGACCCAGTTAAATATTCAAGTCAAGGAGTGACTTATTCACCAAATGTGGACAAAAGAAACATGCTTCCTCAAAAGAAATGGTGAAACTTTACTCAAAGGTAAGGGATGTATCAGACCCAGATGTTTCCCTTGTTACTACAAAGGATCATGTCAAAAACACACTGAATTTGGCAGTGCCAACCCATGACAGAATTTCAGATATGAAGTTGAATTTACATCGGATCCCCATACTCGATAAAATTCATTTACATAAGCAGACTGGAGAGGTAATATATGAAGATTTGATGAAAATTGTCCTAGCAAATACCAACTTGAAATCCATTGTTTTAAGATTGGAGAATCAATTGAAACAGGATAAATTATAAAATAAAACATATCAGCAGTAGATTAAAAGACTCCAGAATGAAATATTAGCTATGGACAGTGAACTAGAGAAAGGCCAAGCTACCAAAAAGATTTTAGCGGAGAGAGATAACACCATGCAAATATTGAAGAAAAAGCTAAAAATACCAACCACTCAATTAATTCAGGCCTCTGAGTTGACAAAATTGGAAAAAGAAAAAGAAGCCTTGTCTTAAGAATTAATTGACACTAAAGCAAAATTGTTGAAGATTACAGAAGAACAAAGTGGATGGGAAGGAGAAAGGGCTACACTTCTAGCCAAAATTGATGTTCTAAATGAAAGTGTATTTATTTTAGAAACAAATAATCAAATGAAAACAGGACAGTAAAGTACGGAGACTGGTACAAAATATTTGGTTCAAGCAATGTAATAGATCAACTTGAAAGAAGAGGAGATAAAAAGTTTAAAAATCGAGAATCAAAGTCTTGGAGGGGAAGTGCAAAGAAAAGAAAAAGAGAAAGAAGCCTTAGAAGAAAAGAACAAAAAATTAGAAGAGCAAAATGAAAATTTGGTAGAAAAAGTGACAGGGAAGTTGCCTATGCAGGGAGCTAGGCACTTAATTTGGGATGCAATTATGGTTGAAGCAGCTAATTTGAGATCTTATTTAAATTTCATACATGATAAGGGGACAGTGATAAATATAGATTTACAGAATTGTGCAGTAGTGATCGAAACTCTAGGAAAAAGACCAACAGAAACAACACAGAGTGCTATTGATTTCCTAAATTCCTTCACTCTGGATGATATGAAGACTTTGGGAATTAAAGAGAGAATTTTGATGGTATCTCATGCAAGGAGGATCATCACAAAACATCATCATGTTCAAGGGGTCCAAGCTAAGGTAAATAAAATGTCACAACAGGTGAAATCCTTTAAAGGCATGTTTTCATAATTGTTTCAAAAAGGACTCCCATCCTTTTGGGATAAAACTGAAGAGCATATTTCCCTGTCAAATTATCAAGCATTGCTAATTGAGGCTAGGATGGATCACAGAAAATTCGAAGATATGGCACAGTCTCTGATGGGAAAAATTGTAGTTGACAAATTGGTGGCAGATTTTGAAATTCAATACAGGTTGAAAATGATAATTGCAGAATTACCCCCAATTTCTTATATGGAGCATGTCGGATGAAGAGTCTCGGTCAAAGAAATGACTAGCTGCGAGATACCAAATGTAGAACAATGGAAAGCAGTAGAGAAATACGAGAGAATGAAATACAAAGTGCATTCGTGAAAACATGTGTCCAAAGACACGTCAGCAACAAAGTACTATGTTTTATTTTGTTATGGATCAAGATATCTTTTATGTTTTATTTTAAGTTTATTTTAATTTTCGACAGTTGTGACAAAGACAGTTATGATGAAACAGTTATGAAATTACTATTTTGGAATCCAAACAGTTATTCACGGCTCATGGAGCAATGTATTTAAACCAATTTTTGTAAAAGATTAAGGGTTGGAAGCCATGAGTACGAGAGACATTTTTTTATTGAGCACTACAATTTTGAAATAAAGATAGCTGAGTGGAATTAAGCACTTAAAAAGAGTAAAGATTCTTGTGTTATCGATTTTACAGTCTGTGAATTTCCTTCCTTTATTTGTGTATTGTTATTTCTCGTAAATATTTTCCATTATGTTTTCCTTTCATGCTTGGATGAAATTTAAATTAAATCAGAATTCATATTCTTATGCTCTGGTTTAGCGCATCTAAGTATTCACCAATTTTCTGCTAAAGTTGATATTTGATTCATTCCTGATTAATGCCCAATATTGATGGATTGTTACCTTTTCTTCATTATCGACTTGCAAATTAAGACCTTGACTGTGAAAAGATAGCTACCCTGCTTTTACGAAAATCTTTATTGTTTGATTCTGTTGTTATCCAAATTATTGTGATTATTGACTCCATTACCCAATGTTATTCATATGTTTCAACCCTTTATAAATTTCAAAACACAATCTTTTAAACATCTTTAGCCATGTTATATATTTTTGAGAGAGCCCTCTCTGGTAGGAAAAAAGGCTAATTTTCCTCCTAAAGACTGGTTTGAAGTAATTACCTCAGAGTTATCCTTTCTGCAACCAAGAGGATAAATTCTAAGTGCTAACAGAGAGAATAGAGTAAACCGTAAGAACTTCCAGAAGAGATGAATGTATGGAGGTCTCTGTGGAATAAATATATTGGCTAGATGTTTTGTGTTTCCAATTGTCTTTAAGATTTCTTGTGTGTTGAATGTAGATTGGTTGTGATTAAATGATGTTAAACTAATGTGTTCACCTTCATGAAATTACAAACTATATGTTGTTCCATTAATTCTTATGAGAGTCTTGGGTGAGACCTTATTCATTCCCGGAATATTGACTATGTTGATTCTCATGGGGTTATTGTTGGTCTGATGTTTCGAGCCTCGGGCCTAAAACTATGCCAACAAAGCATTTTCTTCATTGCATTGATCTAATTTATAAAATTATGAGGTGAAATCAATCAATCCAAACTATTGAAGTGAATCCCTTAGGTCCAAGACCAATTGGTCTCAAAAGAAATTTGTGTTTTGTTGAACATTTCAAGGTCATACATCATCTTCGAAATTATTGTTTTTCTTGATATGCCACTGAAAGCTTTGTCCTTGCATGATGCAAAAGGGATCGTTTCCAAACATTGTAGAAAGCAAAATCTTTTAATAAGGCCTCACCCCAATTATTTTTGTTCGAGACTTTTCTGAGAAGCATATGGTGGAGAAACATCCAATGAAAGCTTAACAATACTATGATGACTTCTCTTGATATTGTTGGCTTCTTCAAAGACTACTAGTAACATAACACAAGGTCTTAACAAAAGGTTCTTTAAATGTGAGGGAAGATAGGAAAGGTCAAGCTTTTGCATCTTGTACTACGAATTCCACTATTAGTATTCACTGTGGAGTAAATTAGAACCAATCATACTTCATAATCATGTCTATGGCGGTGGCATCATGTAGAATAGGTTTGTAGATTTCCTAATTATCACAACTATTTGTACATTATACAATTCCATGATTTTAAAAAATAAATCCATACCCTTAATGAAACTATTAGCATACATGGATATATATACCAAAAAGTTAAGTAAAGTTCACATAATTTACAATTAGCACATTTTTTATTTCATAAGATCCATTGATATAGTTGAGCAAATTATGATGTTAAACTATATGGAAGACATAAATATTTATCCAAAGTCGAAACGAGATTGCTTACTCCACTTTCTTAAACAAAAACCAACTTTGCAAAAGGATATCCCAAGCTTGCTAAAAAGTAATATATTAATCATCCAAATATAAATTTTGAAAAGGTGCACTTTAGCTTATTTAAGTCGTTTAGCATGGCATTAGTTTGTTTTTGTCGTCTAATATGGTATTAGTTTAGAGGCTTTGTGTCGATTGTTTTCAAGTTTGTAAGGCTTTTAGTCTGAACTATTTTTTAAAGATATGTTGATTAAGGTTTTTTTCCTCAAAACGTAATCTTTTTTTTAATTTCCTTAAAACATAATATATTTTTTTGTTTTTATTTCCCTTTTTGAATTTCCTTATTTCTCCAAAATATTTTGAATTTCCTTAAAACATGATATATTTTTTGTTTTTTATTTCCCTTTTTGAATTTCCTTATTTCTCCAAAATATAATAAATAGTTGAAATGAAATCCAAATCAATTTTAAGGATTTTGATAAATTATTTTTATTGTTGTGATAATTTAACCACATCATAGTGTTTGTATTTAATGATTTATCTTTAAAAATATTTTATCAAATAAATAAGTCATTGGTGCCAAACAAAATTAATGTTTCGAATCCTTGAATGATTTATATTATTACTTGGACCAAATGAACTTGGTTTTGGCCCCACCCTTGGTCACTTGGGTTAGGGGCCAAGGGATATGAGAGAAACCCAACACGAACTTGCGATAGAATTTGGAAAGGACTAAGAAGCTACAAAGCTCTATTAGATTCATTGGGGATGTCCAAATGTGAATGACATGGATCTAGGTTGGGTGCACATGAAGCCCATGTCCATCCATGATGTATCCCATATAATGAATTCTCTTCATGTGGAATGAGAATTTATCCAAATTGGCATATAACTTGTGTTGTCGGAGGGTGCTCAGGATCTACTAAATGTGTTGCAAATGTTATGCCCAAGTTCTATTGAATATGAGGATGTCTTCCGAATATATCACCACTATTAATAGCTTATTTTTTCTCACCTACCTTGTCATGAGTTTCATCACTATCATGCATCATCATTGGTAGTATTAGCACCATTCCCACCTTGTCCATCCACATGACTTCTGCAATATGACAACAACAACAACAACAAAAATGTTCAATTTTGGACCATGTCAAGATTTGGTCGCCCCTATCCCCTCAATAAGGGTAACTAGACTAATATAGTCGCTACTTTAACCACTAAAGGAGTGACAATTCATTCATATTCCTCCAAAAGTAGTGACCTAGCCTAAATGATACAAAACATTTATTTGCGTCCATCATTGCACACTACCGAATGGAATAAATGGTTGAAAAGTGAAGAAACATGATTGTCAAGGTCAAAACTAACTATTGATTTGGTATTCCAAAACCTAACCTCTCCAATAGGTCATTAACGGAATCAAGAGTATCCACATTAGAACTATATATCATTTTTACCACTATTTTTCCTATAAATGCAATCCTCACAGTCACCATTTTCATACATCTCCATATCATTCTCAGGGCACCATTATGCTGCCAAAATTCCACCATAAAGAACAAAAGAGACCATACCTTCCTTTATACTTTCACCATTGCGGGATCTTCCATTAGTTACCTGGTTGGATATCAGACCATAAATGATATCCATGAAACCTACCTGGGATTAGCAATGGAGGCCCTCTACCATCCATGACCGATACCAAAATGTGTGATTGATTGTAACATCATATTCTTTGTGTAGTAATACAAATATCATTATTTTACATGATTTCACCTCTCTTTTATGTCTAGTTTAGAATAGACCTTGCATGCATGTCTAAGATTTGATTCCTTTGATTTAGATTAATTTGCTTTCCATTTTATTTTCTACTAAGTATTGCACAACCCCTTAGTAGGTGCAATTTGCACATGTGTTTGAGAAATCACAAAGAACAACCAACAAATATTTTTTGAATGGAATTAAGATATCGTCCATCATTCTCATGAATGTTTTCAGAGCATTAGTCAATTCAGAAGGCATGACCGACCATTCAAAATGGAATTCTTTAGAATTAAAGGTTGTCTTCCATATATTAGTTTGGTCAACTGAAACGTTGTGGTAGTCTGACTTTACATCAATCTTTTTGAAGAACCATGACCATCTTAGAGAACTAGTCAACAACCACAAATACTCAATTATTTCCATGCTTAGTTGAAGGTAGGTCGAACATGGAATCCATGGAGATAGACTACCAAGGCCTATCTAGGGTGGGTAGAGTATACAACCCTTTCTTCTTGATGGAAGTTTGGTAATGGCACAAATGATGCACAATATGATATACTTTTCAATGTCATGTTGGAGGTTTTGATAAAAGAAGTACTTTTGCAATACTGCAATTGTATTCTCCACACTGAAGTGCCTTGCCACAGAAATATAATGTGCCTCCCAAATCATATTCTCACACTCACTTGAAGGAACACAAAGGTGTCCCAAATGGCTTAAAAGTTCATCCTAGAGATGAAAGTTCGAGACTATTTTTTCTGCACGTAATGTCTAATAGGTAATAAAAAATTTGGGGTTGTTGTCATACAATTGGAGCCACCTGGAGGTCTTATGTCCACAAGAGTTGAGCACAATAGTCAGGGATTTGACCAGAGGTTGGATGAGACAACCTACAACATGATTTGTGTTTCCCTTCTTGTACTTGATGTTCATATGGAATTTTTGTAGGTATGTGGACCACTTCTGATGGAGTTCATTATGTAACTTCTCATGTGTCTACATGAACTACAATGGATTGTGATCAATGTGGATGATCATTTTCTTGCCTAGGATGTAATTTTTACATTGGAGAGAGGCATGAACATTGGAGTACATCTCCTTGTCGTAGGTGGGGTACCTAAAAACAGCATAAGAGAGTGTCTCACTATGATAGGCCATTTGATGTCCATATTGAGTGAGAACTACACCACCAACATAATCAATGTCATATGTCTCAATATCAAAGGGTTGATGCAAGTCTAGTAGGATGAGTATCGATGCTAAACAAATCTGGTGTTTTAGATACTTGAATAATTTTTGTTGTTACTTAGACTAAATGAACATGGATTTGGCCCCACCCTTGGTCACTTAGGTTAAGGGCCATGTGATATGAGAGAACACCAACACGAACTTGGGATAGAATTTGGCAAGTTCCAAGAAGATGCAAATCTCTGTTAGAGTTTTCAGGGATGGAAAATTGTGAAAGACTTGGATCTTGGTTGGTTCCATCTGCATCCCATGTTCATCCATGTTGTATCCCAAATACTCAATTTTATTCATGTCAAATCAGCATTTATCCAAGTTGGTGTATAATTTATGTTGTCATATGGCTCTTAGGATCTACTAAATGTGCTACAAGTGTTCTTCCAAAACTCTGTTGAAGATGAGGATGTCGTCCAAAGGCGGTAATTTTGTAACTTCTCATGTGTCTACATGAATTACAATGGATTGTGATAAGTTTGGATGATCATATTATTCCCTAGGATGTAATGTTCACATTGGATACATGCATGCACATTGGAGTACATCTCCTTGTCATAGATGGGGTACCTATAATCCGCATCAGAGAGTGTCTCACAATAATAGGCCACTGGATGTCCATATTGAGTGACGACGGCACCAGCAACATAATCAGGGCCATATGTCTCAATCTAAAAGGGTTGTTGCAATTCTAGTAGGGTGAGTACTGGCACTGAACAAAGGTGGTGTTTGAGATCCTTGAATCCTTTCTAATGTTAGTTAGAACAAATGAACATGGCTCAAGATATCATCCATCAATCTCATGAATTTTGTTAGATCATTAATTAATCTAAAACAAATGAAAAACCACTAAAAAATGACTTCTTTATACTTGAAGGATGTCTTCCATACATTGATTTTCTCAATTGGGACTTGGAGATAGCCTGAATTCATGTTTACTAAATAACTTGGCACCCTTAAGTTGATCAAGATGGTCATCAATTCGAGAGATTGGGTATCAATTATTGATAGTGATTTTGTTCAAGAATCTGTAATTGATACAAAGTTTCCATGTCCCATCCTTCTTCTGCACCAACACAATTGGCCTTCTCACACGAGGTGAGGAGATTGGACGAATGTGGCCCTTTTATATGAGCCCTTGAATCTAAAATTTTATTTTCTCATTCTCCATAATTGAGTGTTTATATATTTCTCCATTAGGTAAAGGAACACCAAGTATCAAATCAATGGAATACTTTACCTAGCAATGTAGAGGCACCACTTTAAGTGAGGTGAATATACCTCTATATTCCTCTACAACCTTGTCCACCTACTTTTGTTTTGTAGAGAGGCTTCATGTTGAGTTTATTGCAGCCACAATGACCTTTCGTTCACCTTCTCACTGAATCATGAAGAGGAAAAATTTCTCGATTTGACATATTATTTTCTGGCACTTCTTTGTCAAGATCAAGGAAACTATGGTAGTCAAAACTACCATGGGTACCCTATAGAGTTGGTTTCCAAAAGTAACAATGACACTATGGGGCCTAGACTCATAAACAACATGATGTTTCCACATATAGGGTTGTCCTAAATTAACATCACAAACTTCAAGTGGGGAAACATCACACAATAACTCATCTTTGAAGGGATTGATGCCATAGGACAAGCAGCATTGTTGACTAACATGTATGTCTCGTCCTTAGCTAAATTAATCGATGGTGTATCGTTGGGGGTGAGAAATTGTCTATGGATTCAATATATTGATATCCTCAACTGATATCATGTTCTTATGGACACCGTTATAAACAATGAAATGCAATGGAGTACCCTTCTCACATATCTATGAATGGAAGAGGCACTCCCCTTCCTTCGGCTCCTCTGTCTCTTCTGGTTAGATATTTGTTGTTACGATGATGGCATTGGTTTATACATCAATGATATACTTTACATTGCCTTGATCTTAATTATATTCTAATCCAAATTCTGGAGCTAAGGATTTCACCTCAGCCAATAATGATGTTTTTGAGTGATAGTCATCAGTGTTGCGTAATGGCTTTTGTAGAAATCACACCACTTTACAGTGTCTTTATTCAACTTCACGTTAACCTTATTTACTTATGGCTTGGATTGGTTGTCATGATTTTTTCTATCCTTACTCTTTCTTTTGTTTTGTGAGTTAGGGATACCTTTTTCAAACTTCTTGTGTGGTTTATTTGCGGACCCAAACTCCCACTTATTATTTTTCTTAATTTGTTGTTCAATTTTGACAACATATCGATAAGCTTCTACCAATGACGAGATGTTCAATAAATCCATCTCTATTTGGATGTGCTTATGCAATCTACCATGGTACTTCAAAACCAAATGTAATTCAAATTATTTGATACCCAGATTTAAGCGTAAGGTATGGAATATATAGGTGAACTCCAACACCATTTGCTCTTTGTCCCAATTCAAAGTTTTCTATCTCATGTACTAGTCATCATAGTTTTCAATGGGGTATAATTCCTCTTTGAGAGCATCAAAAAAAGTTTCACAAGTGGTTTAAATCATATACATTGTACACTCATCTCTAACATGTCTCTCACAGTAACTATCCCATTAATATTTGGCATGGGAGAGGGACTTAAGGAGTGTGAAATGTGGTCTTTTCACTATTTAAAATTTTTGAACATAGTAATAACCCTCTAATAGATTTAACTAGATATCCAAAGCATCTGCATATATTTGACCTTTAAATAAAGGAATGGCAAAGTTAAATTTTACCTTGAAGGGTGTTTCACCTCCAAAATAGCTTATAGTTGAAGGTGTCTCCACCACTATTCGTAGTTGTCAAAGGATCTCGGAAAAATTATCCATCATTTTGTTGCTTTTTCACCCGAGGGATTCATTAAGTAAACACTTTTTAGGATATCCTTCTCCATCATCTCTCTTTTCGACTTCCATGTGAGGCTACTTGGGCCAATGATAATGGTTTTCCCCATGCTCATTTAGTTCAATACCCAACTCCCAATACCATATCTTGTCGGGGACATGCTCCGAGAAACAATAAAGAGCATATTTCTCAGATACCATTGATATGGATGATTTAGAGAATGAAATTAAGGTAGAAATTTAAAATGGAAACATGCATACACAAATGTTACAGAGAGAATAGCAGTTCAATAAAACCAAACATATATTAATGAATAAAATGGAAAAAGATTAAAAATTTCAAAGAAATACAAACTAACTAGAATGGTGGTAGCTTATCTCTAAAGAGAGATGTGCCATCTACTCTCATTCACAAGAACACCATTACAAGAGGCTGAAATGACCTTTTAAACATAAAATTCCAAACCCTACATCTTTTTAACCATAAATATTCAAAACCTAACCCTAGGAGATGAAGTAGAAAAAGGAATGTCAAACCTGAGGAGTCTAGTTGATACATCAAATTCTTGTTTTTGCAAATTCCCAATACAAACTCTGTTTGGAGCACACACTAGCTCGTTCGAAAGATATCAAATAGAAGAACAATTTAGGTCAAGCAATAGGCACATATTTAGTGACCTTAATCCATTGCGGGGCCAAAAAAACATTGTTTAGGGCCTCAAAAATGTCTTGAAAGTTGATGATCTGAAAAATTGTACAAATGCTACCAAGATGGAGAATCATTATGAGTCAATGGAATAGGTGGGTGGTCGTCAGTATCCAATGGATTAATCGTCCCCTATTAGGAATCATGTTCCCCATTGTGTCAAATTCCTTTATCAAATGGGGGAAATTTTGTTGAATCTAACTTCTAGTGAGCCACTTGTCTTTGTAAAGAAGTTGTCATGCTTTGACCTCCCGATAGAGTTGTATGTTCTGTTGGCTGGTGCCCCTCATCTAGATTTCCATTATTCAATCAACTCTAGATTTATCAATGTATTCAAGGTTTAGTTATGTGTGGGCCAAGTGCTCTAACACCTTTGAGGTTTCCAATAGAAGCAAAAAAAATGGTTGAAGAAGCTCCATGTTAAATATTGTGTGCAATCCAAGGAAAGGGAGAATAGTCAATTCAAAAGGATTCTTTCCCAAAACCTTTGTGATGGTGTAAGACCCATATAGAAATGGTCTAGGATTCTTGTTGAGTCTTGTGAGGTTCTCTCCTAGAAATGCATCCATACCTTATCTTCCACATGGAACTAGTTTGGAATCCAATGTTGATCATGCCACTGCTTGTACTTGGCATTGGCTTTCTACAAAATATCATGAACTTGTTGTCAGACATGTCAATATTCATTCAAAAAAAATAGTTGTTTGATTACCCTCATATTGAGCTTGGGAGCATTCTTCATGTGCATATACAATGGTAAACTCTATGCCAATTGTGGATAATGGTTGGAACCCCAAACACACCTAGAAAGGGCTATGACCAATAGTGTTATGAAGGGTTATGTTGTAGTGACATTGAATATAAGGAAGGCATTTATCCCACGTGCATAGATGTCATGTCCCAAATTTGGAATTGGGTCACAATGGCCTAATCACATTAGCCATATTCATTAGAGTTTGTAAAATTGATGTTAAGGGTCAAATAATTGCCAAGGAGAAAAATTACTAGTTTCCTAGGTTTGGGGTGGAAGCTTTGGGATTTGGAATAAGGGGGATAATAAATGATGTTTAGACATTATAAGGGTTCAAGTATTTAATAAATAGAGTGAATAAATAAATTCAAGAGAAATCCTAGGTGACAAATGGTTTTGGAGACATATGGAGGATGTGGGACCCACACTAGCTTGATTTTTCATAATACATGGTATCTCTCTTTTGAAAATTCGAATTAATAGGAATGTGAACACTCTTGGGTGAGTTGGTAAGTCATAACACATGTCATTGAGCATATTAGGTCGAATTGGGAAGGATTGGTAACCTCCATGGAAGATAAAGAGTCAAAGTGGAAGTTTGTGGACACTTGGGCTAGATTCCCTAGCCCCTATGACACCAATGATGGAGCATCTATGACAACTATGACAAATTGCAGACCTGACCTCTGACATCTGACCACTATGACATGTCAGCCCCAAAAATAGGCTCAAGGAAGGCGAATTTGGGAGTTGGAGAAGCCAAAGAGACTCAAAATCGAATTTGGGAGAAGATGGAAGGTTGGAACTAGGAGACAAGTGGCAAATGTGGAATATTTCCTAAATGGAAATCTATTGAATCTATTGAGAGGATTTCGACCCTTAGAAGGATAATTTTAGTTATAAAATGTAGAAATTAAGTATGAGAATGGATTTTGATCATTTGTAGAATTTGCAATTGCATTTGTGAAGAGGGAGAGCTAGTGGATGACTAGTTTCTTGCCTTGGCCAATTTTGAGGGTGAAAGATTCCCATCCAAGTTGGTAATTGGAAAGGCCATTCAGACCTTTCATTTGGAGCTTTAATGGAGTCTTTATTTGCAGGTGTAAGCTACAGGAAAGCTCATGGTCTCTTCTATTGCAGCTCACTCCTTCAACCATTTCCAGTTTTGATGGCATATTCTTGATCCTTGAGGGAGGGCATTTTTGGTGAGATATTGTACTCTTTGGGGGAGATTTTAATGCCCCATTTATTTTTTAATATGAATTAAATACTCTGTTCTTCATCTCCAAAAAATTTTAGGTCGAAATTCCAAGTAGAAATGTATAAATCTCAATTTTAATGAAAGAACAGTGTCATTTCCCCACTACCTTGTTGTGAATCAATGTAATGATGATGATTTCGAATTAATGGATTATTCTATGATATATTTATGATCAATATACTGCCATGGATGTATTCTACAAGTTTCATGTACTGTACTTGATCATTTGAAGCATTTTTACTCAGTTTAGTTGTATTGGGAGGTGAAATAGTGCCATTTCCCCAAGGGTCGAATTGGGGACTTTTGCAGTTGAATGGGAGAGGGTGAGAACAGTTGTAATAATCCATAAATGGTGCATATGAGACTTTAATAACATACTTAACACCTTACATACCTATTTTCATAAATTTGAGTGGGTTTGGAGGCATTTGGGAAGCCATTTTCAGTACTTACCCCATGGGGATTTGAACCCCAAATTACTAGTAAAATTGCATAATTGGTCCAGAATATTAAGAGAGTTTGCAGAGGTATTTTGGTGGCCATATGTCATCCATAAACATAATATTCAAGTTCTAATATCATTCATACACCTTCCTTGAATATTTGAAGGCATTTGGAGTCAATTTGAGACCTAGAGACCAATACTAGTCAAAGGGAAATCACTAGTAAAGTTACCTACATTGATCAGAATTGAAAGAGGATTTGCAGAAGCATTTTAAAGGTCCAAAGGCATCCCTGAAACACATATTTATGTTCTAATATCATTCATATACCTTCTCAAAATATTTGGGATCATTTGGGGCAAATTTGGGACCTAGAGATCCAAACTAGTCAAAGGTCAAACTAGGGACAAAAGTGAAAAATTGTCATTTTAATAAAATTCCTAAGAAGGGACATTACAGTGGTATCAGAGCATGGTCCTTGCACCTATGTATTAGGTACATACATTCAAGAATAATAGGAATCCATGTCTTACTATTATGATGAATCCTATGAGTACAATTCTTATGAGGAATATGCAGATGCTTATGAGCAATATGAAGCAGAATGTGAATGGTACAAGGAAGAGATGCCATCATGCAACACCTCTTACAATTTCAAGAGAAATGAATATTATTCTTATGACTTTAAATCTGATGCATATGAGTGTGTCACACCAACCAAGGATAATTCTATAAGTGAGTTCCAAAGATGGAGAGCAAAATATAAAACCTTGCCCCAACAATATCAAAAATATCAAGAATATCTTGCTTTTAGCAAAAATACACAAAATGCCATGTCTTTTGATTACTTTGTTGAACATGTTTTTGAAAATAGGCCCAAAAATGAAGATGTGGAGTTACTAAATAAAGATTTATTCCCTTCTTGTGAAGAACCTTGGAGTGAGTATCATACATGTGTGCATGAAATTATGTCCCACTTGAGGAGAGCTTTTGGGAATTCTTCAAAAAGAGATTCCAAAGATATTGATCCTAAGGAAAACAAGGGGGAAAATGCATCAGCTTGCTTGAAGGAGAAAAATGAAGAGACATCACAAGAGCATGAAGAAGATTCTATTGAAATATGGAAGATCATTTCGAGACACCTTCTAGCTTAGACATGAACCAAAGAGCATCTACTGAGTGATGCTTAAACTATGAAGGAGTACCTACTGATGGGTGCTCACACCTCTATGTTGGTGACATAGCGATCACTTTTGAAAGTGTTGCTGCAAGCCCAAGTTCCATTAAGCATGATACTGAAGACCTTGTAGCAGTTGAAGAAGAACCAAGATCAACTTCCCCATCACCACTTGAGCTTCATGAATTTGGTCCAAGAAAAAATGAAGAAGATGAGGATGTTCATTTGCAAGAGCCTCATTTTCTTGAAGGGTCCTTAAAGATGAATGAAAAGAAGATCCAATATTCCCTCAGCATTCTCCATGACACTCAAGCATTGGTGTCAAATTCTTGTTGGAGAGCTACTTCATTGGAGGAAACATCCTTCATTGAAGACATGGAGAAGATTCAAAGAGCAATGTGCAACATCAAAGGTAATTTCATGTCTTTGATTTTTTATAGAAACAATTTGTTTGAGCTTAATGAATTGTTACATGATGCATACTTGAAGAATAATGAGGATAATCATAAGCTCACAATTCAAAATGAGCAACTTCTTGAAAAGTTGCAAGATACTTGTTTTTCCTCCTATGTTTCAGATTGTCAAATGGTAGATTGTTTGGAGGATTCTCATGACATGGTGGATCATGAGAAATGTGAAAATTTGAATGTTCTTGATGTGTTTGAAGATGAACTTGAAGAGATCCAAACACTTGATGTGGTGGAAGAGGAATTTGAATTGTCTCTTGATGAAGGTTATGCAATTTTTAAAGAAGAGCATGATTCCTCTACATTGGAACCAAACTATGACAAAGAGTTCACACTTTTGAAGGAGCTGCATGATACTACCCATATGGATCCTTCCCATGATGAAACTTCTTTACTTTTTGATCATTTGGGTGATTTGGTTCATTCTCCTACATCCTACAATTCCATGTTTTGCAACATTAGTCTCAATGAAGTATGGGTGAAAGGGTTCTTTTTTATGGTGCCACATGAGGAGTATGGAACTCCTAGATTTACTTTTTATGATGATATGGTTGGAGCACATTCTTATTCACATTTGCAGCAACATCCTTTGTTACTTTATGATGATGCACATCTACATGGATGCACCTATGATATGCATTTGAGTCACTTGAAGACTCATGGTTTTTCTTGCTCAACACTTGATTCATTTGATGTTGGAGGAACTTCATCCAACACTTGGGTGAATAGATTTATGATTGGAGAACATTTTTGTTGCAAGCCACATACTTTATTATATCTTTATGACTCTCACATTCAGGGATGTATGGGTGAGACTTCTTTGAGTCATTTGAAGTCTCCTTGTTTTTTCTGCTCATTATTTGGTTCAGATTTTAGTGGAGATTCTTCATTCACTTCTGGGATGAAAGAATACATGGCTGAATATTTTGATGCATATCACATCCTTTTGGAGCAGCATTATAGGACATGGGACCCTCACCTATGTCATTGGAGCAGATTTGATTGGTCACTTGAAGCTTGTATGCACTTGGAAAATGGTGGTCTACTTGCTTGGAGGTATAAGCACTTTCATGACTCTTTGATGAAGCATATCCTTGATGTACATTTTCATTATGTTGTTATGTACTTTGATTATATATATTTGGTACTCATGATGTTTGGAAGGATGCATACAAGAAAATTGGATCCAGGAATCCTCTTAACTAATGGTATGGGTTGGAAAGCACTCTTAATTATTCGGGTGCAATACAAGCAATGGGACCCTGGAATAATTTTTATCTCATTGGTTTCAAAATTTTTTTGAAAACAAGCAATATGGGAGATGGATTTCCCACTTAATAAAGTGATTTTTATCAAAGTAGTACAGCAGCAAGCATGGTGGTTCCTCTCTAAAATCTTCATGGAAACTCAAAGACTCAAGGTTGGGCAATTCAATGGCAACTTCAAAGAATTATACAAAAAGCAGGTTCTTCAACACCCATGTTTGAAATTGCTTGAGGACAAGCAATATTGGGAAGGGAGGATTTTTCATGTCCCAAATTTGGAATTGGGTCACAATGGCCTAATCACATTATCCATATTCATTATAGTTTGTAAAATTGATGTTAAGGGTCAAATAATTGACAAGGAGGAAAATTACTAGTTTCCTAGGTTTAGGGTGGAAGCTTTGGGATTTGGAATAAGGGGGATAATAAATGATGTTTAGACATTAGAAGGGTTCAATTATTTAATAAATAGAGTGAATAAATAAATTCAAGAGAAATCCTAGGTGACAAATGGTTTTGGAGACATATGGAGGATGTGGGACCCACACTAGCTTGATTTTTCATAATACATGGTATCTCTCTTTTGCAAATTCGAATTAATGGGAATGTGAACACTCTTGGGTGAGTTGGTAAGTCATAACACATGTCATTGAGCATCTTAGGTCGAATTGGAAAGGATTGGTAACCTCCATGGAAGATAAAGAGTCAAAGTGGAAGTTTGTGGACACTTGGGCTAGATTCCCTAGCCCCTATGACACCAATGATGGAGCATCTATGACAACTATGACAAATTGGAAACCTGACCTCTGACATCTGAACACTATGACATGTCAGCCCCAAAAATAGGTTCAAGGAAGGGGAATTTGGGAGTTGGAGAAGCCAAAGAGACTCAAAATCGAATTTGGGAGAAGATGGAAGGTTGGAACTAGGAGACAAGTGGCAAATGTGGAATATTTCCTAAATGGAAATCTATTGAATCTATTGAGAGGATTTCGACCCTTAGAAGGATAATGTTGGTTATAAAATGTAGAAATGAAGTATGAGAATGGATTTTGATCATTTGTAGAATTTTCAATTGCATTTGTGAAGAGGGAGAGCTAGTGGATGACTAGTTTCTTGCCTTGGCCAATTTCGAGGGTGAAAGATTCCCATCCAAGTTGGTAATTGGAAAGGCCATTCAGACCTTTCATTTGGAGCTTTAATGGAGTCTTTATTTGCAGGTGTAAGCTACAGGAAAGCTCATGGTCTCTTCTATTGCAGCTCACTCCTTCAACCATTTCCAGTTTTGATGGCATATTCTTGATCCTTGAGGGAGGGCATTTTTGGTGAGCTATTGTACTCTTTGGGGGAGATTTTAATGCCCCATTTATTTTTTAATATGAATTAAATACTCTGTTCTTCATCTCCAAAAATTTTTAGGTCGAAATTCCAAGTAGAAATGTATAAATCTCAATTTTAATGAAAGAACAGTGTCATTTCCCCACTACCTTGTTGTGAATCAATGTAATGTTGATGATTTCGAATGAATGGATTATTCTCTGATATATTTGTGATCAATATACTTCCATGGATGTCTTATACAAGTTTCATATACTTTAATTGAGCATTTGAATCATTTTTACTCAGTTTAGTTGTATTGGGAGGTGAAATAGTGCCATTTCCCCAAGGGTCGAATTGGGTATTTTTGCAGTTGAATGGGAGAGGGTGAGAACAGTTGTAATAATCCATTAATGGTGCATATGAGACTTTAATAACATACTTAACACCTTACATACCTATTTTCATAAATTTGAGTGGGTTTGGAGGCATTTGGGAAGCCATTTTCAGTACTTACCCCATGGGGATTTGAACCCCAAATTACTAGTAAAATTGCATAATTGGTCCAGAATCTTAAGAGAGTTTGCAGAGGTCTTTTGGTGGCCATATGTCATCCATAAACATAATATTCAAGTTCTAATATCATTCATACACCTTCCTTGAATATTTGAAGGCATTTGGAGTCAATTTGAGACCCAGAGACCAATACTAGTCAAAGGGAAATCACTAGTAAAGTTACCTACATTGATCAGAATTGAAAGAGGATTTGCAGAAGTATTTTAAAGGTCCAAAGGCATCCTTGAAACACATATTTATGTTCTAATATCATTCATATACCTTCTCAGAAGATTTGGGATCATTTGGGGCAAATTTGGGACCTAGAGATCCAAACTAGTCAAAGGTCAAACTAGGGACAAAAGTGAAAATTTGTCATTTTAATAAAATTCGTAAGAAGGGACATTACAATAGATATTTGGAGTTGTAAAATTTCAATATATGCACAATAATCATGCTGACTACCTCTATTCGTCCATTGGGATGGAGGTGAAAGGTAGTCAATTTGGTCAGCTTGGTTTTTATCATCGACTATAGACTAGACCGAAAAGAACTCAAGAACCTAATATATTGATCTCCATAGGATCCCAAAATGAACCCAAACATGTTCAAAGAAGAGCTTAGCATGCAAGACTGCAACTATCTTCTCCACACCGAAGTTCCCTACCACTCAATTGTATTGTGCCTCCAAAATAATCTTCTCATGCTCACTTGGTAAAGTCATGAAAAATTATCAAGGTTGTGATGTGGGTCAAATATTTGTATAGTTGATGTCCAAATTTTCAAATGATGCAATGTTAGGAAAAATTGGACAAGGAAGGTGCATAAGGAGGTTGAGTTGGACCTCACATGAGTTGTAACTCCCTCAAATTCGAATTCTAAGGTGGTATTGGACACAATTGGGAAATGAGGGCACATTAGTGGAGGAATGAATCCAAATATGTGATGTTACTCCCATCCAAGGTGGAAGTAATCCTATCAAGGAGGCATCTCATGGGTTGTAACTCCCCGGGCTAACAATAGAAAATATATGACAACCTACGACATCTATGACAACTTATGACAAGAATCAGGTCCTATGAAATCTTATGACAGCCTATGACATGTTGCAGGTCCTAAATTTAGCCAAGGATGGCGCTAGAGGAGAGGGGTGGGCCCACATGCTACTGTAACTTCCCCAAAATCAAGCTAAGCCTTTCTAATTCAAATTTACAAGGTATATGGAGTTATTATTTAACAAAAATAACACTATAGAGGAATTAAATGAGTCCCAAGGTGTCATTGTCTCATAAAAATAACATTTATTAATATTTTATTAAATATTTGTGAGAGAATTCTACAATGAGGGGGGAATGTTCCATGAAGATTTATAAAAAGGGTGAAGACACAAGTGAAGGGGAATTTGGTCATTGTTTATTTTTATATTGGAGAGATATTGTGGCTTTTCATATCTGGGGATGTTTTTCCCTTGCATTTTTTACTGGTTTCGGTGGTGAAAGATCCCACCCTAGCTAGTAGAGAGGAGGAGATCACCTAGATCTCTTCATTGGGCTTCATAGTTGATTATTGAGAGGAGAAGTCACCTTTAGATTTCTCTACAGAGCTTAAATTCATATTTTTATGTCCATTTTCAGTAGTGGGGTCGATCTCATGTTGGTGTGTTTGATATTTAGTTTGTAGTAGTGAAAGATTGTTGGTGTTTTTCGGCATTGGCAACTTGTGTTCTGGTAGATATTGGTGGAGGAGGGAACATATATGGTGGCTTAAATATTTTTTCGGATATTATATGTTCTATATGGAACTCATATCTAGTTGGGGGCACACCTGAGAGGGAATATCTGAAGTTTGGGGTCGAAATATTGCTTGTGGAGGGCGCAACAGTGGATGGAAATCACTCATTTGGAGCAGTAACTCTCCATATTTTCTCTCTGTTTTGTAGAACCCATATCTACTCTCTTTGCAGAATATATCTCTTTGTACTTCAATATTTTATAGCATCCATTGATGTAATCTCTGATGGTGTCCTATTTATAATAAAAATCTCGGTGGTTTTCCCCATATGCTGTCCAATATGCAAGCAATGGTGAATATATATTGAGTAATCATTATCTATGAGAAATTATGTTTGAATATGGTTGTATAAACTTGATTTTTTGTTGTGAAACCTTCATATGAGTCTTTGGTGTCTATTATTAATCCATTGGTCTTGATTCAAGTGTTTTTGGAAGCATTTGGGTTTTGTTTGGAAGCTTTATGGTTGTGGGTGTTCTTAATCTTGCACCGGTGATAAGGGGGGAGAAATTAATATTCGTATTTGACTCTTTATGCGTGTTTTTGGGTTATGATACCTGTTCCATTGTGTCAGGAGTGTCTTTTCCAGTAGGAAACAGTTTTTGTTTCACTCAAAAAGGTTTATGTATGCCAAAGTTATGAACATTTTACCGGTTGGTTAAATTACACTTTATGCTAACGCGCGAGTTAGTTATAAAGGTTTGTGTAAAGTGTTCAAAAATTCCATAAAAGTCCTATGAATTCCATTAGTGGTCATATTGGGATTTTTTGGGTCAAATTAGATCCTGTTAGGAGGTGTTTGGCAATTTTTGATTTGGTAGTGAAAATTCTATTATTGTTTCACCATCATAACGAGTTGTATGGAAGTGCTCAGTGGGTCAAGTTGATGCAATGGGATGTGTAGAATCCATGCATACCATTTTTGGGTAGATTCGAGTTAGCTTGGTGGTGTTTGGGAGCGTTTGGAAACAATACCTTTTTATAGCAAAATATGACTAGTTTTGCCTAGTTTTGAATTAGGGTCAAGTTGGTTCAAAACTTTCTTTGGTTTTGAGGGTTGGGTACATTACACACAACACCTCATCTTTGAAGGGATTGATGTCATATGACATGCGGGATTGTTGACTGACAAAGATGTCTTTTATCTAGCTCAACCAATCAATGATGTATGGTTTTGGGTGTGAATTTGTCGGTAGCTTCAATCTCTTGATGACCTCATATGATATCATGTTATTCTAGCTATAGTTGTCAACAATGAAATGCAACGGGGGAGAAACCCACATCTATGAGAAAAATCAGTGCTCCCATTCCTTATGTTCCTCTGTTTCTTCTCATTGGATCTTTATGGTTGTGATGGCGGTAATGGGTTCTTCGTTAATGATCTGTTTTCCCTCGTTTTACTCTAAATCAAAGTCTGATCCAAAGTCTGATTTTGAGTATTTCATCTTGGCTAATAATGATTGTTTCAAGCGACACTTATTAGTGCTACGCCAGGGAATTTTGTGGAACTCACACCACTTTCTAGTGTCTTGATTTCCCACTACCCTTCTTTGCATGTGTTTTGGATTTATTGTCATGAGGTTGTATATCCTTGCTCTATCATTTATTCTATGAGTTAGGGCCACCTTTGCTAGTATTCTAGTGTTGTTGATTTGCAGACCCAAACTCCCACTCATTCTTCTACTTAATTTTTTGTTTGATTTTGACAACATATCAATAAGTAGCTCCCAATGAGGATATACCCAAGAAATTTATCTAGATGTTTGGATGTACCTATGTAGGCTATTGTGGTACTTCAAAATAAAGTGTCGCTTGGAGTCTCTAACACCTAGATTTGAGCACAAGCTATGGAATATATTGGTGAAATCTAGCACTATATGGTCTTTCTCTTGGCACAAAGTTGTCCATCTCATGTATCGGTCATCATAGTTTTCAATAGGATAGAATTCCTCCTTGAGGAAATCAACAAAATCCGCTCATGTGGCTTCTGTCATGTATGTTATAGAATTATCTCTAACATATCTCTCCCATTAAACATCGAGACCCAACTCCCAATACCCAGACTGCATCATGTCATCTATAACATGTCATCAACAAAGAGCATATTGCTTTGATACCAGTTGTCTAGATTATTTAGAGAACGAAATGAAGGTAGAAATATAAAATGGAAACACACATCCAAAGATGTCATAGAAAGCATAGTAGTACAATAAAACCCAAATTCTATTAATGAATGAAATGGAAAAAGAATGTAAACTGCAAAGTAATACAAACTAGCTAGAATGGTGATAGGAGATGTGTCCATTAAACTCCTTTACAAAAAGACCGTTACAAGATGCTGAAAATTACCTTTTTAATATAAATTGTCAAGCGCTACCAAGCAAAAAATCTAAATATAAAAAACCCTAACCCTAGGAGATCAAATGACAAAAGGAATGTGGGCTCTGAGAAGTCTAGTTGATACATCAACTTCTCGAAGCCACAACATCCACATACAAAGTCTGTTTGAGGTGTACAACAGCTCGTTGGAAAGATCTAAAAAAAAGTAACAATTTCAATCATAATTAATTAGTGAGGATTGGTTAATCCTTCAACAATTCCAATCCATCGCATAGCCAAAAAAAAAAAGGTTATTTGGAGCCTTTAAAATGCTGCAAGACCCGTTAGTATCCATCACAACAATTTGATTTTTCTCTTTTTCTCATGTTAAACTTTTATCTGCTTTTGAAGATTTCACTATTTTGATTTGATAAAAAATAACTTGTTGAAAAGGTTTTGATTAGGATAAAATCGAAGGTCCCTTTGGGACTTCTCTCATGTAGAAAAACGTATAACCATGAAAAAATTTAGGATAACTTTAATAAGTAAAAGAAGTGATAGGACCTAATATTTTTTTATTCTTGCATTTGGTTATAAATATGAAATAGATAACTTGTTCTCTCGGAAATATATATATTATAAAATGACAATACAATACTCAGTAAGTTGAAAACCTTTCCAAATTTTCTGAGTTAATTATAACAATTTGACAGAATACAACATTTCGGATGAAAAATTTGGGAAAACATGACCAGTGAAATAAACTATTATGCCCACACTTCGCCAACGCTGGATTAAGGCAAAGTATTATTATTATTTTATAAACCATTGCTACCAGTCCTCCTCAGAACCATTGCTACCAGTCAAAACCATTGCTACCAGGCCTTCTCAGCTGGAATATTATGGAAATTATCATGAATACTTGTATAACACATTGCTACCGGTCCTCCATGTCTATGTTAGTTACATGATAATGGATGGGTTGAGGATGCTGGATTTGATTTCTTTATGAGGAAGGATGACACCTCCATTGCTGTATACCTCGTCACAAACATGGACGTCCTCCCCCAGAATTGTCATGTTTTCCACTCTCCCCCATTTCCCAACACTGGACTGCCAACCAATTATGCTTCCAGACACACGAGCATGTTTCTTGATGCGTGCTCCACGCATAATGGTGCACTGTGACAATCTCACTCCTTCCTCAATCACACAACCTGCCCCAATGGCCACATCCGGCCCAATCAAGCAACCCTCACCGATCTCTGCACTCTCTTCAACTATCACATTTCCAACCATGTTACTCCCTTTCGCCAACATATCTGAGGAATTTCTTCTCAGAGAATCTAAGTAGAGACTTAATCCTGAAATATAGTCTCTGGGTTGCCCAACATCCATCCAGAAACCAGGCAACACCATAGCAAACAGTTGTTTCTCCTGTGCAATTTTTGGGAACACTTCTTTTTCTATGGAAGTGGGCCTCACCTCAATCCGGTCCAAAACACTAGGGTTCAGAAGGTATATTCCTGCATTGATCTTGTTGCCGACAAAGATCTGGGGCTTCTCAACGAACCTCTCTATCTGTCCCGTCTCCTCCTCAAAAACAACAACACCATATTTTGACGGATCATCAACCTAATTCAAGAGAGCAATCCTTCAATTTTTGCAACCACAAAAAATTCCAAAGAAGAAATCACAAGACCTAATTCAAGAGAGCAATCCTTCAATTTTTGCAACCACAAAAAATTCCAAAGAAGAAATCACAAGGAGTTTGAGGTAAAAAAGAAAGTGTACCTGGGTCACCATGATGGATGCCTCTCCTCCATGTTTGGCATGGAATTGAATCATTTGCTTGAATGGATATTCACTGATGACATCACTGTTAAGAACAAAAAAAGCATTGCCAGAACCATCAATGAGCTTGTCCCTTGCAAGAGCTAAAGGGCCAGCAGTGCCCATGGGCTGTGTTTCCTGAGAGCAGGTAATCTTAATCCCCAGTTTTGTCTCAAACTCCTTCAAGAAGCTCATCATAAGCTGCATCAAGCATAAGTTGTGTGTTCTCAGTGTAGTGGGTTTGAAGGGGAAGCAAATGCCAAATAGCAAGGTATGAGAAAAACAATATGTAATTTACCTCAGGGTGGTAGTTAATAGCTAGCACAACTTCATCAACACCAGCAGCTTTGAGTGCTTCAATCTGCTCCAAAAATGAAATTCAGTTGGTTCCAGAAGAAAGAAAGAAAAAGAGAATTGTGGTGTAGGTTCAGTACCTGATGAAGAATGAGAGGCTTATTGGCAAAGTCGAGGAGAGGCTTGGGGACACTGAGTGTCAATGGCCGCAGCCTGGTTCCAAAACCACCCACCAAAATGAGTGCCTTCATGATATACAGTTACAGTTACTACTACTGCTATTGAAATACTTCTAACGCTGTCTATCGCCTGGCTGAATCCTCCACTGCAATGCAATTAAGAGCACTAATTGGGATTCTCAAGCACAACCTGAACAAGTAAGCTATGGCAGCATATATATACACTGCAGTTTAGATTCGGCTGCGGAAATAAGATCCGGGCGTTGGGACGGAAGTTTACGCGCACACTTCATTTATCATATATTTTTTGCTTGAATGAAGCGTTTCTTGAATGCATGTGATATGTGTGACTGTAAGTAAACGAAAACGTATGTGTAAACACATTAATGTAATATAATTCAATACAAGTCAAAGCAGATTTTCCTCAATTGGTGTTTTTGAAGGATTAGGGTTTAGTTGTAACGTAGAAAGCAAAGGAAAGGTGGGTACAATGTTATGTTTTGAATGGTTAATGAATAGCCAATGCAAACCTATGTAATCTAATGGTGATTTGAAAGAATATTTATCTAAATGTATGGATAATCATTTTTAAATACTTTGTATGGATAATAATTTTTAAATATTAAAAAGTATGATGTTTTTGAAGGATTAGGGTTTAGTTGTAACGTAGAAAGCAAAGGAAAGGTGGGTGCAATGTTATGTTTTGAATGGTTAATGAATAGCCAATGCAAACCTATGTAATCTAATGGTGATTTGAAAGAATATTTATCTAAATGTATGGATAATCATTTTTAAATACTTTGTATGGATAATAATTTTTAAATATTAAAAAGTATGATGGTGATAGTGGTGGTTATTGTATTTGATTTTAAGAAAAAGAATATTGTAAATTTAGAATTTTATGTTTGTGTTTTAAAGTTTAAGAAAAATATGTATAAATAGTTTTAGTTTTGATAATTTGATGATTTAAAAGATTAGGAAGTTTGGTATTGAAGTAAATATTTTGAAATTGAATGTGGGTTTATTCATTACATTTAAGATAAACTTTTCTTCATTTTTAATCTTCATAATGTCACACAGATGACAAAGTATTTTAATATATTGTTTGTTAGTAGTTGTCCAACTTCTTATTTCACTATTAAGATAGAGAAAGTTTGTTTCTTTTAATTAGCAATGTTGATTTTCTTCTTCACTTACTTAAATCAAAGAGGTATTTTTTATCTTTTAGATTAGGGTTAATCATCTCCTTATAGTATCTTAATTTTCCTTAATTCTCTAATTATTATCATAGCACAATTCTCCTTAAATTTAGATGCAATTAATTTTTTAAATATTATCATTATTTTACTAAGCCTTGGCATTTTTGTGCTAACCCCATGTGTGGTTTTGACTAGAGTTTGAAGCAATCTTCGGAAATCGTGTGCTCTTAATGTGGAAAAGACACACTTCAATGAAGAGGATAGGATAGAGTGTATTGCCTTCAATTTTAAGATTTATAATTTATAAAATGCTTTCGGATTTACTCTATCTTTCTCCACGATACTCTAGAGATGTTGCAACCCCAAACTTCACAACCATATAAGATAATAGGAATGATGAGAGTCTCAAAGAGGAGCTTCTTCTTATCCCAAGGCCATAGGTTGATTTACAACTATTATAAGTCGATAATAAGCTTTCCACTCTCCATTTATCGTTTCCTCAATGTTATAGTTCCAATTGATTATGATGATGATGATAGTTATTAATGTCCACTGAGACCAAATTTGGTCTATTGGACCTTAAAAATGTAAGGAGCCACTTGGTTTTCCTTAGAATTTTATTTCTATGCTCAAAAATATTTAAGAGAAGTTTTTCTAAATCCCTATAGTTGTGTTAAGTTAAAAGGTTTGGAAGGTCAATATTTTAGCAAATATTTTGAAATTGTGCTCTAATGTGGGTGTATACAAGACATTCTATGAGAAAGTGATTTTCATCTTCAATTCTCTTTGTGTCACTAAGATGAAATATTCTTTCATCCCATGGCGTTTTAGGAATTGTCCAACACCCTGTTTCACTATGGAGATCATGATAGTTTGTTCTTATTTTAGCAATGTTGATTTTATTCTTTCCACTAGTTAAAATAGAGAGATATTTTTGATATTCTATATTAGGGTTGATCACCTCCTTATAATATCTTAATTTCCTCTTATCCTCTAACTCTTTAGCCCACCACATCTTCTCCTTAAATTTAGATGTAATAATGATTTTAATATTATCACTATTATGTGGAGTGGCCTCTTCCTCGACTCCCTAATGATTTAACCAAGACTTGCCATCTTTATCCTAACCTCACATAAGTTGAAAGTGGTTTTGACTAGAGTATGAAGCAATCTTAGGAAGCCTCTTGTCTCCCATGTTGTTTATCATATTCATGTAGATCAGGTACCTAGTCATAGCCATGCTCTCAATAGGGAAGAGATTCACTTATATTAGGAGGATAGGATAAGGTGCATTGCCTTTACTTTGGGATTATATGTTATAAAGTGTTTTTGGATTTTCTTTATCCTTCTCCATGGTTATCTAGAGATGTTCCAGTCCCAAAATTCACAACCATATAAGATAACAGGAGTGACGAAAGTCTCAAAGAGGAGTTTCTCCCTATTGGTCTACTAATTTACAATTGTTTTCAAGTCCATAATAAACTTTCCATCCTCCATTAATTTTTTTCTCAATGCTATAGTTCCAATTAAGATTATGATGAAGATCGATTTTGAGATATTTATATGAAGTCACTTCCTCCAAGTTGTTGTTGCCATACATGAGATCATCATAAGTGATATTTTGGGATTTAATTATCATAACCTTTGTTTTGTCAGCGTTAACAGTCATACCCATACTAGAGAAAAACTACTTGAGAATTTTTAGTTGTTTGTTGAGATTATAAGGACTCCTCACCATAAGAACAATATCATCAGCATAGAGAAGAAGGATGACCAGTACACTAGTCAAAGTCATGCCAACATAACCTAATTGTTCCAAACAACCCTCTATCCTATCAATGTAAATACCAACAAGGGTAGGGGTAGGAGACAACCTTTATTGACCCCTACATTACAATTAATTTATTCTTACCAACCCTCAAATTTCCTTAACTTGGCAATAACCTTCTCATACAACCTTATTGTAGCAGCTCTCAACTCGAAAAGTACTTTTAGCTCTTCTAATCTATTCCAAAGGTTAGTTTTGGGCACTATGTCAAATGCTTTCTAAAGTCAACAAAGAAACACGTGATATTAGTTTTATTATTTCTACGCTCATCAAAAATAGTTCTAAGAGTAACAAGGTGGTTTACAGTTGAATAATATCCATGAAATCATGCATGGACTTTAGCTCTTTTTCTGTGACTTTCTAGCCATATGTTGATCTTATTTTCTAGAATAAATCCATATAATTTGGCTAAAAGAGGGCTAATCATAACGGTCTTATAATTATATGGATTTTTTTTATCTCCATTTTTAAAAATAGAAACAATGACATTTTTTGTCCAAGGTTTAGGGAAACCTTGCTTGACTGCTAAATTGAAGAGCTTGTGGATGTTAGGAATGATGATAGGCCCACAAATTTTTAACATTTTTGCTTGGTATCCTTCTATGTCCTTAGATTCCCCATTTGTGAGTCACTTAACCACAAACTCTATGTCTTCTAAAGAGAAAAATTCTTCATTTGTGGAAAAGGTTTGAATGTCACCCACAACATCAAGGGAGTCTCCATGTCTCATAGAGAGTATCCATCCAATCATCATTTGAGAGGACACAACAATTATAGAAACCCTTGACACATTTGAATAGGAATTCCTTAGAAATTTTTCAATCATACAGAAGCAATGACACTCCCTGTCGTGAATCGCAATTTAGGAGAAATCTTGGACCTTCACATGAACATCATTTTTCCAAGTTTGGATTTCTATATCCATCACAAATTGAGAGATGGTTGGAAAATCAAGCTACAATTCCTACAATCCATCTCATTTCTTATCTCAGTACTATTGAATGGATTCATACACCAAGGTAGATTGCAGATAACCATTATTTCTCATATGAAAGTGTCTTCAAATTGGTCAAACTTGTAACCCTGGAGGATATAATATCTAGCATGTAAAGTTTCAATACTAATAAAATATAAGGATTATTTCATGGGCTAGTTTTTCTCACGTAGATTCAAGCCTATATCAAGGGCATGATCGATCCAAA
Source organism: Larix kaempferi (assembly GCA_027924585.1). Taxonomy (NCBI): domain Eukaryota; kingdom Viridiplantae; phylum Streptophyta; class Pinopsida; order Pinales; family Pinaceae; genus Larix; species Larix kaempferi. The sequence continues at coordinate 542,672 of BSBM01000097.1, forward strand.
TCCCAAGGATATATGTATGTAATACCCCGGTTGTTAAGCACTGGACTTATTATAATAATTTGCTTAGTTGACTATGATTTGTTTAATTCATGAGGTGATGACATGACTATATGATTATTGTTTGACTATGGTTTATTATATGGACATGTGACTATAACATGTATGGTTATCTGATGATGGATGACTTGGTTGATTATTTGATTATGTGACTGTGACATGTTTGATGATGTGACTATGCACTATGAACTTAAATGTTGATATCATTATTGATGTTTCTCTTAAATAAATAAACAGTTGGCTCAACGAGCAACTAAAAGAGTATGGGAGGCCATGGTTTCACAAGTGAGGGGGATGGGTGATTGTTTCCTAGTGATTTATTGGAAACCCAAACTTTGTACTTGGACTATCTTGGACCTTGTTTATGTTATTTGAGTTATTTTGGACCCTTTTTAAACTATTTTGGGACTTTGGAATAGTTAATTGTGATGTTTTATGACTAAAAGAGTTACTAGTACACCGTCATGGAGTTATTGTCGACTCCACTTAGTGAGTGCACCCTATTTGGGAGATATTCTCTCCTATTTATGTGCTTTTGGTCATTTATGAGCCCTCTTCCTAGTTTTTAGGGGCTGCAAGTTATTTTCTAGATTCCACTCTTACACAATGCATTGATGACGCTATTTTTGTGCTTCCACTTAATAATTTGTTGTAACTCCTCCTCATGAAGCTATTTTGGGTTAAGTAACCCCCTCACATGAGCCTCCACTCTCCTAATTAGAATTTGGGAATGATCCCCACCATATCCAACCCCCCCTTATGCAAATTTGAGTTTCTCTCTCATGAAATTTGAGTGGGTCCCACCCAACTTCAATTAGCTCCATTTTTGTAGGGACCCCATTTACGGGTCCTACTTAGAAAAATTTTAAAATCTTAAAAACATAATAAAACCATTACAATGCATAATCATCATAAAATTTATCAAATTCAAGGACTAACAAGTATACACATAAACATAGAACCTGTACTGTAGGTCGAATCTATTGTTGTAGGAGGAGTCATTGTTGTCCGATCAACTCCTATCCCTTGACGATTTACCGAATACCCCTCGGTTGACCTCCCTACTGTATTGGAGGTACTCTTCTTTCCCCCGAACCCCCGATCGATTTGGGGTCGTAAGAACATACAATGCCATGGATTTCCGTTGGGATATCCCAATCCCTGGTCAAGTTGTCAACCCAACTCTAAGGAATGACACTTAATCAAAATCTGTATTATAGTGCCCATCCAGCACTAGGGAGCTAGCGAGATCCTTCCTTCTCCTCCCTTTATTTTATAACCAAAAACTTCCATGCCATGTGTCTTTCCATGCAAAAATAATCTTTAATTAATAATTATGTTAATATTTACTCTCATGCAGCAAGTGTCACTCTCACATGAGTGTGCACCTAAACCCCTAAATTGTCTCTTTGTTGTCTCCTTAATTAATTTCTCTAATCCATAAATCAGTGGGATGTAGGTGGAGTGGTCTCTACATGAGTTTTTGTTCTATAATTTATTTGTTGAATATTATCTCTCATGCATATTTATTCAAGTAAATATGGACATATATCTTTTTCTTTTTCTTTTTTTTCTAAAGCTTTAGAAAAAGATAATAAAATAAAATATTCTTTTATTGAATTTTCTAAAATTCTATATGCCTCTTTAATCATATATGCACAATTTTCTAAATGCTAAAGGTGTGAGAAATATTATTTTCATGCATAATTAATTTAATGCAATTCTATATCCCAAGTACATAATTGCATTTAGTCCCTTCATGCATAACTAATTTAAAGCAATTTATATATTCCAAATATATGGGTGTTCATTTTGACTTTCTTTCTTTATTCATCTCGGTACCACATCGTTGGGTCCTTCCGACTTTATTTCCTTAATCATCTAGGTACCACATCATCGGGTCCTTCTGACTTTATTTCCTTAATTGTTTAGGTACCACATCGTCGGTTCCTTCTGAAAACTTCCTTTTTCTCTAGTGGGGAGTATTGTGTAGCGATCCGGGAATCATTACCGCGATCTCTCAACTACACTTCCTTGTAGACTAAGGGCAACTGAGGGATAAGGTTCTCCTTATCACGCGCCCCTCAACTCATCGTGCGCGACCAAGTCGTTGTGGCCTCGCTCGTGCGACACACGCTTCCCCGGGTGAGCTGAAACGGCTTCTGACCCGTGCGTGGAGTGCTAATTCAAGGTCGATAATCCTTCTTCGTACCCCTATGTATGTTTCCCATTCTTACGACCCCTATTTTTCCATTGTGAGTTATTTGGTAAATCGTTTTACCTGCCACTGCATACACTCAAGGCACACATCAGTAGCGCTGCACTATAAAAATCCTTCATTGCATTTATGGGGTACATCATCGTATTATCTTGTTCAGTTGAGCATATTTATCATTCAATCACTTCCATTTCATAATCTCTCAGTCAGTCGAGCATATATCATTCAATCATTTCCATTTCATAATCTCTTAGTCAGTCGAGCATATATCATTCAATCACTTCTATTTCATAATCTCTCAGCCAGTCGAGCATATATCATTCAATCATTTCCATTTCATGATATCTCAATCAGTCGAGGATATACAAAATTTAGTCATCATTCATTCTACTAATCATTAAGCAACACATGCATTTCGTTCATACACATCATATATTTCATAATATTGCTTATCATTAAGCAGAGTATGCATTCATTTATTAAGCAAAGTATCCATTTCTATAAGTCTCGTTCACTGCATCATTTTTGTTTATCATTTGTCGTCATGTAAATCATCATGTGTTCTTTAGTCATTCAAACATTTCAAATATTCAAAGGACCACTTTACTAAATTTTATTCGGTCGGGTCACTTGTCAAGTGTCCTCAAGATTATGGTCAGTCAATGTACTGAGGCGGGTGTTACAATTTTTCCCTTGGAATTATATTTTTTATTCGAATTGACCCCTTGTGGTAAATTTAAACCCCTCTCTTGAATTGAGTTGGCTTACCTTGGTTTGATTTGCCTCTCCACCTTATAAATTCATGTGCTCTCTCCTTGTTAAAGATAATCTTGAGCTTGGATTGTTTGGTTTATGTTATTCTCATTAGGTTGTGAGTGTGACAGTTATACTGTTGTGTTGGGACTGAGATCTTATTGCTTGATTCCCTTAGAGCCTATTCTAGTGTACAGGTTCTCAACTAGCTATGGGAGGATCCCATCAACAATAGAGATGGACAATTACCTTACTTCTACATCGGTACCTCTGCTCATCCAGGTTCTTAGCCAGGTATGGGAGGATCCCATTGACAGTAGAGACAAAAAGATAGTATATGGTCGTGTGAAGATTATGAGAGTATATTGTTATACTGAGGGTACTGTACTTGTGGATGCATGGCCTCAACTCGAGGGTGGCCTGTTTAATTTTATGTATTGACTTTGCCTATGGCTAAGAGGAACGTTGTATCGTTGGAGCCAGTTTCCCATATCTTAAGATGAGTATTTCTCATATGTTTTTATTTATGTTTTAAAATGATATTATGATGAATATGTGCAATGGTGGCTGATTTGATTTATCCACATGCTTGGTTATTTTATGTTAGTATCTTATTATAGGAATAATGGACTCCATGGGATTCAAAACTAATATTTTATTATTTATGATCTTATTTCTCTTCTTCAAAAACCGTAACAATGGCTCTACGGTATTGAAAGGGGCACAATCATATGCTTTAGTTTGTCCATATATTCTCATTTATGTGTTTTGGGACCTATTTCATTATGTCTGGAACAATGTTTCCCGTAAGGACAACTTTTCTTTTCTTCGAAAAAGCTTTCCAGATGACCAGGATATGTTCGTTTTGGTCCGGAATTTTTCTCAATGCCAATTTAAGCGCACCAGATATTTTTTTGGAAATGTTTTGTGCACGGATATGCTCCTATTTGCATATTTTAGTTTGAATAATGTAATATGAATGTAAATTTGACTGGTGGCTGGAGGGAGGTATCCATACGATCCAAAATATATTAGTGAAAGATTGTTGTGGGGACAACCATCGGGAACTAATAATGTGGGTTGTGATTGCAGTAGGTGCCTTCTGTTTTGATTTGGTTGTGGTGTGGCTATAGGTTACATCCTATGGATATGTATTGATGTGTGATTTCTTATTCTTCATCCTTGTTAATGCCTAAAAGTTGCACACGTTTGACATTTCGGCGATTCATCTAGTAAGGTGTCATCAACATAAACAATGCATCTCACCACAGGAATCCTCAACAAATACAAAACATAGCATAAGTCCATAAGTGCTAAGAAAAAGTCAAAACAAAGGGTGGTGTGGGTATTAAATAGTTGACCCGCGCTATAGCGCAGGTTACCTAAACAATGCACGCGCTACACCCACGTGTATTTTCCTTCGATAGTCATTCTACTGTCAAAACAACGGGATCACTCACTCCGAGTGGTGCATTGAAGACTCAATCCTCCCCAACGATCATAATTTGGCTCCTCACACACTTGGGGGCATTACTCAACCCCCCTTGTGTACCTTGGAACTAGTTCATGAAGGAGGAGAGTTCACATTTGGATCTAGTTGTTTGGTGGCCACCCCTTGGCCTATAAAAGGAAGCCATTGGCATGCATTTTGTAGAGAGAAATTAGAGCAGGGTTATGTTGTTGGATCTGAGTTGGATCTTCCTCATAGCCCACCATTTCCTACCATTGTGAGTATTCCCAAGCTTTCTTTCCACCTACCATCAAGGGGAAAGTGTTTCTCTCCATTTTTCTTCCATCTACTTAGAATTTAGTTTGGACAAGAAAGGCCTTCCTAAGGGATATTATTGGCTTCCCTTGAAGCATTCACCTCTTAGGTGTTGTACAACTATTCCATTGGGAAATACAAGAGTGGTTTAGCATTGTTACACCCAAAATCCACCCACCATAAGATTCAATGTATACACCCCTGAAGATACCTTGACTAAGCAATTAACCAGGGAGGATTTGTACCCATTTGTGCTAGTTTTTTAGAGGTCGTTGCAGGTTTCACATGAGCAACATGCGACGTCACACCTTGCCCCATTACAGAGTGAAATGAAGTCAGCTGGATGGAAAAAATAGCTTCTTCAAGGTCCTTCTCGAAGCTTGCTAACTTGGGACCCTATCCCTAACCTCTTGGAGGAGCTGGCACTCGGTTCCTGATACCATGGGGAGATCCCTTAAGCCTCTCCTATCATATCTCAACCTATCCTATCCATATCCTATCCACTTAGTCCTATTTAAGTGAAGCTCACTCCCATCCCAAGGAGATGAAGTCTATGGTATCTACATGCTGGTGAAATCACCCTTGGAACATCTCCACTCACCTATTGGAGAATTCATACTTCCTTGGAATGATATGGAAATTGGATTTGTTGGAGAAGGGATGCAACGTTAAGCCTTGGTTGTAGTTCTATATCTCTATTATGTACTCCCCTCTTTTTACAGTAATACAAATACTTTCCACCAATATTGTTCATGTGTGTAATGATATTGAGTAGTGTTAAGATTTAATATGCTAAGACAGAAAATAGCAGCGTTACATTCCATTTCACAATAATAGCATATACAGGATCACTGAAGAAACAACAAGCATAGCATAAACACAAGAGACAGAGATTTATCCTGGGAAACCCTCATGGGGTAGAAAACACAGCAAAGCTTCCTCAATATAGATGACCAGCAATATACAAAGATGAAACCCTGAGACATGATCTCCTCCTCCACAATAGAAGACCTCTCCTCCACAAGTGCGCTATCCTCAAGTGAGTGAGTGTATCAAATGAGGAACACACCTCCTCTATTTATACACTACTCTGACATATCTTTTACACAAGTACATGTAGGCTCGTATTTAACCATTAGGTTAAATACCCTATTATAACTGACTGGGCCGACCCCACTAAGGTGGTCTAACAACCCTTTGACCCACATAACACATACAGGGCCGACCCCCACTAGGGAAGTCTAATAACCCAAGTTACCATATTCCGACAGAGGAATAAACATCTCTGGATATACAATAAGATCTTCACGGAGGAATGAAACATCTCCGGAATAATAAAGTACATATATAATATTCTTTGAAGTTACAATATCTCAACACTCCCCCTTAACGAGAAGGATATTATAACAGCATCTGCATGAGCAAGGAGTCATCAACATCATACATGATACATCTATAAATCATTGGAAGCTTTCTCAACATCATCAGTAACTCAACCAGTTACTGGAACATCTTCAATACTGGAACATCAACATCTTCAGTACTGAGTCTTTATCTTCTGTAGCACCCAAACAACTACAGCAACATCAATATCTGAATCCTCACGATCGTCAGCATTTTCATCACACGATCATCAGCATCGTCATCGCACAATCATCAGCATCGTCATCACTCGATCATCAACATCGTCATCGCACGATCATCAGCATCGTTATCATACGACTATCAGCATCGGAATCATCTCGATCATCTTGATCTACAGCATTTGGATCATCTCGATCTACAGCATCTGGATCATCTCGATCTACAGCATCTGGATCATCACGATCTACAGCATCTGGATCATCTCGATCTACAGCATCTGGATCATCTCGATCTACAGCATCTGGATCATCTCGATCTATAGCATCTGGATCATCACGATCTACAGCATCTGGATCATCTGTATCAGTATCCACACCAATACATCTATCATCAAAACATGTATTCTTACTAATACATCTATCATCAAAAGCATGTATTCTCACTAATACATCTATCATCAAAATCATGTATTCTCACTAATACATCTATCATCAAAAGCATGTATTCTCACTAATACATCTATCATCAAAAGCATGTATTCCCACTAATACATCTATCATCAAAAGCATGTATTCCCACTAATACATCTATCATCAAAAGCATGTATTCTCACTAATACATAGCAGCATATCCTGCAACACACACGATCATATTACAGGATGATCAATCCCGCTCTCTTTAGGACATAGGTCCATGGATGATACAATCCAGATCAAGTTCCAGGATGATCAATCTTTATCACTTTAAGACAAGTCTCATGCCTAGGGACGATGCAATCCCAATCCAGTTCCAGGATGATCAGTCCTTATCAATTTAAGACAAATATCATGTCTAGGGACGATGGTCCTTATCAATTTAAGACAAATATCATGTCTAGGGACGATGCAATCCCGATCCAGTTACAGGATGATCAGTCCTTATCCATTTAAGATAAATCTCATGTTCAGGGATGATGCAATCCCGATCCAGTTTCAGGATGATCAGTCCTTATCCATTTAAGACAAATCTCATGTCTAGGGACGATGCAATCTGATCCAGTTCTAGGATGATCAGTCCTTATCCATTTAAGACAAATCTCATGTCTAGGGACGATGCAATCCTGATCCAGTTCCAGGATGATCAGTCCTTATCCATTTAAGACAAATCTCATGTCTAGGGACGATGCAATCCCATCACGTACATTTTGAACCGAGGTCTAGGGACGATGCAGTCCTATCTTCAATTCTCGAAGACCTCAGTCTACGGATCAATTCTGGGACCTAAGTCTAGGGAAGATACAATCCCCTACCTGTTCATTCAGGACTTCATTTTCGGAGACATCATGTCTACGGCTCTCTTTTAGAACATGTGTTCAAGGATGATACAATCCCTCTTCTTTCTCGACGACGTCTGTCTACGGCTCTCTTGAGGATGATGCAATCCTATCATGTCCACCAAGGACTTCATTCTTGAAGACATACGTCTACGGCTCTCTTGAGGATGATGCAATCCTATCATGTCCACCAAGGACTTCATTCTCGAAGACATACGTCTACGGCTCTCTTGAGGATGATGCAATCCTATCATGTCCACCAAGGACTTCATTCTCGAAGACATATGTCTACGGCTCTCTTGAGGATGATGCAATCCTATCATGTCCACCAGGGACTTCATTCTCGAAGACATACGTCTACGGCTCTCTTGAGGATGATGCAATCCTATCATGTCCACCAAGGACTTCACTCTCGAAGACATACATCTATAGCTCTCTTGAGGATGATGCAATCCTATCATGCCCACCAACCTCTCTGTCGGCATCACCAATATAGGTATCCATATCATCGACCTCACTGTCGATGTGGGAAATCTTATCACAAGTGATCACATCGCTCCCCCTTTCGAGGAGGTTTGTTCTGAACTATTTTAAGTTTGTCTCGGAAAACTTTACTTGAGGTAGAGGTTTGGTTAGTACATTGGATCGGTAGAGGTTTGGTTAGTATATTGTCAACTTGTTACAAATTCGAACTTTAATTCTTTTCTGCACCATATCTTGTATATAGAAATGTCAGATCTCTATGTGCTTTGACTTATCATGGAACACTGGATTCTCTGCCATTTTGGTACAACTCTGTTTGTCACATAGGGTCATAGTTGGGTCCATCTCTAAGTCATTTCTGAAGCCATACCGCTTCACAATTAGCAGAGCAAGCAGCCATATATTTTGCTTGTCCTAAGAGCCACACTAGATTGTTTCCTGCTCAACCACGAGATCATGGCTGATCCTAGACAATAACATCCTCTCGATGTGCTCTTCCTGTCTGATAAAGTTCCTGCCCAATCAACATCTATGTATCCATCTGAAGTCATGATCTCCAAGATAACATAGATCAAATTCTATTGTATCCTTTAGGTACCACATCACATGATTTACAACTTATCAGGTGAACACATCTAGTTTCCACTAGATACTGACTCAAGGTGTTCACAGCAAAGCATATATCTGACATAGTATTCGTTAGACACATCAATGACTCAATATTTTGTCTGTACAGAGTTCTATCCACTAACTCTGATGAGTCATCTGCTAACAACTTCAAGAGTGGCCATACCAACACATCAAGTCCTTTTAATATTTCTCAGCATACTTTCCTTGGTTGAGAAAGATTCCTTTTGAGCCTTGCCATACTTCCAGACCTAGGAAGTAATGCATCAATCTGAGATCTTTCATTTTCATTTCTTCAGCCATCTTCTTCTTTCTTTTCATGATCTGTTTCTCATTTCTTGTTAGAAAGAGATCATCATCATACAATAATGGTATGATAGGTTCATCACCTACAACCTTAAGGTAAAGTTTAGTAACAACTTTACTTTTGGTAAAGTCCAAGCTTATCAAGAAACTGTCAATTCTCCCTTTGTGACTGAACATCATTCACACTCTGCATTGAATGATCTTCCGCATATCTATCTGTGCCATCTCTCGTTAGATGGGTCTACTAATATGAGCCTCAATATCATTCGAACTCTGTGGTGAGTTCCTTCTTGCATCCATGTCATCTATGTATAGAAACCATATTCAACCTTGTAGCGAAGGTTGAGATCCACATCGCCCATGGTGATCATTCAGCTCATCAAATGATTATCGATCCTGGGAACTCATATAGAACCTGATTCAGACTTCTTCTTTAATTACACCATTAAGAGAATGGTCTTATCTAGCCACTTGGAGCAAACATCTCATCATGATTCTCTTCCTCTTTCTAAGAGAATCTTCTATCCTCAAGCCTTCTTTAGTGTGTTTGATTTGTAAATCTTTTGTTGAACATCCATCGCTTGTTCAGTGTTCATCATTCATCATGATCTTTCCTACAAATCAAATTTAAGTACATGATTAGTGATACTTCATAATCATCAAATCATATTGACATGATAATCTATTATGCATACAGATATCATTTACATAGTTATACAACTATCTTGACCAATACTTTGGCACAACACTTTCCCATATCCTGTATGCATACAGTGGCTATCTAAATGCCTTCCATCTCCACCAGAACATACTATCGAGAGTGTGCACATCTCTCAACATGTCAGCAAAGAGGTTTCATTCTAGACAAGCTACAATGGAATGTTTGTCCAACTTACCAATCATATGCATATTAGTAGTATATTGTTCAATGCTCTATGAATGTTTACACTCAGCGTGATATATTCTAAATATGCATACAATCTATTACAAGCAATATCATTTACTATTTTAAATAACAACTTAAATACTTATCTTTTATGTTTGTGTGGTTGCCTCTCGCTTGGTCTTCTAAATGTCTTTTGAACTTCTATTCATTCTATACCACTGTGCATGCTCAAGTGTGCAGTAGTGTTATCATCATGATCTCATACACAAACATACATTCATTAGTATATTATAAACATTATCAAAACATCTAAATAGTCTTGAATATGTATAGTCACGATCATAAATAATAAACATTAGTATTCAAGATTTCAGGGAAGACTTCTTTTACTCATGCATATCATCAATCAAGATAAAAGACATAATATGCATAATCCCTTGATTACTAACTTTATGAATAAGCATATCTAATCATGCCAAGTATACTTATATAAGGGATCCCAATACAAGGTAAGATTCTAACATGACATAGGAAAACATACCTGGATTAGTATACCTGCTTAGTTATGTACAACATACCTAAACAATCTCTTCAATGATTTAGAGATCCTGAGCTAGAACCTGCATGTCTCATAGGTTAAGCATAATATAACAAAGTCATACATACCTCGTAAGTAGAACAAAGATTATGGATGAGTCTTTGTCTTCATGATGTCATGGTCATGGAACTTGATTTGTCTTTTGTGATGTACCTGTATCTTGTTAGCAGACAACATCAACCTCACACAAAACCATAATGCATTAGTACAATCATATAGCCCTAATCAATGAATGTCTTCGATCATTCACATGCATTCATACTGTTACTAGGGTGATAAGACAATTCTAACATTAATCAAGATTGTACTAATAAATAACATGAAGACAAAACACATTATGAACTTAATCAAGAATCAGATTTCAAGACATACCTGAACCTCCTTAAGTCATACCTGTCGAGACTTCTTGTAGTCTTCTTATGTAAGGTCTTAGCCTCAACTCCCCCTGAAACTTGATCTGGAGCTTGATTAGGGTTTGCTGGAGAAACCTTAAAAAATCAATCTTTGACTTTCACACTTCCGAATGAATGGAAGGATGTGTCTTGCTGGGCTGATCAAACTAGCATACTTCGATTTTGAAATCTCCAAAATTTGACCCCTCAAAATTGCCTTTGAAACTTCTGGATCTTCTCGACAGGATCCCGAAGTAGGGTTTGATGAAGCCCACCCTTCTGCTCAATGAAAAGGTTTGATCCAAGGCTCTAAACTCTTATTTTTCTGAGGAGCTTCCAGTCGTGGTTACAGACTTCAAAAATTCCAACTTTTGCTGAAGCCCTAATTTTCCATCTTTCCGATCAAAATCCCGAGCTAGGGTTTAATCAAGCCCGGTCTTCTACCCAACCAAAAAATTCGATCTTGGTCTCTAAATTTCAATTTTCCTGAGTAGCATTCAGCCGTGGATTCCGATTCCAAGAATTCTAACTTTCTCCGAAACCCTAAATTCCGGAAGCCATGAATAAAGGTGCTCCAAAAATAATTCTGTTTTGATAGAAATATGTACCTGATTGTTTCTGCTATAACTATGAAATTTTTGCTCCATAAGGTCTGAAAACGTTTTCTGCAGTAGCCTAACCTGTCATCTTTCCATCCTGATAGGTCTGACCTCAATTGGATTTTCTGAGAGAGATTTATGCCAAATGTCGCAACGTGACCTTTTTTGGGATAATACAGGAGAGCGAACTTGTACGGCATGCCACGTGTCACTGTTTGAACTTCGGCCTCTAAAAATTTGTTTTGAGATAGCTCGCCTTGTTATATTTCCATCCTGACAGGTCTGACCTCTATTGGACTCTCTGAGAGAGATTTATGCCAAGTGTCGCAACGTGACCTGTTTATGGGATAAAACAGGAGAGCGAACTTGTACGGCATGCCACATGTCACTGGTTCAGCTTCGGCCTCTGAAAAAGTTTTTTGAGATAGCAAAGTCTATGTACTACCTGTCACTTTTTATGAAATTTCATTTGGAGCTTCCTAGCCCAAGTTATGACCTTTTTTCCTAGGTCACCTGATTTTGACTGAGATCTGGAAGAGGCAGAAACCCTAACTTGTACTGATCATAACTTACAAAGTACAATGAATCTGAGGGTGTCCTTTGGACAAAAGATACCTGGAGATGTTATCTACGACCTGTAAAGGTTTTAGATCTTGAACCTTCTCCAAAATGGATTTATAGCGAAAGTTCCACGATGACTGGTTTTTGCTATATAAAACCCTGACCTTCAAATTGTCGTAAGTAAAGCAAGTGTCGTAAGTGCCATACCTTGCCTTCCTTCAGTTTATCTATGATACCATGTTAAGATTTAATATGCTAACACAGAAAATAGCAGCATTACATTCCATTTCACAATAATAGCATATACAGGATCACTGAAGAAACAACAAGCATAGCATAAACACAAGAGACAGAGATTTATCCTGGGAAACCCTCATGGGGTAGAAAACCCAGCAAAGCTTCCTCAATATAGATGACCAGCAATATACAAAGATGAAACCCTGAGACATGATCTCCTCCTCCACAATAGCAGACCTCTCCTCCACAAGTGCGCTATCCTCAAGTGAGTGAGTGTATCAAATGAGGAACACACCTCCTCTATTTATACACTACTCTGACATATCTTTTACACAAGTACATGTAGGCTCGTATTTAACCATTAGGTTAAATACCCTATTATAACTGACTGGGCCGACCCCACTAGGGTGGTCTAACAACCCTTTAACCCACATAACACATAGAGGGCCGACCCCCACTAGGGAAGTCTAATAACCCAAGTTACCATATTCCGACGGAGGAATAAACATCTCCGGATATACAATAAGATCTTCACGGAGGAATGAAACATCTCCGGAATAATAAAGTACATATATAATATTCTTTGAAGTTACAATATCTCAACAAGTAGTTTACCTGCTTAACTATTCACTTAGATCTCTTATTGTATAGATGCCTTTTACTTGTTTCTCTTGTTTCTTGTCTTGACAGGTTTTGCAGCTTGGATCTGACGACCGTGAGACGTGGAGCAGCATTCAGGAGAAAGGATTGTGAAGTGAAAGGTAAGACATCTAATACTTGATCTTTAAGTAGATCTAGGAAATGCATTAGTAGTCTGTTCTATTTGTTCTAGACTCACTTTGAGCTAGGGAGATCCTGCTTGCGTTCGCTTGAGTGGATTGTCCGATAAAAAATCTAGCAACCATATTGGGGAAATATAGAATCTGATCAGTAGTTTTCAATCTGAGAGTCATTTTCAGTTGATTGCTTGTTACGAGCCTTTTTATTTTTGCCATTTTACTTCTTGAAGTTGATTTCACTATTAGATCTTCATATTGAAGACTCTAATCTACTTCCTCTGAGTTTATACAACTCATTCCCAAACCATTCCATGGTTCATTGCTGAGAGATATGATTCATTTTTTATTTTAGACTTTGCCTATCGCACCTGGGTAGTGGGAACAGAGCGACACTGTGTCATTTTTAGCCTCTGTTCTTTACCTATTAGTTACTCATTGCATCCCTTGCATTGGTAAACTGCGACATCGTCACACTTCCCATGTAGGTAAATTACGACGTCGCACTATGTACAAGCACAGAGTGCACCGATTTGTCAAAATTTGGCATGCAGGCATCTCCTCTCCATTTGACAGTCTGGACTTTGGTTTGCTGTATGAACTCCCTCTGTGCTGAAAAATCCAACCATAGATCCCATTTTTGACTTGTGTTTTGAGAGTTTGGTTTTTTTGGATTGATTTTGGGTTCCGTCTTGGACAAGCTTGAAGAATGGTAGTGTTGGATACTCTTGTCTCCTCCACCTTCATCCTCTCACCCTTGCATTCCCTTCCTTCCATCCCTGATCTGGTCATTGCATTAGATCAACCGCCATACCTCATTTACATTTGTTTTTGTTTGAGCTTTGCTTGCTTGATTTGCTTGCTACTGCTTGGTTTTGAGTTAAGTGTGCCTTTCAGCTTGATTGAGTGCTTGTCTTTTCTTGAGTTTTCTGAGTGTACTAGTGCTGCAAGTAGTGTTTTCTTTTCGTTCATTTAGATATGAAAGCTCAGCTGTTATAAATTTTATTCGTTGATGCATCTATTGAAAAGTTTAAAAGTGCTTCTTCCTTATCATTTCTTGAGTGTTTTTGAAAGAAAAACGTTCTTGCATTGGAATGTTTCGTTTATCAATCTTTTGGAAAATTGAATGAATGTATAATATTTGTGTTTTTCTTGAAATATGAATCACTCATCTTCTTGAAAGACTCAAGCTACACTTCCAATTTTGCAAAAGTGTTTCCATGCTAGGGAAAGATAAGTGCATGTTTTATTTTTCATTGCTTTTGGGCCATTGAAAGTGAAATTGAAAAGCTTGCATACTCCATCTTAGAATTCTCTCTTTTCATAGCCTAGTATCATTCTCGTTTTGAAAAGAAAAAGAAAAAAAATGTTGTGATTTGGATAGTAGTGTTGTGATTTTTTTTGTGTTTTGTTGAAAAAGGAAAAGAATACTTTCATAGTCAAGTTTTGCTTGAATTGGGATTGTGTTGAATTGTGTTGTTTTGGCAATCTCGATGAAAAGAAAAAGATTTCTCCTTCCCATAGCTAGAATTCATTGAAAGAAAAGAATATTTCGTGCATGTAGCTAGGGATTGCATTATGCTTCTGATTATGTACTCACCTCATGCATTCACCTAACCGTCCAAGATAAAATAATTTTTTTAGCAACTTGTGTGTAAGTTAGAGACGTGTTCCGGCATCGTTAAGCATGGCAGTTGTCGTTATTTTCCAGCACTATATCCTGGGGGTATTGTAGTCTTCCACGTACTTATCGGTATATCAAGATCCTTCACGTACCCACCAAGTACCATAATCCATACTTGGCATATATCGAAGGGTGTATCATGTACTCGATAGTATATCGGAAAGTCTCTTGCCGAACAGTTGTGCATTAGACAGCACCACTACGGATTTGAGCTCCCACGTACCTTGTGTATATCGGGAGACACCACTAAGATTCCTGAAACCAACTGAGTTAACCATTTGGCCGTCTTGGCAAAGCAATACACTAAGAACAGCACTCGGGGAGATTAGCACGCACGTACTGTCTAGGTAATCGAGCATGTAGGGAAGGGTACGGTCCCAATCATCCTTGTCGCTTCATATTGTTGGACCCTGCAGTATATCGCGGTTTGCGATGCCTTGATAATCCCGTGAGGTTCCATACTTTTGAATCCACTCTGTCACATAAGTCTGCTTGTTGCCTTAGTTTGAGTAGGTTTTCCTAGACTGATTTTCTTTTAGTATACACTTAGGAGAAATGTTGTTCCAGCCATCCTGGATGATTGTCTTGACACTCTGGTGGATTTTCCTTGGAGAAGATCCCGTAGGATCTTAAACTTATCACCAGAATATCCCCTTAATCCGGAGGTTATTTCGAGGGTAAGAATGGATCAGCGTAGCATGGTCGTAGTTACTGAAGTGGAAAACCCCACTCTAAATGTTGGAGGACTTTTGTTTCCACAAACTCCTCCGGATTCACCTGCCTCTCATCCCCCACAAGATGAAGGAGCACAAATCCTCGCCTCACAAGACCTTTCTCCCATCATCCTGGGAGAACCTGGATCGTTGGAATGGATAAACCGACCCTAGGACAACCCTACAGCAACTGTTGGTCCTTAAGCAGCTTATTGGACCTCTTCTACAGACCACCCAGTGGCTCATTTTTCCATAGCATCACCACCCAGTGGGTCTACTCCGGACGACCCTTTAGCCTACTTTCGTGGCCAATTAGCTTACTTTCGTTCCATGGTTGAAGAGTTTCGGCAGTCAAGTCTCCAACTAAGGATTAAAGACCCATCGTTACCCCCTTACCAACCCATCCCGGATCATTCGATATCTTTTGGATCACCAGAACAATCTTCCCACCACGAGACCATTAATAAGACTGGTCAACCCTCACAAGAGTCCAGTCCTGCACCTCAAGTGAACCAACTGATGGAAGGACAATAGTCCAACACACCTGTTACTACCATAGTTACTTTCCCAATTCCTCCCCCACCTTAAAATTTGAGGGGAGGATATTCCATTCCCACAGATTATCCCATCAGTAATGTTATTACTACGGTAGCTAGTCAACAACCTATGTTGGTTCAACCTTTGAATAGTGGTCAACCTATTGTGGCTGGGGGAAACCCCCATTTCCTAACTAGAACATAGGCGGTGGAATCACCAATGGACCTTCCGTTGGACCTTCCCAACCTGCTAGACCATCCACCATGGGATTATCTCATGTTGGGGGGCCATCCAATGTAACCCAACCCTCATGGATTCAAGCGTATACAGGTTTTGTTAACCCTGCGCCGGGCCAATCTAATCCCATAAATGCACCATATGGGATACCTTATCCCGGGAATCCATACACTCTATGGGGGAAACAACCTGTGTTGCAACACGGACCCCAACCGACTATCCCTCAAGTACCACCACCCTCGATCGGTCCTCCCCCACCTCCTAACCTTGGTGGAGGCCCACCTCATTTTACCAAAAACATCCCTCACCCTTTCGGCAGTGGCGGGAATGGTCCACCACCCCCTCCTAGCGGAGGCAGCAGGGGACCACCCTATCATGGTGGAGGAGGCCATTTCCCTTCGGGTGGCGGAGGTGGTCTACCACCCCCTCCAGGCAGAGGTGGTGGAGGACCTAATTACTATGGTGGCGGCAGTGGTGGTGGAGACCCTCATCCTTCCAGCAATGGAGGTGGTGGGGGCCCCCATCCTTCTGGCGACGGAGGTGGTCCACCACCCCCTCCAGGCGGAGGCAGTGGTGGGTCACCTTATTATGGTTATGGACCCCCACCTCCTCCCGATGGTGGTAGCGAACCTCCACCCCCACCTGGTGGTAGAGGTGGACCCCCACCTTATTGGAAAGGACCACCTTATGGTGGCGGACCCCCTCACGGTTTGGGCGGCACACCCCCCTACAGCCAATTTCCTCCTATTACACCTTACGGTCATACGGGTCCTTACATGCCTTATCCGTATTATCAACACGCGCAACCTAACCTGCAACTACCCTTCCTAGCTACTTTGGACCTACCTGACCTATCCCACTTAACCAACGATCCTATTCATCACGGATCTAACTGGACACCAATTCCAGTGAAACTTCCATCTAATATCCCCAAATTTTACGGCAAGCCAGGTGAAGACCCTAAAAACCACGTGATGACTTACCATTTATGGTGTTCATCTAATTCCTTAATGGACGACTCAATTCGTCTTAGATTGTTTCAAAGGACTCTCACCGGTTCGGCTGCCAAGTGGTACATTGAGTTGCCACCTCATTCTTTTCTTGATTTTGTTTCTCTTGCCATGAACTTTTTGACACATTTCCAGCTACCCATACGGTATGAAACTGGTACCGAGCTTTTAACCTCGCTTCGTCAGAATACTGCCACTCATATTTATGATCATATCCATGAGTGGCGAAGGAGATGGCGTCTCATTAAAGCTCTTATTCCAGATCAACTCCTAGCAAACTAGTTTACAAAATCCCTCATCCCTACCATAGAAAGAGATGTCGCCATGCGAGGTGTTGTCACTGAAGAACAAGCCATCGCAAGTGCGAATGTACTATACCTAGTCTACACTCAATCTAGCACTTTGTTTGATATTTTTCCTGATGCACCCCATGACGTCAATGACCCTGTGAAACCACATAAGGGACTCCAAACTGATGGAATCATTGGATCCCTTAACACCCAGCCTGCTTCTAGCACCTTTGGATCATCCAACCTTCACGGTTCCTCCCCATTACTGACTCAGGCTAGCCATAGCACCACCATATCCACCACTCCTGCTCTAACTGAAGAGGTGAATTCTGTCTAATCAGCTTCATCTCAGAAGTCTGGCAGAAAAAAGAAGAACAAGGGAAAACCTAAAAAGTCTTCCACCCAGCAGGAACAAAAGAGCACTCTTGACGATACCAAGCAGAAACGGAAGCTCAAGTATCCTTGTTTACTGTGTGGAGATGACCACTTCTCCAAAGAATGTCCCCATAGAGACGAAGTACAAAAGTTTCTTACGGGTAAACCAACTCCCGCAGTCCTCAATGATTTGTTTCCAACTCAGAACCAACAGATGATTGCTCAAACCCCCCTAGCCTAGGGGGAACCATCCAATACCGCACATGTTCTCATGGTGAGTAACGAGACGATCAATTTGAACACTCGCTCGCAATCTTACGAATTGGTCCCTTCGAAGGAACCCACTGGAAGTAATGCTGAAAAAGCTTCTGACTCCTTAACTGATGTCACTATACCATCAACTTCTCTCACCATTGAGAAGCCATCCTTAGACTCAATATTGCGACTGCCCAAGAGTACGATTCGAAAAGCTGTTTTCAATCCTAACGCTCGGGTGGCACAAAATTACAATATCGTAGAAGACTTGGCACAAGCTCCTTGCGCCATGTCTACCTTGGAAGTTTTTCAAAATTGTCCTAACCAACGCAAAACTCTTCTTGCAGCCATCGGTGCAGTCGACCCCGATTCCTCGAATACCATCATGTTTCGACTTGACCACTTCAAGCCGAGGCTCTCCCACTAGCTCGCATTCCAAGTTTTTGCGAATATTGCTGGGAAGATTGTCCATCGTACCCTTTTAGACAAAGGCACCTCCACTTCTGTCAGGTCAATCGCCTGTTGGAGAGCCATTGGCTCCCCCGAATTGAATCATTCTCCTACCATGTTGAAAGCATTCAACGGGCGTGGCTTTCAACCTCATGGGATCTTACAAGCTCTTGCAATTGAGTTGGGAAGAAAGACCGTAATCGTTAATGTGGAAGTGGTCTCGGACCCAATAGATTATAATCTCTTGCTTGGTCGCAATTGGTTTTATGCCATGTAGGCGGTAGGCTCTTCAGTCTTCTGCATAGTACAATTCCCCCACCAAGGACAAATTGTTACTATTGACCAATTAGATTTTTGCGCACCAGACGCTACTACTCATCCTGGTGACCATGTCCCTTCCATTGGAAAAATGTCAAAACAGTATGAGAGTATAGGGGTTGGCCTTTTGAAAGATTCATCTCTCATGGGAGTTTTTCCGGTGACGGACCCCCCTAATCATGTCACTACGGTGAACATGATCTCCACAAAGCTTTCATCTCACTCTACCGATACTTGGCTTGTACCGGATGAAGCCACAACACACCTGCTTGGAGATATAATGCCTCTTTCACCCACTGAACGTATCTACGACGCTTTCCAATCAGCACTGGAGGACCATTTAACCATGGCCTCTCCATCTTGTTCTCTACAACGGACATCATCTCTACCTGATCTCTTACTTCGGACTTTTCATTCAAACGAGTCCATCATGGAAGTTATGAATTGTGATGATGGTCCATGGGATGATCTCCACCGTAGGTCATCTTGTCTTCCTCCTTTGGAGTACATAGAGGACAACATCCACACCCTCTTCTCACCAGACATCTACCCGTTCCCTCATTCCCCCATCCTTACATGTCTTACAGACATGGAGGGCAACTTGGCCAACATTGAGCCAACCACCCCGATAGACATCTCAATGAAACCTAGTATAGTGGAACACATTCGCATAGGCCATAAGTGTTCCCCTGAAGAAATAGTTGCTGACACGGCCTTATTCAAGCAATTTCGAGATGTATTTGATTGGTCCTATGAGGAGATGCCTGGGATAGACCCCGCGATTGTTTCTCATGAAATAAAAACCTATCCTAGCGTCAAACCTGTACGCCAAAAGTTGCGACCGGTACACCCCCGAAAGACGGTGGCAATCAAGGCAGAGATTGAAAAGCTCTTAAAGGTTGGTTTTATTTATCCTATCCCATTAACGGATTGGGTCTCAAACGTCGTCCCTGTAAAAAAAAAGCAGGGTACCATTCACGTCTGTGTCGATTATCGGGACCTTAACCGGGCTTGTCCAAAAGACAACTACCCGACCCCCTTCATCGACCAGATTATCGACAATTGTGCTGGAAGCATCATCTTCTCATTTATGGATGGCTTTTCTGGTTACAACCAGATTGAGATCAACCCCACCGACCTACACAAGACGGCTTTCATCTTCCCCTGGGGAACGTTTGCATACCGCAAATTCCCGTTTGGCCTTAAATATGTTGGTGCCACATTTCAACGGGCTATGTTGTATGCCTCCCATGACATCAAGGACTTTGTGGAACCTTACCTGGATGCTCTCCCTTCTCACTCAAAGTAGCACGAGTTCCACATTGATCATCTGACGGCCATTTTCCTCAGATGCAGATGGTACAATATCCGTCTGAATCCCCATAAGTGTATCTTTTGTGTTGAGTCTGGACACCTCTTAGGATTTATCGTTTCGAAGGATGGGATCCACATTGATCCCTTAAAGGTGGAGGGCATCATCAACCTACCACCCCCGAATGATGTGATGGAACTTCAAAGTCTCTAAGGGAAGGCGACTTATTTAAGACGTTTTGTTTGCAATTTCGTAGACAAAAATCAGGGGTATATGAGACTGCTCAAGAAGGACATCCCATTCATTTGGGATGACCAAGCCCAAAAATCCTTCGACAGTATCAAACATGTCATCACACATGCCCATGTGCTCCAACCGCCCAATTATTATCGAGATTATATCTTATATCTCTCCGCTTCTGCTACCACTATCGCCATGGTTTTGGTACAGGAGGATCAAAACACCCAGGAAAATGTAATATACTATGCAAGTAAGGGTCTTGCTGACACTAAAACTATATATTCACATGTCAAAAAACTCACATTCACGACGGTCATCGCCATCCAAAAGTTCCGGCACTATATCTTGCTCTGCACCACCACCATCATTGCAGACTCGAACCCCATGTACCACGTCCTGACACAACAGGTGCTTGGGTGCAATTATTCACGCTAGATCGTGATAATGCAAGAATTTGATCTTCTTTTCGAGAAAGCCAAGTCAAAAAAGTCTTTGGTGTTTGTCGAGCTGATCTGTGACCTTCCCCGTCCTGATGCAGAAATTAAGCACAATGACTCTTTTCTGGATGAATCATTGTTTCCCATCAATACGACTGATCCATGGTATGGACATATCTCATTATATCTTCAAACCCAATGCTTCAACCTTCAACTATCTCACGACGACTGTCGTAAGATACGTCACCATGCGAAGTATTATTTAATCATCAATGATACTTTGTATCGCCATGGCATTGATTCAATTCTTCAAAGTTGTCTAACTCACGATGAAGCCAAACACTTTCTAAATGACTGTCATGCTGGGGCATGTGGCAGTCACCTCTCTGGGATGGCTACAGCCCAGAAGATTTTGCGCGCAGGATATTATTGGCCTACTATCTGCAAAGATTGTATTGAGGCCATAAAACAATGTCCTCCTTGCCAACACTTCCATACAAAGAATCCCACCCATCCCACCCCATTACACCCGGTTATTGCCGTGGGCCCCTTCGCAAAATGGGGCATTGACTTTATGCATTGTAATCCTACCTCGGCCAGGGGGCATAGTTACATCATTGTCACTGTGGATTACTTTATAAAGTGGGCCGAAGCTATGCCTACATACCAGAATGATGGCAAAACCTCCACACTCTTCATGTTCAATCATGTAATAGCGCGGTTCGAAGTTCCTCAGGCTATTGTTATCGATCATGGTTCCCATTTTCAGAACCATATGGTTGATGAACTAAGCGATAGGTTGGGTTTTCTCCATGAAAATTCAACACCCTACTACCCGTAGTCCAATGGACAGGTCGAGGCCATTAACAAAGTCTTGAAAACTATGGTCCAAAGGATGGTAGGTATGCAAAAATCCAATTGGCATAACATGCTCTTTTCAGCATTATGGGCCTATAGAACCTCCGTTAAAACTGCCACAAGTTTCACTCCTTTCCAATTGGTCTATGGATTGGAGGCTGTCCTACCTATAGAGTGCGAAATTTCGTCTCTACAACTCGTTGTCGAACTTCTTTCTAATACTACTGCTGAGGAAGAACGTCTCCTACACTTAGCAAAACTTGACGAGTCCCGCCGAAATGTCATTCTTGCTAATGAAGCACACAAGAAATGCATCAAAGCTCAATACGACAAGTCAATTGAACCTCGTATCTTTAACGAGGGTGACCTGGTCCTCACTTATGACCAGAAGCACGACAAAATAGGAGCAGGAAAGTTCGAATCCATGTGGCATGGACCTTACATTATCAAACATGTTTTGGAAAAGGGAGCTTATGAGCTTGAAGACTATGACGGATTCTCTTTGGGTGAACCCCGCAATGGGCTTTACCTAAAGATATACTATGCCTAAAATTTTCATGCTTAGAATTTCTTGTACATACTGTACATGGCGTTTTTTTTGTGTTTTTTTGTGCTGTGACGCATTTATTTTTTAATGTCTTTAGATCTTGTTTCCGCTCCTTATACCATGTTCTGTCTATGTGTGCAGATGGCAACGTGCTATGGATTCGCGGACGGCACCAACCGGCATACCCATAACCTTGATTCGGCAGCCTGGGTACTATATTCCCCAACAGGTGAGCTCATCAGCTCAGGAGGAAGTTGCCTAGGGTTTGCGACCAACAATGCCGCAGAGTATCAAGCAGTAATCAGAACCCTAGCTAACGCCATTTCCTTGGGTATGAACCACATTGTCATCCTCATGGATTCTCAATTAGTGGTTTCCCATCTTAACCGGGTTTACGCCATCTGTGATCCCACCTTACTCCGTCTCTTCAGACGAGTACGTCTCCTGGAAAGGTCATTTGAATCCATTCAGTACCTGCACATTCCATGAGAGTTAAACACAGTTGCTAACTCGATGGCCAATTTCATTTTGGATTGGTACATCACACACACATAATATCCATAATATGTAAAAGTTTTCACGACATGTAAATAATGCACTGTATAAAAGAAAACATGTAAACAAGATCACATCACTCATCATTTTAAAACACATAATGTATAAATCGCCGGGAATGTCTATATATATATATATCATTCAAAAGTAGTGTTGGTACAAAATCTGAAGCACGATGGCTTTCAATGAGTCTCTACAAAATCTGAAGCCTCGTAGCTTTCAGTAGTACAAAACCTGAGGCCTCTAAACCCTCAGTACAAGTATAATAGTGTCATCAGGCCTAACACCTGACCCATACACCACCCCTAGTACGGATAGCCCACTGTTGTTGAGTAAGGAAACAATCCACGATCCTCGCTACCTTATAGAGTAGGACATTGAAGCATACGGATGCTCCAACCCTAAACCTATGCATAGGTCTCGGTAGGTCATCTATCACTGGCTCAGGAACCTCTACTGTCAACTGGGACAAGTTCCTGTATACCTCCTCCATCTCCTCGATGGCAACATGAGCACCTGGGGGCACAATTGCTTCCCCACCTCTATCTCTCCTCACCAGAAGGGAAATTCCTATTGGCCATACAGGCCCCACATTTGCACACACATGTTACATACTTGTCAGTATTGCATCAAAAAAATGATAAATATGCAAAACTAAAAATACAAGGGTTTTTGTTCTCACCTATGTCACCCCATGCTACACCCTCGGGTAGCACCAAGTCAGGATCCTCTCTGAAATCCGTACCGCTGTAAGGGAAGTCCTCAACCATGAGTAACTGACCTTCCAGCCAACTGAAGAACTCGGGACCAAAGCTGATGATAGGTCCTCCACCATGGCGAGTCATCACCTCAACCCATCTGAGCATGTGGGGATCACTAGGCTCCCTGTCATTTAGTACTATCTGTGGACGCAAGAGAGGGATCCGCTCCAAGAGGAACGATACCATGATCGATCCATAACCAAACTACTTGAGCTCTCCCTGCCGACACTTGGTCAGCTGAGCTCGGATGTTTGCGAGGAGACCCTTGCACCAGTTGAAAACCCTGGGGGACATGCAGTCCTTTGCATAAATAATCTGAGCCCGAGTGGCCATGTGTGGGGCTTGGCTTCCCGCCACTCTAGTAATAGTAAACAATATGGTACGTAGTGGATGGATCACCACATCCCTAATGGGAATCTTCCCACTGGAAGACCGGGAAAGAGTGGTACAGTGCTGTGACACCATGTCATCGACTGTGCGGTCACTGGCCCTTGTTCCAGTAAGAGATATAGGGTCCCCTCTCCGGGAAAAACCAATAAGAAAATAGATGTCCTCAACATCTATTGTGAGGATTTGCTTACCAATCACAAAATGTTGTTGGGCCACATCCCAACTCTGGAGCATGTGTGATAGCAACGAGATTTGGGATCTCATCCCCTGAATCTCAAAGAACTTGAGCAAACCACAGTTCCTCAAGGCATCCACGCATTGTGGATCATTTGCAGCTTGTACATCTTCTACTTCATGTTCTCTTTCCTGCCACTCTAAAACCATGTTGGTTTGCTAGCAACCTGCCAAAAGGGACATTGAAACACTATTAGATCCTACTCCAACCACAGCAAGTTCATTTTTTGGGTTTATTTTGATATTTGGGAAATGCATCTCCACCATCGCACTGTACTTTTGCATACAGTGCGATGTCATCACACTTCACTCATTCGGTACTTGCGCTGAGTCGGTCTCGTCGCAGTTCCCGAAAGGGCCAACTGCGACGAGCCGAGGGCGCAGTAGCCCTCCATGAATTCATCAAAAAACCCAAAAAATTGAACCTAAAAACAAAATCTAATTCACTGGAAAATTGTTGGATGAATTTTAGGCTTACCTGCTCCTGACGGTGGGCGAAATGACGGATCGTAGCTCCCGGAATCGGCAAAGGAAGTTTTGGCTCCAAATTGGTACTTCTCCACCCAAATTGGCAAATGAAACAATGAAAACTATTTTTGGCCCTTTTTTATATTTATAAATAGAATGCAATATTCCTTTTCAAATATTTTGATGCTCTTGGGCCATTTATCATAGTTTTAACCGTTTTTGTCATATTTGGTGCTATTTGACATATTTTCTAGTGTGCAGAAGTTGTAAGTACTCTTTTGTGTCGTTTCTCATATCACAACGGTCATCACAGGTATGAACACTCCCTTGAATGTTTTATCGTTATTTTTGCAATATTTAGTTTGTAATTATTGCATGATGATGAGTTTACTCTTCGTTTGTTCTCGTACTCATGAAACTATGAGGACAAGTACCGAGTTATGATTTATTACTTTTCCAGGCTCGTTAAACTCCTACGGAAAAGGAAACCCCCCGGAGTCTACCGTTAAGCTCTTTTCAAACTCTCGAAAAACGAAAAGATTGCCAAGTGAACTTGTTGTGTTCATGCTTGTTAAAGTATTTGAATGGTCGTCTTCCTGGTGATAGTTTACCCCTTTTTCGGACCAGGAGGCACTAATTACGAAAAATATATACTCCAGCCAATCATGACTGGAAGAGTCCTCTCCCGCATTGCTTTACCCTTTTCCGGGCGATGAGGCTAACTTTATGAAAAAGGACCGTAGGAGTCTTCTTTAGTTCTTTTCAGACTCTCTAAACATGAAATGACAACCAAGTTTACCTTCTATGGACTCATTAAAATTCTCACATTGAAGGGCCTGTCATGGGATGAACCCCTCCTATCCCAGGTTTGGAAAACACTTGGGATTGGACTCATCTATGAGATGAGCTATACTGAGCATCTGGTTACCCTCATCAAGCTCGTAAAAAACACATGAGGCACTCATCATTCATGATGGGGAAAAAGGAAAGCTTTTGTATTACACTTTTATCAGTGGCAATACCTAGTCGTTCTTGAACATGGCACTCATCTACATTTTCATACAGCACTTGGATGATCCATTTGTCCTCGAATTCCACTTATTTCCTGAGTCTTGTTACTCCTTTGATTCATTCAAAGAAAAGCTTCCATCATCAGTCGCTTTAAGAATTTGTGTCGCACTCGTCGTGTCAATACTACCAAGTCATGCCATGCCCATGTTCAAGAATATGTATATCATTTATCATCTGTAGTCAGTACACCCACCATCACGTTGGTCTACTATGAGTCAGTCTTGCATGTTACTGTACCATCTGATCTACTCTATATATTTTTGTCATGTTTCGTGTCGATTGATGGGGGATTCATCATGGCCCTCCGTTGACGAATTCATCCTTGTCGACTTCAACACATCATCCGAGGATTGAATCTAGAAACCAATCAAGTACCTTGGCCCTGCATGCCTCAATGGCATTTTACCTGGCTTTCAACATGAGTTTACATCATTGACTCTTGATTGAAATATTTCATCTTGCGTTCGACTTCAACTCATTTATTCACGCTTGATGACATGTACTGTGATACCTTGGGAATCATTGACCTCACTGGTGATCTCCCTCGCACTTGTTAACGGTTTACACCAATGGCTGGTAATCAAGTGGTTTCTACCATGTTCAACATCAAGACATTTGTAATCACATGGATAGATTCGTATCATTGTAGGTTCAGCTTGAAGACCCTGGGGAGTCATGTTTTACCCAGGTTACGATGGAGTTTGTATCGAGTTACATCACACGGATCCACATTTGTATTGGTCATGGCTGTTTTATCATCTCATCATGGATCTACACTTGTGTCTAGTAGCCATGATTGTGTTCAGTCGGTCATTACTACCATGAATCTGCACTGTATTGGTCAGTAGCCATGTTGTACTTTATATGAGATTGTCAATTCAGAGTCATTTGTACTGCAGCAGTGTCCTTTATCCGACAAGTCTATTGCCATTTCTTCTATCAAAGCACTTCACCTATCTATCTTCAACAACTTCATGCTTTGGGGGGCATTTTGTTACACCCAAAATATACTCACCATAAGATTCAATGTATACACCCCTGAAGATACCTTGACTAACCAATTAACCAGGGAGGATTTGTACCCATTTGTGCTAGTTTTTGAGAGGTCATCGCAAGTTGCACATGAGCAACATGCGACGTCATACCTTGCCCCATTACAGGGTGTGACGAAGTCAGTTAGATGGAAAAAATAGCTTCTTCGAGGTCCTTCTTGAATCTTGCTGACTTGGGACCCTATCCCTGACCTCTTGGAGGAGCTGGCACTCGGTTCCTGATACCTTGGAGAGATCCCTTAAGCCTCTCCTATCATATCTCAACCTATCCTATCCATATCCTATCCACTTAGTCCTATTTAAATGAATCTCACTCCCATCCCAAGGAGAGGAAGTCTATGGTATCTACATGCTGGTGAAATCACCCTTGGAACATCTCCACTCACCTATTGGAGAATTCATACTTCCTTGGGAGGATATGGCAATTGACTTTGTTGGAGAAGGGCTACAACATTAAGCCTTGGCTGTAGTTCTATATCTCTATTATGTACTCCCCTCTTTTTTACAGTAATACAAATGCTTTCCACCAATATTGTTCATGTGTGTAATTATATTGAGTAGTTTACCTGCTTAATTGTTCACTTAGATCTCTTATTGTACAGATGCCTTTTACTTGTTTCTCTTGTTTCTTGTCTTGACAGGTTTTGCAGCTTGGATCTGATGACCATGAGACGTGGAGCATCATTCAAGAGAAAGGATTGCGAAGTGAAAGGTAAGACATCTAATACTTGATCCTTAAGTAGATCTAGGAAATGCATTAGTAGTTTGTTCTATTTGTTCTAGACTCACTTTGAGCTAGGGAGATCCTGCTCGCGTCTGCTCGAGTGAATTGTCTAATAACAAGCATATATTTGGTTGTTGTTGAAGTTTCCATTCCCCCCCATCTCATTCATTTTGTTTTTATCAATATTTTCATGTTTGGATGTGAACAACACTAACAATCTCTTGCAGGATCACTTGGAGGAATACCAAACCACATAAAAAGGGGCTCCAAGGACTGAGGCCTTGTAGCAACCTACAAGTTTTATCCACTTACCAAGTGGAAGAGTGCACTTGTGCAATTTTTTCCACAATAGTTCTAATAGTGACCATACTTATTTTTGCTCATTTCTTATTAAACTACATTGTTTTATGCTAAGTAGCTAATTATGGGTATTTTTCACTTGCAGGAGATCAAGTATTCCACCTCTTGCTTCCAGAATTTATCCCTATCATGGCCCAATTTATTTTTCTGCAGTTGTGCGGTTCCCAACGTCTCTGTCACGTTGATAGTGCGGAATCAACTCAAATAGCCACATGCATAGCACAAGTTACCAGTGTCATACCCATGCTACACCACTCATCGCACCCACACAGAAGGTTAATGTATTACCCGCACTACAACGTGTCTGTTTTGTATTAACCCACGCGGTCCGTGCAACGGAGTCTAGTTTAGCCACGCTACTATTATTTTTTTCTTTTTATCTACATAGCTTAATTTGGAAGCTCAATTGTTGCTTACTAGTGAACTTAAATTAAGTCTAATTCACCCAATTACTTTTTTTTTTAGTAAGTAGTGCACCTAGACCAATATTAGGAAGTAAAGAGTATATCTCTCTTGAAACTTACCTAGGTAACCAACTTTGAGGCTTTCAGCGAGCCCCATTGTTGTCACTAGTATTCAAGAACATTTCTTGTTTATGCATCAATCGACATGTTGTTTTTAGTAGTATTTCTAGTGTAGAAAACACTTTTTGCACACAAGCAAGGACCTAAAGACACTTGTCACCCGAAGTATGATCTTCACCTCACACTTCATGTGAGCTTGGTGAATAAGAAAAATGGTGAGAAGTGTTAAATACCTCCATTGCACACTTGTCTATTAGTTAGAAATATTTTATTTTGTAAATCCTCATGAGCATCTCTTATAGTTAAAAGTACGCATTACTTGATATACTCTTTTAGTTAGTTTGCCAATAAAATCATTTTTTGCTCTCATCACATGCATTTGCACCACTAGCACACAATAAGAGGCATAAAGACTCTTCGAATCCGAGTATGCTCTTCACCTCGCACTTCATGCGAGCTTGGTGAATCAAAAAGGTAGGGATTTTGAAATACCCCTCTTACACTCCATAAGTGAAACATTCAAATCCCTTAAAATCAACATTGTAATTGTCTTAACCAACTAAAATCCTCCACGAGAGGTCACAAAGCAATATTTTAGTTAGATAGGATTGATTGGGCTAGGCATCCATTAATGCCCACCAATCTAGTTTCATTAGTGATATTTTGAAACATAGCAGTGTTATCTCATAGCGTACTTACAAAATATTTCTATAAGCAAGTGTTAAAAGAAAATTCGAATCAGAAGTGCATTGTGACCAAGGAGGTGAACATCGAGGTATAAATGCCCTACTCTCCCCTATAATCCACTCATCTTGTTGTAGGGAGATGGCACTATATCGTGCAGGTCGAACCACCGGTCCACACTTGACGCAAGGTATCTTAGTGGCCCAACTTAGGATATCACCAAGGATATATTGTGAGTGCAATTGACTCATGAAGTTAGCTATTGTCGTTTGGAGTTGTTTCCAAGTCTTCTTGATTGGATCATTAGCCCCATCAACGGTATGTTGCAGCTGCAACCTGATCCCCAAAATTTTATAAAATTGCACAACCCCTCATTTATTTTTTAATTTCCTTATAGTTTGTTTCATCTTTGATATGCTTACTTTTGACACTTAGAATTTTTTCTTGAAAACAAAAGAAAAGGCAATTTTTTGAATCGGGGAACTTGCAATTTTCCGCTGAAACGGTCGGAGCAACATTCCATTCTCCACTGAAACGGTCAGAACAATTATGAAATAAATCCGAAATACTTAGGTCTTTTTGTTGAAATTTGTGTTTCGGAGCAGAATCTGAAATCACGCCGATACGGTTGGAGAGTAAAGGAAAATGGGCCAAATCAGAGGATTTGTCTGTTTCACACCGAAACAGATCAACAAAAAGGAGAAATGACTTCGAAACATTCGCTATCAAAATGAAAATTTCTCTGAAACTTCTATTGTAATCGACGCAAAGTTAAAAGGTTTCATGCAAATGGAAATCGGCGTAAAAAAAATTTCTTACCCAAACGGTTTCAGTGGAAAATGGTATATTGTGCTGAAACACATCGGTGCCAAAAGGAAACAACCGCTGAAACAGTACCGGTGCCAAAAGGAAGCAAAGAGAATTGCCCCGAAACACTTGCGGCATAAAATAAAAGGTAACCCGAAAAGGCACAATTTGACCCCGTTGATGCATTTAATGCTAGGGTTAGTGATTGGTATATATATATATATATATATATATAGTGTAAGACTTTTTCCTGTTACGTTGCTTGTAACGACGTTTGGGAGAAATCATTGAAGACGGAATTCGCTCAACGGCGTTGATTTTTGCATTTGAACGAACCCCTCATTGCCAGGTAGGTTGTTTATCCTTTCACTTTATTTTATATAACGATGTTTTTCCATAGGAATTTGAAAATCTATCGTTAGTGTTTGAATTAGGTTAAATTGCGAGACTGTAATGTCCCCATTCAAACAATTGCATAGCAGGACAATTCCATCAATCCTACTAGTTCCCTAGGTTGGATGGATATATTTGGAATTTTAATAAGGGAGCAAATAAATGATGTTCAGACATTAGAATGGAATAAATATTTAATAATGGAGCTAATTAAATAAATACAAGAGAAAATTGAAGTGGCAATGGAGCAGGGAGACACATGGAGATTGTGGAGCCCACACAAGCTAGAATTTTTGTGCCACATGGCATCCTCCTCTTGCAATTTCGAATCCATGGGAAGCCTAATGTTCTTGGATAAGTTAGAAGGCTAATACACTTGGCCATATACATCATAGGTTGAATTTGGAAGGAAATGTAACTTACATCGGAGAGGAAGAGTCAAATGGGAGCTTCTTGGACACTTAGGCTAGATTCACTAACATCTATGACATCTATGACACCAATGATGAAGATGTTATGACATTTATGACATATTGAAGACCCAAAGGCTGACATCTGACCATTATGAAATGTCAGGTCTAAATATAACATACAAGAAGGCACTCATGTGAGTTGGGGAAGCTCAATGGGTCCCTACTCGAATTGGGGGAAGATGGAAGACTGGGGAAGGGAGGACGCATGGAAAATCATGAGCACACACCCTGATTCGAATTGGCTTGAGTTTTTGGATGGATTGGTAACATTAGAAGGCTAAGGATTTTTATAAAATACAGGGATCAACCAAGAGAAGGGCTTTTGATCATTTGAGAAAATTGCATTTGTGAAGAGAGAGAGCTAGTGGATGACTAGTTTCTGGCCTTAGCCAATTTCGAGGGTGAAAGATTCCCATCCAAGTTGGTGTTTGGAGAGGCCATTCAGGTCTTTGATGGAGATTTAATGGATTTTTTGTTTGTAGGTGTAAGCTATAGGGAATCTCACGGTTTTTTCTATTGCAGCTCACTCACTCAACCATTTCCAGTTTTCATTGCATATTCTTGCTCCTTGAGGGAGGGAGCTTTTGCTGAGATATTGTACTCTTTGGGAGAGCTTATAATGATCCATTTATGATTTTAATAAGATTAATATAATTTTTTATTCATCTACAGAAAGTATCAGGTCGAAATACCAAGTGGTTGTATGTAAAAGTGATGATTAATGAGCAAACAATGACCATTTCCCCACTATATTGATGTATGCCATTGTAATGCTGATGATTTCGGATGAAAGAATGGTTCTATGATATATTTATGATGAATGGACTGCCATTTATTATTATTACAAGTTTCATGTTCAGAACTTAAGATTTTGATTTCATTTTACTCAGTTTATTTGCATTTGGAAGAGATTTGGTGCCATTTCCCCAAGGGTCGAACTAGTGATTTTATAGTTGTTTGGGAGAGGGTTATAACAGAATTTTTAAACTGAATAATGATGAATATGAGACCTTAATAATTTCCCTTAAACATAATCTTCCCCTATTTATAAATTTGAGTGGGTTTGGGAGCATTTGGAAAGCCATTTTCAGCATTTACCCTAGGGGGATTTGAACCCCAATTTGCTAGCGAAGACTCCTACCTTGGACAGAATATTAAACAAGTTTGACGAATTATTTGGAGGGTCATATATCATCCTTGAACATCATATTCAAGTCTTAATATCATTCATATACCTTCTCAGAATATTTGGGAGCATTTGAGTCAATTTGGAGACCTAGACATCAAAACTAGTCAAAGGTCGAAATTGGGAAAAAGGTGAAAAATTGGTCATTTTAATAAAATTTCTTAAAAGGGACATTACAAGTGGTATCAGAGAATGGTATTGGCACTTTATGGTCTTAACAAGGAGCCAAAGTAATAATTCACCACCCTTCGAACCTGAAGTTGAAGAGATTTTTGTTGAAGAGGAAGTAGTAGGGGAAGAAGAGCAATTTTTTAAAGAAATCATGACTAGGGATGAAAAGGGAAACTCGGAATCTAAGGAGGAGTTTATTTCAGATCTAAAACCTTTATTTGAAGACATGAACAAAAATATGATGAAGGGATTCGAATTAATGACTAGTCAACTATTAGGCAAAGGAGTCGTGGGAGGCAGCACTAGTTCACATTCAAAAGAAAAGAAGACTATGGGTGAGCATATATTTTCAAGCATAGGACCCCATAATAGACCTGATGAATTTCAAAGAACACCAAGGCCTACTACACCTAAATTTCTTATACCCAAAGAAGAGCCTATCACTCAAACTGAACTTCAAACATTGGCAAAAGACTGGGAGAAATTGGATGAAGATTGTAGGAAAAGTCTACCATTTGAACAGTACTTTATTGTTGCAAACAAACTCGAAAAAAGGGAGGACAATAGGGCTCTACTCTAGAACAAAGAATTAAATGGTGCTATTGGTAAAATGTCACTCCCCAATTTTGATGGTTCTCCTCAAAACTTTGCTAACACTTGGGTGCAAAAACTAGATGTGTATTTTCAGCTGAATCCAATGGTGGAAGAAAATGCTTTAAAAATGGCCATGTTGCACTTGGAGGGAGATGCCAATGAATGGTGGCCTCATGGAATGAAAAATTTGGGTCATGATCAGGTTAAGACGTATGGAGAATTTTTTGATAGGGTACTAGTTAGATTTGAGCAAAAAGATCCAAAATTATCTTTCAAAGAACTAGCTCAATTGAAGCAAGCGGGAACCCTTGTTGATTACATGATGGACTTTCAAAAATTATCAGTCAAGGTGGCTGATATATCTATGGGAAGGTTAGTATTGTTGTTCATTGAAGATTTGGATGAACCCTTAAGAGGCTTTGTCAAATCCCACAAGCCCACTACATTAAGAGATGCAATGAACTGAACTAGAGATCTCCAAAATGTATTTCCTAGAACAAGATTTCCTCCCAAGCCTAACTTCAAATTTGAAAAGAAACCTTGGCAAAGAGATGCATATGATAAGAAGCCTTGGCAAAGAGATTCATTTGAAAAGAATAAAAAAGAAGGGCTAAACAGGGATGAACTTCTAAGAAAAAAATTATGCTTCACATGCTTTCAACCATGGACACCGGGACATAAATGTACTAAAGGAAAAGCTCAATACATAGAAGTATTTTCTGATAATGATGAATATGATGGGGGCATGGATGAAGATGGAAATATTTAATAGCAAGAGGAGGCATATGAGACTGCAGTTGAAGAAGAAATACAAGAAGAAAATCATCATTCACCGGACAAAACAAGAATGGCAGTACTTTCAATAGTACATCGCTATCATACTATCTGATGCAAGGGTGTGGTACTAGGACAAAGAGCTTCAGTTTTGGTAGATGGAGGAGCCACACATAACTTCATTGATGCAAAGATGGTGGAGAAAATGAATATACCTATTGAGCCATTCTATGGCTTCACAGTTGTCATTCCTGGTCACAACACAATGCAGTGCAAAACATGGGTTCCAAAGTTGCAAGTCACCATAGGTAACTATACTTTTGTTGATAGTTTTTATGTGGTTGATGTTGCTGATACGAATGTGGTTTTGGGAGTGCAATGGTTGTATTCTATAGGGGAGCATACAGTAAATTATCAAATTCCTAAGATGAAATTTCAAGATTCGAAAGGTGTACTAAGGGTTGTGAGAGGGAAGCACACTTACCCAAATCAAGTAGTGACTTGAAATAGTATGAGATCTATATTGAGGCATGGGGACATAGAATGGGTTGTTGAATGTCATATCACATCTCCCAAGCCAAACATAAAGGTTTTTAAACACCCAAAGGAGATAGAGAGACCCTTGCAAAAGTATGGAAATTTTTTTAGAGATCTTCTACATGGTAGACCACCAGATATGGGGGTTGAGCACAACATTGCTTTGGAGGAGGGTACTTCACCCATTCAAATACCACCTTATAGACATCCCATGAAATTCAGAGATGAGATTGATAAGGACATCCAAGAACTTTTAGAGTTGGGACTTATTAGACGAAGCTCTAGCCCTTATGCTTCTTCAGTAGTGTTGGTAAAGAAAAAAGATGGAACCTTGAGGATGTGTATAGATTTTAGATCCTTGAACAAGAAGACCATCAAGAATAGGTATTCTATTCCTAGGATTGATGAGCTCATGGATGAGCTATTTGGAGCCAAATATTTCTCCAAAATTGACCTTAGATCAGGTTATCACCAAATTCGAATGAAGGAAGAAGATGTGCAAAAGACTGCTTTAAGATGTCATTATGGTCATTTTGAGTTTCTTGTTATGCTATTTGGATTAACTAATGCTCCAGCCACATTTCAAGCATGCATGAATAGAATATTTTGCAAGCAGCTTAGAAATTTTTTTTTGGTCTTCTTTGATGATATTCTCATTTACAGTAAAACTTGGGAAGAGCACTTGCAACATCTAGAGATTGTGTTGAAAACTTTACAAGAACAGTCCTTGTTTGCTAAGATGTCGAAATGTGAATTTGGGATGAAGGAATTATTGTATCTTGGGAACATTATTGGGCAAGAAGGAGTGAAAGTACACATGGAAAAAATCAGGGCTATCTTAGAATGGCCATCACCAAAAAACATCACAGAATTGAGAGGATTCATTGGCATATGCACCTATTATAGAAAGTTTGTGAAAGGGTTCTCCAAGTTGACTTCTCCAATCACTGATTTGACTAAGAAGGATGCTTTCAAGTGGGATGAAGAGGCTGAAAAGGCCTTACAAAAAATGAAAGAGGTAATGAGTTGTTGTCCCATACTTGCATTACCTAATTTTTCTAAGCCTTCTATTGTTGAATGTGATGCTTCAGGTGGAAGAATAAGGGTTGTCCTAAAGCAATGCCAACACCCTATAGCCTTTGAGAGCAGAAATTTGAAGCCTCATGAAAAGATTTACTCCATTTATGACAAAGAGATGTTGTCCATCATGCATGCATTGGCCAAGTTTCGACAATACTTGGTAGGAAACAAGTTTGTGGTGAAAACTGACCACAATAGTCTAAGGAACTTCCTCACCCAAAAGGATATAAATGAAAGGAAAAAAAAGTGGGTAAGAAAGATTCAATATTATGATTTTGATATGGAATATGTGAAAGGAAAGAATAACATTGTAGCAGATGCATTATCTCAAATACCTTCTTTTTCTCTCATGGACATTGCCAAAGATTGGAAAAACATGCTACTAGTTGAATATGCCAAATACAAATTTGCTTGTGATGTATTCGATGGAATCAAAGGGGGTGATAACTACAGGATTTTGAATGGGCTGATATATTATAAGGGTAGAATTTATTTGGTTCAAGAATCAAAACTCAAGTACAAAATCTTGCAAGAAGCACATGATTCCCCACTAGATGGCCATCCGAGGATCTTCAAAACTTATAGGCAATTGAGGAAAAGATTTTTTTGGAAGGGGATGAAGGAAGATGTTCAGAAATATGTGAATGAATGTAAGGTATGTCAGCAAAACAAATCAGAACTTACATGCCCAACTGGCCTATTGCAACCATTGCCCATTCCGAAGCAAAAATGGGACAGTATCTCAATGGACTTCATCACCGATTTTCCCAAATATTTGGGTAAGGATTGCATATATGTGAGAGTGGATAGGTTGAAAAAAATTGCTCATTTATTTGTTGTTACATCATCTTTTAGTATTGCACAAGTGGCTGATATTTGTTTCAAAGAAATCTTCAGATTGCATGGGCTCCCCAAGAGCATTGTTAGTGATAGAGATAGTAGATTCATGGGTGCTTTCTGGCAAGAAATTTTTAGATTGGTGGGAACTCAATTGAATCTAAGTAAAATCTATCATCCACAAACTTATGGACAAACAGAGAGGGTGAATCAATGGTTGGAAGGGTACCTAAAAAACTATGTGGGAGAGCAGCAAAAAGCATGGGAAAAATGAATACACTTGGGTGAGTTTTGCTACAACACCACTAATCATATGTCAATAGGGATGTCTCATTTCAAAGATTTATATGGTTATGATGCACTTAACTTTGTTGAAATTATCTTTGGTGATAGTAGAGCCCCAAAATCTAAAGATTGGGTGGATGAGAGCCAAGAAATTTTAAAGCTTTTGAAAGACAATTTGCAGGTTGCTCAAAATCAGCAGAAACAATATGCAGATAGACATAGAGAAGAAATGACCTTTTAGGTTAATGATTTGGTATATTTGAGGTTGCATCCATATAAAGAAACATCTCTCAAAAAGAATGGAGCAGAAAAGTTAAAACCAAGATACTATGGCCCATACAAGGTATTTCGGAAGATTGGGGAGGTAGCATATGAATTAGAACTTCCGGAAGGGAGTAAAATCCATAATGTATTTCATGTTTCTTGTCTCAAGAAAGCTCTTGGTCAGCAAATTGTCACTTCAGAAATACTTCCTCCCTTGGATGATGAAGGTCAGCTCACACTTGTTCCGGAAAAGATTTTGAAGACAAGGGAAAGGAGATTGAGAAACAGAACTATCAAAGAATACTTAGTACAATGGAAGGATCTACCAAGTGAAGATGCCACATGGGAAGAGGAGAAGATTTTGAAGCATCCAAATCTGAAATTCCTTGATGACAAGCAATCTTGGGTGGGGAGGACTGTAATGTCCCCATTCAAATAATTGCATAGCACGACAATTCCATCAATCCTACTAGTTCCCTAGGTTGGACGGATACATTTGGAATTTTAATAAGGGAAAAAATAAATGATGTTCAGACATTAGAATGGAATAAATATTTAATAATGGAGCTAATTAAATAAATACAAGAGAAAATTAAAGTGGCAATGGAGCAGGGAGACACATGGAGATTGTGGGACCCACACAAGCTAAAAATTTTGTGCCACATGGCATCCTCCTCTTGCAATTTCGAATCCATGGGAAGCCTAATGTTCTTGGA
Organism: Larix kaempferi; assembly: GCA_027924585.1. Lineage (NCBI taxonomy): Eukaryota > Viridiplantae > Streptophyta > Pinopsida > Pinales > Pinaceae > Larix > Larix kaempferi. The sequence continues at coordinate 580,029 of BSBM01000097.1, forward strand.
TGATTTAGAAGGCTAATACACTTATCCATATGCATCATAGGTCGAATTTGGAAGGAAATGTAACTTACATGGGAGAGGAAGAGTCAAATGGGAGCTTCTTGGACACTTGGTCTAGATTCCCTAACATCTATGACATCTATGACACCAATGATGAAGATGCTATGACATTTATGACATATTGCAGACCTGAAGGATGACATCTGACAATTATGAAATGTCAGTTCTAAATAAAGCATCCAAGAAGGAGCTCATGTGAGTTGGGGAAGCTCAATGGGTCCCTACTCGAATTGGTGGAAGATGGAAGGCTAAGGAAGGGGGGACACATGGAAAATCATGAGCACACACCCTAATTCGAATTGGATTGATTTTGTGGATGGATTGGTAACCTTAGAAGGATAAGTATGTTTATAAAATACAAAGATCAACTAAGAGAAGGGCTTTTTATCATTTGAGAAAATTGCATTTGTGAAGAGAGAGAGAGCTAGTGGATGACTAGTTTCTTGCCTTAGCCAATTTCAAAGGCGAAAGATTCCCATCCAAGTTGGTGTTTGGAGAGGCCATTCAGGTATTTAATGGAGCTTTAATGGAGTTTTTATTTGAAGGTTTAAGCTATAGGGAAGCTCGTGGCTTCTTCTAGTGCAGCTCACTCACCCAACCATTTCTAGTTTTCATTGCATATTCTTGCTCCTTGAGGGAGGGCTCTTTTGGTGAGATATTGTACTCTTTGGGAGAGATTCTCATGATCCAATTCTAATTGTAATAATATTAATATAATATTTTCTTCATCTACAGAAATTCTCAAGTCGAAATACCAAGTGGTTGTATGTAAAAGTGATGATTAATGAGCAAACAATGACCATTTCCCCATTATATTGATGTATGCCATTGTAATGCTGATGATTTTGAATGAAATAATGTTTCTATGATATATTTATGATGGATGGACTTCCATTGATGAGTATTACAAGTTTCAAGTTCATCACTTAAGCTTTTGAAGTCATTTTACTCAGTTTATTTGCATTTGGAAGAGATTTGGTGCCATTTTCCCAACGGTCAAACTAGTGATTTTGTAGTTGTTTGGGAGAGGGTTATAACATCCTTTTTAAAGTGAATAATGATGCATATTAGACCTTAATAATGTCCCTTAAAAATACTCTACCCCTGTTCAGAAATTAGAGTGGGTTTGGGAGCATTTGGAAATCCATTTTCAGCATTTACCCTAGGGGGATTTGAATCCCAATTTACTAGTGAAGACTCATACCTTGGCCAGAATATTAAAAAAGTTTGTAGAAGTATTTGGAGGGTCATAAATCATCCATGAACATCATATTCAAGTCTTAATATCATTCATATACCTTCTCAGAATATTCGGGAGCATTTGAGTCAATTTGGAGACCTAGACATCAAAACTAGTTAAAGGTCGAAATTGGGAAAAAAGTGAAAAATTGGTCATTTTAATAAAATTTATTAAAAGGGACATTACAAAAAATTGAGAGAGTATAAGGGCAGTATCAATTTCTTTAAAAAACCCTAATTAAGTTTGTTTTTAGTAAGGTAAAACTTTGCGTTGATAGCCACAGATGGCATTGGGTCTAGGATGTTTCAAACTTGAGGGCATTCCCATAAAGTGACCACCGCATCTCCAGAGCTTATGCTTTCTTTAAAAAAATTCCTTGACTGGGGTTCCACTAGATAAATGTGATAGAATTTGCATAAACCCCTAAAGTGAACACCCATATTGCCAAGATGTATTCTCGTCTAGTGTTCTTCCCATTTTTCGCTTCCTCATACTTCACCGAAGAGATAAAACCTGTTAGGTTAGAACGTGAGAAAATCAGACATTTTGAGCATATACTCGCCAAGGAAACCTAGATTCATTTGGGTATAAAGTCTTGTTGTGAAAAAATTTAGGGATGTTCTTCAAGCTCATCGAGAACCCTGAATCTCCCCAGGTCGCGTAAACTAGAGAAACATGCAGTTCTATTTGAAGAAAGAGTCCATACCTTGCATTTGTTTTGGTTTAAAAAATGGGCATGCTACACTATTAATATACCCCATCGATGGAGCTCTTAAATAAAACCTTAGTTAAACTCTTTTCCATCTGGAACCCGAATCGGTAATATGATAAGGTGACAATGGGCCCATCTATGATTTTGTAGAAACCTTGAAGACACTTTGTCGATTTGTTCTTACTTTGGGATGATGGTGCATTGGAGAATTTGGATTAGTCCAAATAAAGATCCATTTATACATTGTTCACTGCATATAGGTGTTCACTTTCCAACTAAGTTTCCAATACCATGATAAACCCTAACCAACATCAAACACACCTGATATCATGGAAGTATGAATCTCCTAATTTTTTGGTTTCTTGCAAATAATATTGATAAATTATACCTATGCATGTTGCTTTAAAATGTGTTTCTTTAACGTTAAATTACTCTTATACATTGATTTTGATGTTACTTCAAGAATTAGAGATGTAAAGAAGAGCTTCCAAGTGTAAGAACAAGGTGTTAGAATCAAATTCGAACTTTGAGGTTGTTCCATAAAATCCAATGGATACAATATATGAAGACACCAAGGCAGTGCCAAGAGTGATAATTGAGAGGCCTGTAGCTCTGAAATTGAGATCATTGGATTAGCATCCTCCTCCATTGTTCCTTAAATGCTTGATAAACCCAAATGTGTGTTGGCTTAACATGTTTGTTGTGTGAATACATGGTTGTGAGTGAGCCTATTTAGTTCCTCCTTAGTGGATACATAGCCCAACTTAGGGGTGATCTCTCAGCTGAAAGAATATAGGCTGGACAAAGACCTATGGTTGGGTGTAACATTTCTCTCACATAGAAAGTTGCTTGGACAATTCATCTTATAAGATAAGTGCTCTCTGTGGTACTAAATGATGTCATTTCCTATGTTGTGTTTATTCGTTATTTCAAGTCAATCTGAATGAAATGATCATATGGAATTAATCAATAGGAAGTCTGTGTAGAAGCCTGAACATGAGGCTAGTTCATTTGTTGTTTGTTTCATCATTTTGCTTGTGTTAATATGTTGATTAGTCTTGCATGTTGTAGATGCATTAACCAGATTTAATTCCACTGTGTATGTTTACTATGCATTGCACACCTCCTTAGAGGGTTTGTATTTCCTCGTATGAGCTTAGGGGGATGAATTAGACACCCCCTTGTTTTGTTCATGCCCCCTATAGGGGTCAGACGAAGCGAGGGGCCATGATAGGGTGATCCCAGGGCTCTTGACAGTGGGGTAAAGAGGCCTTGATGGAGTTCGGGGAAACATTTTGGTTGGAAGAGTGGCAAGGTCAGAGTTCTCAGGTGTGGCAGAGGATCACACCGTTGCATAGAGCTCGCCGAGAGATTTCCATCTGTACTAAGTTTTCCAAAATGGACTTAGGATGAGGAATTTATCAGCTTGAGAAGTTGGCAATAACAGGGATATGGCCGACTTCCGTCTTTCGGAACCCGCATTGCGGATTACGGATCGCGGAAGTCGAAGGCGTGATTTGGCGAAGAATATTTTTTGGCATCTCGACCTTCCGACTCTCGCACTGCGGAATGCGAAAGTTGGAGGCGTGTTTTCTTCGACAGTGTGCATTTGGCGTCCCGAACTTCCGACTCTCGCACTACGGAATGCAAAATTCGGAGGCGTGTTTTCTTTGACGTTGCGATTTCGGAGTTTGGACTTCCGACTCCTGCAAGCTGGATTGCGGAGTGCTGAAGTTGGAGGATCAATTTTCCCGAAGCAAAGAATTTGGTGTTCTGACTTTTAGACGCCTACATCGCGGATTGCGGAGTGCAGAAGTCGGAGGTGTAAATATGCGAAGTTGTATATTGGGTGTTCCGACTTTCCGACTCCAGCATCGCGGATTGTGGAGTGCGGAAGTCGGAGGTGTATTTTCTTCAACGTTGTGTATTGAGCATTCCGACCTTCCGACTTCCGACTTGCGGATCGCGGATTGTGGAATTGCGGACTGAAGACACTGTGGTTGTGTAAAAAAGCAGAGTTGTGGATAAGTTTGGCAAAGAATTTATCAGGTTGTTCCCCATCACTCTAAAGGGCACTCAAGGGATCGGGGATGTGACACCCATGTTTGGAATAGCGCTTTTCACATCATAGGTCTTCGGCGAGTTTGAGTTTAAAAAAAAAAGATGCATGATTTAAAGTAAAATGGAAAAAGTAAGTAAATAAAATATATAAAAAGAGGGGGTGAATATTATACGTAATATATATTTTATATATGTGAACGATTACATAACAATAATATGAACCTTTAGTTTTGATTTTATTTCAATGTGGATTTTTTTTTTTTTTAATTGGGGGATTTTGGGTTTTCATTTGAACTACTCACTGTCAAATCTTGTTTAGGGAAGGTGATGTTAGGATCCGGTTCTCTATGTTTGAAACACACAAGGAGCATCAAAGTTACGATGGATGCAATTTAAACACGCAGTTTTATTTATTGCCCGATTTGCAGATACTATGAACCCGTCATTTTTTTCATGTGCACAATAACAGCTATAGCACCGCCGTTAAACTCACTGTTCAGCAATTTATTGCCAAAACTAAACAGGTTGTGAATGGAGCGTAGGTTGATGAATTATTGTGTCTTCATGGTGCTTAAAATGAATTCACAAGACCAGGTAGCAACAAATATTTCGAAATGTGTGATTTAAATAATAATAAAGAAAATCCACTTTAGTGAATGGAATGTATTTTGTGACATGGCGATGGTAAAATAGGGTAAGGAGATGCCACCATGGCACTCTGGTCTTCCCTCTCTTTTGTTTAAATGTAAACGGAGATACACATGCATAATGGAGAAAGCACGTTAAGTTTTTTTAATAAAGTAAAGGGGATAGATAAGATTTTAGTTAGTTTTTGTTTCAATTTGTTTTAATCTTAAACAGTTTTGTTTTATTGGTTTTAAAATAAATAAAGCATGAAGTTTGTAAGACATGGTTTACGTGTAGGTTAGATAAGGGAATAAGTAGGATTAGTTTTACATTATGATTCATTATTATATTTTATTTTGTTTCATTTTTATTTTATTTTAATTGATTATGTTTTAATAAAGTTTCAAGAATAAATGAGTCAAGGATTTTCTCTTTGTTTTGCAGGAAAACACAAGTTTGGGAAAAGAGAGCAAGGATTTCATGTATAAAAAAAAAACAATCGATGTTGCAGTGAAGGTAACGAAATGGATTTTTGTTTTGACACGAAGATAAAAGATCGCCAACATTCGGCGAGAAACTCGAGACTCGCCAATGACTCTATAAGGTGCTCATAATGAGGATGAATGCAGACTGACCAAGATCACTATTCAAAATCAAACATCATAACCCTAGACAAGTGGGGGTCATGTTCACTCAAATAATGTCAAGCCATTGAGTTATGGAGGCTTTAACAAAGGAGTTCTCTATAGTAAGAAGACAAAAGTTACCCTGTCACATGAGGACAAATTCCACTAGGTGACAAAAGTCTACTAAAGGTAGAATTGATAAAATGTCAAAGGTCACCCGAGGGTGAATTAAATCAATTTTGTAATTAAATTATTAAAAGGACTCCAAAAGTATCAAAGGAAGAAGGAAGGCCAAGGCTCATTCGATCTAGGTCTATTTATTGTCATCTATTTTGGTAAGAAAGGGGGGGGCTTTTTGCTCTGTAACTTTTTGATGTACTACTGCTGAAACTGTGAATGAGGAGAAGCCTTGGATATGCTTTTGCACAAGAATACTGATGCTGTGTGAATGACGGCTTTGAACTATTTCTTGCTCTTTCATGCACAACTATGAAGTAAGATTGTTTTAGATTTCATGTATGTATTATTCCTGTAGATCTCTATTTCTTATTTCATTGTTATTCCTGTTCTTTTTTGTTGTCTGTGAGTTGTGAAATCAGAATGATGTAATTTATAAGATTATTCTTATTTTTATGCTATCATTTTGTTGCTTGTTGTTATGCTTTCTTAAAATAGCTAACTGATTTTTTGAATGTGGGTGTCCAACCATTGTTCCACTACTCACCCATGTTACTTTCGCTCCTAGGATAGGTTAGGTTAGTTTAGGAAGCATTTAGGTTAAGGCACCCATCGGTCTGATTTGGGGGAGGAGGGTTGGTAAGACGAGAGGTAAGAACTTGTGCATCACTTTGTGAGGCCTCTCCAAACCCTTGTTGCATCGATGTGGCTAGTGTAGGTAAGTTAGAATGCATATTAGGTTAAACCATTCAACATTTCTTTTAATTATTCGTAAACAGTGGGTCGGGCCACAACCAACAAACCCTCTTCTAAAGAATATCTTAAATGACAGTCATGTCGCAAACAAGACCGGTTCCCTATTTGAAATGGTGAGAGGTCCAATTGGGATTTTTCATTGGGGAGAACCCCTACTATTGACCACGAGTCATTTCGACCATTCAATGACATCCAAATAATTCCTGAAAATCTTCTACATTCTTGAAGCATTTAACATAACGGTTGTTGACTTTTAGGGTACTTTTAAATCCTGCTATCAGCAAGTGTCAAAAGACAACCCAAATAAGAAGGTGATGTGCCCAAGGATGTCAAATCCTAGTTATAGTTGTATCTTCTCACCACAAAGATTCACTTATATTTTGTGGATACGACACTTTACCGCTCGAGGATTAACCACTTATCCACACTTGACGCAAGTATCTTGGTGGCCAAAACCTAGGATATCACCAGGGATCAATTGTGGGTGCAATTGACTCCTGAGACGAATCTTGTTTGCTGTTGGAAATGTTTACATCCCTTCCAAAACATAGCCCCAACATCATTACTTGATAACTGACTCTATCATACCTTCACTAGGCATCATCAGGGGATTTCATCACCGCTAATAGGTGAGTTATTGGAAGGCCTGGTTAGTTGTGAGAGGAAGGACATTAAGTCTTTTAGGGAATTTACATTTTCCTTATTTTTATTTACAATATCACCTAACTCATAATTAAAAAGAACCAACTTGTGGACTACATGCACAAATACTATGCACCTATCACTCACTTTGCACCATATTGCATCTATTGTGGTTGATATATTTTTCCATTTGTTCATTTTTGTTATACCCATTTGTCATCACTCTCACTTGATCACATAAACCACAACCATAGCGAACAAAGAAATCTAAGGCGGTCTCTCAGAATGCAAGGACTTTTTCCTCTCCATAGAGGTATTTTCCCTTTTTTTCCCCATGGTTCACAAGGGAGATACTCTAGCTGGGGCAATTCCCATGCAATGTTGTTAGGGTTGGTTCAGCGAGGGCACGCCTTTCTTAAATCTCCCTTTTCTCCACTTGGATATCATACAACTCCCTTTGCTTCTGCATCTTATGGAAGAGGAAATACTCCATCTACACCTCCTAGAGGAAATACCCCCCATCGTCCCCTTCTGCACCAAACACAAACCTCCTTTTCATGGCGAACTTGAATCCCCCTGTGTTGTCCAAATTGATCAAATACCCTTCATCATCACCCAACTTGTCCAAAATTTCCCCATAAGCTTCCCTTAGATATCCCAAAATTTGAAGGGAAACAAGGAGATGATTTGGATAACCATTTTATGTCATTTCACCTTTGGTGCTCATCTAACGGCATCATCGAATACCATGTTCGTCTATGACTCTCTCAAAGCACGATTACAGGAACAACACTCAAATGGTATGTCAATCTATAATTTGAAACTTATTCCACCTTTGAGTCAATTGTCATTATTTTCCTTACGTATTTTCAGTTACTCGTACGTCATGACTTAGGGTTCAAAATTCTCACAGAATTTCGGCAAAGCACCTTAACCCAAATCATGGATCACATCCACGAGTGGTGTAGACACGAGACTCTATGTAAAATAGGCGTCCAAGCCCATTTTTTGTTGGATTGGTTCCTAAAATCACTCCAACCGATGATTGCAAAGGATGTGGAAACCACATAACCGCAAATGGAATAGGATGCAATCTTAAAGGCCCTACATTTCGATTTGTTTTACGCACAATCTGTGTATCTCTGTACCATTTTACATGATGCCCCTTGGAATCCTTATCTAAAACAAATGCCCTCGGGTACATCACACTTGGCTAACGGGATTATTGATAATATTTCTCAACAGGGAAATGCTCCCCAACCACCAACTCTTATGCCATACACAAACAACAGTACCTACCAACACCACCTATATCAGTGGCACCTACAACTGTACCAACTCCTCCATTTGGGAAATTATCCTATGGACCCTAAATTCCTACATACCCGAATGTTAGCCAAGCACCATTGGTACTTCCACCTCAAACGGCACCACATGCTCCTACATCCACATCATACAGAGCACTTAACACATACCTTCTTACACCTACATACAATCTATATTTCCCATTTCCTGGTCCTCCTTGTACTTCCCCCATGCCTCAAATGGGGGTAAATCTAGTACATCCTTCTCCCCCACAACAAACTCATCGATTTGAGCAGTTAAACATGGCTAATCCCTCGAATCCTAAAAATCATGGGAAGAAGAAAGGAAAGAATTGGAAAAACTAGCAGTAGGAACAGGGGGGAAACCCCCCTCCCCGGTAAAACCAAAACAAGGGTAACCAAAACAAACAGGAAAACAATCCCCCTAAACAAGGAAATAATTCCAACCCTAGGATGAACTATCCTTTCTCCATGTGCAGAGAGTATGGACACTATATGCACCATTACATGTTGATACCTAAGTGTCAACAAATGCTTGAATCAAAGAACAAGGTCACATCCAATCCTCCTCTAGCATCTAATGCACCACAACCCCAAGTGGAATATCTACCCACTACCTCTAGTGGACCTTTACAAATACCTCATCCAAATAGTAATCATATCCCCCATATACCAAAGGCACCACTTATACGAATCACCCATAACCCTCACGTGAAAGTTTCCCATAATTACAACATTGTAGATGATTTCAACCAATGTCTTGTCACCATGTCAACATTAGAATTTATCTAGTATTTCCCTTCTCAAAAGAAGGAATTACTCAATGCATTAGGTGCATTCAACCCTTCTGATTCGCACCTTATAACTTTTGACCTCGACAAGGGTGAACTGCAACTACCCTCATCAGTCACTTTCCACATTCCCGCCACCATCAAAAACATCATCATTCATCAATGCATTGTCAATGAGGGAGCATCCACTTGTGTGATGTCCACTCATGTCTGGAAACATATATGTTCACTAGACTTATTCCCTTCATCTATCGCTCTCCATGATTATGATGGGAGGCCATTCAAACCTTTGGGTTTGTACTAGAATGTCCTTGTCGAGCTCGGGGGAAATGGTGCTTTTAGATATTTAGGTGATGTGTCACTCGACTACAACATTTTTTGGGGGTGTAGTTACATGTACGCCATGGATGCAGTATCCTCCTCGATTTTCTGCATCATGATGTTTTCCCACAATGGGAATATTGTCACCCTTGACTAACTCAACTACTATGACCCACATACCAACACAAACGTAAATAGCATCCTACCCACCATAGGATTAGCTACTTCCCCCCAGTAAGTTGATATTGGTTCGGGCATTTGAAAATATTCTAACTTATTGGGGGCATACTCAGGTCCTCCACCCAAAATGTCCACCTCCACAAATGGTCGCATGTATATTGTCTTCACCTTTGAAGAGAAGTCACAATACACCTCTACACCAACATCAACACATCCTACTATCCATGGCATTGAATAGATCATAAATCCATCAGTGCCACCAATATTTCAAATCCCTTTCTTGTACCCCCCCATGGGAGTCCAAGGAACGCCAATATTTTCCCAACTCACACTATTCGAGCTTAATTTGGGAATAAATATGTGGTACTTGACGCCACCTTATCCTGAAATGGTTTCAAAGTTGATATCCCATTATGAGTTCATCCCAGTATCATCTGCAGGCACATCACCAAGATCACCTATTGAGGAAATACCACCCATAACCCAACTACCATTAATTGTCACTAAGCCCAACGTTGGGGGAATGAATCAACCTAAGTTGAAATCCCCCGCAGTACCAAGTACTACACCTGCACCTAGATTCAACCAAGCAAGTGCTCTATGTGGGCAACAAGTACATGCCACTAAACTATGCCCCATCTTGATGGATCTCAATAATTTGTTTAACACTCCTATTACCACAACCCACGCTGCCAACATTTCAGTAGGGGGCATGCCAACCATTTAGGTTTCACCCAACACTAAGAACAAGATAAAGATAGTACACACCAATCATGCATGCACAATATGTACTATAACATCCCGATAATTCATAAAAAATTTAAATCAACATTAAATGTAAATAATTGTAAATGCGGAAATAATAAGTGCCTATACAGACAACATTAAGTAACGAAGTCATTAATGCAGAAAACAATTAATTATTGAGACTCTTAACTAAAGACAAAAGTATTGACTGCGACGCGTCTTACTCCTGTTGAGATGCTTACAACATTGTTTTTATTTGTGTTAGCAGTGACTCTCAATATTAAGTGATAGAATTTTATTGACTAAGTTCTGACAGTTGCTTTGATGATGAGGAAAGGGTGCTACAAGGTACCCTGAGGTTTACTTAGCTACGATTAGCTAAGGCATTTGAAAACTGGTTCTATGTGCAGAACGCAGGTAATAAATTCTACCACAACCAAGAGTTAAGAGTACAAGAGTTTTTCAATTCATCGTCAATATAAAATGAACCAAAACTAAGTGCTACCCTGCGAGAACAAGTCACGAGAGGTATGGATGTTTGGTTTCCGATTCTAGTTTACGTGCTGGAATACAAACTCTTCAACACATCGTCAGTTGCTTGTTATAATGCTATTTACTGTTTAACTTGAGAATTCAGCGAAAATATCTATTTCTATATCAAAGTGATGATCGAATGTCTATTGGTAATCTTGTTTGAAATCTTGGAAAATAATAGAGTTTATATTATTTAGAAGGAAATCTACTATTGTAACATTGCAACAACAAAATCTATAGCATATCCTAAGTCTGCAATTATCCTTTAATCATATGACAAGACTTAACATAAGGAATATAGAGTGTATATAGTTCTTATGCTATGCTCTTAGCATTGTAGTTTGTATTAACTATACCCTAGTCTTATTTTATTTGTTGACTTATCACAACGTAACAATTATACATAATATATATATATATATATTACCCTATGAAACTATACAAAACAAACATGCGATGAGAACATTTGGTATTGACCATGCATTCATGCTAATCAAAGAAATGTGTGATAATAGTATTATCACAATACCTATACAAACCTTCGAACTATACCAACCTTCGAAAACATATGACAATTGCACACAAGGATCTAATGCAATAACTATGCTAATGATGACAGGTTATAAAGACTCGGTACTTGACATGATTTCCAATCTAGCATTGACGAGATTTTTAATAATGTCGATCCACTAGAGGGGTGAAGTGGATGCCACAGTGTAAGGTCTTCGCGTGCTTAGGGTTTGTAAAGAGCGCCAAAAGACTGAGTTGTGCCATGCACAAGCTTCTCGGTCCATTTACCTGGCAGTTGGTAGATGCAGCTATTAAGTGGTATTGATAGTACTGCATGTTCGAATATCAATGTGCCCTACTGGCAATTGATCCACCGTTGATCTCCCTATGATCTAAGGTTGTGGTCAAAACCCTAAACTGCGTTGGTAATGTGATGGAAGATGGTTTTCTAGTTTCTATTGTTACGCTCAGTAGTAAGGTAGTGGATCCGACCGAAATTGCTGTAATGTAGGAGTGTTTGATTTTCTGGGAGGAGGACTCCTCCTCGGTCTTCAACTCGAGACCTGCGTAAAAATTTTAAGAGTTACAAGCTTAGGATTTGTGCCATAGAGCCACGATACAGCTATAAAAAGTGTGTTTCATCTATCAACTGTTGAGAGTGGTTTGCATTGGCTTTCAATTTTTCCAAGGATGGTATCGACTTCTGAGTCTCTGCATGTATGAATGCTGCAACCGACTTCTGGCTTCGTCGTCCTAGCTTGGAGTGAAGCTTCCAAGCTCAGAAACTTCGTTCTAAAGGGTAAGTAAATTGATACTCAATGCAATACTATAAACTCTCTTCATAATTGCGACTGCATACTTATAATCCTTCAAATTTTCAATATGGGAAGTACCCATATCGTTGAAAGGTTTCTATGCCGAGGGTTTGAATTGGAAGTGTTGCAACTGATTCCGGGTAAGCCTCAGTGGTTCTTGAAACCTTGTAGGTGCCTCTAGCACAATTTAGCTGATGAATAAGGTATGACGATAGTTGGAATTTCAATCTGGTTCGGAGTAATAGTTGAGTTTTAGTTTTACTGTTTGATTTTGGTCAAGATAGAAAATAGGAGATACACTCTCAGTTTCAAGATGTTCTTCGGCCCTGTGGTGTCTTGCTACGTCGATTGAGATGAGCTTTGAACATGTATTTTGCACTGTTATTTTGTTTAAGGGATAAACCCTGTGTAGTTTTTGGAATCGTGGACCGTCCGATGGTAAACTCTGATTAAGTTTAAAATAAAGTTTTGAATATGGACCGTGAACCAAGGGTGTACATTTTTCTGTAAGTCAGAGGCTCCTTTGAAGAAATAATGCTTGTTTAAAAATACAATTTTAGATAACAATAGTTTTGGATTTGTGATGAAATGAAATTTGGTTTGGCTATATGTCTTTCGAAATGGTTAATGCCTCCAGGTTCTATCTTATTTAAAGAAATGAAACCCTACCTGCAGTTTTTCCTGGCAACCTTACTTGTGTAGAGAAATTTGAACCACGAAAAAAAATAGGCCTTAACTCGTATGTGTGAATGTTTCGAAGTTGTGTAAGTTTCAATGCTAGGGTTGTGAGCTAAAATTAGACAGTGATACGAAATTGTGCTTTCGGCTAAAAGATAAATAATATCTCGCTAGTAGTTTTTTTATTTGACATGAATAAAAGGTAGTTGAAATGTTGTCTAGGGTTTAGATATCAAGCTACTGTAACTTCAGCAATAAATGTCTATTGTTGCCATGAATGTTTTTATGAAGTGTTATGAACTGTGTACTAAAAGAACGTTTAGATTCTAGGGTTTGTGATGAAAGGGTTTCTTGATGACATTGTGAAGGTAATTGCATTTTAATGATGAAATCCAATGTAATAGTTAGTGAAGAAATAATACATATTCACTTATAATAATTCTGTGCATGGAAATAATTATTGCAGCTGCTATATTCTCCTATAACATAAATACTCGAAAGCATAGAATCAATACTATGGAAATACATTCTGAAATGGATGGAATCGAAATGGAAAACTATAGATCTATAACGAAATAGAGTATGTTTTCTTCTTTTGATAAGAATTAGATGAACGATATACCTCTGTTACAAAATACTATGTATTTATCTTCATGCATCTTTTCTTAGAAATGAAACAGAAGAATTAAAAGAATAACATAGCATTCTTCAGTTCATTTAATCTGGCATTCAGCCTATCTATTCATCTACCTTAATTTACTTCTCTATACTGGAGTACGATGCAAATAAAAGCATGGGGAAAAATATAGAGAAAGATTTCATTCTATCATTTTATTCAATCATTCAATCTTTAAAAAAGAAACATACTCCCTTTCAGAAAGTAAAACAAGAATTAATAGAAGAACAAGTAAAACTTGCACCAGTAGATAAGTGGACCAACACACAAGAAGCCTATTCCTCCCAACCTATCCTGAAGACAGCCTAGATGCCTGCCTTAGGACCCCTGAGCCTGTTCACTGAACCACCAGGAGGAAGAAACTTTTAGAAGCTTATGTCATCCACTTGCAACAGCAATAGTTTGTTTAGTCTTAAAGACTTAGCAATCAAAGAGACCTGCACTAGCACCTCTAGTTATCCATCTCAGGAAAAATAATTTGCAGACTTACAATTGCACTTTCCACAGCCTCCCTATTCGAATCTCTCAGTCATCACTTGATGTACATGAGGAAATATTTTCTGCAGAAAAAATATTGTAAGAGCTTCCTACTCAATTCGAATTGCCTTATATAGGCTACCTAGGCCTTTTTAGTAGTTAACTAGTCATTAGTGAACTTCCTGCTCACCTCCCTCCACCTGGAGGGGGAATGCCACAAATTTAGGGGTAGTTGTCCCATAACCAACAGCTAGTGGTAGAGTGCAAATGTTGTCATCTGTCCCATGCCTTCTAGCAGCTTCCATTCCTCCTAGTAGGTCAGTGAACACTCTTGTAACAGTTTTCTTGAGTGTATGTCTCCTATTTTAATTTATTAAAAAATAATAATGAGTCATTATAGTCACCTTTGACCAGATTTGGTCATAATTACAAAACTTTGTAATTATTATTTAACATAAAGTATTTTTCAAAATTTAAAATAAATATCCTCAAAATTTGGGTAGGTGACATGTACTCAATTTGGGAATTATACATATTATTGTCCTGAACTTCCTCGGTTCCAAGACACATTAGTGACCATTCTTCTCACACACCCCATGGTTGAAAGACCTTCATCCATTCATAAAGATATGGATTCTATCAATGTTTTCACTACATAAATTCCAATGCCGGAGGTACCAAAGTCGATGTTGTCAATACTAGCAATGGAACCCCACAGGTGTTCATCATGTAGGAATCGTACCCATATAATCCCTAGTACTTTTAGCACAATCGTACAATACCGCCATGCTAAGGCTGTTCGGATATCCATCATCTATTTCGGGATACATATCTATTTCAGGATCATCTATTTCGGGATACATATCTACTTCAGGATCTTGCATGATCTATTTCAGGATATGCAGTCCAGTCACCAGTTTGATGCCTCCAGCACCTTATCCACCTTCTTCTAGCACCCGGGAGCCACTTTCCACAGATTTTTAGCCCTCCTAAGCTGAAAGGCGCCCTCTTCTCACCTACTGACTGAGAAGGGCGCACTTGTTCACCTACCACTGCAGATTCACTCCAGTTACATTCAGTTAGCTCCGATTCTGATTGATTTCACTCCGATTTCACTCCTGACTGACTGTTTCACCTCCGATTGACCTCCAGTTCGATTAGGTGACTTGCTCTGACTCCAGTTAGCCTCCCATGCGCCCCCACTGAGCCTCCAGATCCTATATCAGTGCTACACACTTCAGTTACATTTATTATGATCAGTTAGACTCAGCTTGACACCTGGATGACTGTTTGTTGTGATTGATGAGCAACACCGATGATTGATGAGGACTCCTAGATTGAGTCAAGCTACTCCATTCAGTGATTCGAATGGCCTACTTAGTCAATTCGAATTGCCATTGACAGTAATTGGATTGTATTGTAATCTATTGTAATTCATTCACCCTTTCTGGGATAGAGAGCACTGCTGCATGTTTTTGCACAGTTTTGCACCATATCTTCTTATTCATCTGTTGTGACTGATTTATTTGTTCATTAGATCTGCTGTGACTAACTTTACATGGTATCAGAGCCATTGCAGGGATAAGATCTCTTTTCTACAGGTGTTTATACAAGAAGATTTGACTGAATTGCTAAAAATTGCAATAAGTTTGGCATGAGATATCTCAAGGGCATTCGCTCCTGTGCATGCAAAGCTTGAAAAATATTCCAATACCACTCCAGAAGCTTGAGTTACCACATAATTCATGGATCTGATACATTGGACCTATTCAACATTGCTTGAAATCCAATCCCAGGTGTGATGCAACTCTCAAAGGGTGGATTGTTCGACCTTATTGTGGTTGTTTTGATGTGATTTGCAGGTTTCTTACTTCCTCCATGTGCATTCGCTAATGCAAAGATGGAGACTTCTTCTTCACAAAATATTCTTACTCCATTCAACTATGATGAATGGAAACCAAAGATGATTGCATTCTTGAAGAGACAATGTCTTTTTGATATGTGCATTGGTAATACAAGAGATTTTGATTCCGATGAAGAGGAGAATGATTGGCTCAATGATTGTGATAGAGCTTTTGGAGCAATATGTCTTGCTATGTCTCCTTGTATGCGCTACCTCATTAAGACTGCTGAAAATCCAAGTGATCTATGGGTCCAACTTGACAGAGAATTTGGAAAGCAGGAAGAAGAGGATCATGCTAGGCTTTTGGAGAACAAGCCCAGTGAGATCTCCTTATGTGTTCTTTCCGATCATGTGTTGGCCTCAACAATTGTTCAAGATGAAGAAGAAATTGTAGATTCAACACTCATTCTCTCAAAGTCTTCTATTTCGAATTCTGAGCAAGATAAACAAGCTCATACTCTAGATTCCAAAGAGGTTCTTGAATCCTCTCTTTCACATGAGTTTGTCGGCATGCGGAATAATGATCTACTTGATGTTTTGGAGGTAAAATCTGATTTTGGAGGTGAAGCATTCGCCCTCCTTGATTGCATGCCTTCTATAAACTTATATTCTATCATTTGCAAAGTTTCTCAGAGTTTTAATGAAGATGAAGAGCACTACCATTCGCTTGAGTTCAATTCTCATGCACTTTTTGCTGATTTTGGTTTTGATCTCACCCTTGTTGGTTCAAAGGAGATCTCAAGAAACCATTCATCTATTTTTGGAGCTGATTTAACTTCTATTGATAAGAAGTTCAAGTTTCAAGATCTATTTGATCCGATTGGAGCTATTCCTACCTCACTTGGTTCGAATCACAGGTTCCAGGATCATCCTCATATTTTCAGATTTGTTCTCACCATTTTCGGTATGAAGAGCAAGTTCTTAAAGTCTCCACATTCGCTTGCATCCACTGATGGAGAATTCAAGCACATGTTTTTGGAGCATGATCCATTTACTCCCAAGAGTAAGATACCTCCAGACATATCTACTTGATTTTGGAGCAGTTAAATCTTTTGGTGTACTACAGTCTATTTTGAGGGGGGGTATTTTTCCCATGAGGTTTTCCCCATTTCCTCGGTTTATTGACTGTTATTAGTTTTTGGATTATTGTATTGGGGTGACCTTTGGTCTTAGTTACCAGGGCCCCACATTATTTTAGTTGGCACATCATAGTCTAGCTTGAGGGGGGGTGTTCGGATATCCATCATCTATTTCGGGATACATATCTATTTCAGGATCATCTATTTCGGGATACATATCTACTTCAGGATCTTGCATGATCTATTTCAGGATATGCAGTCCAGTCACCAGTTTGATGCCTCCAGCACCTTATCCACCTTCTTCTAGCACCCGGGAGCCACTTTCCACAGAGTTTTAGCCCTCCTAAGCTGAAAGGCGCCCTCTTCTCACCTACTGACTGAGAAGGGCGCACTTGTTCACCTACCACTGCAGATTCACTCCAGTTACATTCAGTTAGCTCCGATTCTGATTGATTTCACTCCGATTTCACTCCTGACTGACTGTTTCACCTCCGATTGACCTCCAGTTCGATTAGGTGACTTGCTCTGACTCCAGTTAGCCTCCCATGCGCCCCCACTGAGCCTCCAGATCCTATATCAGTGCTACACACTTCAGTTACATTTATTATGATCAGTTAGACTCAGCTTGACACCTGGATGACTGTTTGTTGTGATTGATGAGCAACACCGATGATTGATGAGGACTCCTAGATTGAGTCAAGCTACTCCATTCAGTGATTCGAATGGCCTACTTAGTCAATTCGAATTGCCATTGACAGTAATTGGATTGTATTGTAATCTATTGTAATTCATTCACCCTTTCTGGGATAGAGAGCACTGCTGCATGTTTTTGCACAGTTTTGCACCATATCTTCTTATTCATCTGTTGTGACTGATTTATTTGTTCATTAGATCTGCTGTGACTAACTTTACAAAGGCCACTCGTCCATGTAGATCATGTGGTAAATTAACACATTGCTCATTTCAATGCCCCATCTTGCACACAGAATGAACAGTCCACCTAGAACAAATGGGCTTGAGGACCACCCTCCTCCCCTTAGCGCATACCCACTAGCATTACCCATGGAGGAAGTAGTCCCCCTTCCAAATACCAAATTGAAATCACCAATATGACATTGTTATCCATTTTAACTGCCAACGATGGCACATCCTCTTCATCATCGTAGGAATACCACATTCCACCGTCAAGATCATCCCCTATCGTGGAATCCAACCGCGATCCATCAAACAAACCTTAGACATCAAGAGAAATCGGACATGTGTTTGGTATCCTTGGGAGATTTAGTCCATGCAACCTCACCAATGAGTTGCATTCAACAAAACTCTCCCCCACAAGTCAACCAACTTGGTATTCCACATGGATGCGCAAATATTCTATCATTTAGATAAGTTGCACCAATTTCCAACACCAATAGTCTCTAAGTCAAGTAGGTGATGCCATTGTTCACCCCTATGTTGTGTCTTTCATTTTAAATACGTGGCATCTTATTTTACCAAACGTTATTTGCGATGCAGATGATCGCATCCTCGAATTTTTTTTTCAGCTTCACCGATGGCATGAGCCAATGGTAAAATAATTTGGTGTCAATTGCTTGGGCCATTTATACCCTAACTCAAGCTTTATACCACACAGGTGGAGTCTGCTTGGTGAAAGTCACTAATAACCAAGATGAGTGCAACGTAGAAATTGGGTTATTAAATGATTCCCTTCACATCGGTATACAACACCTTCATGCCCACTTAGATTCACAGCTCGTCGTCTCGTAGCTAAACAATGTTTTTTTTGTTCTCAATCCACTCTTCATTTTCAAGTTTTTGTGAGTGCACCTCCTAGTCCGATAGTTTGAAACCATCACATTCACCCATGTCCCTAGGAAATCCAATGCATTTTTCATTCACGTTGCTAATGACGTCCTCAATTGGTATCTATTACATCAAGAGTCAATCTGATCCTACAAGCGAATCAAGCCCGTGTTTTTACCATACAAGTTATGTGTTAGTCCCTAAAGGTACACATTAGTGTAAAATAAAATATGAGAATAATTAGAAACATACATCACACATGTATATACTAAACACATAAATGATACCAAAATGGTGTGTGTGTGTGTGTGTGTCGTCAAAAGTGCCATATACATCATTGGCCCCGTAGGCCCTACATACAAAAAATATGCCTTATGGGGGTACATCAAAACAATACCTCCCATGGGTTATTCCAATGGCATGTACAATATGGGGCTCTTGGACCTATACAAAAATATAAAACATGAGTGGCCCTAACCCATGGAACCTCCCCTGGTAATGGAGCACAAGGTTCCAAAATTGCCAAAGGAGGAAACACGTCCATCTGCATTGCTAGTGGACCCAGAGCTATCCCTAGAATTGGTGCTAGTGCTGGTCCTTCTATTTGTTAAGTTAAACCAAATAGACTAGCAAGATCACTGAAAGAAACATAATCACAAGGTAGACATAGAATTTACCCTGGGAAACCCTCATGGGGTAGAAAACCCAGCAAAGCTTTCCTCAATAAGATGATCAACCAAAATACAAGATGTGCTCCCTCCTTATCTACCTCCTTAGCAGACCTCCCAAACAAGTGCGCTACTTTTCTGATTTGTACAAGTGTATCTAATGAGGAGCTCACCTTCTCTATTTATATTAGTTCCCGACTGACTAAAAACCCTAATGGGGCCGACCTCTCCTGGAGAAGTCTAATAACCCCTAAAATATAAGATCAGGGCCGACCCCCACATGGTGGGTCTAATAACCCTAGTTACCACAACCCATCGGAAGAATAATCATCTTCGGATACATAATAGGGTTACCTCGGAGGGATGAAACATCTCCGGAATAATAATGTACAAATATAATATTCTTAGAAGTTACAATATTCAACACTCCCCCTTAACGAGAAGGATATTATAACGTCTGCAAGAGCAAGGAGTCATCGACTACATCATACATGATACATCTATCAATCATCGAAAGCTTTCTTCAATTCATCATCATCAGTAACTTAACCAGTTACTGGAACATCAATGTCATCAGCATCGTCATCACATGATCATCAGTATCGTCATCACACAATCATCAGCATCGTCATCACACGATCATCAGTATTGTCATCACATGATCATCAGCATCGTCATCACACGATCATTAGTATCGTCATCACACAATCATCAGCATCGTCATCACACGATCATCAGTATCGTCATCACACGATCATCAGCATCGTCATTACACGATCATCAGCATCGTTATCACACAATCATCAGCATCGTCATCACACGATCATCAGCATCATCATCACACGATCATCAGCATCGTCATCACATGATCATCAGCATCGTCATCACACGATCATCAGCATCGTCATCACATGATCATTTTACAGGGTGATCAATCCTGCTCTCTTTAGGACATAGGTCCATGGATGATACAATCCAGATCAAGTTCCAAGATGATCGGTCCTTATCACTTTAAGACAAGTCTCATGTCCAGGGATGATGCAATCCCATCACGTACATTTTGAACCCAGTTCATGGACGATGCAGTCCTCACACGTACCTTTAAGACAAGTCTCATGTCTAGGGATGATGCAATCCTGATCAAGTTCCATAATGATCAGTCCTTATCACTTTAAGACAAGTCTCATGTCTAGGGACGATGCAATCCCAATCAAGTTCCAGGATGATCAGTCCTTATCACTTTAAGACAAGTCTCATGTCTAGGGACGATGTAATCCCGATCAAGTTCCAGTATGATCAGTCCTTATCACTTTAAGACAAGTCTCATGTCTAGGGACGATGCAATCCCATCACGTACATTTTGAACCTAGTTCAGGGACGATGCAGTCCTATCGTCAATTCTCAGAGACATCATGTCTACGGCTCTCTTTAGGACTGAAGTCCAGGGATGATCCAATCCTCTTTCTTTCTCGGAGACACCTGTCTACGGCTCACTTTAGAACTTGAGTTCAAGGATTATGCAATCCTTTCATGTCCACCAAGGACTTCATTCTCGGAGACATCATGTCTACGGCTCTCTTTAGAACTTGAGTTCAAGGATGATGCAATCCTCACATGTATTCTCATCAATACATCTATCATCAAAATCATGTATTCTCACCAATACATTTATCATCAAAAGCATGTATTCTCACCAATACATCTATCATCAAAAGCATGTATTCTTACTAATACATCATTAAAAGCATGTATTCTCACTAATACATCTATCATCAAAAGCATGTATTCTCACCAATACATTTATCATCAAAAGCATGTATTCTTACTAATACATCATTAAAAGCATGTATTATCACTAATACGTCTATCATCAAAAGCATGTATTCTCACCAATACATTTAACATCAAAAGCATGTATTCTCACCAATACATCTAATATCAAAAACATGTATTATCACTAATACATCTAATACCAAAAGCATGTATTCTTACTAATACATCATTAAAAGCATGTATTCTCACTAATACATCTATCATCAAAAGCATGTATTCTCACCAATACATTTATCATCAAAAGCATGTATTCTTACTAATACATCATTAAAAGCATGTATTCTCACCAATACATCTATCATCAAAAGCATGTATTCTCACCAATACATTTAACATCAAAAGCATGTATTCTCACCAATACATCTAATATCAAAAACATGTATTCTCACTAATACATCTAATATCAAAAGCATGTATTCTCACTAATACATCTAATATCAAAAGCATGTATTCTCACTAATACATCTAACATCAAAAGCATGTATTCTCACTAATACATCTAACATCAAAAGCATGTATTCTCACTAATACATCTAATATCAAAAGCATGTATTCTCACTAATACATCTAACATCAAAAGCATGTATCTATCATCAAAAGCATGTATAAGTAAAAACTAAGTATTCTAAGCATAAGAGCCCTAAATCTAAATATTTCTAAGTATCTAGGTGTAGTGAACAGGTAACCTTATCATCGATCTTGTTCTTTGATGAGACAATCTCATCATCAGTGACTATACTACTCCCCCTTTCGAGGAGGGTCCTTTTGAACTACACCAAGCTTGTCTCGGAAGTATTCAAATTTCACTCGAGACAGAGGTTTGGTCAATATATCAGCAATTTGATCCTCAGTGTTCACATACTCGAGCTTGATAGCTCCTCTCTGCACCATATCTCGTATATAAAAGTATCGGATCTCTATGTGTTTTGACATATCGTGGAATACAGGATTTTCTGTCATCTTAATGCAGCTTTGATTGTCACACATAATCACAGTGGGATCCATTTCTAAGCCAAACACTCCAGATAATAACTTCCGAAGCCACACTGCTTCACAACTGGCAGAGAAGGCAGCTATATATTCTGCTTCAGCAGTACTGAGGGCCACACTAGATTGTTTCTTGCTGAACCATGAGATCATGGCAGATCCGAGACCATAACATCCACCTGAAGTACTCTTTCTGTCTAAGACACTACCTGCCCAATCAGAATCTGAGTAACCATGTAATCGGAGTTCATGACCTCCAAGATAATATAGACCAAAATCTAATTTACCTTTTAGGTACCTCGTCACATGCTTTGCAGTTATTAAGTGAACCTTTCTAGGCTCTACTAAATACTGACTCAGGGTATTTACAGCAAAGCATATATCTGGCCTAATATTTGTTAAATACATCAATAACCCAATGATTTGTCTATATAGAGTTAGGTCTACTAATTCCGATGAGTCGTTAACTAATAACTTCAAGTTGGAGTCCATGGGAGTGGCCATGGATTTACACTCCAACATATCAAATATTTTTAGAATCTCCATAGCATCCTTACCTTGATTTAGAAAGATTTCTTTTGGTTCTTGCCATACTTCTAGACCCAAGAAGTAGTGCATTAATCCGAGATCTTTCATCTCGAATTCTGAAGAAAGCTTCTTCTTGCTTTCAATAATCAGTTTCTCATTTCCGGTTAGAAATAGATCATCTACATATAACAACAGTATAACTGGTTCATCATCCATCACTTTAAGATAAAGATTGGGATCAGCTTTACTCTTGGTAAAGCCCATGTTTGTTAAGAAATTGTCAATCCTTCCGTACCAAGCCCTGGGAGCTTGCTTCAAACCATATAATGCCTTTTTCAGTTTGCATACATGAGTCCTCCCATCTTTAACATCAAACCCTTGTGGTTGATCTATGTATACTTCTTCTTCAATTACACCATTCAGAAAAGCTGTCTTAACATCCATTTGGTGTAATTTCCACTTCATCATAGATGCAAGTGCCATGATAGTTCTAATTGAAGTATACCTAGCAACTGGTGCAAATGTTTCTTCATAGTCAATTCCCTCCTTCTGAGAGAATCCTCTTGCTACAAATCTTGCCTTGTATTTTTCAATGCTACCATCTGCAGCATGTTTTATCTTGAAAATCCATTTGGAAGAAACCACACTTTTATCTTTTGGTTTGGGAACTACATCCCAAACATCATTTTTCATTATTGACTGATATTCTTCTATCATTGCTTCTACCCATTCTTTCTTCTGGGATGCTTCTTCATAGCTAGTAGGTTGTTGATCTACAAGATCACACATCAAGGCCATATAGTTGGACACTATCTTAGGTTTCTTTCTTTCTCTAGTGGAGCCTTCAGGAGCTCCATATCTTTCAGCTCCTTGAATAATATCTCTATCCCATGCTGTCCTTCTTTTCTTAGATGAATCTGTGATAGAAGGTTCTTGTGGTTCCAACATGTCATGATCTTCTGGTGAATCATCTTCAGGGATATGCACAGCCTCTGTGATTCTAGGAGGTGTATCTTCTTCATAGATTTCTTCAAGTTGACACTTCCTAGATTTCTTGAGAGCTGCTTCTTCATCAAATGTTACATCTCTACTTATTTCTATATGATGAAAACTTGGAATGTAGATTCTGAAGGCTTTGGATGATTCACAATATCCGACAAATATTCCCTTCTTACCAGAAGGATCCAACGTAGTTCTCTTTTCTTTTGGAATGTGGATGTACACAGGACACCCAAATATTTTGAGATGACTTACCTCAGGCTTCTTTCCTGTAAACACTTCTTCTGGAGTTTTGAATTCAAGAGCACTATGGGATAGTCTATTTTGCACATAGACTGCTGTCCTAGCTGCTTCAGCCCATAGATACATGGGTAGATCTTGATCATGTATCATAGTCTTTACAGCTTCCATGATGGTTCTATTTTTCCTCTCAACAACCCCATTTTGTTGGGGATTGTAGGGAGTGGTTAGTTCCCTCTTAATTCCGGCTTCTTTACAAAAGTATTCAAAGTCCTTTGAAGTATATTCTCCGCCATTATCTGTTCTGAGAATCTTGATTTTCTTTTCTGAGAGATTTTCTATTAGGGCCTTGAATTCTTTGAATTTTCCAAAGACTTCATTCTTACCTTTTAGAAAGTATATCCAAGTCTTCCTTGAATAGTCATCAATGAATGAGAGATAATACTCAAATCCACTTAGGGAAGTAGTGGACATTGGTCCACATACATCTGAGTGTAATAGCTCCAGAATGTTCTTAGTCTTTGTTTCACTCTTTGGAAAAGGGTTCTTGACATTCTTCCCTTTCTTACAGCCTTTACATGATCCATTATGATCACCCTTCATATCTGGTAATCCTATGACCACCTTGCTTACATAGGGTAAGGCTTTGTAGTTAATGTGAGCTAGTCTTCTATGCCATAGCTCACTGGGGCTAGAGGTTTCATGAGCAAGGGAAACTTCTGGATGACCCTTGAGCTTATAGAGACCTCCTTCTTCTTCACAAATGATAACTGCATCTTTAATTGATTTTCCTTTGGACCACATGAGTACTTGTCCATCTATGAAAGCCACTCTAAAACCTTTCTTATCTAGTGATGAGATAGAGAGTAGGTTCTTCTTTAAACCTGGAACATATAAAACTTTTTTCATCTTCAAGGGTGTTCCAGAATCAAGCTTGTAGCTTGCTTCACCAATTCCCTTGATGGGATATTGATAATCATCTCCTAGAGATACATTTTGAGGTGAATACTTTTCTTCAAGTCTTGAGAGATATTTCTTTTGACCTGTCATGTGCTTTGAAGCACCACTATCAATGAGCCATGTATCTTCTCCAGGAGACACAGATCCAGAGAGTGCAGAAAATAGGACATATTCTTCTGGATCTTCTCTCTTTACTTTAGATCTTTTTCTTTGAGGCCTTTCCTCTTCTTCTTCTTCTTCTTCTTCCCCTACTTCTTCTTCACTATTGATGTTCTTTCCTTCATACATTCTTCCTAGGGCATCATACATTTCCTTTGGAGTCTTCTTGGAGGCCACTTGGGGAATCAAGTGGTCTTTAATAGAATCATCTATGATTCTCTTTTCCCTAATCAAATCCTTCCTATGCTTCTCTTTGGCTTCATCTCCTTCTGGTTCTGCAACTTCATCCTTGACATAATGAGCAAGATTATTCTCTTCAAGAATGAGACCAATTCTGTATTTCCATGCTCGGAAATTCTCTATACCTTCTAGCTTGTCTTCAAGCTTAGTGTTTGGAGCCATCTTCTCTTGGGGGAGTCCAAGAGATAAGAGACAGAGTAGTGGTTACCCGGAAATATTACCTTTTTACTTTTCTGGATCCTGGGACAGAATTTCTGGCTTATCGCACTTTTGGTAAAACTAGGGTTTGACTTTCCCGGAGTTCTACCCAACCAAAAATTTCGATCTAGGGCTCAAAAGATTGGTTTTGAGAAGGGCTATCCAGCCATGTAATCAGAATTTAACAATACCAACTTTTTGCTGAAACCAATTTCTGGTTTATCGCACTTTTGGTAAAACTAGGGTTTGACTTTCCTGAAGTTCTACCCAACCAAAAAGTTTGATCTAGGGCTCAAAAGATTGGTTTTGAGAAGGGATATCTAGCCATGTAATCAAAATTTAACAATACCAACTTTTTTCTAAAACCCTAACTTTCACCGAAGAGAGAGAGAGAGATATTCTTACCTTGTGAAAGATGTCCTATTCAGGCTAGCTCTGATACCATGTTAAGTTAAAGCAAATAGAATAGCAAGATCACTGAAAGAAACATAATCACAAGGTAGACACAGAATTTACCATGGGAAACCCTCATGGGGTAGAAAACCCAGCAAAGCTTTCCTCAATAAGATGATCAACCAAAATACAAGATGTGCTCCCTCCTTCTCTACCTCCTTAGCAGACCTCCCAGACAAGTGCGCTACTTTTCTAAGTTGTAAAAGTGTATCTAATGAGGAGCTCGCCTTCTCTATTTATATTAGTTCCCGACTAACTAAAAACCCTAATGGGGCCGACCTCTCCTGGAGAAGTCTAATAACCCCTAAAATATAAGATCAGGGCCGACCCCCACATGGTGGGTCTAACAACCCTATTTACCACAACCCATCGGAAGAATAATCATCTCCGGATACATAATAGGGTTACCTCGGAGGGATGAAACATCTCCGGAATAATAATGTACAAACATAATATTCTTAGAAGTTACAATATTCAACATTATTGAAGGATCATGTCCTCCCTGGACTGCTCATGTAAAAATTCCCACCACTGCAAACCTATGCATCATCTAGTGCCATCCAAGCCCACACTCTGCTGGAATTTCCACCACTTAGGCTAACTATTCCCGTCGCCAAGATCATAGATAGTCGCCTCTCTTGGTCAGCCAAAACCATCGCAGTCTGATCCCTTGGAGCATCCCCCCACAGCAGGGGGCGCACCACCTACAGGACCCGTTGCTCCCCTTTCTCTAGTAGCTATGTCGTCATGGCGCCTAAGACGACGAGGAACTAAAGGGGGTGGTGCATCTGCAATGGTCGGTACCATGGTTGATCTCACAAGTCTGACATCTACACCAAAACATAATCCAAGGTCAGTAACCAATATATATATATATATATATATATATATAACATGTGCATAAAAAAAATGTACAAAACATGTATAAGCAAATAACACACTTACTTTGGTCATCCCAACCACCCACTATAATAGGAAGCTTCGGGTCCCCACGGAATTCCATCCCACTCTAAGGATATTACTCCATCACCTCGATCCTCTAGTGCCACACCTGTAAGTAGTGCTCTATAAAGATCGAGCCTACCTCACCCCCACTAGCCCTGGGCATCATGCACCCTCAGAACTCCATCCATGGATCCTTCATCCCTCTTGGAGGCGCTACCACCAGTGGCCACAGCAATGGGAAATGCTCAAAGAAATAGGAGCACAGTACACTTCCATTAGTAAAATTCCTTGAACCCTACACAATCCTATCATTCAACATCTCAAGAATATGTTGCAACATCATGCACCCCTAGGCTACTTGACTTCCATCCATTACCCACTCCACCAATAGGATATAGAAATCAATGCTCTTGTTGGTGATCATCACACCAAGCACCCACACCATAATGGTTGCCACAACCCAAACCGATCGGCTTGTAATGTCCCCATTCAAATAAATCTCAAGAAGAGAAAATCCCACCAATCTACTAGTTTCCTAGGTTGGGATGGAGACATTAAAATTGGAACAAGGAGACTAATAAACCCCAAATTGACTTTAGCTTGACATAAATATATATTAATAGGGGCTAAATAAATAGTTATGAGGAGAAAATAAGGTGGCACTTGGTCATGGAGACACATTGGTGGTGTGGGACCCCCACAAAGCTAGATTCCCCATGCCACATGGCACTCCACTCTCACCCATTCGAATCCAAGGTGGATTCCACTAATCTTGGGGGATTTGTAATGCCATAATACTTGGCATGACTCAATGAGGTCGAAATTTAGAGGAAGAGTAACTCCCATGGAAGAGGAAGAGGCATTTTGGAGCTAGTGGGACACTTGGGCTAGATTCCCTAGCTTCTATGACACCAATGATGAAGATTCCTATGACACTTATGACAAAATCAGACCTAATGGATGAAATCTGACATAAATGACATGTCAGGGCTAAAAATATCCTCCAAGAGGGCACAAGGGATTTAGGGCAGCCAAAGAGTCACCCATTCGAATCGAGTGAAGGAGGAGGCTAGAATTGGAGGGACAAGTGGCATACATTGGAATATCTTCCTAATTTGAGTTGGAATGAATATCATGGATGGAATTAGAGCTAAGGAGGTCTTTGGAATTTTATAAAAGTCAAGAACAAAGAAAGAGACCAGCTTTTGATCATTTTACATTTTTCATTTGGAGAGGAGAGCTAGTAGAGTGCTAGTCTACTTGCCTTAGCACCAATTTCCAGGGTGAAATATTCCCATCCTAATTGGAAATTGGTGAGGCCATTCAGACCTTTCATTTGGAGCTACAATGGATTCCTTGTTTACAGGTTGAAGCTACAGGGCATCTCGTGGTCACATCTCTTTCAACTTGCTTCTACAACCATTCTTCCATTTCTTGCCATATTCTTGCTCCTTCAGTAGGGGCACACTTCTTGAGGTTATGTTCTCTTTTGGATAGATATTGAAGCCCCATGTTTATGTATTATGATATATATACTCTGTATTTGATGCTCAGAAGACTCTCGGGTCGAAATACCAATTGGAACTATGTAAAAATACCAAACAATGCATAAATAGTGCCATTTTCCCTATATCTTGTTGTTGGAGCTTGAAGAGGATTTGTTTCAATTTGTATCAGTCAATATCTGTGATTTTTTTATCTATGGAGTGTCATTAATGTTCTTAAGAAGTTTCATTAACATTTCACAAGTCCTTGGAACCTAAATTTCGAATTTCATAACAAGTGGTGAATTTTACTATCATTTCCCCCTATGTCAAGACATGTATACAAACCTTTGATTTATGGGAGTTGAAGAAGACTATAGAAACTAATTGATGATGCATTTTGGATCCCATTGAAGTCCTTTATCAATAACATGTCTCTTTTCTGAAATTTGGTAAGGTATTACAGTTTTTGGGAAGCCATCTTTGTCCCCTACCCTTGGGGGTTTGAACCTCGATTTGACTAGTAAAGTTCCCTATTTTTCCCTGATTATAAATGAATGTTGCAGAAGTTTTTTGAGAATGTCCAAGCACCCATCAGTCACAATTTTATGTATTAATACCTTCCAAACACATTCAGAACCAATTTGGAAGCATTTGGATCCACTTGGAGGCATCTGGGTCAATACTAGTCTGAATTGGCCAAAAATTTCATTTTTCCTAGTTTTTACAAAATATTAAAAAGGGACACTACAAGTGTTGTCAGAGCATGGTACTTGCACTTGATTTGGATGACCATTTATGAATACAAGAATCAAAATAAATCATCCCCTACCCTTACAAACTGAAACTAAAAGTGCTTTTGGTGAAGAGGAAGAAGAAGGAGAAAACGTGTATTCTATTGAAACTATGGCTAGGGATGAGAAGGGAACCTCAAGAATAAAGAGGAATTTGCTAAATTCATGAAACCATTATTTGAATACATGAAAAAATAGATCATGAAATGGTTCAAATTGTTGGCTAGTCAACTTGGAAGCAAAGGAGCAATAGGAGGCAGCAGTAGTTCTTCTCTCGAGTAAAAGAAGGCAATGGATGAAAACATTTTCTCAAGGACAAGACCTCATAATAGACCTAATGAATTTCAGAGTTCATTCAAGCATACTACACCTAAATTTCTTGAGGCCAAAGAAGAACCTAACACCCAATTTGATATGAATGATATTGTAAAAGAATGGGAAAATTTGAGTGAAGATTGTAGGACTCTACCCTTTGAGAAATACTTTAATGTTGCAAGCAAACTCAAAATGAGGGAAGGTAATAGGACTCCATTTCAGAATAAAGAATTGAATTATTCCATTGGAAAAATTCCCCTTCCAACTTTTGATGGCTCATCACAAAGTTCAAAAAATACTTGGGTACAAAAACTAGATGTGTATTTTCAGCTGAATCCAATGGTGGAAGAGGATGCTTTAAAAATGGCTATTTTGCATCTCGAAGGAGAAGCCAATGATTGGTGGTTCCATGGTCTGAAAACCTTTGGATATTATCGGTTTACCACATATGGATAATTTGTTGATAGGGTATTGAAAAGATTTGAGCAAAAAGACCCAAAATTGCTTTTCAAAGAACTAGCCCAATTGAAGCAAGTTGGAACCCCTACTGAGTATATGTTGGAATTCAAAAAATTATGAGTTAAGGTGTTTCATGTCCCAAATTTTGCATTGCGTGACAATGGCCTAATCCCATTGGTCATATTAATGATAATTTGTCAAATTGATGCTAAGGGTCAAATGATTTCCAAAGAGGAAAATTACTAGTTTCCTTAGTTGGGGGTGGAAGCTTTGGGATTTGGAATAAGAAGAATAATAAATTATGTGTGGACATTAGAAAAGCATAAATATTTAATAAAGGAGATACATAAATATATACAATGGAAAATCAAAGTGGCATTTGATCATGAAGACACATGGAGGAAGTGGGACCCACACAAGATAGATTTTCTGTGCCACATGGCATCCTCCTCTTGTCATTTCGAATCCATAAGAAGACCAAGGATCTTGGGATGATTTGGAAGGTCAATATACTTGGCATGAATCAGTTAAGGTCGAATTGGAGTGCAAGAGTAACTCACATTGAAGAGGAAGAGGCATTTTGGAGCTAGTGAGACACTTGGACTAGATTCCCTAGCTCTATGACAATAATGATGAAGATGCTATGACACCTATGACACAAATCAGACCTGAAGGCTGACATATGACATATATGACATGTCAGGACTAAAAATAGCCTCCAAGAGGGTGCTCAAGGGAGTTAGTGTTTCGCGTACAATCTACCAAGAGCGGACTCAAGGCTTGATCTCCCTAGCTTAACGTAAGTCTAGAACAAATAAGAAGGAACATAAAATACTTTCCTAGATCGTATAGAAATGCAAATGTAAGAGCAGATCGTTTACCTTAGATTTGTAGATCCCTTTCTCCTTCTTTGATCCAATGCTCCAGTGCTTCCAGATTGCAAGTAGCTAAACCCTATCAAACATGTGACAGACCACGAGGAGTGAAAGCATATATCTCATATGATAGATCTAAGCTAACAATTAAGGAGGAAAGATCTAAACATCATCAAGGAGACAACATTTATGGAAAGCAAATATATTAACTGTATTGAAAAGTGAGGAGTACAATAGAAAAGAGAATTATAGCCATAGCCTTAACGCTGCAAGCTCCTTCCGACAAGCCATGCCAAAGCTTCTAGAGAGAAGTGGATGTTCCCCAAGCTAAAGAGTTAGATCTATTAGGCTTGATTTCACCAGCATGAGAGTACCATAGACTTCCTCCCCTAGGATGGGAGTGATCTTCATTTAAATAGGACTAAGTGGATAGGGTATGGATAGGATAGGTTGAGATATGATAGGAGAGACTTAAGGGATCTTTCCAAGGTGTTAGGAATCGAGTTCCAGCTCTCCCAAGAGGTCAAGGATAGGGTCCCAAGTCAGCAAGCTTCGAGAAAGAGCTCGAAGGGATATTTTTGTCTATTAACTAACTTCGTCGCAATCTATAATGGAGCAAAGTGCGATGTCGCAAGTTGCATGAGTGCAGCCTGCGACGACCTCTCAAAACCTAGTACAAATGGGTACAAATCCTTCCAGGTCAATCACTCAATCAAGGTAACTCCAGGGGTGTATACACTGAATCTAATGGTGGTAATATTTTAGGTGTAACAGAATGGGTGTATACACGAAATCTAATGGTGGTAAGATTTTAGGTGTAACAGAATGCCACCCAAAGCATGAAGCTGTTTAAAGATTGGACAGGTGAAATGCTTTGATAAAAAGAATGGAAATGGACTTGTCGAATGAAGGATGTTGCTGAAGTACAACTGACTCTGAACTAACAATCTCATATGATGTACAACATGGTTTCCGACCAATACAATGCAGATCAATGGTAGTAATGATCGACTAAACACAATCATGGATACTGGACACAAGCGTAGATCCATGATGAGATGGTAAAACAGCCACGACCAATACAAATGTGGATCCGTGTAACATGACTCGATACAAACTCCATCGCAACCTAGGTATACCATTAACAAGTACGAGGGAAATAACCATTGATGTCAATGATTTCCAAGGTATCACAGTACATATCATCAAGCGTGAATAAATGAGTTGAAGTCGAATGCAAGATGAAATCTTTCGATCAAGATTCAATGATGTAAACTCATGTCGAAAGCGAGGTAACCTGCCATTGAGGCATGTAGGGCCAAGGTACTTGGTTGGTTTCTAGATTCAATCCTCGGATGATGAGTTGATGTTGACAAGGATGAATCCATCGAAGGAGGTCCATGATGAATCCCCCATCATCAACACAAAACATGACAAAGTGTGTGTAGAGTGGATCGGACGGTACAGTAACATGCAAGACTGAATCAGAGTAGATCGACATGATTGAAGGTGTACTGACTGCAAATAGATGAATACTGAAAGTATTCTTGAACATGGGCATGGAATGACTTGGATGTATTGACATGACGAGTATGACACAAATTCCTAATGAAACTGATGATGGAATCTTTCTTTGAATGACTCAAAGGAGTAATAAGACTCAGGAAGTAAGCGGAACTCGAGGACAAACAGATGATCCAAGTGCTAAATGCAAATGCATATGAGTGCCATGCTCAAGAACGACTAGGTACTGCCACTGATAAAGGTGTAATACAAAAGCTTTCCTTTTTCCCCATCATGAACGATGAGTGCCTCATGTGTTTTTTACGAGCTTGATGAGGGTAACTAGATGCTCAGTATAGCTTATCTCATAGATGAGTCCAATCCCAAATATTTTATGAACCTGGGATAGGAGGGGTTCATCCCATGGCGGGCCCTTCAATGTGAGAGTTTAACGAGTCCATAGAAGGTAAACTCAGTCATCATTTCATGTTTACAGAGTCTAAAAAGAACTAAAGAAGACTCCAACAGTCCTTTTTCGTAAAGTTAGCCTCATCGCCCGAAAAAGGGTAAAACAACGCGGGAGAGGACTCTTCTAGTCATGATTGGCTGGAGTATACCTTTTTCGTAACTAGTGCCCCCTGGTCCAAAAAAGGGGTAAACTATCACCAGGAAGACGGCCATTCAGATTCTTTTACAAGAGTGGACACGACAAGCTCACTTGGAAATCTTTTCGTATTTCAAGAGCCTGAAAAGAGCTTAAAGATAGACTCCAAGGGGTTCCTTTTCCATAGGAGTTTAACGAGCCCAGAAAAGTGATAAATCGTAACTCGGTAACGTATTCTAATAGTTTCAAGAGCATGAGAAAGAACAAAGAGTAAGCTCACTATCATTAAATAATTAAAATCTAATGAAGTGAAAATATAAACGGCAAAATACACAAGGGGTGTTCATACCTGAGATGACCATTCCAATACAAAAATGGCATAGAAAGGTACTTCACAACTCCTGCACACTCGGAAACTAGGTCAAATAGTCAACCGAACGTTCAAATATAATAAAACTGATCCAAACTATAGAAAATGGCATAATGGCATCAAATATTTGAAAAAGGAATATTCCATTTTGTTTATAAATAGAAATAAAAACCAAACATAGTCGCCATTGTTCTAGTTGCCAAATTTGGGAGGAGTGGTGCCATTTGGAGCCAAATATTCACTCATCGATTCTGGGAGCTATGAGCAGCCATTTCACTCACCGTCAGGAGCATGTAACCCTAAACTTCATCCAGCAAGATTGTAGTGGTTTACATTTTCGAATTTCAGTCATTTTTTGGGGTTTTAGCTTGATTTGGGAAGGGCCATTGCACCCTCGGCTCGTCGCAGTTGGACCTTTCGGGAACTGTGACGAGGCTGATTCATCACTAAGGTCTCACAGGTGGACTGCGACAACGTCACTCTATTTGAAAAAATGGGGTGCGACGACAGCGACGTCCATCCCCAAACTCAAGCCAAGCTCAAAAGAAAGACTGCCAGTGGTTGAAGCAAGTTCTAACATTGTTTAAATTCTCCTATTGGCAAGTTCCAAGCATCCAAAATGGTCCTGGAATGGCGAGAAAAGGAACATGAGTTGGATGATGAACAAGCTGCAAATGATCCATGATGCGTGGAAGCATTGAGTAACTGTGGGCTCCTCAAGTTCTTCCGCATCCAGGGGATGAGATCCCAAATCCCACTATTGACTCATATGCTCCGATGTTGGGATGCGGCCCAGCAATACTTCATGATCAGTGAACATGAGCTTACCATATATGTCGAGGACATCTACTTTCTAACTGGATTGTCCCGAAGAGGGGACAATGTGCTACTTATCGGATCACGTGGGAGTGACCGGAGTGTGGATGACATGATCCAACAGCATTGTGTTCCCAACACCCATGCATCTAGTGGGAAGATTCCAATTAAAGATGTACGGGAACGCTTATTACGTGCCATACTAGTCACCATTACGAGGATGGCAAGGAGCCAAGCTCCTCACTTAGCCACCAGGGCACAGATGCTTTATGCGAAGGACTGTATGTCTCCAAAGATATTCAACTGGTGCGAGGGATTCCTCGCAAACATGCAAGCTCAGCTGACAAAGTGTTAGCGGGGAGAGCTCAAATTGTTTGGCTATGAATCGATAGTGATCTCATTCTTACTAGAATGGGTTCCCCTTTTGCGTCCTCGGGTACCATTGGAGGACAAGGATACTAGCGATCCTCACATGGCTAGGTGGACCGATGTGATGGCCCGACATGGTGGAGGCCCCATTATTGGATACCCTCCTACGTTCTTCACTTGGCCGAGGGGCCAGTTACTGATGGTGGAGGATTTCCCATACAGTGGCACAAACTTTAGAGATGACCCGGACTTGTCGCTGCTAGAGGGAGCAGCATGGGGAGACCTCGGTAAGAATAAATGACTCTTGTACTTTTTAAGTTTTGTGCATTTATGATTTTTATTTTGATATAGTGTTGATAGATGAACAACATCTGTGTATAGATGTGGGGACCTCTCTTCTTGCTAGGAGAGAGAGAGGAGAGGGAGCAGTTGTGGGTCCGGCTGTGCACACTGCCATCGCGGATATGGATAGAGTCTATGCCAACCTGAGTGGGTTGACACTAGACGTTCCTGAGCCGTCAGTAGATGAGGTTCCGCGGCCCATGCAGGTACACACAGTTGGAGCTACTGCGCGCTTCAACGCACTGCTTCGCAAGGTTGCGAGAGCAGTCGACTGTTTCCAAACTCAACAGGATAGGGCTGCTAGACCTCCTAGGGTTGTACGGGTTAGGAGATAGGCCATATGTTGTTACTGTGTGTGTACTGAGAGCTTAGAGGCCTCAGATTTTTGTACTACTGAAAGCTGCGAGGCTTCAGATTTTGTAGAGACTCACTGAAAGCCGTCGTGCTTCAAATTTTGTATCAGCACTACCTTTTGAGATTACATATATATATATATATATATACAGACATTGCGGCGATTTATACAATATGTGTTTCAAATATGACGAATGATGTGATCTTGTTCATATGCTTTTCTTTTATACAGTGCATTATTTACATGTTGTGAATGCTTTTCTATATTATGAGTATTATTTGTGCGCGATGTACCAATCTAGAATGAAGTTGTCCATCGAGTCAGCAACTACGTTTAACGCAAGTGGAATGTGCAGGTATTGAACGGATTCAAATGACCTTTCCAGGGGATGAACTTGTCTAAAGAGACGGAGTAGGGTAGGATCACAGATAGCGTAGACCTGGTTAAGATGGGAAACCACTAATTGAGAATCCACGTGGATGAAAATGTGGTTCATACCCAAGGAAATAGCATTGGTTAGTGTTCCAATTACCACCTGATACTCTACGGCATTGTTGGTTTCAAATCCAAGGAAACTTCCTCCTGAGCTGATGAGCTCTCCTGTTGGGGAATACAATACCCAGGCTGTCGAGGCAAGGTTACGGGTATTCCAGCTGGTGCCATCCACGAATCCGTAGCACATTGTCATCTTCACATGCAGACAAAACATGGTATAAGAAGCGGAAACAAGATCTAAAGACACTCAAAAAATAAGTGCGTCACACCACACAAAAACACACAAACACGCCATGTACAGTATATACAAGAAAGTCTATGCATGATAGGTTCAGGCATAATATCTCTTCAAGTAAATCCCATTACAGGGTTCACCCAAAGATATTCCGTTATA
The DNA here is from genome assembly GCA_027924585.1 of Larix kaempferi. Taxonomy (NCBI): domain Eukaryota; kingdom Viridiplantae; phylum Streptophyta; class Pinopsida; order Pinales; family Pinaceae; genus Larix; species Larix kaempferi. The sequence goes on from BSBM01000097.1 coordinate 616,151, forward strand.
ATCTTCAAGCTCGTAAGCTCCCTTTTCCAAAACACGTTTGGCAATGTAAGGTCCGTGCCACATGGACTCGAACTTTCCTACTCCTAGTTTGTCATGTTTCTAGTCGTATGTGAGGACCAGGTCACCCTCATTGAAGATACGAGGTTCAACTAACTTGTCGTATTGAGCTTTGATGTGTTTCTTGTGTGCTTCGTTAGCAAGAGCAACATCTCGGCGGGACTCGTTAAGTTTTGCTAAGTACAGGAAACATTCTTCCTCGGCAGTAGTGTTAGGAAGACGTCCGACAACAAGTTTTAGAGACGGAATTTCGCACTCTATAGGAAGGACAGCCTCCAATCTATACACCAATTTAAAAGGAGTGAAACCTGTGGTGGTTTTAATGGAATTTCTATAGGCCCATAATGTTGAAAAGAGCATATTATGCTAGTTGGACTTGTGCATACCTACCATCCTTTGGACCATAGTTTTCAAGACCTTGTTAATGGCCTCGACCTGTCCATTGGACTGTGGGTAGTAGGGTGTTGATTTTTCATGGCGAAAACCCAATATATCACTCAATTCATCAACCATATGGTTCTGAAAGTGAGAACCATGATCGGTAACTATCGCCTAAGGAACTCCAAACCGCGCTATTACATGATTGAACATGAAGAGTGTGGTAGTTTTGTCTTCGTTTTGGTATGTAGGCATTGCCTCGGCCCACTTTGTGAAGTAATCCATAGCTACAATGATGTAACTATTCCCCCCAACCGAGGTAGGCTTACAATGCATAAAATCGATGCCCCATTTTGCGAAGGGGCCCACGGCAATAACCGGGTGTCATGGGGCAGGATGGGTGCGCTTCTTTGTAAGGAAGTGTTGACATGGAGGACATTTTTTCACGGCCTCAATACAATCTTTGAACATAGTAGGCCAATAATATCCTGCGCGCAAAATCTTCTAGGTCGTAACCATCCCAGAGAGGTGACCGCCACATGCCCCAGCGTGATAGTCATTCAGAATGCGTGCAGCCTCATCATGAGTTAGACAACGTCGAAGAATTGAATCGACACCACGGCGGTACAAAGTATCACTGATGATCAGATAATACTTCACATGGTGGCGTATTCTACGATGGTCATCGCGAGAGAGTTGAGGCTTCAAGCATTGGGTTTGAATATATAACGAAATATCTCCATACCACAGATCGGTCGTATTGATGAGAAACAATGATTCATCCGGAAAAGATTCATTGTGCTTGACTTCTACATCAAAACAAGGAAGGTCACAAATAATCTCAGCAAACACCAAGGACTTTTTAGACTTGGATTTCTCTAAAAGAAGGTCAAATTCTTGCAGTATCACAATCCAACGTGAGTACTTGCCCCCAAGCACCTGACATGTCAGTACGTGGTACATGGGGTTCGAGTCTGTGATGATGGTGGTGGTGCAGAGCAAGATATAGTGGCAGAAGTTTTGGACGGCAATGACCGCTGCAAGAGCAAGCTTCTCGATATATGAATATCTAATTTCAGCGTCAAGGAGACCCTTAATCGCATAGTATATTACATGTTCTTGGGCGTTTGGATCCTCCTATACCAAAACCATGGCGATAGTGGTAGCAGAAGCAGTGAGATATAAGATGTAATCTCGGAAATAGTTTGGCGGTTGGATTACGGGGGCATGCGTGATGGCATGTTTGATGCTGTCGAAGGATTTTTGAGCTTGATCGTCCCAAATGAACGGGATGTCCTTCTTAAGCAGTTTCATATACCCCTTAGTCTTCTTCACAAAGTTACAAACAAAATGCCTTAAATAAGTCGCCTTCCCTTGGAGACTTTGAAGTTCAGTCACATTAGTTGGAGGTGGTAGGTTGACAATGGCTTCCACCTTTAAGGGATCGATGCGGATCCCATCCTTCAAGAAAATGAACCGTAAGAGGCATCCAGACTCAATGCAAAAGATACACTTATGAGGATTCAGATGGATATTGTACCGTCTACATCTGAGGAAAATGGCCGTAAGATGATCCATGTGGAACTCATGCTGCTTTGAATGAGCAGGGAGATCATCTAGGTAAGGTTCCACAAAGTCCTTAATATCATGGAAGGAATACGACATGGCCTGTTGGAACGTGGCGCCAGCGTTTTTAAGGCCAAACGGGAGTTTTCGGTATGCAAACATCCCCCAAGGACAAATGAAATCCATCTTATGTTGGTCGGCTGGGTTGATCTCAATTTGGTTGTAACTAGAAAAGCCATCCATGAATGAAAAGATGACGCTTCTGGCACAATTGTCGATAATCTGGTCAATGAACGGGGTCGGGTAATTTTCCTTTGGACAAGCCTTGTTGAGGTCCCGATAATCAACACAGATGCGAATGGTACCCTGCTTTTTGTTAAGAGGGACAACGTTTGAGACCCAATCCATCAACGAGATAGGATAGATGAAGCCAGCCTTTAAGAGCTTTTCAATCTCCGCCTTGATCGCTGTAGTCTTTTGTGGGTGTACCGATCACAGCTTTTGACGTATAGGTTTGATGTCAGGATAGGTTTTTAGTTCATGAGAAACAATCATGGGGTCTATCCCAGGAATCTCCTCATAGGACCAAGCGAATACGTCTCGAAATCGCTTAAATAAGGCCGTACCAATAGCTATTTCTTCGGGGGAACACTTCTGGCCTATGCGAATGTGTTCCACTATACCAGGTTTTACCGAAATGTCTACTGGGGTGGTAGGCTCAATGTTGGCCAAGTTTCCCTCAGTGTATGAAAGACATGTGAGTATGGGGGAATGAGGGAACGAGTAGATATCTGGTGGAAAGATGGTGCTAATGTTTTCCTCTATGTACTCCAAAGGAAGAAGAAAAGACGACCTATGGTGGAGGTCATCCCACGGACCATCATTAACATTCATAACTTCCATGATGGACTCATCTAAATGAAAATTCTGAAGTAAGAGATCAGGTAGAGATGATGCCAATCGTAGAGAACAGGACGGGGAGGCCATAGTTAAGTGGTCCTCCGGTGTTGATTGGATAGCCTCGTAAATGCATTCAGCGGGTGAAAGAGGCATTACGTTTCCAATCAGATGTGTTGTGGCTTCGTCTGGTACAATCCAAGTATCAGCGGAGTAAGATGAAATCTCTGTGGAGATCATGTTCATCGAGGCAACATGATTAGGGGGGTCCAAAGTCAGAAAAATGCCCATGAGAGATGAATCTTTAAAAAGGCCAACCCCTATACTCTCATACTGTTTTGACGTTTTTCCAATGGAAGGAACATGGTCACTAGGATGAGTGGTAGTGTTCGGTGTGCAAAAATCTAATTGGTCGACAGTAACAATTCGTCCTTGATGGGGGAATTGTACTACGCAAAAAACTGAAGAGGCTACCGCCTGCATGGTGTAAAACCAATTGCGACCAAGCAAGAGATTATAATCTATCGGGGCCGAGACCACTTACACATTAATGGTTACGGTCTTTCCACCCAACTCAACTATGAGAGCTTGTAGGAGCCCATGAGTTTGAAAGCCACACCAGTCGAATGCTTTCAACTATTGATGTATATGTAACTTCGGAATGTATTTCACCTATGTATTTCATCTATGTATATTGTACTCCTATAGAGATGTGTTATTCCTCTATAAGGAAGTGTTGTCATTTGTATTGACAAGTGTCGCAAGTGTCATAACTTGCCGATGGGTTATTAGACCACCATGTGTGGGGTCGGCCCTGATTAAGTTAACCATGGGTTATTAGGCTAAGCTAGACAAGTCGGACCCATTAGCTTATTGGGCAGGACAAGACAAGTATAAATAGAGATCAGGAGATCTCTATTTGGACATCTCATTACTCACTCTTCCATCACTCAGAAAGTGGCACACATGTGAGGAGGAGGATCAGCTGCTAGGGGAAGACTATCTCTTGTACTTTGGTTGTATCATTGCTCTATCAATCTCTGAGGAAGTTGCGGGGTTTTTCACCTTCTTGGTTTTCCCCAGTGAAACTCTGTCTCTTCTGTGCTTGCATTTTTATGTCCATGATTGATATGATGTAGATATGTTGTACATGTTATTCTCTCCATTAAGATCCTAGATTAGATTGAAATTTCTGAAAAACTAACATGGTATCAGAGCTAGCCTGAAAGAAGGCATGGTATGGCATGTATGACACTTGTTGCACTTGCGATGCTAGGGCTTGATATAGAAAAAACCAATCATTGTAGCACTTTCGCTATAAATCCACTTTGGCGAGGTTTTCAGATCTGAAACTTTTACAGGTAGAATATAAGATCCCCATGTACCTTGTTTCCAAACGACAACTTCTAATTCGTTGTACTTTGTGTTTTATGATTTGTACAATCTAGGGTTTCTACCTCTTCCATATCTGAGTCATAAACAGGTGACCTAGGAAAAAAGGTCATAACTTGGGCTAGGAAGCTCCAAATGAAATTTCGTAAAAAGTGACAGGTAGGGAACAGATTGTATTTTCACAGGCCGAAGTTTCAGAGGCCAAAAGTGAACCAGTGATAGGTGGCACTCCATACAAGTTCACTCTCTTTTTTTATCCCATAAACAAGTCACGTTGCGACACTTGGCATAACTATCTCTCAGAGAATCCAATTGAGGTCAGACCTATGGGGTTGGAAAGATGACAGGTCGGGATACCACAGATAGAAGTTTCAGACCCTGTGGATTCATAATTTCGGAGTTACACCAGAAACAGTCAGGTGCATATTTCTGTCAAAACATAATTGGATTTTGAGCACCTTCATTCATGGCTCCAGGAATTAGGGTTTCGGAGAAAGTTGGTATTTTTGTAATCGGATACCACGGCTGAATGCTACTCATAAAAATCGTAATTTAGAGACCAAGATCAATTTTTTTGGTTGGGCAGAAGGCTGGGCTTGATCAAACCCTAGTTCGGGACTTTGATCGAAAAAGTGGAAAATTAGGGCTTCTGCAAAAGTTGGAATTTTTTAAGTCTATGACCACGGCTGGAAGCTCCTCAGAAAAATCAAAGTTTAGAGCTTTGGATCGAACCTTTTGGTTGGGAAAAAGGGTGGGATTTATCAAACCCTAGTTCGGGATCCTGTCGAGAAGATACGGAAGTTTCAAAGGCAATTTTGAGGGGTGAAACTTTGCAGTTTTCAAATTCTGAGTATACCAGGTTGATCATATCATCAAGGCGCATCTTTCTATCCTTTCAAAAGTTTGAAATTCAAAGTTTTAATTTTTAGGTTTTCCCCGACAAACCCTAATCTAGCTCTAGATCCAGTTTCTGCAAATCAAGTGGATTGGGTTAATCCTAGAATAAAATGGATTGGTCACCTGCATAAGTGAAGAAGTTCCAATTTCAGAGGGAGATAAGGCTAAGGCCTTACATAAAAATATTACAAGCAATCTCGACAAGTATGACTTATCCAGGTATGTTTCGAGATTTGTTCATGATTAAGTTTATGGTATGTTTGTATTCATATTATTACGGTTAGTACAATATTGATTAAATTTAGACTTGTCGTATCACCTTAATAAAATTATGAATGCATGATAGAAGATATTCATTGATTAAGGTTTTGACACTTATGATTGTACTAATGCATTATGGTGCTGTATGAGGTTTATGTTGTCCGCTAACATGAAAGGTACACCAAGAAAGACAAATCATGTTCTAGTTCAAGAACATATGATCATGGTGACATGAAGACAAAGATTCATCCATTGTCATGGATCACATAGAAGATCTATTTACGAGGTATGTATAACTTGGTTCTATAATGGTTAACTTATGAGATATGCATGTTACTAGCACAAGTCATTGAAGAGAACAAGAAGACATCATATGGGTATGCTAGACATAGCTAGCTAACATGCTAATCTAGGTATGTTTTTCCTATATCAAGTTAGAATCCTACCTTGTGATAGGATCTCTTATATAATTATACTTGGCATGATTGATTATGTTTATTCATAAAGTTAGAAATGTAATTAATCAAGGGTTTAGGAATATTATGCTTCTTACTTTTATTGATGATATGACTAACTAGAAGAATTCTATGGTCATATATGAATATGTATGAGTAAGATAAGTCTTCCCTGAAACCTTGAATACTAATGCTTATTATCTGTGTTTGAAATGATCATGACTATACATGTTTAAGATTATTGTGTTTTATTAGTATTGAGATTATACTAATGAATGTATGATTATGTATGAGATCTCGAGGGTAACACAATGATGATACTAGTAAACATGCATAGTGATCAAGGATGGATATAAGTTCAAGGACAGGTAATCCAGGAAGCAAAGATCAAGAGGGAGCACACTCCAATAGTTTCTTCAAGGATGCAGACGTTCAGAGGGATTTGACCACTTCTCACAATCCACAACAGAATGGAGTTGCAGAAAGGAAGCAAAGACTGAGAGGGAGTCCACCCTACAAACCAAACAAAGATAAGTATTTGAATTGTCATTTTTTGCATATTTGTTTGTTTAAATAATATTGTTCAATGATGTATATGCTTATGTTCCTAGACTTAGGGTGTGAATTATGCATATTAGAATAATTGCATTAATGAACAGTATACTACTAATATGCTTGTGATGGGTAAGTGGCCTATGGCACTGTACAACATTCCATTGCTACTTATCTAGAATGAAACCTCTTTGCTGACAGGTTGGGAGTTGTTCACACTCTTAACAATGTTCTGGTAGAGATTGGAAGGCATCTAGAAAGTTACGGGATATGGATAAATGTTGTATTGAAGCATTGGATAAGATAATTGCATGACTGTATGACATATTTATTTATGTGTAAGAATTTGTTCTGAAAACTATGAGATGTTTCTAATCGTGCAATTTAACTTGCTTTGTAGGAAAGATCGTATACCATCACCTACAAAAGAAGGACTACAACATTTGTTCCAGCAACAAAGTTATCTATTGAAGATATTGAAGTTCCCAGGATTCAGGATGTATGCCATAATAGAGGAGTACCAGTCAATCATGAAGAATGATATTTGGGATGCAGTCCCAAGACCTGAAAGGAAGTATGTTATGACTTCCAAGTGGATCTATAAGATCAAGCATGCTACAGATGGTAGCATGGAGAAATACAAAGCGAGGTTTGTAGCTCGTGGCTTCTCCCAGAAGGAGGGATTGAGTATGAAGAGACTTCTACACCTATAGCCAGGCACACTTCCATAATATCAATACTTGCTCTGGCTGCAGTGATGAAATGGAAGATACACCAGATGGATGTCAAGATAGCTTTCTTGAATGGTGTACTTGAAGAGGAAGTGTATGTGGAGCAGCCACTCAGGTTTGAGACACATGACCGAGAGTCACATGTGTGCAAACTGAATAAATCCCTATATGGTTTGAAATAGGCAGCCAGGACCTGGTATGGCAGGATAGATGGCTTTCTATCCAGTTTGGAATTTACCAAGAGTAAAGCAGATTCAAACCTTTACTACAAGGTTGATGAAGGAAATCCAGTGATACTACTATTGTATGTGGATGACCTATTTGTAACAGGTGAGGATATATTGATTTCCGACATGCAGCGGAAGCTTGCTGCCGCGTTCGAGATGAAGAACTTGGAGATGATGCACTATTTTCTAGGCATGGAGGTGTGGTAGAGTACAGATGGAATTTTCCTTGGACAAGGGAAGTATGCAGTAGAGATCCTGAAGAGGTTCGGGATGATGGACTGCAAGGCCATGGCCACACCTATGGCATCGAACCTGGAGTTTATTTGTGATGCTTCATCTGATCCAGTTGATATCACTATGTATCATCAGATGATTGGGTCCTTGATGTACCTAATGAACACGAGACCATATATTTGCTTTGCGGTGAACACATTGAGCCAGTTCCTGACGGATCCTAGGAGTGTTCACCTAGTTGTTGTAAAGCATATTCTGAGGTACCTGGAGGGTACGGTTGATTATGGGCTCAAGTATGATGTGAATCAAAAGTTTAACCTGGAGGGTTATGTTGATTCAGATTGGGCAGGCAGTGCTGCAGATAGGAAGAGCACTTCTGGGTACTGCCTTAGTATGGGATCAGGTGTGATCTCTTGGTTTAGCAGGAAGCAATCCTGCGTAGCACTGAGTACAGCTGAAGTAGAGTATGTTGCAGCTTGTTCCGCTAGCTGCGAGGCAGTATGGCGCCAGAAGCTACTATCTGAGTTATTTGATCTTCCGTTGGATGCTACTAGTATATTTTGTGACAACCAGAGTTGTGTGAAGCTATATGATAACCCGGTGTTCCATGACAAATCGAATCACATAGAGATCAAATATCACTATATCGGGAATATGGTGCAGAGAGGAGTAGTGAAGCCCCTGTATGCTGTGATGGATGAGCAGGTTGCAGATGTGTTGACGAAACCACTAGCCAGAGTGAAGTTTGAGTACTTCAGTGGGAGGATTTGTGTTCTTCAGTTTGATGACACTTCAAGGAAGAAGTGATGGACACATTTGCAGAAGCCATTCCAAGCATGGTGGTAGGAGGATCCTCCCATGGCTGTGAATGTAAGCGTTGTGTGATGAGCATCAGGACGATGCTCCAGTTACTGCTTTGGATATGATCAGTTGGATCATGTATATGTTTATGCATCATGTTGGATGCTGGATATGATCAGTTGGATCATGTATATGATATGCATCAGGTAGATGCATGATATGTATCAGGTGGATACATTATATGATTAGGTGGATCATGTATGTGATATGCATTAGGTGGATGCATGATATGTATCAGGTGGATACATTGTATGATCAGGTGGATCATGTATGTGATGTGCATCAGGTGGATGCATGATATGTATCAGGTGGATACATCGTATGATCAGGATGATCATGTGTGATGAGTATCAGGACGATGCTCTGGATGACTTGCATCAAGATGATGCAGAGATGATGATCAGGATGATCTTGGACATTAGGATGATGTATGATTAGTATTAGGTTGATACTCTGTGGCTGTGGACAAGTTGTGCAGATAAGCATATAATAGCGCCCTAGGAGATTTGTAGACGCTCTTGCTAGGTTTTTCCGCTGGCATATAATAGCTCCCTGGGAGATCTGACAAATGCTTTTTCGAGGTTTTGTTTGGAGGGACATATAATAGCACCCTGGGAGATTTGCAGATTCTCTTGCTAGTTTTTTCCGTTGGCATATAATAGCTCCCTGGGAGATCTGGAAAATTCTCTTTCTAGGTTTTGTCCATGGCATATAATTTCTCCCTAGGAGATCTTGCAGGTTGTGTTGGGCACGTAATCAGTCCTGAGATGCTCTTGCTAAGTTTTTCTTGGTGGCATATAATTTCTCTCTGGGAGATATTCCAGGTTGTGCTAGGAACATAATCAATCCTGAGATGCTCTTGCTAGGTTTTGCTTGGTAGCATATAATGTCTCCCTGGGAGATCTTGCAGGTTGTGCTGGGCACGTAATCAGTCCTGAGATGATCTTGCTAGGTTTTGCTTGGTCACATGTAATAGCTCCCTAGGAGATCCGATAGGTCAAGCAGTGTGCTCGTAATCAATCCTCGGATGCTCTTGCTAGGTTTTGTTGACGCACATAATAAGTCCTGAGGATTCCACAGTATGGCCAGTGATGATGAAGACCTGTAGGTGGTGGGCCTACATCCAGTATGAAATAGGACTGGCTCTGTAGAACTTCCTATGATGAGTAGATTCAGAGATTGATTGAGATAGCAGTAGTCATGACGATGACGATGATTTGAGGATGATGATTCACTGATGATGATCCAAAGAAGAAGACTTGTGCTAGCATATCTGTGTCGAGAAATAAATTCCTAGTTAAGAGGGAGTGTTGATGTATATGTAACTTCGGAATGTATTTCACCTATGTATTTCATCTATGTATATTGTACTCCTATAGAGATGTGTTATTCCTCTATAAGGAAGTGTTGTCATTTGTATTGACAAGTGTCGCAAGTGTCGTAACATGTCGATGGGTTATTAGACCACCATGTGTGGGGTCAACCCTAATTAAGTTAACCATGGGTTATTAGGCTAAGCTAGACAAGTTGGCCCCATTAGTTTATTAGGCAGGACAGGACAAGTATAAATAGAGATCGGGAGATCTCTATTTGGACATCTCATTACTCACTCTTCCATCACTCGGAAAGTGGCGCACATGTGAGGAGAAGGATCAGTTGCTAGGACAAGACTATCTCTTGTACTTTGGTTGTATCATTTCTCTTTCTATCTCTGAGGAAGTTGCGTGGTTTTTCACCTTCTTGGTTTTCCCCGATGAAACTCTGTGTCTCTTGTGTGCTTGCATTATTTTGTCCATGATTGATATGCTGTAGATATGTTGTACAAGTTATTCTCTCAGATAATATCCTAGATTAGATTAAAATTTCTGAAAAACTAACATGAACATGGTAGGGGAATGATTCAATTCGGGAGAGCCAATGGCTCACCAACAGGCGATCGACATGACAGAAGTAGATGCACCTTCATCCAAAAGGATACGATGGACAATTTTCCCAGCAATGTTCACAACTACTTGGAATGCGAGCTGCTAGGAAAGCCTCGGATTGAAGTAGTCAAGTTGGAACATGATGGTATTCGAAGAATCAAGGTCAACTGCGCCGATTGCTACAAGGATATTTTTGTGTTTATTAGGACAATTCTGCAAAACTTCCAACGTGGACATGGCACAAGGAGCTTGTACCAAGTCTTCTACAATATTGTAATTATGTGCTACTTGAGCATTAGGATTGAAAATAGCTTTTCGAATCGTGCTCTTGGGTAGTCGCAATATCGAATCTAAGGACGGCTTCTCAATGGTGAGAGAAGCTGATGGTACAGTGACATCAGGTAAAAAGTTGGAAGCTTTTTCAATATTACTTCCAATAGGTTCCTTCGAAGGGACCGAGTCGTATGATTGTGAGTGAGTGTTCAAATTGATCGTCTCATTACGCACCATGAGAACATGTGGGGTATTGGATGGTTCCCCCTGGGATGGGAGAGTTTGAGCAATCATCTACTGGTTTTGAGTGGGAAACGGATCACTGAGGACTGCAGGAGTCGATTTACCCCTAAGAAACTTTTGGACTTCGTCTCTATGGGGACATTCTTTGGAGAAGTGATCATCTCCACCTAGTAAACAAGGATACTTTAGCTACCATTTCTGTTTGGTATCATCAGGAGTGATCTTTTGTTCCTATTGGGAGGAAGACTTCTTAGGTTTCCCTTTGTTTTTCTTCTTGCCGTCGGACTTCTGAGAAGAAGCTGATTGGACAGAATTCACCTCTTCAGTTACAGCAGGAGTGGTCGATTTGGTGGTGTTGTGCCCAATCTGAGTTGGTAATGGGGAGGAACCATGAAGGTTCGATGATCCAACAGTGTTAGGAGCAGGCTGGGTGGTAAGGGATCCAATGATGCCATCATTTTGGGGTCCCTTATTAGGTTTCGTGGGGTCATAAGTGTCATCGGGTTCGTCGGGAAGAATCGCAAACAACGTGCCCGATTGAGCATAGACCAAGTCTAGGTAAAGGGAATGAGCGATAGCTTGTTCTTCAGTGACAACACCGCCCATGGAGACATCTCGAGCTATGTGAGGGATGAGAGACTTCATAAACCAATCTGCTAGGATTTGGTCTGGAAAAGGAGCTTTAATCAAGTGTCTTCTCCTCCGCCACTAATGTATATGAGTAGAGATATGAGTAGCGGTATTCTGGCAAAGAGAGGTGAGAAGGTCCGTACCAGTTTCATACTGTATAAGCAGTTGGAAATGAGTCAAAAAGTTCATAGCAAGAGAATTGAAATCATGAAAAGAATGAGGTGGTAGTTCGATATACCACTTGGCAGCCGAACCAGTGAGAGTCTGTTGAAATAATCTCAGATGAATCGAGTCGTCCATCAGAGAGTTGGATGAACACCATAAATGGTATGTCATCACATGGTGTTTTGGATCCTCGTCCGGCTTGCCATCAAACTTAGGGATATCTGATGGAAGTTTCACCAAAATCGGGGGCCAGTTAGTTCCATGGTAGATGGGGTCGTTCGTCAGTTGAGATAGATCAGGTAGGTACAAAGTAGCCAAAAAGGGCAGCTGTTGATTAGGCTACGGGTATTGGTAGTACTGGTAAGGCATGTAAGGACCAGTAGGACCTCATATCAACTGATTAAAGGGTGACCACGAAGGAAACTGATCGTAGGGGGTGTGCTTCCCGGACCATAAGGGGGTCCGCCACCATAAGGTGGTCCATTCCAATAAGGTGGGGTTCCACCTCCACCACCGAGAGTAGGTGGAGGTCCACCGCTACCACCTCCACCTGGAGGGGGTGGTGGACCACCTCCGTCACCAAGAGGATGGGGGCCCCCACCACCTCCACCACTGGAAGGATGAGGGTCTCCACCACCACCACCGCCACCATAATAATTAGATCTGCCACCGCCTCCGCCTAGAGAGGGTGGTGGACCACCTCCACTGCCTGAAGGGAAATGTCCTCCCCCACCATAATAGGGTGGTCCTCTGTCGCCTCCTCCTAGGGGGGTGGGGTGGACCACTCCCGCCACCACCGGAGGGGCGGGGGCCGTTGTTGGTAGAATGAGTTGGACCTCCTCCAGAAGGGAGAGGTCCGCCTCCTCCAAAGTTGGGTGGGGGGCCACCACCTCCAACGGGAGGTGGGGGTGGATCGATCGAGGGTGGTGGTGCTTGAGGGATAGTTGGTTGGGGTTCATGTTATAAAATGGGCCGTTTCCCCCATAGAGTGTATGGGTTTCCAGGATAGGTTATCTCGTATGGTGCATTTCCAGGATTAGATTGACCCGGCACAGGGTTAAAGGAACCTGGATACGTTTGACTCGATGAGGGTTGAGTTACATTGGATGGACCCCCAACATAAGATAATCCCATGGTGGATGGTCTAGCGGGTTGGGAAGGTCCAACGAGAGGTCCGTTGGGGATTCCATCGCCTACGTTCTAGTTAGGAAATGGGGGTTTCCCCCCAGCCACAATAGGCTGACTACTATACCAAGGTTGAACCAACATAGGTTGTTGACTAGCTACCATAGTAATAAAGTTACCAATAAGATAATCCAGGGGAATGGAGTATCCTCCCCTCAAATTTTGAGGTGGGGGAGGAACTGGTAAAGTAACCGCGGCAGTAATGGGTGTGTTGGACTGTTGTTGTTCAACAGGTTAGGTAGTAGGAAGTACCGAACTGGTCTCCTGTCTAGGAGATACATGTGCAAGGATGGATGGTTGACCAGTTTCAGTAGTGGTCACATGTTGTGTGGATGATTCCGGTGACTCGAAAGATAAAGAGCGACCTAGGATTGGTCGGTCATCGAATCTTATTTGAAAGTTCTAACTTCGAAACTCTTCACCCATAGCATGTAAGCAAGCCAATTGCTCGCGATAAGGTGTCAAGCGATCATCAGGACTAGCCTGACTAGGTGGGGGTGTGATGGAAAAATGGGCCACTGTGTGACCGGTAGAAGATGTCCAATAAGCTATTGAAGGACCAACAGCTGCTGGGGGGTCGTCCTGGGGTTGATTTATCCATTCCAATGATCCAGGTTCTCCCGACATAACGGGAGAGAGGTATTGCGAAGTGGGGATTTGTGCTTCTTCATCTTGCGGTGGATGAGAGGCAGGTGAATCTGGAGGAGTATGTGGAAACAAATGTCCTCCAATATTCAAAGTGGGGTTTTCCACTTCTTATGACCCAACCCTGTCTTGAGGAGCCATCCTTGCCCTCGAAATTACCTCCTAGTTAAGGGGATATTCGGGTGGAAAATTTTGGATTCTACAGGACCTTCTCCAAGGAAATTCAGCTAGAGTGATTGAAACAAAAAGTTTCACCTAAGGCAAGCTAAAAGAAAAGTAGACCAGACAAAATCCTACACAAACTAAGGCTACAAGCAAACTTATGTGATAAGAGTGGATTCAAAGTCTGGAACCTCATGGGATTATCAAGGCATCACAAACCTCTATGTACTACAGGGTCCAACAATATGACACGACAAGGAGGATTGGGACCGTACCCTTACCTGCATACCTGATTACCTAGACAGTACGTGCATGCTAATCTCCCTGAGTGTTGTTCTCGGTGTATTGATTTTCCAAGATGGCCAAATGGTTAACTCAATTGGTTTCAGGAATCCTAGTGGTGTCTCCCGATATACACAAGGTATGTGGGAGCTCAAATCCATAGTGGTGTTGTCTAATGCACAACCGTTCGGCAAGAGACCTTCCGATATACTACCGAGTACGTGATACACCCTTCGATATATGCCAAGTACGTATTATGGTACTTGGTGGGTACGTGAAGGAGATCGATATACTGATAAGTACGTGGAAGACTACAATACCCCTGGGATATAGTGCTGGAAAATAACAACAGCTTCCACTCTTTACGATGTCGGAACACGTCTCTAACTTACACACAAGTTGCTAAAAATTTTACCTAGTTCTACCGTTAATTTTATCTGGACGGTTAGGTGAATGCATGAGGTGAGTACATAATCGGAAGCATAATGAAAGTCCTAGCTACATGCACGAAATATTCTTTTTCTTTCAATGAATGCTACCTATGGGAGGGAGAAAACTTTTTCTTTCCAACAATTTTACCAAAGAAAATGCAATAATCCCCAATTCAAACAAGTTTGACTATAAAAGCATTCTTTTCATTTTTGTATGAAACTCAAAAATCACAACACTACTAATCCAAATCACAACATTTTTTCCTTTTATTTTCCTTTTCAAAATGAAAATGATGCTAAGTGATGAAAAGAGAGAATTCTAAGATGGAGTATGCAAGCTTTTCAATTTCACTTTCAATGGCCTAAAAGCAATGAAAATAAAAAATGCATCTATCTTTCCTTAGCATGGAACTAATTTTGCAAAAAATGAAGTATATTTTGGATTTTTTGGAGAAAATGAGAAGCTCATAATTCAAGAAAAACACAAGCAATCACGCATTCATTCAAATTTTCCAAAAGATGCATAAGCAAAACATTCCAATGCACGAACAATTTTTTTCAACAACGCTTGAGAAATGATGGGAAAGAAGCACTTTTAATTTTTCAATGGATGCATCAAAAAGAGTAATTTGATAACAACTACACTTTCAAATCTAAATGACTGAAAAGAAAACACTACTTGCAACACTCAGAAAACTCAAGAAAAGACAAGCACTCAATCAAGCTGAAAGACACACAAGACTCAAAATCAGACAATAGCAAGCAAACCAAGCAAGCAAAGCTCAAAAAATAATGTAAATGAGGTCTGGGAGCTAATCTAATGCAATAACCAGATCAGTTAAGGAGAGGAGGGAATACAAGGGTGAGCGGATGAAGGTGGGGGAGACAAAAGTATCCACCACTACTGGTTCTCGGAATTATCCAAGATGGAACCCAAAATCAATCCAAACAAAACCAAACACTTAGCACACAAATCAAAGATGGGATCTCTGGATGGATCTTGCAACATAGAGGGAGTTCATACAGCAAACCAAAGCTCAGATTAACAAATGGAAAGGGGATGCCTGCATGCCAAATTTGACAAATCGGTGCACTCTGTGCTTATACACGGTGCAACGTCACAGTTCACCAATGTGGGGAGTGCGACGATGTCGCAGTATACCAATGAAAGGACTATGATGAGTGGCTAACAGGAAAAGAACAGAGACCAGAAATGACACAGTGTCGCTCTATTTTCACTAACCAGGTGCGACAGGCGGGGTCTAAGTTCAAAAATTAATCAAATCTCCAAGCAATGAACTATGGAATGGTTTGAAAATGAGTAGTACAAACTTAGAGGAAGCAGATCAGAATCTTCAAGATGAAGATCTGATAGTGACATCAACTCAAGAAGCAAATGACAAATAAAAGGCTTGTGTCAAGCAATCAAATGAAAATGACTCTCAGATTGACAACTACAGAACAAGATGTATCGTCCCCAGTATGGTAGCCATATTTGTTTCACGGACAATCTACCGAGAGCAGACTCAAGGCCTAATCTCCCTAGCTTAACGTAAGTCTAGAACAAATAAGACAGAACATAAAATACTTTCCTAGATCGTATATAAATGCAAATGTAAGAGCAGATCGTTTACCTTATATTTGTAGATCCCTTTCTCCTTCGTTGATCTAATGCTCCAGCACTACCAGATTGCAAGTAGCTAAACCCTGTCAAACATGTGACAAACCACAAGGAGTGAAATCATATATCTCATATGATAGATATAAGCTAACAGTTAAGGAGGAAAGCTCTAAACATTATCAAGGAGACAACATTTATGGAAAGCAATTATATTAGTTGTATTGAAAAGTGAGGAGTACAATAGAAAAGAGAATTACAACCATAGCCTTAACGCTGCAAGCTCCTTCCGACAAGCCATGCCAAAGCTCCTATAGAGAAGTGGATGTTCCCCAAGCTAGAGTGTTAAATCTATTAGGCTTGATTTCACCAGCATGAGAGTACCATAGACTTCCTCCCCTATGATGGGAGTGAGCTTCATTTAAATAGGACTAAGTGGATAGGGTATGGATAGGATAGGTTGAGATACAATAGGAGAGACTTAAGGGATATTTCCAAGGTGTTAGGAATCGAGTGCTAGCTCTCCCAAGAGGTTAGGGATAGGGTCCCAAGTCAGCAAGATTAGAGAAAGATCTCGAAGGGATATTTTTTTTCTATTAACTAACTTCGTCGCACTCTATAATGGAGAAAGGTGCGACGTCGCAGGTTGGATGAGTGCAGCCTACGACGACCTCTCAAAACCTAGTACAAATGGGTACAAATCCTTCCAGGTCAATCACTCAATCAAGGTAACTCCAGGGGTGTATACACTGAATATAATGGTGGTAATATTTTAGGTGTAACAAAATGGGTGTATACACTGAATCTAATGGTGGTAATATTTTAGGTGTAATAGTTAGGGCAGCTAAGATGCTTCCACATGTGATTTGGTGGAAGTGGGAGACTAGGAATTGTTGTACAAGTGGCAGTCTTTGGAATCTCTTCCCAACTTGAGTTGGAATGCATCTCTTGGAAGGAATTTGACCCATAGAGAGCTTGGAAACTTTATAAATGTCAAGAACAAAGAATGAAACCAGATTTTGATCATTTTTAGAATTTGCAATTGCATTTGTGAGAGAGGAGCTAGTGGATGACTAGTTTCTTGCCTTAGCCAATTTCGAGGGTGAAAGATTCCCATCCAAGTTGGTTCTTGGAGAGGCCATTCAAGTATTTCACGGAGATTTAATGGAGTCTTTATTTTCATTTTTAATCTACAGGGTAGCTCGTGGTTTCTTCTATTGCAGCTCACTCACTCAACCATTTCCAGTTTACATTGCATATTCTTGCTCCTTGAGGGAGTAAGTTTTTGGTGAGATATTGTAATCTTTGGGGGATCTCCTAATGCCCCATTTATTTTTTAATATGAATTAAATTCTCTTTTCTTCATCTTCAGAAAGTTTCAGGTCTAAATTCCAAGTGGAAATGTATAAATATGATTGTTAATGAAAGAATGGTGCCATTTCCCCACTACCTTGATGTATAGCAATGATGTATTGATGTATTCGAATGAAAGATCATTCCTATGATGTATTTATGATTCCTATACTGTAATTTATGAGCTGCACAAGTTTCATGTTCAGTACTTAAGCAATTGGAGTCATTTTGATCAGTTTAATACCATTTGAAGAAGATTTAATGCCATTTCCCCCAAGGTTGAAACTAGTCTTTTTGCATCTGATTTAAGGGAGATATAGCAGACACTAAAAGTTGAATGGTGATGCATATGATTTCATGTTGATTTCCTTTATATTTACCCTACTTCCATTCATAAATTCGAGTTAGATTTAGTGCATTTGGAAAGTCATTTTCATCATCTACCCCTAGGGGATTTGAACCACAATTTACTAGTAAAATCCCTATCTTGACCAGATTTGAAAGAGGAGTTGAAGACGTTATATGAAAACTCCAAAGAATCCATAAAAATTATAAATATGCCTTAATATCATCCAAGTACCTTCTGTAGCAATTTGGGATAATTTGGAGTCATTTGGAGACCAAGGGACCAATACTAGTCAAAGAGAAATTGCTAGTAAAATACCATACATTGACTAGAATCTTAAAGGAGTTTGTAGAAGTGTTTTAATGGTATTAAATCATCATTGAACATAATAATCAATTTTTAATATCATTCATACACCTCCTCGGAATATTTGGGAGCATTTGGAGCAATTTAGAGACCTAGACATCAAAACTAGTCAAAGGTCGATTTAGGGAAAAAAATGAAAAATTTGCCATTTTAATAAAAATATTAAGAAGGAACATTACATTGGTATTAGAGCATGGTTCTTGAACCTATGAGTTAATATCATACATTTAAGAATAATTTTCAGCCATGTCTTACTATTATGATGAATCCTATGAGTACAATTCTTATGAGGAATATGTAGATGCTTATGAACAATATGAAACAGAATGTGAATGGGTTGAGGAAGAGGTGCCATCATGCAACACTTCTTACAATTTCAGGAGGAATGAAGATTATTATTATGACCATATGTATGATAAATATGAATATGACACACCAACAAAGGAGGAATCTATGAATGAGTTACAAAGATGGAGAGCAACATATAAAACATTTCCCCAACAATATCAGGCATATCTTGATTTGTATAAGAAAAGTAAATATAAGCCCCCTCCTTTCGAAGACTTTGCTGATTGGGTGTTTGCAAATAGACCCAAAAATGAAGATGTGGAGTTAGTGAAGAAATTTTTATGCCCTTCTTGTAAAAGACCTTGGAGAGAAAATCACATGTGTGTGAATGAAAAGAGCAATGAAAAATCTAAAGCTTCAGGGAATGCAAGTATTTCCATCAGGGGGAGACTTCTTGGGTACTTTTCAAAAACAGATTCCAAATGTATTGATATTAAGGAAACCAAGGGGAAAGGTACATCAGATTTCTTGAAGGATAAATATGAAGATACATCCCATGAACTTGAAGAAGATCATATTGAAAATATTGAAGATCATTTAGAGACACATTCTACCTTGGACATGAATCAAGGAGCATCTACTGATGGATGCTTGAACTATGAAGGAGTACCTACTGATGGGTGCTCACACCTCTATGTTGGTGACATAGAGATCACTTTTGAAAGTATTGCTGCAAGCCAAAATTCCCTTAAGCAATAAAATGAAGACCTTGTAGCAGTTGAAGAAGAAACAAGATCAACTTCTTCATCACCACTTGAGCTTCATGAAGTTGGTCCAAGTAAGAAGGGAGAAGATGAGGACGTTCATTTGCAAGAGCCTCATTTTCTTGAAGGGTCCTTGAAGATGAATGAAAATAATATCCAAGAGTCCCTTAGCATTCTCCATGACACTCAAGTATTGGTGTCAATTTGTTGTTGGAGAGCTACTTCATTGGAGGAAACATCCTTCCTTGAAGACATGGAGAAGATTCAAAGAGCAATGTCCCACATCAAAGGCAATTTCATGTCTTTTTTTTTTATAGAAACCATTTGTTTGAGATTAATGAATTGTTACATGATGCATACTTGAAGAATAATGAGGATAATCATAAGCTCACAATTCAAAATGAGCAACTTCTTGAAAAGATGCAAGATACTTGTTTTTCCTCCTATGTTTCAGATTGTCAAATGGTACATTGTTTGGAGGATTATCATGACATGGTGGATCATGAGAAATGTGGAAATTTGAATGTGCTTGATGTGTTTGAAGATGAACTTGAAGAGATCCAAACACTTGATGTGGTGGAAGAGGAACTTGAATTGTCTCTTGATGACTGTTATGCAATTTTTAAAGAAGAGCATGATTCCTCTACATTGGAACCAATCTATGACAAAGGTTTCACACTTTTGAAGGAGTTGCATGATACTACCCATATGGATCCTTCCCATGATTAAAATTCTGCACTTTTTGATCATTTGGGTGAGTTAGTTCCTTCTCCAACATCCTACAATTCCATGTTTTGCAGCATTAGTCTCAATGAAGTATGGGTGAAAGGGTTCTTTTTTATGGTGCCACATGAGGAATATGGAACTCCTAGATTTACCTTTTATGATGACATGGTTGGAGCACATTCTTACTCACATTTGCAGCAGAATCCTTTGTTACTTTATGATGATGCACCTCTACATGGATGCACCTATGATATGCATTTGAGTCACTTGAAGACTCATGGTTTTTCTTGCTCAACACTTGGTTCATTTGATGTTGGAGGAACTTCATCCAACACTTGGGTGAATAGATTTATGATTAAAGAATATTTTTGTTGGAAGCCACATACATTTTTATATCTTTATGATTCTCACCTTCATGGATGTATGGGTGAGACTTCTTTGAGTCATTTGAAGTCTCCTTGTTTTTTCTGCTCATTATTTGGTTCATATTTTAGTGGAGATTCTTCATCCACTTCTTGGATGAAAGAATACATGGTTGAATATTTTGATGCATATCACATCCTTTTGGAGCATAAATATAGGGCATGGAATCCTCACCTATGTCAATGGAGCAGATTTGATTGGTTACTTGATGCTTGTATGCACTTGGAAAATGGTGGTCTACTTGCTTGGAGGTATAAGCACTTTCACATTTCTTTGATGAAGCATATTCTTGATGATCATTTTCATTATGGTTTTATGTACTTTGATGATATATATTTTGTACTCATGATGTTGGGAAGAATGCATACAAGAAAATGGGATCCATGAACTATGAATTGAAAAGCACTTCTAATTGTTGGAGTGCAATACAAGAAATGGGACCTTGGGATAATTCTTAGTCTCATTGGTTTCAATTTTTTGGGGAAACAAGTAGTATGAGGGATGGATTCCCCATTTAATAAAGTGATTTTAACTAGAGTAGTACAACAGAAAGCATGGTGGTTCCTCTCTAAAACCTTCATGGAATCTCAAAGACTCAAGGTTGGGCAATTCAGTGGCAAATACAAAGAATTTTGCAGGAAGCAGGTTCTTCAACACCCATGTTTGAAATTGCTTGAGGACAAGCAATATTGGGAAGGGAGGATTTTTCATGTCCCAAATTTTGCATTGGGTCACAATGGCCTAAGCCCATTGGTCATATTCATGAGAATTTGTCAAATTAAGAGTCAAATAATTGTCAAAGAGGAAAATTACTAGTTTCCTTAGTTGGGGGTGGAAGCTTTGGGATTTGGAATAAGAAGGATAATAAATGATGTGTGGACATTAGAAAAGAATAAATATTTAATAAAGGAGCTAAATAAATATATACAATGGAAAATCAAAGTGGCACTTGATCATGAAGACACATGGAGGAAGTGGGACCCACACGATCTAGATTTTATGTGCCACATGGCATCCTCCTCTTGTCATTTCGAATCCATAAGAATCCCAAGGGTCTTGGGATGAGTTGGAAGGTCAATATACTTGGCATGAATCAATTAAGGTCGAATTGGAGTGGAAGAGTAACTCCCATGGAAGACGAAAAGGCATTTTGGAGCTAGTGAGACACTTGGACTAGATTCCCTAGCTCTATGACAACAATGATGAAGATGCTATGAAACTTATGACACAAATAAGACCGGAAGGCTGACATCTGACATATATGACATTTCAGGGCTAAAACCATCCTCCAAGAGGGCGCTCAAGGTAGTTAGGGTATCTAAGATGCTTCCACATGTGATTTGGTGGAAGTGGGAGACTAGGAATTGTTGTACAAGTGGCATTCTTTGGAATCTCTTCCCAACTTGAGTTGGAATGCATCTCTTGGAAAGAATTAGACCAATAGAGAGCTTGGAAACTTTATAAATGTCAAGAACAAATAATTAAACCATATTTTGATCATTTTTAGAATTTGCAATTGCATTTGTGAGAGAGGAGCTAGTGGATGACTAGTTTCTTGCCCTAGCCAATTTCGAGGGTCAAAGATTCCCATCCAAGTTGGTGTTTGGAGAGGCCATTCAGGTATTTCATGGAGATTTAATGGAGTATTTATTTGTATGTGTAAGCTACAAGGCATCTCGTGGTTTCTTCTATTGCATCTCCCTATCTCAACCATTTCCCATTTTCATTGCATATTCTTGCTTCTTGAGGGAGGGCGTTTTTGGTGAGCTACTGTACTCTTTGGTGGAGCTCATAATGCCCCATTTATTTTTTAATATGAATTAAATGCTTTATTATTCATCTTTAGAAATTTTCATTTCGAAATTCCAAGTGGAAATTTATAAATCTGATTGTTAATGAAAGAATGGTGTCATTTCCCCACTACCTTGACGTATAGCAATGATGTATTGATGTATTCGAATGAAATATCATTCCTATGATGTATTTATGATTCCTAGACTGTCATTTATGATCTGCACAATTTTCATGTTCATTACTTAAGCATTTGGAGTCATTTTGATCATTTAATACCATTTGAAGAATATTTAATGCCATTTCCCCCAAGGTTGAAACCTTTTTGCATTTGATTTAAGGGAGCTATAGCAGACATTAAAAATTTAATGGTGATGCATATTAGTTCATGTTTATTTCCTTTATATTTCCCCTTCTTCCATTCATAAATTTTAGTTGTATTGAGTTCATTTGGAAAGTCATTTTCATCATCTACCCCTAGGGGATTTGAACCACAATTTACTAGTAAAATCCCTATATTGACCAGATTTGAAAGAGGAATTGAATAATTTATATGAACACTCTATAGAATCCATAAACATTATAAATATGCCTTAATATCATCCAAGTAACTTCTATATCAATTTGGGAGAATTTGGAGTCATTTGGAGACCAAGGGACCAATACTAGTCAAAGAGAAATTGCTAGTAAAATACCATACATTGACCAGAATCTTAAAGGAGTTTGCAGAAGTGTTTTAATGGTCTTAAATCATCCCTGAACATCATAATCAATTCTTAATATCATTCATACACCTCCTCGGAATATTTGGGAGCATTTGGAGCAATTTGGAGACCTAGACATCAAAACTAGTCAAAGGTCGAATTAGGGAAAAAAAAGTGAAACTTTTGTCATTTTAATAAAATTCTCAAGAAGGGACATTACAAGGTGGCTGATATATCTATGGTAAGATTAATATTTCTCTTTATTTAAGGATTGGATTAACCCTTAAAAGGTGTATTTAAGGCCCACAAACCTAATTCATTGAAGGATGCCATGAACTTGACAAGAGATCTAGAAAATGTGCTACCTAGGACAAGGTTTCCTCCCAAGCCTAACTTCCCTTCCAAATTCAGATTTGAAAAGAAGCCATGGAAAAGAGATACATTTGTAAAGTATAATAAATAGGGACTAAAGAGGGAAGAACTCAGAAGAAATAAATTGTGTTACACATGCTTCCAACCATGGGTACTAGGGCATAAATGTGCTAAGGGGAAAGCACAATACATTGAAGTATTTTCTGATAATGATGAGTATGAAGGGGCTATGGAGGAAGAAGGACATATATCATACCAAGAAGAGGGATATTATAGATAAGAAGAAGGGAAACAAGAAATCATCCTTCACCTGACAAAGGAAGGATGGCAGTACTTTCAGCAGTGCCTCGTTTTCACACTATTCGATGCAAGGGAGTTTTACAAGGACAAAGGGTCTCAATATTGGTATATGGAGGAGCCACACATAACTTCATTGATTCAAACATGGTGGAGAGGAGGAAGCTACCTACTGAACCATTCGATGGCTTCACTATCATCATTCCAGGTCACAACACTATGGAGTGCAAAACATGGATTCCAAAGCTAGAAATCACCATAGGTAATTACACTTTTTTTATAGCTTTTATGTGGTTGATGTTGCTGATACTAATGTGGTCTTGGGAGTGCAATGGTTGTATTCTATAGGGGATCATACAGTGAACTATCAAATTCTTGAAATGAAATTTAAATATTCAGAAGGAAAACAAAGGGTTGTGAGAGGGCAGCACACCTATACGAATCAAGTAGTGACTTCCCACAGGATGAGGTCCACATTGAGGCATGAGATATTGAGTGGGTTGTTGAATGTTACATCACTTCATCCAAACCAAAAATAAATATTTCAGAACATCCCAAGGAGATAAGGCAGCTACTACACAAATATGAAAAGGTTTTTGGAGACCTCCCTCCTGGAAGGACACCTAATAGAGGAGTTGAGCACAACATTGTTTTGGAGATGGGAACTTCACCTATACAAATTCCACCAAATAGACATCCCAAAAATTTCAAAGAGGAGATTTAAAAGGCTATTCAATAACTCTTGGATTTGGGACTCGTTATACCAAGCTCTAGTCCCTATGCTTCTTCAGTTGTTTTGGTGAAGAAGAAATATGGGACCTTGAGAATGTGCATTAATTTTAGAGCCCTACACAAGAAGACAATCAAAATAGATATCCCATCCCAAGAATATATGACCTCATCGATGAGCTACATGGAGCCAAATTCTTCTCAAAAAAAGATCTTAGATCTGGTTACCATCAAATTCGAATGAAGGAGGAGGATGTGCATAAAATAGCTTTCAGATGTCACTATGGCCATTTTGAGTTTCTTGTCATGCCTTTTGGTTTGACCAATGCTCCAGCCACATTTAAATCATGCATGAATCAAATATTTTGCAAACAACTCCGTAAGTTTTTTTTGTTTTCTTTGATGACATTCTAATTTACAGCAAAACATGGGAGGAACACTTGCACCATCTAGAATTTGTCTTGAAAATTTTGCATGAACAATCTTTGTTTGCTAAGTTGTCCAAGTGTGAATTTGAGTTGAAAGAATTTTTATATCTTGGGCACATCATTGGGAAATATGGAGAGAAGATGCACTTGGAAAAAATAAGAGCTATTCATGAATGGCCATGACCCAAAAACATCACAGCATTGAGAGGCTTCAATGGAATATGCACTTACTATAGAAAATTTGTGAAAGGGTTCTCTAAATTGACTGATCCACTTACTGATTTGACCAATAAGGATGATTTTAAGTGGGATGAAGAGGCTGAAAAGGATTTCCAAAAAATGAAAGATGTAATGAGTAGTTTTCCAGTACTTGCATTACCTGATTTTACTAAACCATTTGTCTTGGAATGTGATGCATCAGGAGAAGGGATAGGGATTGTCCTAAAACAAAATCAGCACCCCATAGATTTTGAGAGCAAAAATTTGCAGCCACATGAGAAGCTCTATTCTATTTATGACAAATAAATGTTAGCCATCATGCATGCCTTGTCCAAGTTTATAAAATACTTGGTGGGGAACAAGTTTGTAGTCAAAACTGACCATAACAGTTTGAAGCATTTTCTCACACAAAAGGACCTCAATGAAAGGCAACAAAAGTGGGTAAGAAAAGTCCGAGATTTTGATTTTGACATTGAATATGTTAAGGGAAATAATAATGTTGTAGCATATGCATTATCTAGAAGACCATCAATTTCTCTTATGAACATTTCAAAAGATTGGAAAAATATGCTAATAGTTGAATATGCCAAAGATAGTTTTGCTTGTGGTGTGTTAGATTGGGTCAAAGATGATGATAGGTACAAGGTTTTCGATGGTATCATCTACTACAAGGATATAATATACTTGATTCATGGTTCGAATCTCAAGTACCATATTTTGAAGGAAGCTCATGACTCTCCTTTAGCAGGCCATCCTAGTTTTTTCAAGACATATAGGAAACTAAGGGAAAGGTTCTTTTGGAAAGGACTGAAAGAGGATGTTCTAAAATATGTGAATGAATGAAATTCATGTCAGAAAAAAAAATCTGAACATACACATCCTGCTGGTCTACTGCAACCATTTCCCATTCCACAACAAAAATGGAAAAGTGTCTCCATGGATTTCATCACAGGTTTTCCCAAGGCTTTGGGTAAGGATTGCATTCATGTTGTGGTGGATAGAATCACTAAATTTGCTCATTTCTTTGTTGTTACATCATACTTTGTTGTTGCAAAAGTGATTGATCTATTCTTTAGAGAAATTTTCAGATTGCATGGACTTCCCAAGAACATTGTGAGTGATAGAGATAGCAGATTTATGAGTGCCTTTTGGCAAGAAATTTTCAATTTGGTTGGAACTCAATTGAATCCAAGCACAAGATATCATCCTCAAACTGATGGACAAACAGAGAGAGTGAATCAATGGTTGGAAGGGTATTTGAGGAGATATGTTGGTGAGTAGCAGAAAGCATGGGTGAAATGGCTACATTTGGGTGAAGTTTGCTACAACACTACCTTCCATATGTCCATTGGCATGTCTCCTTTAAAAGAACTATATGGTTATGAAGCAATTACATTTGTTGATCACATATTTGGTTATAGTAGAGCCCCAAAATCTAAGGATTGGGTGGAGGAAAGTCAAGATATTTTGAAGCTCCTAAAAGACAATTTGCAGGTTGCCCAAAATCAACAGAAATAGTATGTGGATCAACATAGAGTGGAAAGAACTTTTCAAGTAAATGATTTGGTCTATTTGAGGCTACATCCATATAAATAAATATTCTTTAAGGTGAAAGGTTCAGAAAATATCAAACCAAGATACTATGGTTCCTACAAGATAGCTCGAAACGTTGGGGAGGTGGCTTATGAGTTGGAGCTTTCGGAAGGGGGAGAAAAATTCACAATGTATTTCATGTTTCATTCCTTAAGAAGGATATTGGTAAGCAAATATTTGTTTCAGAAACCCTCCCTCCATTAGATGACGAAGGACAACTCAAATGTATTCTAGAAAAAAAATTGAAGGCAAGAGAAAGAAAATTGAGGAGCAAGACTATAAGGGAGTATTTGGTACAATGGAAAGATTTTCCAAGTGAGGATGCCACATGGGAGGATGAAATTTTTTTGAAGAATCCTAATTTATAATTGCTTGAGGGAAAGCAATATTGGGTGGGGAGGACTGTAATTTCCCCATTCAAATAAATCTCAAGAAGAGAAAATCCCACCAATCTACTAGTTTCCTAGGTTGGGGTGGAGACATTAAAATTGGAATAAGGAGACTAATAAACCCCAAATTGAATTTAGATTGACATAAATATATATTAAGAGGGGATAAATAAATAGTTATGAGGAGAAAATAAGGTGGCACTTAGTCATGGAGACACATTGGTGGTGTGGGACCCCCACAAAGCTAGATTCCCCATGCCACATGGCACTCCACTCTCACCCATTCGAATCCAAGGTGGAATCCACTAATATTGGGGGATTTGTAATGGAATAATACTTGGCAAGACTCAATTATGTCGAAATTTAGAGGAAGAGTAACTCCCATGGAAGAGGAAGAGGCATTTTGGAGCTAGTGGGACACTTGGGCTAGATTCCCTAGCTTCTATGACACCAATGATGAAGATTCCTATGAGACTTGATGGCTGACATATAACATAAATCACATTTTAGGGCTAAAAATATCCTCCAAGAGGGCGCACAAGGGATTTAGGGCAGCCAAAGAGTCACCCATTCGAATTAAGTGAAGGAGGAGGCTAGAATTGGAGGGACAAGTGGCATACATTGGAATCTCTTCCTAATTTGAGTTGGAATGAATATCATGGATGAAATTCAAGATAAGGAGGTCTTTAGAATTTTATAAAAGTCAAGAACAAAGAAAGAGACCAGCTTTTGATCATTTTACATTTTTCATTTGGAGAGGAGAGCTAGTAGAGTGCTAGTCTACTTGCCTTAGCACCAATTTCGAGGGTGAAATATTCCCATCCTAATTGGAAATTGGAGATTCCATTCAGAAATTTCATTTGGATCTACAATGGAGTCCTTTTTTATAGGTTGAAGCTATAGGGAAGCTCGTGGTCACATCTCTTTCAGCTTGCTTCTACAACCATTCTTCCATTTCTTGCCATATTCTTGCTCCTTCAGGAGGGGCGCACTTGTTGAGGTGATGATATATTTTGGATAGCTCTTGAGGACCCATATTTATGTATTGTGATATATATACTCTGTATTTGATGCTCAGAAGACTCTCAGGTCGAAATACCAAGTGGAACTATGTAAAAATACCAAAGAATGCATAAATGGTGCCATTTTCCCTATATCTTGTTGTTGGAGCTTGAAGAGGATGTTTCGATTTGTATTAGTCAATATCTATGATTTTTTTTATGTATGGAGTGTCATTAATGTTATTAAGAAGTTTAATTAACATTTAACAAGTCCTTGGAACCTAAATTTTGAATTTCATAACAAGTGGTGAATTTTACTATCATTTCCCCCTATGTGAATACATGTATACAAACCTTTGATTTATGGGAGTTGCAGAAGCCTATAGAAACTAATTGATGATGTATTTGAGAGCCCATTGAAGTCCTTTATCATTACCATGTCTTTTTTCTTAAATTTGGGAATGTATTATAGTGTTTGGGAATCCATCTTTGTCCCCTACCCTTGGGGGTTTGAACATTGATTTGACTAGTAAAGTTCCCTATTTTTCCCTGATTATAAATGAATGTTTCAGAAGTGTTTTGAGAGTTTCCAAGCATCCATCAGTCACAATTTTATGTCTTAATACCTTCCAAACACATTCAGAACCAATTTGGAATCATTTGGAGCCATTTGGAGGCATTTGGGTCAATACTAGTCTAAGGGTCGAATTGGCCAAAAATTGCAATTTTTCCTAGTTTTTAAAAAATATTAAAAGAGACACTACATAGTTCCATAATGTGATCGATCCCAATATACCTCGATACTTGGTTCGTCCAGTTCCCTCCATAGTACTGAGTGATGTGATGCTCAATAGTACAATAGCCAGCTAGATCAGTACTTGTAGGATCCCTAACTCTATGGATAAGGAGCCCCATTGGGAAGCAACCTCATTGGGCATCCCACATTTGCATGATCGCCCGTAAAAGGGAACTGCGGGACCTCACATACAGATAGCAGAATAACTTTAGCATCCATGCATCTCACAAGGCCTGCTCAGTCGTCGGAGACCCCCCCATATGTTGGGTCAACTCGTCATAGTGGCGCTCTCTTCACACTACATATGCCGCTGTCACTACCCGAGGGATCCTACAAGCATAAAACCAAAGTCAGTCTCAGGATTTCATAAACAAAAAATTGACTCAACATAGCATGATTTTTTCTATAAAAATTTGACCTACTTATTGTGACCCTACCATTATAGTTCCACGCTATATACCCATGTGGGAGAAAACACTTAGTAGCCGTGCTTAGTATGATTATACCTCAATATAGCTATGTTATAGATCCGCAAAGGAGATACACAGTTTGGTTGTGCTTAAGCACGACTGTTTGCTAAACAGTCACACTATGTCAGTGCACGGATGAAGTGTGAATATCTTATGTGACGTGTGACTATCAAAGAGGGCCCTATGCAAGATAGCGATGGCGACCCTTCGAACCTACGTGTCTGACCGAAGACTCAAACGATTGATCCTACGGTCCAATCAACCTACTAACCTAAAAATTGACTGGATAGAAATGACGAGGATGGTTTCAAGGGTTACCTGGAACTCACAGAATCGAACTATGATGGTTGAGTCTCCAAGAAACAACAAAAGTATCTCTAGGGAATCAACACATCAACCAATAGAAATGATTTTGAAAAGCAGGCCCCACTGTTATTTATAGTCACTTGACCCAATTTTCAAACAACCTATATGCACAAACTATAGCTCTGTTTGAAAAAACATTTTCACCATTGTGATCAACGTCGCGACCTCTTCAACATGGTACTATCATTCCAATTTCTAGGAAACTTCATCCGGGACCTATTTTTACATCCATCGCCCTAGGTGTGCAATGTTTCTTGTCAATTTTTCTACATCGTCGATACTCTTGTCATAACCAATATTTTCCTTGGGTACATGCATCATGTGTGCAGGATTATTACAAATAAATAATCTCTCTTTATGCAACAATGGTGCATGGATTTCAATCACAGGAATATCAACTCAATATGGCATATAGGAAACATATCCCCTATTCTTACAATGCATTTACTTAGTACTCCCAATGATAACCATAGGGTTCTAATTCTCGATCATTACATGCCATCAATTTTGTCACCGAGAAGAGCATGTTCCCCCTTGGGTGTGCATGCCATTACAACCCATTCATAAATGTTGTCACTAAGAAGAGCATGTTCCCCCATGGGTGTGCATGCCATTACAAACCATTCATACTTTGGGACCCATGATGTAAAACCTTTCAAGGCCCGAGGAATCTAATCACTCACTAGTTTGTCAAGCTATGACCACATTTCATTGCATTGTGTTATGCTCACCACAACCAACAAATTCCTTATCACATGTTATGATTATGATTCATGGATAACCTCTGATTCCCCCATGAGAAATATTTCATCTGTGTTTCTCTTCGTATCATCAACCCTTGAGAAGACAACAATGGGGCCTCACCCTCTGAAGACACCAATCCATATTAGTTATTCCTTCAGGAACATTTTTCATGGAATTGATTCATGAGGAACTTGTCTTCTCGTTTGCAAAAAATTCATTACATCATCATCAAAATGATTACTCAAGTCACTCAAAACCATGGGAATACTACACATACAAATTGGTTTCCCAACCCACTCAAAACCATGGGAACCGCATCCATCATTCTTTATGTACAAATCGTTCCCCGAACCAAACAGAATTGTGGGAAACCCATCACATTATTCTTTTTGGCAGCACCACTTGTTCGAATTTGATCGATGTACTTGATTCTACCTAACCCCTGCATTATCAGGTTTGTCATTCACATTAGCATTGTGTCTCCAATAAATTCCTTCATCTGCAATCTATTTCCCTTTGTTACACCTTGTATCACCATTTGAAGAATGTTTCCATTAGTCACTCACCCCTATTTACATCGATTTAGGGAAGTCATGAGCCCCACGCTTATCAAGCCATTCTTTTTCCAGGTCTTTCAGTCTCTCGGTTGGCTACAAAATTATCTTGGTTCTTGAGATAAGGGCCTCATCTTATCAGATACTTCATCTCTCATCGACATCAACTCACAATATTCTGAGAGTTGCAGTAGCTACAGTTGTACCTTGGGGTCCCTTCTCATCCATATAAGGGATCGCCTCAAACTAAGTAAGGAGAGTCATTGGTGCTCCCTAACTTAGCGGTGTCCCCTATGCTCGACACCAACAAACTCTATTGCTTCAGGAGGAGTCTTATGTTCCAATGGTAGCAGTGTTCACATTTATGATTCATGGTAGAATCACATCTGGTATAGTGAAGCTATTCCAACAACTTCACCATTTTCAAGTCCCCTACCCCCATGGGATGTTCATGGTCATCGGAATTTCTGCTTCTTCAGCACCAATAACATCATTTCCATGATTCATTTACTCATACCAGGATTGAAGTCATCTTCATCCCTGTAGCAGCAATACCAAGAGTTAACCCTTAGTCCCCTCTTATTGTAATCTATTCTAAAACAATTTCACAAGCATATGTATGTCTCTCTCATTTGTATAAAACACCATATATTATTTATAGCTTCAATGTCATCACCAACAACCTTCGCCCATGGGTAGGACCTTTCACCCACAAGTGCTTGATAACTTATTAGAGCGTGGAGAGAAATAAACAATGATGCATTTCAGCCCTATAGTACCCTTTGAACCTCATACATTAGGGGGAATCTATTAATGCCTAAATCTCACACACATCCAACATTTCGGCTAACCTTGAAAAATGCGTCATCAACATACAGCATGCAGTCCACAGAAGACATCCTCATTAGATCCAAAAGACAAATTAAGCCCTAAAATTCCAAAGGCAGTCAGTACGAAAAATTGTGCAGCTAAAAGCATTGAACACCACACTAATTAGCATGACCCTCTTGTTTAGTTACCAGTGCATACCCTCTCCCTTTTCCTCCTTCCCTTCTCTTTCTCTTCCTCTTGCGAAATTATTCATCCCAAATGGAAGGACTAAACAACTAAACTAAATCTCAACCCTAGTTATTTATATTAATTAATCGGTATTATTTATAAATAATATTAACATAAATAATCATTATTTTTATTAATTTATTGTTGTTAGTATTAGTATTCCCTTATAATAAACCATAATTCACTAATTTAGGTTGTACTAGGTTGATATCAATAAATATATCCAATATTTTATAGTTAAAATATTAATGCAAAATAGATCAACAAAATGAGTATTGAGGAATCCAAGATGGAAAATTTTGGGGTCGAGGTATGAGTGTGCATCCACCTCCTTGGCCTCTCATGGAAACATCAATGGGTGGGGGACTCTTCTAACTCCTCCATCCACTATGTTAAAGCCATAGCCTTAAAATATCTTGTGAGAACAATTCTTAAGAAACCTCTAAATTCCAAGGCAATGCCCACCTACTTCATTATGAAATACTACAGCATTCATATGGTTAATCTACCCCCAATAAATGCCAAAATGTAATCCCTCACCATAAAAGAGAAGTATTTGGTTAACCATTTTACTAGACTCTAGCCAATACCATGAATGATTGATCAATGGATCCAGAAGAACTAAATTGTTCCTGTCAAAGTAAGCTTTCCTATTATTTGTGTAGCCTAGGTTTTTACACATTTGTATTTGAGTAAAAATAAGATGGATGACCCTCACTTCATGGATCCCCTAGGAATGTATTTAAATCACTAGAATCTGGACTTTGGCCCAAAAATAGGCATACCCATAGGAAT
Organism: Larix kaempferi; assembly: GCA_027924585.1. Classification (NCBI taxonomy): domain Eukaryota; kingdom Viridiplantae; phylum Streptophyta; class Pinopsida; order Pinales; family Pinaceae; genus Larix; species Larix kaempferi. Next base: position 648,791 of record BSBM01000097.1, read on the forward strand.
CCTAGTTGAAGTGTACCTTCCTCATCTTCCCCTATGTTTCTAGAATAATATAAATCATTAAAAGAAATAGGTAACACCCTAGGGAAATATATTGACAAATATGAATATAAAGTTGGCATTTTTCCCTATGCCAAAATTTGTTTTGAAGTCAACCTTGAGAAGAGGCTACCATAAACCACAAACCTCACCCTAGATAATTGGAATCATTCCATCCTCTAGATTAGAAATAGTTTCCTTTTAAATTACTCTTGACATGAGTATGGCCACTTTGTTGAATATTGTAGACAAAACATGGTGACAACTAGCAACGAATTAAGAAAACTCAGGAGCCAAATCTTCTAGAGAAAAAAACAACTCCAAAAACATTAGGATTGTTCCTCAAACTCTAAAAGTGTTATCCCAATTGAATCAAGCATAACAACCCCTCATAGATATCCATCTCATTCCTAAAATTATGACCCCACCTTTAGTCAAATTTCCTTTTCCATATGTTTCCCATTAGCATGGGAAGGGAACCTCCTCTCTTGTAGAACTAGCAAAATTTCCCTTAAAATTACATCAAATGTTATCTTCACTTAACAAAGGATTTCCCATTGAACTCCATATTTTTCACACTAGAACCCTTACAAAAAATTAGGTATCACTAGATCAAGAATAATATATTAATGAGGAAGTTGAAGAGCACATATAGAGGAAACTAAGATGAAAAACAAACAAAGGAAAAAAGGAAGAAGTGGACTACCTAGACAAATCTCTAAGTGCCCATCCAACCCTCTCAAATAATTTCGGTAGACATAATGACAACAAAACCTTACAATCAAAGCAATGAATTTACTTTCTTGGAATTTGAAGAGTATAATAAACCTATGCAAGAAAAGAAATACTAACGGAATCTAAAACAGAAGAAATAACAATGGTACATACACACAATACACAAATATTTTAATTGGAAACCCTCAATTGAGAAAACCAACCTAGCTAAGATTTTCTCCTCTATCTCATGGTATCATCATCATCGTTTACAACACAATATGAATAGGATTCAAAACCCTAATTCCTTATCCAAAATTAGTTTACAATGGGTCAAAAAATATTGACTAAAAAAAAGCACAAAATAGAACAAAAATGAACCCAAAAAAAATTTAAGTTCTCCACCACTGTACCCCCTTATCCAACAACAATTTTTTTGTTTTCAACCATGTCTTTAAAAAAAATGGTATTGTACATCAATGTGTTTTGTCTTGGAAAGATATATAGGATTTTTTACCATAAAATTTTCTCTTGAGCTATCACAACCTATAACCATTGCTTTCTCAACAAAACCAATACATGAACACAATCGTTGCAACAATATATTTTCCTTACTTCCATGAGTCATTGCAATGTACTCAACTTATATAGTCGATAATGCAATATAGGCTACATCTTGCTCATCCAACTGATTGCTCTACCAAATAGTTTAAATGCATAACCACTTTTGGATCTTGTATGATCAATATCTCAAGCCCAGCATGTGAAATTCTAGAACACAGCATATCATAGAGCTAAGAATACCTCACAGTGAATAGAATGAGTAGAAATAATGAATTACAGTGAAATGAGCAGTAAAATTAATAATGCATTGGAACTCAAATAGAAACAGAAATGTGTGTTATGATCCATTAATCAATATAGTCAACAGATATGTTACAATGGAGAGAATTCGATTATCCTACTAGAATTCGAATCCCTTTCAGTCTAGCATAGGAATTGTCACCACTGGAGTGCTCTGGAAGTCCCAAACTCAACTCAACTCAACCAAAAATTAGTTAATTGAAGCTACTGTCAATTAATTGATCAAGGAGGGATCAATTGTTAGTTTGTCATGAAAATCAATCAGAATGTGAAATTCCATAGGGGTAGATCACTGAGTTTGAACAAACCTCAAAATTTCACAATGTAATTATTGAGAAGAATTGGACAAAAACATGGATCAATTCACTCATAAAACTGAAACACACATGACAAACTATTGTTGATTACATTAATCAGCTGTAAGCTGGCAATCAAAAAGTGTTACAATGGAATTAATTCGATACAACCAGGAGGATTCGAATTCACCTCAATTCTAGGCTTAGTTTGCATTGGAACCATCTCCTGATAAGGTTCAGTGGCCACCAATGATGAATAATCAGTTAATGTCACGTCCCAATTTTGACCCCCTTTGTATTAAATCGTAAATGATGTAAATATTGATATTTAATCATGGTGAGGAGCTCAAGGCCAAGGCCCCACCATTGATTTAGCGTTTATGTATCGGTAATTAAAATAGATGCTTATGATTCTTGTGCTAGCCGTGCACGATGAAGATTCGGACATCATGTAAATATGCAATTTTAATGAAAAACCCACAACCAACTATGCAATGCAACAAAGAGATGGGGGCATGATCTTTACAAGGAATAGGGAGGGAAAATAACCAAACCCTTGAGCCATGGTGTTAAGCCATTTCATTGAGAAAACCCATGAACTCTCAACTACCCATTTGGTCCCATGCACCCAATCATTTAATTCTTCCAAGAATTGGTTGAGACAATTAATGCCTTGGGATGGGAGAGGTATGGCTGTCAATTTTCGTGTATGGGCAAGACAGCAACCTGGGAAATCGAGTTTTGGTTGGTTGGGCAAGAAAACCCTCACGAAGTGGTGCCCAAAGCCATTCTTCACCCATGGCATTCTTTCTCTCACGCAGTCTGAGCCTGTTGGGGTTTTATCCTTCACGTTTTTCACCATTTCCTGCATTATTCCATGCTTGCAAACTCGTTTTTGGATAGCTCATTGGCTGGGAGAAGAGAGCCACGATTTTTGGGGTTATGGAGGCCGTTTCTGCCCACGAAATGCCCATGAGCATTCTTTTGAAAACGATTCTGCTCTCCTGAAGTTGATTTCCCATTTTCTCCGTTTCGTTTTGGTTGCCCACGTCTTTCTGGAACTATTAGAAACCCATTGTTGGGAACTTCACTATAGAAGCGTTTTTCTCATGCCCAGCACTTACACTTTTGCTGTTATATGCATCCATCTCCTAGCAGCCTCAGAAACCTAACTGCTAGTTGGTATGGTTGATTCTGGTGTATCTATGGTTATGTGAGACCCTGTTGTTCCCTCGTCCCTTGTGGAGATCATGCCCAGCTCGGGGGGTGGCAGTGGTGCTAAGAGATTAAGGAGCACACTGGCCTACGGTTGGGTGGAATGTTGCCGAAGCGTAGCTGGTTGCTCAGGGATTACTTGGTTTAAGATAAGTATTCGCATTTGCTAAATTGATATTGTTTAGATTGATGAATGGCATGAATATACTGAATGTATAATGGATGCGTAATTGATTATTCCCGCTGTGTTTTTCTTATAAATTATACATCTCATATCTCTTTTAAATTATGTGAATGCTTGGTTAAAATTTTATGGGGCTAGATGCCGGGTTTTAGCCTCACGATCCTCTCCATTGCACTGGCATGATGGATGGGGACGTGACAGTTAACTAAGGTAGAACTAAGCATAAGTGAATCATGTGGGAACCAAAATAAGGGAGGAGACTCCAAGGAGGCACATAACTAACTATCAATGGTCAAAGAGTGCGCTCCTATACTCAAAAGCAATCAAACTAGGAGTTGCAATCAATTAACTAAGCAATCAAAGGGACAAGACACCCCAAATCATGGAACTGACTATATAGTCTCCTAAATCTGTGCATGAGGGTGCATTGGAACTCCAGTGATGTAAACAAGGCACTCTAAGTGTATAGGAGGGATAATGATGGCCTGAAAAAAGCTCCGAGGGGAGGCAAAGTAAGGACTAGGTGCTAGGAGACTCAATTGTTAATGCATGGATGCATGGAGTGCTGCATCGAATGCATGCATGCATGCAAAATTCATGCATTCATGCAAAATGCATGCAAAGCATGCAAGACCAAGATAAGATGGTGAGAATATTCCAACAGCCCCCCTTAATGTGGACTATGAGGAAAAATATAAGTAAATAATGGAAATTAGGGCCCTGGTTACTGAGACCAAAGGTCACCCAGTACAATCAATCTAGAAAAAATGAGGAAAGAGGGAACTGTAAAAAACTAATCAACCAAGGTAGCACTCGCCCAAAGAAGGGATTGGATATGAGTGAACGTTTTCACTGAAAAAGTCTTGGTGAAAATAACTGCAATCTACTCTTCTAAAGGACAATATAGCAGTGTGATGGTATGATCATGCACTAAACCTCGGATGTAATGCATGTGTATCTCAATGTGTTTGGTTCTTTGTCTTAGAACCAGATCTGTAGAAATCTTGATAGCACTCTGATTGTCACAGTAGATGACTGGTGGAGTACTATAGCGAATCCCAAACTCTAACAAGATGCCCTGCAACTAGATACACTGTGTGGCTGCATTCACTGCACCTCTGTACTCGACCTCAGCTGATGAAAGAGCAAGAGCAATCTACTTTTTGCTCGACCAACAGATAGGACCATATCCACTCGTGAAGATAAAACCTGATGTATACTTCCAATTTGAATCTGTATACCCAACTAGGTTCGATGGAGACCCAGCTGCATAGTGAATACCATAGGTCTTCATCCCTTGCACATAGTTCAAGATCCTTTTTGTTTCCTTCCAATGAAGCTCATGAGGATCTTGCATGTGTCTGGATACAACACTCACTTCATAGGATAGATCAGGGATAGTATGTGTAAGAAACAAAAGACTCTCGATCAGTTATCGATACAAAGAACTATCCACCAAAGGTGAAGAAGAACCATCCTCAAGACTGATACCTGAAAGAAAAGGAAATGTTGTTGGTTTTCACTATGTCATGTGAAACCTGTCAAGTAGATCTGATGCATACTTGGACTGTGCAATCTTGATTCCTGAATCACTCTGAGAGACTTCAAGACCAAGAAACTGCTTTAGCGGTCCCAAATCTAACATAGAGAAGGAATTGTGCAACGCTATTTTGATAGATATAATACATGAAGAGAGACTCCCTATAATCAGTAAATAATCAACATAGAGGACAATAAGGAGAAGAGAGTTACCATCCTGTCTCATGTAGACATTCGAATCAGACTTGCATCTCTGAAAATATTGTGGCAATAAAAAGGAGTCCATATTAGCATACCATGCTCGGGGAGCCTGCTTGAGCCCATACAAGGACTTCCTCAATCTGCACACTTATGAAGGATCATCAATGTATCCTTAAGGTTGATTCATATAGATCTCCTCCTCTAGATCTCCATGAAGAAAAGAACTCTTCACATCCATGTGATGCACCTCCCAATTCTTGGATGCAGCAAGATCCAAAACAAGACGGATGGATTCCATCTTTGAAAGAGGAGCGAAGGTCTCTGAATAGTCAATCCCTTGAACTTATGAGAACCCTTTAGAGACCAAGCGAGCCTTGTACTTGCTTGTGACTCCATATCAGCCCATATTTGTTCTGTATACCCACTTACATTAAACAAGCTTCCTTCCAAGAGGAAGAGAAACAAGATCCCAAGTCTCATTCCTTTGAAGAGATTGGTACTCTTCATAGTTGATATCCATCTTGGATCTTAGGAGGCCTCAAAGAAAGTTTTTGGATCTGATCCAATCATAAGAAAACATCTGTCAAAAAGAAAGGGATCTATATGAGAGAGTGCAAACCTTGCATTTTGAAACTCAGATCTAGTTCTTCTTGGATCTTGTGAATTGTAATGTCCCTTGTTAGGAATTTTATTAAAATGCCCAATTTTCCACATTTTCCCCAATTTTGACCTCTGAATAGTTTTGATGCCTAGGTCCCAAATTTGCCCCAAATGATCCCAAATATTCTGACAAGGTATATGAATGATATTAGAAAATATATGTGTTTCAGGGATGCCTTTGGACCTTTAAAATGCTTCTGCAAATCCTCTTTCAATTCTGGCCAATGTAGGTAACTTTGCTAGTGATTTCCCTTTGACTAGTATTGGTCTCTAGGTCTCCCATTGGCTCCAAATGATACCAAATATTCAGAGAAGGTGTATGAATGATATTAAGACTTTAATGTGATGTTAAATGATCATTTAGGACCATCCAAATACTTCTGAAAACTTGTTTAATGTTCTGGACCAAGTATAGGAATTAACTAGTAATTTGGGGTTCAAATCCCCCCCAAGGTAGTTTTGAAAATGGTTTCCAAATGCCTCCAAACCCACTCGAAATTCTGAACAGAGGTGGGGAATGTCTCAAGAATGTTATTAATGTTCCACATGCACCATTAATCAATTATTATACCTGTTCCAACCCTCTACCAAACAGCAGCAAAAATCATAAATTTGACCCTTGGGGAAATGACACCAAATCCTCTCCAAATGCAAATAAACTGAGTGAAATGGCTTCAAATGCTTGAGTGCTAAACATAAAACTTGTAATAATAATAAATGGCATTCCATACATCATAAATATATCAGAGAAACATTCATCCATTCGAAATCATCATCAATACATTGGTTCACAACAAGGTAGTGGGGAAATGGCACTATTCTTCCATTAAAAATGAGATTTATACATTTCTACTTGGAATTTCGACCTGAAACTTTTTGTAGATGAAGAAAAGATTATTTAATTCATATTAAAAAATAAATGGGGAAGGATAAGCTCCCCCAAAGAGTACAATATCTCACCAAAAATGCCCTTCCTCAAGGATCAAGAATATGCCATCAAAACTGGAAATGGTTGAGAGAATGTGCTGCAATAGAAGAAACCATGAGCTTCCCTGTAGCTTACACCTACAAATAAATAATCCATTAAAGCTCCAAATGAAAGGTCTGAATGGTCTTTCCAATTACCAACTTGGATGGGAATCTTTCACCCTCGAAATTGGACATTCCCTCTTTTCCTTTCCTTTTTCAAACTTGTGCTCTAGATGCTTACCAATCAAGCAACCTTGCTAGGTGCCCTTAGCAAATATGATGTTCTTAATTCCTTCAACCATTTTCTGATTGTGAAGTTATTACAAATATTTGTAGTTTAGGTACAGAAACCTCTCATGCCAAAGTCTACTCACTTCATTTTCATGAGTAAGAAGTGCACTTTGTTTTGAGTAAGGAAAGAAATGAGAGAACTCATAGAGTTTAGAATGGTGATCTACAATGCCTTGTGCAATTATCTTCCCAGAAAAGATCTCTTGTATTTCAACCACATTAGGAGTAAAAATTACTTTCTTTGGAACTCATATATGGGTCATTTGATAAACTTAAAGGAGGTTAGCTTCCAGGGTAGGCACATAGAGCACATCATTGAAGTATCCATGATCCATATTGATCCTTCCAATCCCTTCTGAGGAAACTTCATAATCATATCCCATTAGGATAAAAGGCCCAACAGTGGGTTTGAATTCAAAGAATAGATCCTTGGATGTAGACATGTGTATATCACTGAGCTTGAACAAACCTCACAATTTCACAATGCAATTACTGAGAAGAATTAGACAAAAACATGGATCAATTCACTCATAAAAATGAAACACACATGAAAAATTGTTGTTGATTACATTAATCAGCTGTAAGCTGGCAATAAAAAAGTGTTACAATGGAATGAATTCGATACACCCAAGAGGATTCGAATTCACCTCAATTCTAGGCTTAGTTTGCATTGGAAACATCTCCCGATAAGGATCAGTGGCCACCGATGATGAATAATCAGTTAACTGAGGTAGAACTGAGCATAACTTAATCATGTGGGAACCAAAATAGGGGATGATATTCCAAGAAGGTGCATAACTAACTGTTAGTGGTCAAAGAGGGCGCTCATATACTCAGTAGCAGTCAAGCTAGGAGATGCAGTCAGTTAACTAAGCAATCAAGGGGACAAGGCGCCCCAAATCATGGAACTGACTGTGTAGTATCCTAAATCTGTGCATGAGGGCTCATTGGAACTCTAGTGATGTAAACAAGGTGCTCTGAGTGGATAATAGGTATAATGATGGCCAAAACCAAGCTTCAGGGGTCCCAAAGTAAGGACTAGGTGCTAGGAGACTCAACTATTAAAGCATGGATGCATGGAGTGTTGCATGGAATACATGCATGCATGCAAAAATGCATGCAAAGCATGCAGGACCAAGATAAGATGGTGAGAATATTCCAACATAGAAAAGGGCGCATTTTATCATAGTCAGTGGTGATCGGAGCTCAAACCCCCACTAGAGTTTAAGAACTCGGGTGGACTGAACTAGAACACAATGTTAGATCCTAAAATGTAGGGAAATGACTCTGGTGGGCCTAAAATCATGCATGCAGGGAAGATTAGGTGGATAATGGGTCCTATATGACATATGCACACCACTAGGGGGAAAAGAAAATCATCAACTACTAGGAAAAGGTAAATAATGCTAAGTAGGACAAGGATGAAGTATTAATTATCCTAACACATCCTGCATCAACAAATCCCTGTATATCTATCTCCCTTTGAGGTCCAACTCTTCCTTGGTAGCATGTTTCACAATCCAAATTTCCATGCAAATAACTGAAAACCCTATTTACAGTTGTTGAATGTTCCTTTCCTAGTTTTGACATATACCCACTCAAAACTGCAATTGCATGGGCATTGTTTAGTCTAAGACATACAATAGAATACATCATACTTCCAACAACAATAACATGGGTACCATGGTACATGTCTTGTACCTCTTATTTAGTCTTATGAAATTGATTTGTAGATGACTTTGCACCTGCTTAGGTTCCTACATTTTAAACCTCTGCAATATTGTCTTAACATATTTTCTCTTATTCAACCAAAGTCTCTTGTTTGCTTGTCTCTTTAATTTTCCATGCCCAAATTAACATTTGTATCTCCAAGGTATTTCATATCAAAATTTGAAGACAATTGTGATTTGACATCCTTGATTATTTATTGTTGTTTTCAATCATGAACATATCATCAACATACAACACCACATAAATAAAATGGCCACTGACACACAATGATCAACTTTACTTTTTGAAAAAACAAGTCCTATTATATAAGTATCAAACTTTTGATACCACATTCTTAGTGATTGTTGTAATACATACAAGCACTTCTTTAGTTTGCAAACTAGATCCTCTTTCCCTCCACTATAAAACCTTATGGTTGTTTCATGTAGATTTATTCTTCAATATCACAATGTATGAATGAAGTCTTCACATCCATATGCCCTACTTCAATATCAAAATAAAACACAACAAACAAAATAAACATAATAGAAGTTAATTTAGCAGCAGGAGAAAAAATCTCACCAAAATCAATTCTCTCTATCAAGGAATATCCCTTTGCTACTAAGCAACCTTTGTAGTCTTTACCTTATATTTTACATTCAACTTCTTCTTAAACACCCATTTGTTACCAATAGGTTTTCTTGCAGCCAAAAACTCAACTAAATTCCTAAGTCTCATTTTTATCCAAGGCGTCCATTTCTTCAACCATGGCATTCTTCTAGAGTTTACTAACCTTTGGATTCATTAATTCCCTAGTAGTTCTAGGATCATTGTCACTAATAGATAAAACGAAAATCAAGTGGAGTATATCATTTTGTTTTTCTTCTTTTCCAAATTAATATCCTCAAGATTGGAGTTTAAGGTTCTACCTCTTATGGTTCATCTTCATATATTGAGACAAATTCTTCACCCTCCAACTCAAACTCTATTGTCTCTTGTTTGTCTCCCTTTGGTTGGAATTCTTATTTGGGAACAATTTAAACCTCTTTAAAGACAACATCCCAATTGTTATTAGTCTTCTTAGTCACTAGTCTCCAAATTTATTAACCTTTATACCATCTTTATAATCAATAAATATTCATTTTTCATTTTTATTATCCATCTTATTCCCATTTTCCTTTGGAACATGCACATAAAGATCACAAAACTCATATATGCTTAAGAAATGTTGTTTTACTAGTCTATGCCTCATGTGGAGTTTTTTCAACCAATGTTGATGTAGGTGATTGATTTACCAAATCACATGCCGTATCCACTACTTCTACCCAACATTCATGTGACAACCCATGCCACTAATCATACTTGTTTCATTTTCCAATCACCATCATGTTCATTCTTTCTACAACTCCATTTTGTTGAGGCGTGTGTGGAATAGTATTTTACCTTGGTATTCCATACTTCTTACGTAATTCCTTGAACACATTTCCACAAAACTCTCCACCATTATCTATCCTCAACACATTCATCTTGGTTGGGTTTTCTACAAGAGCCTTACACTCTTTAAATTTGTCAAAATCCTCATATTTCTTATGGAGTAAATAAACCCATGTGTTCTCGAAAAAATAATCAATAAGTGAAATATAATACCCATATTGATCTACTGATGGAACAAGAACATGTCCAAACACATCACTGTGTATTAACTCAAATATTCATTTTTCCCTTGTAGCACCAAATGAAAATCTCACATGATTATGTTTACCATATATACATTGTTCACATAAATCAAAATATGATGGGCAACCAATCATACTTTAAACCATACCTGTAATATGTAATGCTCAAAGGGGCCTTCTCTCTAATATGTCTCGGTCTTTGATGCCATAGCATTATCTTCTCCGAGGACACTAGGAGTCATGTATTCTTCTTTGTTTTCCTTATGAACAATATAACATTTACACCCATCATTAAAAATGATTCACAATAGCTTGTATAGAGTTCCAATCTAAACTCCCCTCATTAATGACTGCTCCTTGAACCATATTTCATGTGTCCTTTTCAAATATAGTATATGCACCTACATCATCGATATTGCTTACATATATTAGGTTTATATCCAAATTTAGAATGTACAAAACCCCTAGGAGAGTTATAATCCTTCCATCTTTGAGAAACAACTTGACCATTCCACATCCTATGAATTTGGTTGTCAAGTCATGTCCTAGGAAAACATCACTTCCATTGTACTTTTCATGTTCACAAAAGCACTCCCTATGTGGATTCATGTGAAATGAAGCACCTAAGTTGATTAACCATACATCACAATCTACTTCTGTACCTATAGATGTCAAGTAAACATTACCTTATTCTTTTGTAGATTTTCATTTATGCGGAAGGGGTGTCATTAAGATCCATTTTATCATTATTAGAACTACAATCCTTCTTATAATGCCTAATTTTACCATGCTTATAACATTTCTTTGTAGATTGCCCCATAGATTTAGATCTTACCTCTAGATTTATATATACCGCCCCCCCCCCCCCCCCCCCCCCCCGCTCCCCAACCCAAGACTTAGTTTTCCTCTCTTAGGGATGGTCTCTCAAAGGTTGGAACTCCAAGATAAATTTTTCTCCCCTTCATGGATTTTCTCCTCATTTCCTATGATAACAAAGACACAACTACATCCTAAATTTTAATATGAATAGAGTGGTAAAACCAATTGCTACAACCAAATTATCCAAATATTCTAGCAAAGAACATAACAAGGTAATACACTTATCTTGTCCCATCTTAATATAAAAAGAGACAAGTAGACTTACCAGAGCATTAAAGGAATTTAGATGCTCCATCATGGAGTCACCATCCTCCATCATGTTGCAGCTGCAACCTGATCCCCAAAATTTTGTAAATTTGTAGGGCTCCTCCTTTATTTTCAATTTACTCTGAGTTTTGTTTCATCTTTATATGCTTACTTTTTCTTGACACTTAGATTTTTTCTTAATCAAAAGAAAAATTGGTTTCTTGAATCAGGAGATTTTTATTTTTGGTTGAAATGGTCGAAAGATTTTTCATTTTTCGCCGAAACGGTCGGAAGAGTTTTCGTTTTTACGTCGACACGGTCGAAGGATGTTATTGTTTTGCGCGATTTTTTTTGAAGAAAAGTCTATTTCGGAGCAAAATCGCTTTTCACGTCGAAGTGGTAGGAAACACTCCAGCTTGAACTTGACCGAAGAAAAAATAAATTTGCGTCGAAACGGTTAAGCTTGGGCTAAATCGGAGCAAAAGTGATTTTTACGCCGAAATGGTCGGAGAAAACCCATGTTTGCTTCTGAAACATTTCGGCGCATTAATATTTTTTACTCGATCTATCCTCACTGATTTGGCGTTCCACCAAATTTTGGAAGGAAACTGACCATGGCCTTAAATGGCTTAGTGATGTTTGATAAGAAGACTCGATGCCAAATTAAAAGATGATCTGAAAAGAAATTGGTGCCTAATGAGTTTTCACCCAAAACGGTATCGGTGCCCAATGAGATTTCACCTGAAAGCATTATCGGTGATAGAAGAATTTGACCCGAAGTAAGATCAGTTCCTAATGAGAATTTCTCCGAAACAGAATCGGAGGAAAAGGTGAAGGTGCTCTGAAACAAATTTAATAAATTTTTGTGGACCCCATTAGCACACTTACCATTTCTCATTGATTGCTAGGGTTACAGTTTTTTTATAAAGGGTTTCAAAGTTTGTTTTTGAAACACTGTTTGTGATGTTGTTTTCAATTGGAACAATCACCAGATGACAGGAAAGCTGCCTAACCCCGTGGAGCACTACTTTGGACCACTCGCATACTGCCAAGTAGGTCATTTTGTTTGCCTTCCTGATTATTTGTAAATGTCATTTTCGTCATTGTTTAAAAGGGTTTGCAAACCAATGTTACCACCCCATTTTCATTTAAATTGAAACCCAATAGGATATAAGGCTAGATTTTTCATTTTTCTACTTATGCTGCTAAGCTGATTATGTGGTGCGGGTATTGTATATGTCGCTAGCATAGGGTTTGTTGGGATATTCCTATATTCCATCCTAGTCCTACCAGCATTATCCAGTTTTGCATTTTCAGTCATGCATTCATTTTGCATTTTGCATGCAGTCATGATTTTGCATGTATCCCAGTCATCAGTCCCAGCACCTCGCCCTCAATTAGCTAGCCTTGGGAACTTCTCACTGATAAGTTTCAGCCCTCCTAATGCTTAGTGCGCCCTGCATGCAGTTGCATGCATCTCATGCGCCCTCTCTCACCTACCACTCAGTTGCACTTCAGTTAGTTGAGTTATATTTAGTTCTTTCCTTGATTTAAGGCTCGACTGACTGTATCACCCCGATGGACCTCTAGTGAGACTAGACTGCCCATTATGACTCCAGTTATCTCCTCATGCACCCTCCACTGAGCCTCCTTCATTCTCTTAGTGCCTCCATGTTCCAGTTACACCTACCACACTCAGTTAGACTCAGTTTGACACCTGGTTAACAGTTACTTGTGCATTGATGACTCCACTAAAGATGATCAGGACTCCTAGTTGTGCTTTGATGACACTCCATTGATCTGATGATCACTCCATGAAGGCTAGTTCGAATTTCCACCTTGGCATTCGAATCCTCTCACCATTATATTATTTATCTGTCCATATTGTGATTAATGAATTAGTGTGTGATGTTATTTTGCTTCTATCCGAGTTCTTTTGTATCATAATTATGTTGCTCCTTTACACTGCATTGACCACTCTTCTTCTATTTTCTTGCTTAATCTTAATCTTTCTTGTGAGGTATACATCAGCTCTTAGATCTGTTGTGAGTATTTTCACATGGTATCAGACCATGTTGAGAGTTTTGTCTATCTCCATTCCTAAGAGTTTTTTGCAAGTTATTATCAATATTTTGAGTGCAGCAGTTGCAGCAGTTTCTACACTTTTGTAGCAGTAGCAATTGCAGACTTTTTCTATTTTTTTTGCAGGTCTTCTACAGCTTCCATGAATTTAGAAGAAATCCCTCCTCTTTCTCCATTCAACTATGATGAATGGAAACAAAAAATGATAGCATATTTGAAGAGCCATGATCTCTTTGATTACTGTTTTGAAAGAGAGTTCGAATCCTCTGAAGAAGAGAATGATTGGTTAAATGAAGGTGAAAGAGCCCATGCAGCCATGTTTCTTGCTATGTCTCGATACATGGTAATCCACTTCTTTGATGTTGAATCTCCAAAAGAGCTATGGTCCCATCTAGATGAAAGATTTGGCAAACAGAATGAAGGGATTGGTCAAATCCATTTTGAGAGCAAGCCCACTGTTGCATTCGCCCTCCTTGATGATCTCTCTGATCATGAATCAGTATCAAACATATCTCATATTGAAGTTGTCCACAAAGAAGAAGAACTTGCAGATTCTACACTCATGCTCCAAATTTCTTCTATTTCGAATTATGTGCCAGCTCACACTCTAGAAACTATAGAGGTTCTTAAATCCTCTCTTGCACAAGAGTCTGTTGGTTTGCATCATGATTTATTGAATGTTTTGGAGGTAAAATCAGCCATTGGAGGTAATACATTCGCTCTCCTTGATCAATCACCTCTTATTTACTACTGTAAGATCATTTTTTCATGCTCTCAGAAGTTTATTGAAGATGAAGGCCATTGCCATTCGGTTGGGATAATTTCTCATGCATTTCATGGTTTAGATCTCACCTCGAATGGTTCAAAGGAGATCTCAAGAAACCATTCTTCAAGTCTTGGATCTGATTTGGATTCAAAGCATTCACTATCATGTGATGGTTCTTTTGGGAATAATCTCACCTATGATGGTTCGAAGGAGAAAACAAAAGACTATCTACACATTCATGGTTTTGATCCTACCTCAGCTTATTCGAATCACAGGTTCCAGGATCATCCTCATACTTTTAGATTTGTTCTCATCACATTCGATCTAAAGAGCAAGTACAAGCACATGGTTTTTGAGCATGAACCACGTCTTCCCAAGAAGAAGATACCTCCAGACATATGACCAAGCATCACACCTGCTTGAGTTTGGAGCATTTATTTTTTGTGTGTGCCTTATAGTCTATTTTGAGGGGGGGTATTTTTTCCATGAGGTTTTCCCCATTTCCTCAGTTTATTGACTGTTATTATTATTCATTGTATTGGGTGACATTTGGTCTCAGTTACCAGGGCCCAGGATGGATTAAGGGGGGATGTTGGGATATTCCTATACTCTATCCTAGTCCTACTAGCATTATCAATTTTTTCATTTTCATTCATGCATGCAGTCATGATTTTGCATGCATGCATCCCAGTCATCAGCCCCAGCACCTCGCCCTCAATTAGCTAGCCCCGGGAGCTTCTCATTGATAAGTTTCAACCCTCCTAGTGCTTAGTGCGCCCTGCATGCAGTTGTATGCATCTCATTCGCCCCCTCTCACCTACCACTCAGTTGCACTTTAGTTAGTTGAGTTATCTTTAGTTCTTTCTGTTGATGTATATGTAACTTCATAATGTATTTCATCTATGTATTTCACATATATTTATTGTACCCTTATAAGAGATGTGTTATTCCTCTATAAGGAAGTGTCGTCATGTGGGTTGACAAGTGTCGCAAGTATGTGTACTTGCCGATGGGTTATTAGAACCCCATGTGTGGGGTCGGCCCTAAAATATATATTATATTGTGGATGTATCTAGATAGACAAGTCGGCCCCATAAGGTCACTAGGCAAATAGGTTAAGTATAAATAGAGATCGGGAGATCTCTATTTGGATCATTCAGAAAGACACACTTCTCTCACTCAGAAAGTGGCGCACTAGTGAGGAGGAGGATCATCTACTCTAGGAGACTATCTCAAGTGTATTTTGGTTGAGCCATTGCTCTCTCTATCTCTGAGGAAGTTGTGGGGTTTTTCACCTTAGGGTTTTCCCCACGGAAACTTTGTGTCTCCTGTCTCATGCTTTTGATTCTTGTGATGCTTGTCATGCTTATTGTGATTGTTATGCATTGATATACTGTATATGTTATTCTCTCAGTAAAGATCCAAGAGTATTGTGAATTAATGCTCAAAATTTAACATGGTATCAGAGCTAACCTGAGAAGAAGACATTTTGCAGTGACAGAAACTTGAGTTTCTTGTTTATTGGGTTTCTCTCCACAGTTTTTGGAAAAGTAGTATAGTAGATTGACTCTACTCATCAAGGAGAATCTATCTGTCCAATCAAAATTCAATTCTAAGCATTTTCAGATTTAGCCCTAAAAATTAGGGTTTCCACAAAAATAGGAATTTCTGAAATCTGAAGACATCGATGGAAGCTCCTTGCAAAAATCGAAGTTTAGAGCTTTGGATCGAGATTTTTGGCTGGGTAGATCTCCGGGAAACTCAAACCCTAATTTAGGGCTCTCCCTAATGAACCTGGGAGGACAAAAAGGCAAATCTGAAGGGTAAAGCTATGCTGATCTCAAATTCTGAATACACCAGGCTAATCAGCTCATCAAGACGCATCTTTCTATCCTTTCATAAAGTTGAAATTCACATTTTGAATTTTTAGGGTTTTTTCGACAATCCCTAATCCGGGACCAGATCTAGTTTTCATCATTTCAAGTGGTAAGACCTAAATCTTTTCTATTTCCATTTGAAGTACTCTTTAAGATGTCTCACCACACCAAGCTTGAGGATAAGCTTGAAGGGGCTGATAACTTCCAAGCTTGGAAGTATAGGATTGGGTTAATCCTGGAAGAAAATGAGTTAGACTCATATATAAAAGAAGACATCCCTATCCCAGAGGATGAAGAGGCTAAGGTTTTGCATAAGAAGAACTTGGTCAAGGCAAAAAGAATCATTGCTTATTCTATCAAAGACCATCTCATACCCCATGTGTCTTCTCTAAAGACACCCAAGGCTATGTTTGACTCTTTGACCAAGCTATTTGAAGGAAAGAACATAAATCAGAAGATGACCCTGCGGAATCAATTGAAAGGGGTCAAGATGTCGAATGGAGAAACCATTCAATCCTATTTCTCCAAGGTCTCTCAGATCAAAGAACAACTTGAAGTTGTAGATGAAATGGTGGAGAATGGTGAAATTGTTATGACTACTTTGAATGGCCTACCTAGGTCATGGGACTCTTTTATCTAGGGGATCTGTGCCAGAAAGAAGTTAATCTCCTTCAGCAGATTATGGGAGGAATGTTCTCAGGAAGAAGCAAGGCTTTTGGTAAGAGAAGAGAAGATGGGAAATGAAGATCAAGCTCTCACAGCTCACACTAAGAAGGGCAAGTTCAAGAGGGAGCCATCCCATCACAAGAAGAAATATTCTCATCATTTTCACAAAGACAAGAAAGATATAAGGTGTTTCACTCGTAATGAGAAGGGTCACTTTGCTTCCAAATGTCCCAAGAACAAAAGGGACAACCACAACAACAACAAGTCCAGCAAGAAGAAGAAGGGTAACAAAAGAAGGTACCATGCTCATGCTACCAAAGATGATGAACCTCCAAAGAAGAAGGCTAGGGGCAAAAGTGATGATAGTAATGATGACTCATCAAGTGAAGAAGAGTATGTTCTAATCTCTCCTCTCATAGGTACTATCTCCCATGGTTGTAATGATTGGTTAATTGACAGTGGGGCTTCTAAACACATGACTGGGTTTAAAGAATCCTTTGTAAATCTATCTGAACATGAATCATCCCATAAAGTGAAACTTGGGGATGATTATCAATATCCCATCAAAGGAAGTGGTGAAGCCACATACAACCTAGATTCTGGAAAATCTTTGAAGATGAAAGAAGTCCTTTATGTACTTGGGCTCAAGAAGAACTTACTCTCCATCTCTGCATTGGATGCAAAAGGTATGAGGGTTGCACTTGTGGATGGCCAAGTCCTAATGTGC
The DNA here is from genome assembly GCA_027924585.1 of Larix kaempferi. NCBI lineage: Eukaryota > Viridiplantae > Streptophyta > Pinopsida > Pinales > Pinaceae > Larix > Larix kaempferi. Next base: position 666,389 of record BSBM01000097.1, read on the forward strand.
CCAAAGGGAAAGACCATAGATGATGTAGTTGTGATTGGAGAGCAAGAGGGAGGTTTGTATAAATTAGAAGGACAACCTGAACATGCCATGGTGCATGAATCCATGGAGCCAAGTGAACTTTGGCATAGAAGACTTGCTCATATGCACTATAGGGCACTTCCAATTGCAAGCAAGGCTGTAGAGGGTCTTCTTGAAATCAAGACCAAACATGAAGGTGTTTGCAAAGGATGTGCAAAATGTAAGAATATTAAGAAGGCTTTCCCAAGCAGTGAAAGTAAGGCAAAAGATATCCTGGAAATCATCCACTTAGATGTATGTGGTCCTATGTCATCCAGTTCTCTGAGTGGGTATGTTTACTATGTCTCATTTATTGATGACTTCTCCAGGAAGACTTGGGTATACTTCTTGAAAAACAAAGATGAGGTGTTTGATAAGTTCAAGGAATTCAAAACCTTGATGGAGAATCAAACTAACAAAAAGATCAAAACATTCAGATCTGACAATGATGGAGAATTCACCTTAGGTGACTTCAAGAAGCTTTGCAGTGATTCAGGGATTAAGAGGGAGTTGACTGCTCCTTATAATCCTCAACAGAATGGAGTTGTAGAAAGGAAGAACAGAACAATCATGGAAGCAGCAAGGGAAATGCTACATGACCAAGATCTACCTATGCATCTATGGGCAGAAGCAACTAGAACAGCCGTATATGTGCAGAACAGAACACCCCACAAGATATTGGACAACAAGACACCAGAAGAAGTCTTTTTTGGTAAGAAACCTGAAGTCAGCCATCTCAGAATATTTGGTTGTCTAGTATACACTCATGTCCCAAAGGAAAAGAGGACCAAACTTGATCCTTCAGGAAAGAAGGGTATCTTTGTGGGTTACAGTGAAAGCTCGAAGGCTTACAGAATATACTTTCCAGGGTTCAAGAAGATTGATGTCAAAAGGGATGCAACATTTGATGAAAACTCAGCATTCATCAAATCAAGGAAGGCACCTATCGAAGTTTATGAATAACCTAAGGAAACTAGATTTCAAGACACTACCATGACTGAAGCAATTCCAAAAGTTGTTCGTGAGTTTGAAGATCTGCAAGAACCTGTAGATCCACCCCGTGAGGATAACTCTCACAAGAGGAAACCTGCATGGGCTAGAGAGCTCATTCAAGATGCAGAAAGATTTGGCATTCCAGAAGAAGAACACAGAGCAAGGAAAAGAACCAAATCACATACCAGCTATGTTGCTTTACTCTGTGACATTATGAACAAAGAACCTTCCAGTTATGAAGAAGTAGCGGAAAAGAAAGAATAGAAGGATGCTATGGTTGAGGAATACCAATCAATAATGAAAAATGAACGTTTAGGATGTTATCCCAAGACCTAAAGAGAAGTCTAGTGTGACTTCCAAATGGATCTACAAAATCAAGCATGTTGTAGATGGCAGTGTAGAGAAATACAAAGCAAGACTTGTAGCTCGTGGCTTCTCTCAGAAAGAGGGAATAGATTATGAAGAAACTTTTGCACCTATAGCCAGTTATACTTCCATCAGAACAATACTTTCCCTGGCTGTAGCAATGAAATGGAAATACACCAGATGGATGTCAAGACTGCTTTCTTGAATGGTGTAGTTGAAGAGGAAGTATATGTGGAGCAGCCACTCGGCTTTGAAATACATGACAGGGAGTCATATGTGTGCAGATTGAAGAAAGCCTTGTATGGCTTGAAGCAAGCCCCCAGAACTTGGTATGGTAGGATGGACAGTTTCCTATCTAGTTTGGGCTTTACCAACAATAAAGCAGATTCCAATATTTACTACAAGGTTGAGGAAGGAAATCCTATGATTCTACTTCTGTACATGGATGACTTATTTGTAACAGGAGATGACAGATTGATTGCAGATACTAAGAGGAAGCTTGTTGCTGAGTTCGATATGAAAGATTTGGGAATGATGCATTATTTCCTAGGTATGGAGGTGTGGCAGAATTCAGGTGGGATATTCCTTGGTCAAGGGAAGTACACAGTAGATATCCTGAAGAGATTTGGGATGATGGATTGCAAGGCCATGGCCACACCCATGGCATCGAATCTAAAGCTTCTATGTGATGCTTCATCTAAGCCGGTTGATGTCTCTATATATCGTCAAATGATTGGGTCCTTGATGTACCTGACAAACACAAGACCAGATATTTTCTTTGCAATGAACACATTGAGCCAGTTCCTGACGGATTCTAGGAGTGTTCACCTAGTTGTTGTAAAGCATGTCCTGAGGTACCTGAAAGGTACAGTGGATTATGGACTCAAGTATGAAGCGAATCAAAAGTTTAACCTGCAGGTTTATGTTGATTCAGATTGGGCTGGCAGTGCTGTAGATAGGAAGAGCACATCTAGGTGCTGCTTCAATATGGGATCAGGTGTGATCTCTTGGTTTAGCAGGAAGCAGTCCTGCGTAGCACTGAGTACAACTGAGGCAGAGTATGTTGCAGCCTGTTCAGCTAGTTGTGAGGCAGTATGGCTATGGAAGCTACTATCTGAGTTATTTGATCTCCCACTGGATGCTACTGGTATCTTTTGTGATAACCAGAGTTGTGTGAAGCTGTCCGAGAACCCAGTGTTTCATGATAGGTTGAAACACATAGAGATCAAATATCACTATATCAGGGATATGGTGCAGAGAGGAGCTGTGAAGCTCCTGTATGTTGCGAAGGACGAGCAGATTGCAGATGTGCTGATGAAGCCACTAGCCAGGGTAAAGTTCGAGTACTTCAGGGAGAGGCTTGGTGTTCTTCAGATCGACGACACTTCGAGAAAGAAGTGATGGACACATTTGCTGAAGCCATTCCAAGCATGTTGGAAGGAGGATCCTTCACATGGCTGTGGATGTAAGTGCTGCATGATGAGCATCAGGACGATGCTCCAGTTACTGCTCTGTATATGCATCATGGTTGATGTTGGATATGATCAGTTGGATCATTTATATTTGTATGTATGTACACATCGTGTTGATGATGGATATGATCAGTTGGATCATTTATATTTATATGTATGTACGCATCATGTTGGATGCTGGATATGATCGGTTGGATCATTTGTATGTATTTGTATATGCATCATGTTGGATGCTTGGACCATGTATCTGTATATGTATCAGGTGGATACATTGTATGATCAGGTAGATCATGTATGTGGATATGTATCATGTATTTGTATTTGTATCAGGTGGATACACTGTATGATCAGATGGATCATGTATGATGATAAGTATCAGGTAGATACTTGGTATGCATCAGGTGGATGCATTGTATGATCAGGTTGATCATGATGATGAGCTTCAGGATGTTGCTCCAGATGATATGTATCAGGATGGTACAAGTGATGATGATCAGTATGATCAAGGGCATCAGGATGATGCCTCGTGTGATGATGATCCATTGATCATGAGTATTAGGTTCATACTTGGAGGTCAGAGATGATATGTGGCAGGTTGTGCAAATAGCATGTAATCAGACCTGGTAGATCTTATCGATTGTGCTGCGACACATAAATGTTCTTGGGGTACTCTTTTAGGTATTGCTATGTAGTATGTAATCAGTCCTCATATATCCGATAGGTTGAGCTATGTGCTCGTGATCAGTCCTGGGATGAGGTATTACTACGGAGACATGTAATCAGTCCTGGAGATCCGAGAGGTTGAGCTGTGTGCTCGTAATTAGTCCTGGGATGCTCTTTAGAGATCTTGCCGATCGTGCTGCGGCACATAAATGTTCCTGGGATGCTCTTTAAAGGTTTTGTCTATCCACATGTAATCAGTATTGAAGATCTGAGAGGTTGAGCTATATGCTCGTAATAAGTCCTGGGATGCTCTTTAGAGATCTTACCGGTCGTGCTGTGGCACATAAATGTTCCTGGGATGCTCTTTAAAGGTATTGTGGAGGAGATGCATGTAATTAGTCCTGGGATATCTTGCCGGTCGTGCTTAGGCACATAAATGTTCTTGGGATACTCTTTTCGGTATTGCATCCACACATAAAATTAGTCCTGAGAGGCCACCTCTATCAGACTGTTCGCACAGACAATGAAGACCTGCAGGTGGTGTGCCTACATCCAGTATGAAAAAGGACTGGCTCTGTAGAACTTCCTATGACGAGTAGAGTCAAAGATTGGTTGAGATAGCAGCAGCAGTGACGATGATGATGACACTGCATCAATGACGATGATCCCGAGAAGAAGACTTGTCTAGCAGAACTGTGTCGAGAAATACCTTCCTAGTTAAGAGGGAGTGTTGATGTATTTGTAACTTCGGAATGTATTTCATCTATGTATTTCATATATATTTATTGTACCCTTATAAGAGATGTGTTATTCCTCTATAAGGAAGTGTCGTCATGTGGATTGACAAGTGTCGCAAGTGTGTGTACTTGCCAATGGGTTATTAGACCACCATGTGTGGGGTCGGCCCTAAAATATACATTATATTGTGGATGTATCTAGATAGACAAGTCGGCCCCATAAGGTCACTGGGCAAACAGGTTAAGTATAAATAGAGATCAGGAGATCTCTATTTGGATCATTCGGAAAGACACACTTCTCTCACTCAGAAAGTGGCGCACTAGTGAGGAGGAGGATCATCTGCTCTAGGACACTATCTCAAGTGTATTTTGGTTGTACTTTGGTTGAGCCATTTCTCTCTCTATCTCTGAGGAAGTTGTGGGGTTTTTCACCTTAGGGTTTTCCCCACGGAAACTCTGTGTCTCTTGTCTCTCATGCTTTTGATTCTTGTGATGCTTGTCATGCTTATTGTGATTGTTATGCATTGATATACTGTATATGTTATTCTCTCAGTAAAGATCCAAGAGTATTGTGAATTAATGCTCAAAATTTAACACTTTCCTTGATTTAAGGCTAGACTAACTCTCAACTAACTGTATCACTCCGATGGACCTCCAGTGAGACTAGACTACCCATTCTGACTCCAATTAGCTCCTCATGCACCCTCCACTGAGCCTCCTTCATTCAGTTAGTGCCTCCATGTGCCAGTTACACCTACCACACTTAGTTAGACTCAGTTTGACACCTGGTTGACAGTTACTTGCGCATTGATGACTCCACTGATGATGATCAGGACTCCTAGTTGTGCTTTGATGACACTCCATTGATCTAATGATCACTCCATGAAGGCTAATTCGAATTGCCATCTTGGAATTCGAATCCTCTCACCATTGTATTATTTATCTGTCCATATTGTGATTAATGAATTAGTGTGTGATGTTATTCTGCTTCTATCTGAGTTCTACTATATCATAATTATGTTGCTCCTTTACACTGCATTAACCATTCTTCTTCTATTTTCCTGCTTAATCTTAATCTTTCTTGTGAGGTACACATTAGCTCTTAGATCTGCTATGAGGATTTTCACAGGGTTTTGTTCTTGATGGAATAAGCTCCCTTTCCTATATCCCTTGGATGAACCAATAGTTGAATACAAACTCGGTTTTGGGGAAAATCCTTCTGGCATGCTCACGGGATCATGTTTCCTTATCCCAGGGCAGGATTCTATGGATACTGCGGCCTTAGTTTATTTAACTGTAGAGAAATGAGTTAGCAAGGAAAGGTCCTTCCCTCATCGATCTATGTATCGGTGAATTTTGGTAGGGTTTGGGTAAGACATGTTTGTATTTGGGAATGTTCTTAACTTGACCGCCTTGAACCAATGTCATCTCCAGGGTTGGGGGGTTCCCATTACCTTATATATGGTTGCTCGACATACTTGGTCATGTGAAAGGAAATATACATAAACTTAAGGATTGACAACCACAGTTGAACGGGAAATGGATTTATTCGGTCTTGGTCATTACATTACTCCCTCCATTGGCATTTTTCGTCGATAACTTGTCTCTCATCGGATTAATGAGTTGTTATTGAAATCCTGATTAATAGGACCACGATGTTGATTTTGTTTGGTACCAACCTTGACAAACCCGCTACTTCGCTTAAATGTTAGACATGCTTGCTTAATGGGTGGTTTGTGACACAAAAGGATTTTAGGTCATAAGAACCAACTGTTTTGACAGTATGGTGCCAAGAGTAAGATAATAGTTGGATTCCAGTCCCAATAATCCACCCACATATTGCACTAAGTAAAATAGAGTTTAAGCTTTTAACTCAGAGTTCTATTATTTAGTTTGATGGAAGAATGAACAAACTCATCTAATAGTGCATTAGGGAGTCATCAAGATAGTCATTTAGAACCAAACACACTTGGCATTATGGAAGTATGAATCTCATGTTTTAGTTTTTTTTGTAAATAATACTGACAAATCATATATCTGCAATTTATTTTTAGAATATTATGATCCTTATCATTGTATTTATTGCATTTACATTTCATTTTTGTACATTAACTTTATTGTTCACCTCGGGACTCGGAAATGCAAATAAGATATTCTAAGCATAAGGCCAAGGTTGCACAATCCAATTATGATATTGAAATCATCTTTGAAACCGTGATGGAGACCTTGTATGAAGACATCGGAGATGCAACGGGGATTGTTCCTGAATACATATGGGGTGAACTATATCACCTCATTCGAGATCTAAAAGTGACATATGCATCCATTGAAGATATGGTGGTGTATTAGAATATTAAAAAATCAGGTCTTCATAAAGCGGCCACCCGTCCATAGCTTTTCCCATGTTCAGAAGTAATTGGGTGTATTTTACCTCATGTGTATGTTGGAATACAAAGGCAAATGGAGAAGGATTCACATCATTTCAGCCCGCTCATATTAGCGCAGCATATAAGTTACTGCCCCCAAAGATAGTGATGTCGGAATATTGGATTAAGGGAGTCAACATATGTCACTCTGAGTATGCTAAGAAAATGTTGATTCCTGGAAAGCAGTTGAGGCAAAAGGAAAGCAGGGGACACGATGCCCATAATTTGAAAACTCCATTCATGATCATAGCATTAATGTTGAGTAGAATATTCGGTAGGGAAAACACAAATATCTACAAGCTTAGATGGGTGCCCCTCATGTATCATGTCGCCTCCCATGGTACCATCTTCAATTGGGAGGACAATATCTCGGAGAGTATGACATCAGCAATAGCAACACCCCAAGGAGGGATGACCCAGAAAAAAGCAGAATTCTTTATGTCTTCCTATCTTGTTGACTGCATCTTAATTAGACACCCATTCCACAAGTTGGGGTGCTATTGGGTCCTAGTTGAGACCCCTCTATATGTGGCCAACCAAATAATGTGGGCTCATAAATATACAAGCTTCTACAATCTTATCTGTGAGGAATTCATAATTCCTTTGTATTGGTTAATATTTAACGAAGAACCCAATTGCTTGTCGGACAACACAATGGCAGTCATCAATGAATATGGAGACTTCTACTTTACCCCGGAAGGCAGGTATATCATAATGTACGGGGGGACCAAATCTCTGTCTCTAATGCCAAAGTACGCTACAGATTATGTAGTACAAAAAGAGGTTGTAAGACAAGTTTTCGTCAATGGAGTTGGCCATTTTCTAAACGAGAACAAGAAGACCTCTTACCCTATGCTCCCCTTCACCATTGGAGCATACAAATTCACTAATTTTAAAGGAGTGGAGGGGTTCATAAAATACTTGGAGCCGTTTCGTTTTGGAGAGAAAATTTTCATTAGAAACGATAAGTTGCAGAACGTCGCCCGACATTGTGCATCATGTAAAATTCACTTTGAATACACGAACCACTTTCTAAAGGATGAAGAGTTCTATCAAAGGGAGAGCAATATGTGTTCGGGTACACAGGGTACTACCAAAGGACCGAACACCAAGAGCAACCACTTCACACAAACAGATCACAGATCAACACACCGATGTTTTGACGTGGTTTAAACCCTCTTGAGGGAAACACTCCACGGCCCCGGCCAAATAGCTTCTACGGGACAATTTATTATGCAAAGAAAGAAAGTTACAAATGAGCTTCTCATAATTGATCAACTAAACAATGACCCTCCATGCTCTTTAAATAGAGATCATGGACCAATCGGGTGTTAAGCCACGGATCAAGGTTAGGTTTGATCTAAGAGAAGTTCAGCCGTCGGATCACTCTATGTCGGAAACATATCGTGACCGTCGGATTAAGTATTTACAAATGCATACTAATGCATACTAAAGAAACACACTATCCCTAATGGATATATTACACAAGTTGATCTTAACTAACTCCTAAGTGTCTAAATATCCTAATATCCCCCCTTAAGAACAACTTGGGATAGGATTGAAGGATTTACAAAAGTGACACTATTAGGAGAAGGAAGGAGGCATTAGAGCCTATCCCCCCTTAATGACAAGTTCCTGAACTCCTAACATAGATCGAAGTTTAGAAAACTTCGCTTATGTAAGAGACTTGGTGAAGATGTCTGCAACTTGATCATCTGTAGGGCAAAAGAGCACTTCAAGAACCCGATCATGAACAAGATTTCTGATGAAGTGCATATGTAGCTCAATGTGTTTGCTGCGTTGATGTAGAACTGGATCTTTGGCAAGCTTGATGGCACTTTGATTGTCGCACCAAAGTGGAGTAGGCTGCTGCTGCTCGAATCCAAACTCTGCAAGGATCTGTCGAAGCCATAAAGCTTCCTGACTGGCATTAACTGCTGCTCGATATTCTGCCTCTGTTGAAGAAAGAGCAAGAGCTTGTTGTTTCTTACAAGCCCAAGTAATAGGTCCAGATCCCAGACTGAAAACATAACCTGCAGTAGACTTTCGATCATCAGGATCGCCGGCCCAATCTGAATCAGTGAAACCAACCAACAAAGGTTTCCCCCCTGTACTGTAATGAATCCCAAACTGAACTGTACCTCGAATATATCGAAGTATTCTTTTAGCTGCTTTCCAGTGACTTTCATGAGGTGTCTGCATATAACGGGCAATTCGACCAACGGCAAAGGAAAGGTCAGGACGGGAATGAGTCAAGTATAAAAGAATACCAACAAGCTGACGATACAAGGTGGCATCTACTTAAGGTGAAGTACAAGTGGCAGAAAGTTTGACTCCAGACTAGAAGGGAGAAGGGGCTGGTGTACAATCTTCCATGTGAAAGCGACGAAGAAGGTCACAAGCATACTTAGACTGAGAAAGAAAGATTCCTTCTTTGGTTTGCAGAACTTGGAGACCAAGAAAATAATGCAAATGTCCTAAGTCTGACATTTCAAAAGTTTGTTTAAGACTGGATTTCACATGGGTTATAAGCTTAGGGTCACTACCAGTAAGAATAAGGTCATCAACATATAGAACAAGTATGATGATATGGTTTCCTACTTTCTTGGTATAGACATTGGGGTCAGAATGGCATCTAGAAAAACCAGTGTCAAGGAGAAAGTTATCCATTTTGGCATACCAAGCTCTAGGAGCTTGCTTAAGGCCATATAAGGATTTCTTAAGGCGGCAAACAAGGCTAGAGTTATTCTGAACATAGCCAAGAGGTTGTTCCATGTAAATTTCCTCCTGTAAATCACCATGTAAGAAGGCATACTTGACATCCATTTGATGGACTTTCTAGTTGTGTAAGGCTGCAAGGGAAAGAACAAGGCGGATGGAGTTCATTTTGGCGACGGGAGCAAAGGTTTCATTGTAGTCAATCCCTTCAACTTGGGAAAAACCTTTGGCAACTAACCTTGCCTTAAGTCTTTCAACACTTCCATCTGATGCATACTTAGTTCTGTAGACCCATTTACATCTGACAAGTTTTCTTCCTTTTGGAAGAGGTACAAGATCCCAAGTATCGTTCGCCATTAAGGAACGATATTCTTCATCCATGGTTGCATCCCAATCTGGATTCCCTGAAGCTTCTGCAAAAGTTTCTGGATCATGATTCTCGGAAACTTGAGCCAAAAGAGAAGAGGCTCGCTGAAACTGAGAACGTGTTCGACATTGATCTCTAGGATCACCGGCAATATCACCAGCTGCTTCACATGTTGAACGGACCCATCGAGGAAGCACTTGTGTTGGTGCAACTGGAGGAACATGAGCAGGTGGAGGTGGATTTCCATCCTCACTGTCATCATCAGAAACTGGAGTTGGAAACCTGTCAAGGAAGTTGGAAGAAGAAGAAGAAGAAGGCACAAACGCCGAATCAGGCTCGCAGGCCAAAGATGGCACACTCGCCGAGTTAGGCTCGCAGGCCAAGATATTTTCATCAAATTTAACATCTCTTCTAATGATTATAGCATGAGAATGTGGTTGAAGAAGTCTATAACCTTTTACATCTTCAGAATATCCAACAAATATGCACTTTTCACTTTTAGGCTGCAATGCTTTCTTTTTTTCATCCGAAATGTGAGCCCATGCTTCACTACCAAACACACGAAAGTGACTTACATCAGGTTTAATTTTACTCCATGCTTCTTCTGGTGTTATACCTTGTAATGCTTTTGTGGGGGTGCGATTAACTATGTAATTTGCACAATTTATGGCTTCAGCCCAAAATTGAAGACTTAGTCCCTTAGATTGGATCATACAATTTGCCATTTCTTTTAAAGTGCGGTTCTTCCGCTCAGCTACACCATTTTGTTGTGGTGTATATGGAACAGTGTGCTGTTGTTGGATGCCTTGTTCAGTGCAGAAAGTAGTGAACTGTTTGTTAACATATTCTCCTCCATTGTCAGATCTTAACTTAATAATTTGATGACCAGATTGTTTTTCAACAAGGGCCTTGTAGGCCAAGAACATGTTAAATACTTCGCTCTTAAGGTTTAGGAAATAAACCCAAGTGCGTCTGGTGTAATCATCAATGAAAGTTAAGAAATATTTGAAACCAGAAAAGGAAGCAGATGGAAGAGGACCACACAAGTCACTATGCACAAGCTCCAAGGGAACCGAGGCGTGCCAAGAGGCACGTTTGTCAAAACTGTCCCTATGATGTTTTCCGAGTACACAACCGGAACAAACACCATCTCTGCAAGATACCATCGGAAGACCTGTCACCATATTTTCTTTACATAGTTGTTGCAATGAGCGATAATTTAAGTGACCAAATCGCTCATGCCAAAGTTTGCTCAAGTTATCACTATGAGCAACAAAAACTGAAGGGAAAGGAGATGACCCAAAGTTGTTAAACTTGTACAACTTGGTAATATCATCAACAATTCTGGTAGCTAGAACCTGTTGAGGATCTTTAAAATCCTTGATTACAACTTGGTGAGGTATAAAGGTCACAGTTTTACCTTCACCAGAATGAGTGATCTGATAGACTAATAACAAATTGCAGGAAATTCTTGGAACACATAGTACATCACTAAAATGACCATTATCTACCGGAACTGTTCCAGCTCCTACAACACTTAGAGATCTATCATCACCAACAAATATTTGTTTGGTGTTACATTCATGCATAGTAGAAAAGATGGCTTGATCCTTAGCCATATGATAAGATGCTCCAGAATCAATGAGCCATTCATTTGAAGTAGAAGAAGAAGATGCATTATAAGAATAACCAGAAGCACAAAGTGCATGTCCATGAGAGGCAGATTCTGAAGGCGAATCTAGGCTGATGTGGTGCTTCTTCATTGCTGTTTCCAAGGCTGCCATCTTCTTGAAACACTTAGATTCATCATGATTATCTTTCCCGCAATAGTTGCAATGACGCTCAGTCTTCTTTCCTTTTGGCTTGGATCCTTTGTCATTTTTTAAAGAAGGAGTTGACTGAGAGGGTTTGGGACCCTTGTTTGACTTATTATTGCGAAAATTTTGTTTCTTGGAAGGCTTGGACTTTTCTTTCTGTTGGGACAATAAGGCTTTCCCAGATGTATCTGCATTGTCGATTATTCCAAGATGAATGAGTTTATCTTGTTCTCTAATCAGGGAATCACAAAAGGATTCAAGACTAGGCTCTTGATAGCTAGCTGCATTCAAGGATGCTTTCATGGAGTAAAATGTAGATACAAAAACAGAATATGCAGGTCCAAGTTTGGAAAGAATATGATAAATGCACTGTTTGTCTTCCCTCTCAATCTTACATTCTGCACATAAGAGTTTAAGAGTTTTGTACTTAGATAAATAATCTTGAATGCATGAAAAGTCACTTGGATTTAAAGAAATCAACTCATTTTCGAGTTGGTGGCCTCGAATTTCATTGTGTTTACCAAACACAGTTTCCAACTTGTCCCAAGCAGTATTAGGTTCATCAATTCCAGATATGTGGAATCGCAAATCAGTAGAGATTGACATCCCAATCAATCCACGAGCATCATCACATCTATTTGCCCATTTTATTTTCTTATCATCATCAGTGGGTTCTTTTTCTTTCCCTGTGGTAATTCTGAAAAGTCCCCTACTTCGTAGAACATCCTCCATACGAGATTTCCATGAGAAATAGTTGGAACTATTAAGTAGAATATCACAATGGGCGGACATATTTGTAAATTAATGGCTATAAAAGTAGAAACCAATAGTATGGATGTGAAGAGCTCGAAAAAATAGGCGGTTTCAAAAAAAACGGCACTGAAAACTGATTCTGTATGATGAAGTTATGCTTGAACAGAGAAACTGTTGAAGATGTCCCCAATAGTGACGTGGCAGCTAGAGAATGTCTAGCTAAAAAAAAGAACCCCCCTCTTCCCAAAATGAACCTTTTGACAATCACTTTACAAAAAAGTTGCTTTAAGTGAACCACTTTTGTAAAATAAGTGATTTCACTTTTACAATGATATTACTTTTAAATAGTGCAACAATAAAAAAACTTAAGTGACTCACTTGTATTTTTATTTTTTATTATTTAAGTGAGATGCACTTTTACAATAAAGTAACTTGAAAATAGAAATTGCATGCACTTTTTCTTTTAAAATTAACTTCCTAAGACTTGAACTCAAGACCTATTAAGGAATAAAGCAACTTTGAACCAAGTGAGCTAGATTAAAAGGTATGTAAAATATGGGAATGAGGAAGGGGGCTTTTGTTTTTTTGTTTTTTTTACTCTTCTTCCTCGGTTTGCATGCTTGCCCTTTTTCCTGCAAAACAGAGCACAAATCGAACCAAAAAAAACTTTACCACACTTGTGGAGTTAGATCTTCTTAGCTTCCCCGGAAAGTAGACGTTTTCTCTCTGTTTCTGATTTGCCGAGATCGCGCAAGGTGCACGGCAAAGAGCATACGCAGCCGAGAAAAACCCTTTCCCTTTCTGTTTCTGATTTGCCGAGATCGCTCAAGGTGCACGGCAAAGAGCATACGCAGACGGGAAAGCAACAATCCGAACCAAAAAAAATCTAACAGTAAAAAAAAGATGAAATATGAGATTTTTTTTTTTTTTAAACGAAATAAAAAAATGCGTCACTGTAACATTATACATTCAGATCTGATGAAATACGCGTTTCTGGAGCAACCGGGAACCGTTTTCGATCAAACAAAAACTATTTCCCAATGGAAACGACGCTCCGGAAGCAATGGAACACCTCCCACAGCCCAGAAATGCACAGAAATACCAGAACTAGAAACCCTTTCGAGTTTCGGCAACAACAGTTCAAGATCTAGATCATAACCGGAAGCGGCACTTCATAAAAGCTCTGATACCATGTTCGGGTACACAGGGTACTACCAAAGGACCGAACACCAAGAGAAACCACTTCACAAAAACAGATCACAGATCAACACACCGATGTTTTGACGTGGTTTAAACCCTCTTGAGGGAAACACTCCACGGCCTCGGCCAAATAGCTTCTACGGGACAATTTATTATGCAAAGAAAGAAAGTTACAAATGAGCTTCTCATAATCGATCAACTAAACAATGACCCTCCATGCTCTTTAAATAGAGATCATGGACCAATCGGGTGTTAAGCCACGAATCAAGGTTAGGTTTGATCTAAGAGAAGTTGAGCCGTCGGATCACTCTATGTCGGAAACATATCATGACCGTCGGATTAAGTATTTACAAATGCATACTAATGCATACTAAAGAAACACACTATCCCTAACGGATATATTACACAAGTTGATCTTAACTAACTCCTAAGTGTCTAAATATCCTAACAATATGACAGATTTAAACAAAATATTTGGCTGAAAAGATGGTGCAGGTTCCATTCATACTATGGATATTGCTAAAGAGGCAAAACTGCAAAAGTCTAGAGAGGAAGTTGTGGCAGCGGAAGAAGCAAGATTAAAGCATAAGGAAGAAGAAGAAATACAACCGAAAGAAGAATCTAAAAGGAAAGAAGAAGAAGTAAAGAAAGCAGAAGAAGAAGCAAGACAAAATCAAGAGGAAGAAAAGAAGAAGAAAGAAGAGCAAGAAGCAGCGGATAAAGCAGCAAAGTTGGACAAACAAAAGGAGGAACAGAATAAGCTCAAGAAAGCTGTGGAAGACAAAGAATTCCAAGAAGAAGATATGATCCGGATTTATGTGGGAAAAAAATTAAAGAGCAGATACATAATCATATACATAGATATATTGCAAAGAGCACAATGATACAACAAACACATATTCTATTAAATAGTGGAAATAGAACAGACTGTAAAATACAATAGCTAGAATGGTAGTAGCTATCTCTAAAAAGAGATGTGGCTGCTATGCTCATTCGTTGCAAGATAAATACAAAAAGAGGCCGAAAGGGCCTATTTATCATAAGCATGAGGGAAAGAATCCCAAACATCCAAAAACCTAACCCTAGAAGATGAACCGCCATAAAGTTTGCGGCCCCAAGGTGGTTAGTTGAACAGTCAACTTCTCGGGGTCATAACGTTTGCATACGATCTCCATTTGGGGCACTCAGTAGCCGGTTTGAAATGTCTACATGAGATTTACAACTTTCGATTGGAGCCAAAAGGATGTCGTTGGCAACCATTTGGCCCCCAAATCGCCAAAAAAGGTCGTTTAGGGCCTCAAAACGGCCCCGAAATTTTAGGTCCCAAAAAACCGTAGAAAAATTACTAGGAAATTGTCAAAATGGGAAACTGTTTTGAACCAGTGGAATAGGTGGGTGGCCACCAATATCCATCTGGATCATTCCTCCCCCCTTAGGAATAAATGGTCTCCATTGTGTCAAATCCCTTATCATATGTCGAACTATGTGTTGAGTTGAGCTCCTGGTGCGACGTTTGCTGAAGTGAAAAGGTTTACTTTCTTTGAAATCTTTCGAGGGTTGTAATTGTTGTTAATGGATATGCTGGAGCTGTTCAACAATTTTGGTTGTCGTTTTATCCTTCGTCTGCACCGGTGTGGATGATTTATTTCTGGAGGAGCACCTTCAATGCTTGGCCTTTCACTGTAGAGGTACCCGAATAGGTGATGTTGCATCGACTTTGTGTTCTTCTTGTTTCTACTGAGTATAGGGATAATGTGTAGAGGTTGTGGATGTCTTTGCAATCTGATGTTTTCCTTCAGTGGCAATTACGAATAGGAAAAATTTCCCAGTGTGGGAGATTATCTTCCTGCTCTACTTGTGTCAGGCACTCTATATGCAGATAAATTGTTACCAATGCACACAGAGCATATGAGATTTATTGTCAACCCAAGAAAGTCTTTTTGTTTCAAAGGATAAGTGCACAATCTATGCTTAAACACCAAACCATTAGAAGTGAATACTTTTATCTTCTATCATCCATGTTCATCCCAAGAATCTATGTAATCCCAATTTCCTTCTAACTGCTAATTTTGAGGACAACAGGTCTACTTAGCATGATAAATGGCGTAAGACAGGGGCAGGAAAGAAGATTGAAGATGATTAAAAAGTGCTAATTCTGGGCTCAACAGCTTGGTTGGGGTAGGTGTAACTATCTCTAGTATCTGATAGAGTTGTCCTCCCAAAGTGACAATGACACTGCAAGGTCGTGATTCATATACAGCATGATGCTTCCACATAAATGGTTATCCTAAAAGAACATCACATACTTCAAGTGGGGCCACATCACACAATACCTCATCTTTGAAGGGCTTGATGTCATATGGTAGGCGGCATTGGTGACTGACACGGATGCCTCGTCCTTGGCTTAGCCAACCAATGGTGTATGGTTGTGGGTGTGGCATTATTGGTAGCTCCAATCTCCTGATGACTTCTGTCGAGATCAGGTTCTTTTCGCTACCGCTTTCCACAACAAACTATAGGGGAATTCCCTTCACCCACATCTGTGTGTGGAAGAGGTTCTCCTCTACCTCCAACTCTTCAGGTTCCTCTGGTTGAATCTGTGTGGTAGCAATAGTGACACTGGGTTATGCATCAAAATCGAAACTGGGATATGATTCTAAAGCTTTCATCTCAGCCACCAATGACTATTTTGAGTGACATTCATCAGTGTTGTGTTAGGGGCTTTTGTGGAACTCACACCACTTTTCGGTGTCCTTATTTGTCTTTTCGTTCCCCTTATTTGCTTGTGGTTGGGACTAGTTGTCCTTTCCCTGTCCCATGTTCTGCGAGTCGTAGTTTACCTTGCCCTACTTCTGCGCGGGTCTAAAGTCGCACTTGTTCTTTTGCTGAAATTTCTACTCAATTTTGACAGCATATCGATAGGCAGATCCAAGTGAAGAGATGTCCAGGAAATCCATCTCTGTTCATATATACCAGTGTATGCCACTGCGATATTTCAGTACTAGGTGGCGTTCGGAGTCCTTTATACCCATCTTTTTGTGCAAGGTGTGAAAGTTGTTGGTGTACTCCGACACCGTTTGGTCCCTCTCTTAACGCAAAATGGTCCATTTTGTGTACTGGGCATCATAGTTTCCCACAAGGTAATATTTTTCCTTAACGACATCTATAAAAGAGGCCCAAGTGGGATTGGCCTCAAACATTCCAGACCCGTCTCATGCGTTTTTCTCACAATAAGTTTCCCACCAATTTTTGACATGGGGGGCAACCTTAAGGAGCGCAAAGGTGATCTTTTCCTTGTCGAAAAAATTGTGGACAGAGAAATACCCTTCAGTTATATTCAACCATTTATCTAGGGAATCCGCATCGATCTAGCCTTCAAATAAAGGGATATCAAAGTTAACTTGTACCTTGAAGGGAGTCACATCTCCGAAACGGCTGCTTGTTGAAGGTGTATCTATCGTTGTCAGCATGCGCTGAAGGATCTGGGTGAAATTATCCGTCATCTTGTTCCTTTGTCGCACTAGTGCTTCCTCGAGCAACAACTTTATAGGATCTCCTGCTCCGTCGTCTCTCTTTTCTTCCACCATGGGAGGTTGTTTGGGGCAGCGAGAGTGGTCTTCCTCAAGTGAAACTAGCTCGAGACCCAACTCTCTATATCATGACCTCGTCGGGGACATGCACCGAGAAACAATCAAAGAGCAGATTGCTCTAATACCACTGACCCAGATTTGTGTGGGAACGAAATGAAATAGAAGATACATAATCATATACATAGATATATTGCAAATAAGACAGTGATACAGCAAACACATATTCTATTAAATAGCGGAAATAGAACAGACTGTAAAATACAACAGCTAGAATGGTAGTAGCTATCTCGAAGAAGAGATGTGGCCGCTATGCTCATTCGTGCCAATATGAATACAAAAAGAGGCCGAAAGGGCCTATTTATGATAAGCATGAGGGAAAGAATCCCAAACATCCAAAAACCTAACCCTAGAAGATAAACCGCCATAAAGTTTGCAACCCCAAGTTGGTTAGTTGAATAGTCAACTTCCCGGGGTCATAACTTTTGCATACGATCTTTGTTTGGGTCGCTCAATAGCCCGTTGGAAAAGTCTATCCGAGATTTATAACGGCATCCATTTGGCCCTCCAAATTGCCAAAAATGTCGTTTAGGGCCTCAAAATGGCCCCGGAATTTTAGGACCCGAAAAACCATAGAAAAATTACTAGAAATTTGTCGAAATGGGAAACTATTTTGAGCCAATGGAATAGGTGGGTGGCCACCGATATCCATCTGGATCAAGATCATAGTCTTCAATACATGGACATAGATCCACCCAATGTATCTAGAATCTCACTTACAGGAGGACATCTTCCATTTGATGAGCTCAAGCTCACACCTTTTACTCCTTCGAAGAAGCATTCAGTAGAAAAACTGGATACTATATTTTTCAACCCCAACCTAAATGCAATTTGAAGGAGAACAGAGAAAAGGTTGAAAATGGGCACACAACCAAATGTGGTGACTATTTAAGAAAGTACCTTAGTGGAAAGTACTCACAAGGATCCCAATTTCACAACTTCTGTAAACATAATAGCTGCTCAAGCAAATGCCGACAATGTTGATAAATTGATGAATGACCTAGATCGAAGCAAAGAAAAAATTTTGAAGCTGACGGATAACTTGGTGAAAGCAAGAGGTGAAGGAATTGAGCTGAAGAGGAAACAGGATGCAGTAGAATCTGAAAAGAATAAATTACTGTTGGATTAACAGAACTTGGAAAATGAAAAGGATGCTTTGAATGTGCAACTTGTGATTATGGAAGGCGGGCGAAGTGATCTCTACTCTCGCATTAATGAGTTGGAAGAAAACGAAATGAATTCAAACCAACAAGTGGGATCTTTAATCAGTAAAAATGAATCTTTACAAGTGAACATAGATGAGATGATAGTTGAGAAAGAAGCTTTGCAATCCCAGGTGGATGAGTTTATTAGAGAAAAGGAATCTCTGTTGGAATAGGTCAACATGGCTCAAAATCAGAAGCAGGATATGACCCCATTTTATGAGCATGCCTGTAAAATACAGGAACAAATCTGCCAATCACAAGAACTGTTAATTGAAGAAATTTATAAAATGAAACAAATGATAGACAGAATGAAGGAGATTTTTGTAGGCGCTTTGACTATAAGATAGAAATTAGTCAGTACTTTTAAAAAATTGAAAAGGTTGATGGCCTAGAAGGGAGAAAATACAAACTTCCCTGATCACCTGCCAAACAAGATAGCTGCAGAACTCAAGCTAGACATATCTCTTCTAGACAGTTGTAGGAGAGCTTCCAGGAAAATACAAGTAGAAGTACCAAATTCCATTACTACGTGTGAAGAAATTTACAAATAAATTTGTCAAGTACATGAGAGATTCCATATCTCGATGGTTCCATATATGTACAAGTTTCCCACCAAATATCAACGTCTAACTGAATTGAAAGGTGGCTTGAAAGAAGACCTGGAGTACATCAAGAAACTAGATGTGCTTAATGAAGAAGATCTCAAGCAGCACATAGGACAAGCATATGTAAATGCTTATTTCCTGGAGGAAAGTTATAAAGCAACCACTAAAGGAGTAATAAGTGTGGGAAAAGAATTATCCGTTCATGAAATATCTTTAAAATTATTGGAGCCTATACAATGTCATATAATATTTCATGAAACTGACTTGTGGGACAGTTATATTTCCAGCTTAGAGGTCCCACCGGAAGGATAATTTAATTTGTAAATAATTATCTATTTTTAGTTGTGCAAGCACAAAAGACAAATTTCAGCAATCCAAGGGTCAGAGGATAGGTGAAGCAATAAGTCATGTAAAGACAAATTCTCTTGTAATATAAATAGAGGGGGTAACGGATTAGAAAGGGACTTTTGCTAGTGAAATATAGGTCGGAGACATTTTAGAAGAGAACTAATTTTTTGCTAATGAGAAAGACCTATTTGTTGGGAAAAGCTTGCATGGATTTTTGCGTGGAATGTTTTGGATAATAGATCAGAATTATTTGTTCTTGTGTTCCTACTCATGTTGTGAAATCTTTCTAACTTTATTGAATTATTTCGATGATAATGAATGATTTCACTTGTCTATGCAAATGTCTATGTGATATCAAAGTAATAAATGGATATAAATGTTATCAAAGCTATCTTTGTATGTTTTGTTGTGAATGTAAATACTTTATCTAAATAGCTATCTGTTGGATTTGTATAAGCATTCTCGGATTATTACTCTCATTAAAACTTGCTCCTTGCAAGGATAGATTAGTTAAGTTAGAATAGGGTTAGCTAATTGATAAGGTAGAAGTGATAATGCAAGAGGTAAGAACCTGCGCATCACTTGTGAGGCTTTTGCCATTCAGTTATAGGTTATGCAAAAATTAGATTAGAAACACTTTCATACTCATAATTTTTAATCTTAAAATATAAATGGTGGGTCGGTCCGCAACCAGTAAACTCAACAAACATACAATACGGTAGTCGGACCGTTAACCGGACGGATTCCCTATTCCAAATAGTGAATGATCTAATTGGGATTATTCACTAGGGAGAATCCCTACCGTCAATGCTAGGATTTTTGGGCATCAACACATCCTAAGATGATACATCTTTCGAAGAAATAATTTGTTTACAAGGGACTTTCATTGATACAAATACTTTAGTTATCCCACAACTTATTTTTGTTGTATTCTCCAAAGATGTTCAACAACATTGAATATCAGAGGCAAAGATGAATTGTGCTTCTATATTTTCTTTCCAAGTTTTCTCAGTCTTCTTTCAACATACCAGTAGGTTTTGTACCTGGATCCATAGCAACCCATTGTTGTCTATCTACAAGAAGATATTTCATCTTCAAATTCCATAACTCAAATATATGGCCATTAAAATTCTCTATTTCTATTCTTGAATTGATCGTCATTTTCTTTATACAAGATTCACTACACAAATTTCCCACTTAAACACAATTTTATTGCAGACCCAAGATACCCTTGCTCTTCAAGAATGGGCTAATCCCTAGCAACAAAAATGTCACCCTAAAGCCAAACCTCACTCTAATCCCAAATGAAGAGTTTGATAAACCTTTTCAATAAAAGTAATACCAACAAAATATAAATACAAGAAATAATGATGGCTCCCATACACAAAAGATAGAGAGATTTACCTTGGAAACCCTTAATTGAGAAAACTAGTCTAACTAAGAGTTGTTTCTCTCTCTATCTCAGTGTATTATATACACCATTTATAATCAAATATGTATAGCATCCAAAACCCTAATATTCTAACCCTAATTCATTAACCAAAATTAGTTTACAATGGGTCAAAAATCCATTGGCCAAAAAAGCACAAAACAAATGAAAAACAGACCCAAAATTTTCTTTCAAGGGCTCTTCCCCCTCACCACTTCTTCCAAACCCCTAGACCCCCTTTTATTTGGTAACCTACAAAGAGTACAACACATGACTAATATATTTGTAGGGGTTTGGATACCATAGGAAAGAAATAAACACTAAGGGATGTGATACATATAGAGAAACCAAAATGCCATCCTTGTTGATGTATTTGTAACTTCGGAAGATATTCACTTGTATATTACATTTGTAATTTATTGTATATCCAACAGAGATGTCTTATTCCTTTGATTGGAAGTGTCGTCATTTGTATTTGTAAGTGTCACAAGTTACATTGTAAGTGTCGTCATTTGTATTGATGGGTTATTAGACCACCAGTGTTGGGTCGGCCCTAGTTAGGTCATGTGGTTGGGTTATTAGGCTTCATTAGGAAGTCGGCCCCAGTGATTTATTGGCAGGTCAAGTCAGTGTATAAATAGAGGGTGTGCCTCTCTCATTCTATTCATTCACTCACTTCTCAAGCTCTCATAGCTAAGTGAGAAAGTGGCGCACATGTGAAGGAGGAGGAGTATCTTCTAGAGACATCTTATTGGGTTTGATCCTTGTGATCTTGTATTGGGGCTTATTCTATGTCTGAGGAAATTGCGGGGTTTTTCACCTTCTTGGTTTTCCCTCATGAAACTCTATGTCTCTCGTGTGATTTTTATTGTGTCTATGATTGATATGATGTACATGTTATTCTCTTAGAGATCTTGAATGATAGTGGAATGAAATTATCGAAAAATTAACATGGTATCAGAGCTGACCTAAGAAGAAGGCACTGTGCAGCTACGGAAGCTAGGACTTCTTATTTTTCGTTTCTCTCCACAAATCATCAAAGGAAGGAGGCTATATTGACTCTCCTAGCGAGGGTGCATCTTTCTGTCGAGACAGGACTCAATTCTGAGCATTTTCAGTTTTTGACCTAAAAATTAGGGTTTCTGCAAAAATTGGAATTTATGAAATCTGAGACCACGGCTAGAAGCTCCTCTAAAAAATATAAGTTTAGAGCTTTGGATCGAACTTTTTGGTTGGGTGAAGCTCCGGGAAAATCAAACCCTAATTCAGGGTCCTGTCCAGTGAATCCGGAAGTTTCAAAAGCAATTTTGAGGGGTGAAAATTTGCATATTTCAAATTCTAAGTATACCAACTTGACCAGCTCAGCAAGGCGCATCTTTCTATCCTTTCAAAAGTTTGAAATTCAAATTTTGAATTTTTAGGGTTTCTCTTACAAACACTAATCCAGCTCCAGATCCTATTTTCAGCAAATCAAGTGGTAAGACCTAGTAAATTTTCTATTTCCATTTGAAGTACTCTTTAATATGTCTCACCACACCAAGCTTGACGATAAGCTTGAAGGGGATGATAACTTCCGATCCTGGAAGTATAGGATTGGGTTAATCCTAGAAGAGAATGAGTTGGACACTTACATAAGTGAAGAGGTTCATGTCCCAGAGGGAGAAGAGGATAAAGCCTTACACAAGAAGAACCTGGTCAAGGCTAAGAGAATCATTGATGATTCTATCAAAGACCATCTCATACCTCATGTGTCTTCCCTAAAGACACCTAAGGAGAAGTTTGACTCCTTGACCAAGTTGTTTGAAGGAAAGAACATAAATCGGAAGATGACTCTACGGAACCAATTGAAAGGGGTAACGCTTCAGAATGGAGATACCATTCAATCCTACTTTTCTAAGGTCTCTCAAATCAAGGAACAACTTGAAGTTGTGGATGAAGTAGTGGAGAGTGGTGAAATCGTAATGACCACATTGAATGGCCTACCTAGGTCATGGGACTCCTTCATCCAGGGAATCTGTGCAAGAAAAAAAATGATCTCTTTCAGTAGACTATGGGAGGAATGTTCACAAGAAGAAGCTAGGCTTGTGGCCTAAGAAGAAAAGATGGGAAATGAAGATCAAGCTCTCACAGCAAACACCAAGAAAGGAAAGTCCAAGAGGGAGCATTCTTATCCCAAGAAAACTCCACACCATCATCATAGAGACAAGAAAGATCTAAGACGCTTTATTTGTAATGAGAAGGGACACTTTGCCTCAGTTTGTCCCAAGAACAAAAAGGGCTACAACAACAACAACAAGAGATATCATGCTCATGCTGCTGAGGATGATGAACCTCCCAAGAAGAAGACTAGAGCAGAAAGTGATGACTCATCTAATGAAGATGAATATGTTCTAATCTCTGCTCTCACAGGTACTATCTCTCATGGATGTGATGATTGGCTTATTGATAGTGAGGCTTCACAACACATGACTGGGTTTAAAGAATCCTTTGTAGATCTATCTGAACATGAGTCACCTCACAACGTGGAACTTGGGGATGACTATCAATATCCAAGAAAAGGAAGTGGTGAAGCCTCCTACAAACTAGACTCAGGGGAGTCTTTGAAGATGAAATATGTTCTATATGTACCTAGGCTCAAGAAGAATATCCTCTCCATATCATCTTTGGATGCAAAGGGGATTAGAGTTGCATTTGTGGATGGCCAACTACTCATGTGGCCTAAGGGTAAGACCATAGATGATGCAGCAGTGATTGGAGAGCAAGAGGGAGGATTGTACAAATTAAAGGGACAACCTGAACATGCCATGGTGCATGAGTCCATGGAGCCAAGTGAACTTTAGCATAGAATTCTTGCACACATGCACTATAGAGCACTACCAATTGAAAGCAAAGAAATAGAAGGTCTTCCTGAAATTTAGTCAAAGTATGAATGGGTTTGCAAAGGATGTGCAAAAGGAAAGAACACAAAGAAAGCATTTCCAAGCAGTGAAAGCAAGGAAAAAGGAATCTTGGAAATTACCCACTCCGATGTATGCGGACTGATGTCATCCAGTTCTCTGAGTGGGTATGTATACTATGTTTCCTTCATTTATGATTTCTCTAGGAATACTTGGGTTTATTTCTTGAAGAATAAAGACGAAGTGTTTGATAAGTTCAAGGAATTCAAAGCCTTGATAGAAAATCAAATAGATAAGAATATCAAGACCTTCAGATCCGACAATGGCAGAGAATTCACTTCAGGTGATTTCAAGAAGTTATGCAGTGATTCAGGGATTAAGAGGGATTTGACTGCTCCCTACAATCCACAACAAAATGGAGTTGCAGAAAGGAAGAATAGAACTATCATGGAAGCAGCACGGGCAATGCTTCATGACCAGGATCTGCCTGTGCATCTATGGGCAGAA
Organism: Larix kaempferi; assembly: GCA_027924585.1. Classification (NCBI taxonomy): domain Eukaryota; kingdom Viridiplantae; phylum Streptophyta; class Pinopsida; order Pinales; family Pinaceae; genus Larix; species Larix kaempferi. Next base: position 690,596 of record BSBM01000097.1, read on the forward strand.
GTAGCTAGGACAGCTTTATATGTGCAAAACATAACACCTCACAAGATACTTGAGAACAAGACACCAGAAGAAGTTTTCTCTGGTAAGAAACCTGAAGTTAGCCATCTCAGGATATTTGGCTGTCCAGTATATACACACATTCCAAAGGAAAAGAGGACAAAGCTAGATCCTTCGGGAAAGAAGGGCATCTTTGTGGGATACAGTAAAAGCTCGAAGGCTTACAGAACATACTTTCTAGGGTTCAAGAAGATTGACATCAGTAGGGATGTAAAATTTGATGAAGACTCAGCATACATCAAATTGAGGAAGACACCTATTGAAGACCATGAAGAACCAAAGGTAACCAGATTTCAAGACACCACTATGAAAGAAGCAATTCCAGAAGAATATCGCAAAATCAAAGATCCATAAGAACCTATAGATCCACCCCGTGAGAAGAACTCTCACAAGAGGAAACCTGCATGGGCTAGAGAGCTCATCCAAGATGCAGAGAGGTATGGAATTCAGAAAGAAGAACATAGAGAAAGGAAGAGGACTAGATCACACACCAGTTATGTTGCCTTACTCTGTGACATTATGAACAAAGAACCTTCCAGTTATGAAGAAGCAGCGAAAAATAAAGAATGGAAGGATTCCATGGTCGAGGAGTACCAGTCGATCATGAAGAATGATGTTTGGGATGTGGTCCCAAGACCTAAAGGGAAGTCTGTTGTGACTTCCAAGTGGATCTATAAGATCAAGCATGCTGCAAATGGAAACATAGAGAAATACAAAGCGAGGTTTGTAGCTCGTTGTTGACCAACGCAACTCCAGTCGACAGGGGTTCCACTTCACTGTCGACACTTGTCGCAGTCTTCCTGGGCACCGGCCCTGACAAGTTTTATCCCACCCAGAAACACCTGCAGAGCAGATGAGGTCTCACCCAAGGTGTCCAGGAAGAGCAGACGGAACCATGTTTCCACCGAGGAAGGAGGAGGGTTGCAGCTACATGAAATAACTCTATTGTAACACTAAACCAGAATCTCAAACATTTGACAATTATTCATAATGCATTATTCAATTGCAGCATTCATTATCATAGCAGCAGTAATAATAAAGCAACATTGCATCAAGGAAACATAGCATTATTCATGAAGTGTGACATTGCATTACCATAAATAAACAGAAAGAACCCAAGAATTGCACCAGAACAGTTTCATCATATCATATTATCACTACAAAACCTTAGATACAACATTTCTTCAAAGATCAGGTCTCGGCAATATCTCACAGATGTGCAGAAACAACCAAAACATGCGCTTATTTTCACCTTGATTCCACTCCTATTTCTCTGATCCCCCCCCCCAATACCTATGACTCTTATCTATATATAGGCTTCTACCATTGCAATGCTTGTCTACTTACTAACAATTTCCTAACTGACATTTGGACAAGTGACCCAATATCTAACTAACTTGGTACAAAACCGACCAAAAACCTGCATTCTGCAGTATAACTGACTCAACATTACATAATATGTGGTCCAAATGACCCAAAACCCGCATTCTGCGGTACAATTGACCAAAAATACATAACTAATCTTCCACTCCTCTCCATTCATGCCATGTTTTGCCTTGTTGTAGCATCAGAGGTGCTGCGATAGCACTCTACCAAACCACCTGCCAACAGGTATCCAACACAATCTTGTGGCTCGCCCTCGAGCCACGTCAATTGTTGGACATGGTACATTCAGACTGAACGGTTTTTCTGCAACTTTTCTTGCTGTCTGGATTGTTGTGGGGAAAATGCACCTATAGTTCAGGGGAGAAACTACCAACTTACGGTGATAAATATAGACTTACAAGAATTCTGCAAGTACAACAAATAAATGAAGAGATTACGGTTTAGAGATGTAGGCACCTCATTTAGAAGGTTGATCCTAGCTTTGCCTCCCTCGCTCTTCAATGCTTATCCAGTGTCGCAATGCCCAGACCTGCAAAACAACTTGATACCTTTCTCAAACAAATTTGACTACACATATAAGACTGATATTCATAATAGAAGAAGACATCAGATTATAAACAAACTGTAATCAAATCTGAGACACATTAATAGGTCATATTTGGAAAGAGAAGAACGTCTGATCTTTATTGATGAATGAAAGTAAGTACATAAAGTTATACCTTCCTTCAAGCTTGGCACTTCACGAATCCTAGATTCAAGGTCTCCTGCTTCTGTTCTCCAAGGATCCCAGCCTCTAAGCAATTGTACTAGGGTTTACCAAAACTGAAGCACAAGAGAGGGGGATGAGGGTCTCCATTCCTCCAGCATAACTTTGTAATTGGGCTTGCTCCTTTTCTATGGCCCTTCTACCCTCCTTATATAGTCAGTGAGGAAGAGGAAAAGAAGTTATAACCACTCAAGAGGTTTCCCAACCAACTTAACTTACTCGAATTTTGAGATTTTGACCAAAACAGGGGTGTACGCTACTCTATAGTAGACAAAGTCGTGTACACATGGCAATGGGCGCTACTTTAAATGAGACAAAGTCGTGTACACACGCTACTATTTCAACAGTGGAGTCACGCTCATATTGAAAAATGGCCAAAAACAGGCTTTTCTGCTCATTTTCAGGGGATGGTTTGGTTTGGAAAAATGTTCCTAAGGGTCATATACATCAAATGGGTCAAGAATGAGGTAATTTCAACCATTTTTAGTGTCCCAAATGACTCCTCCATCCACAAATGTCCTATTGTGTGACTGAACTTGATCTCAAGAAGTGTCGTCATGCGACCAAGGGAAGCAAGTGTCGTCACGGATGGAGAGGTGTCATTTCAAGCTATAACATGGATCGCACGGTGTTGTTCTGCTCCGTCTGCTACACTGATCGTCGACTCACTGTCATGTAAATCTCACCCAAAAGTGGTCATCGCCTGACTTGCTGTCATGTACCTCTCAAACTCATCCTCCAGTCTCGAGGAATCTGGTGCAGACTGAGGAGAAGTTTATGAACAGCCTCAAGGTACGAACCAGATGAACGGCTCTGGCACATCTGTTTCGCACCAGTAAGCACAAGTCACAGGGATCCGGGGTCGATGATCTCCCCCATTTGTGTGGTCATCGGGACCACGAGACTTCGAACCATCACCAACTGCCTAGACATCTCGGATGAAACTTCATGCTTTTAACTCCGAGGTGTCTAAGGTGTAGCCTACTCCATGCGCTCATGCACACTCATCGTTCGGGCCCTCAACACACCTGGTGTGCTACCACATGAAATGAAATGGATCATTTCCGTAGCCTCCTTGGAATTCCTAACTTAACAAAATGCCATAACCTTGCATAGCATAACCCTTCTTAACTAAAACAATCCCTGTGTGCTTACTCCCCGCAGGTCCTCTATTTATATAGCGCACTCTGCATACATTGGCCTTAGCAAGCCGTTGCACCACCGGCTCGCACCCTATAATAATCATAAGTCGTTGTGTGCTGATTAACCTAACGACGGATTAATCGTACCTTTTTCTGGTTCCCTTCATGCAGAAATGTGCAAAGCATTTCTTGGGCCATGCTGGCATGGTGGATACTTCGTGCCAACCATGCAGACCATCGTGGTAAGTACAATCGGCCATACTGCGTCGGTGTATCCCTAAGCCCAACCAGGCTGTCATCTGTCATGCTCAACTTGATTCATGAGCATATCCGTCAAAGCAGGAAAAAGTCCCATCAGCATTATGATTGTGCATGTGACCCAGGCGCAACATTCCTAGGGGTTAACAACTCCAACCTTGCAGCAGAAGCCCCCCTGCTGCCGCATTCCATCCATGGTGGGGCAACATCCGGCCACCCATCATCCGACAACACCTCAATTCTATTTTTTTTTTTCGATGCGACTCAGGTATCCCGGTGTTCTAAGACCGTACGATAGGGCTTCAACCTATGACCATTTACCAGCTTGGGGAGCATTTCCCCGTCCAACTGCTGCAACTAAACCGCTTCTCCTGAAGTAATACTACTAATGCAATAGGGACCAAGTAATGAATCTGCAACTTCCCTGGATGTTTCATAAACTTGTTGTCGTACAACAGCACCAAGTCGCCCTGCTGAAAATGTTTATTTTTTATGTGGCGATCATGCCATTCCTTTTGTCGATCCTTCTCGACCCCCTGGTGGAACCCAGTGATGAAACGATCTTCTTCCAGCTGCCCCAATTGCGCCAGACGTTCATCTAATGCTGCGACATCATCTATGCCCGTGGCAGCCGCAATTAGAAGACTCGGAACAATATACTCCATTGGCATAATCACTTCTTGTCCATATACCAACTTAAATGGTGTCTGTCCGGTCAGCCGCTTACATGTGGTGTGATAGGCCCACAACACTGTTGGGATTTTGAGATCCCATTCATTGTGGTTATCATTACACACCTTTGTCAGTGCATGCTCCAATACTTTGTTAAAAGCCTCCACCGTTCCATTCGCTTGTGGATGATAGGGTGAACTCTTCTTATGCTGTATCTGCAATTCCTCCGTCAATGCACTGATGGTGCGATTAAGAAATTGGTTGCCTTGATCACTCAGCAATATCTTGGGGCAGCCAAAAGCAAGTGATTATGTTATCAAACAAAAATCACGCCGCCGTAGCTGCAGAACAATCAACTACAGGTGTCGCCTCAGCCCATCGGGTCAAATATTCTGTCGCCATGATGATATACCGCACACCCATGCTTTTCCCTGATGGATTGATCGGTCCTACAAAATCCACGCCCCATTTTTCGAACAGTTGCAATGTTATTTGAGGCATCAACAGCATCTCGTCACGGCGGGACGGTTTTCTAATTCACTGAAAAACATCGCAGGACCGCGCATAGTCTGTCGCATCATTATGCAGGGTAGGCCACCACAACCCCTCACGCAACACCTTCCTTGCCATCGCCTGAACACCATAGTGTCCTCCTGCTACTCCTCCATGTGCTTTAGCAAGTATCAACGCTTGCTCATGTGGCAAGACACATCTACGCAATATCTCATTAGTGCCCATTTTATACAATTCTTCTGCGATTAGCTGGAAGTCTGCAGCCTTGCCTACCAATTGCTTCTTCTGACTCGTGGTGAACTCATCTAGTGCAATACTTGTTGTCAGAAACTGGAGGAGGTCATCAAAATAGTCATCAGTGACGCCAACCTTAATAGTTGTGCATCCGGCAACCCGTCTTCAATATTGGTTGGTTCCTCCCCTATATCAATCCATGATAGATGATCAGGACCGGCATTCAATTTGCTTGGCTTCACAATGACTTCAAAATCAAACTCTTGAAAAAGAAGTAGCCAATGGCATATCTTCCCCCCCAACACAAGCTTATTGACTAGGCATTTCAACGCAGAATGGTCAGTGAACATTTTAAAGTGCCCACCCAACAAATAGTGCCTGAACTTCTGCAGCCCATAGACCATCGCCAGACCTTCCTGCTCAGTCGTGGTGTAGTTGCGTTTAGCGGATGACAACTTCCGACTAGCGAAAGCAATGGGGTGATCAAGATCTCCTTTGCCGGGTTGAGCCAATACTACTCCCAATGTGATTGATGAGGCATCCACATGTACATGGAACTCCTTACTCCAATCCGGAAAGACCAATATTGGTGCCGAAGCCATCTTCATCTTCAGTGTGTCGAAACTATCTTGACATTCTGAAGTCCATTAAAATAGTGCATCTTTCTTTAGCAACTTCTCCATAAGGGCAGTGATCGCTGCATATCCCTTGATGAACTTGTGATAATAGCCCGTATGCCCCAGAGTCACTCGTAACTGCTTAACAGTGGTCGGTGGTTGCAAACTCAAAATGAGCGCAATCTTAGCCGGATCGACCAACAACCCTTGCTTACACACAATATGACCCAATAATATCCCAAATGGTGCACCTTCAATTTCAGCGATATCTGGTGCTGGAGGCAGCGCTCAAGCATTAACTGCAGATTGGCCAGATGATCGTGGATCAACCCATAAACTGTCCAATCATCCATGTATACTTGCAAAAACTTCTGAATAAAGTCTTTAAATGCAGCAGCAACAACCCGGGAAAATATCGCAGGTGCATTCTTCAAACCAAACGACATTACAGTGTACTGAAAGCAGCCCCATTCAGTAACGAAAGTTATCTTATGGCAATCTTCTTTGGCAATGCGAATCTGATGGTAGCCAGAGAACCCGTCGGTGAATGAGTACATCTCCTGGCCACCCACCCCTTCAAGTACTTCGTTAGTAAATGGGGTCGTAAAAGGGTCATGCAAGCAGGCATCATTTAACTTCCGCAAGTCAACACAAATGCGCACTTCACCGGTTTTCTTGTCCTGCACCACCATAGGACTGATCCATTCAGACTCTTCCACTAGTTTAATAATACCAGCATCCAACATGCGATCAAGTTTTGCCTTGACCTTTTCCTTATGTCGCGGATTCAGCCGATAAGGTCACTATCGGACTGGCTTAGCATCTGGTATTAAAGAAATCCTCATCTCCCCTAAGTCACCCAGGATCCCCTTCATATCGGAAAACTTCGTTGGAAACAAGTCTTGAAACTCATGGAGTAAATCAGTGACCTTACTCATCATCTCGTCATCCCAATAGTCCCCAACATTTGCAAACTTGGGAGTGGCCTCTGTGCCTATATTGAGCTTACGAAGCTTCAATGGTTGACTGAACGGATTACTTGGCGCAGTAGGTGGGACCACATCACGACTTCCTTCAGATTCAGGAATGTTGACATTCCGGGGATCGTCCTCATCCTCTAGCCCACCAGTGATGTTGAAGCACTCCATAAGAGACTGCATCTGACAGCATGTGTGCGGATCAACAAGGTAGGCCGCCGGAACAACCTGAAGTACCAAATCGTGAATGAGCTTTAAGGCGTTATTGACGTCAGGGTTAGCATCTGCGAAAGTGAATGTATGAGTGAAACAGACCGTCAACTCCCCCCATGTTGTAATTTCTCAGTGCAACTCGGCTGCAGTATACCATGAGCGCAGCATCTCATCTAAGGTATGGATAAAAGCATGGACCCACTCATCTCTGGGTCGCGCTACCCATAATCGTTGGCATTCCATCACAGATAACTGGGATTCTTCCGGCCATCATACTTTCCAGTGTGATAAACCTCAGTATCGCCGAACCGGACCATCATCAACCTTCGACACTGTGACCAACCATAAATAGATTTCTTGTGTGTTTCCCACCAGCGTGTTGGAGCAACCTTCAGTGCTTCCTCCAATACCAACAATTGTTGCGGTTCTGAGACTCGTTCTTCAAATTCTGTCAAAAAGTTGGTTAAGCCAGGAAACCCCTCATAGACTAGCAGTGTGACTATTTCTGTCGCAACATGACATAAAGATTGCGTAATTAGGCCACATTTTCGGAACGACACTTCGTCCAAGCGGTTCTACCAATGTTCTAAGGAATCATCAGAGTTGGAAGACGTAGAGCTCTCACTACACCATCTCAGCTCACCATTGGCAGTAGGGTCAATATAGTCTTCAAAAATATTGAATGCATGGTCCCATCCAGTGGGATCATCATCTTTTATAGGTTCAACGTATCAGCATCCTTCAGCCGGATCCAACGGGGCTATGACTCTGAGATCGCGATTCTCAAAGGTCATCATGCACCTCTTGAAGTTGATTACAAATCCACTACCGTTAGCCCATCCAATCCCCAATAACGCAGGATAGGAGATTCCTCCCTCAACCACTTCAACAACATCGAAGTCAGCATAAGTCTTCATGCCCTCAATATCGACTATTAGCCACGGAACTTGCCCAATGGGTGTTACTTTTGCATGGTTAGCCAACCGGAGCTGCACAGGAGACCAGCTCAATGGGGGACTCCCCATTTTCTGCCACGCCTACTTGGTAAGATGTTAACATCCGAACCAAGATCAATAATAACTTAATCGACATCATAGTCACCAATCTGGATGTTCATTCTCATCTCCTTGCCAGTCTTCCGTCGCTGTAAAGAGTTTACTACTGACTCCCGCCCTCCTTACAGAAATCGCTGCAACCATCCCTCAATCTTGACCAAGGCGGCCGGATCCTAGGCCAATAACAGACATCTTTGAAGAAATATTTTCAATGTTCCCGATGGTGTCGATGGACCTCCCTTTGATGGAGTGTCAAAGACAGGTGGCATATCGCAAACAACAGCCTTACCGCAGTATTTCTCCAAGGCGCGACGCGCCTGAAGGAATGCCTCCCGTTCAGCATCGATGTCAAATGATACCTTCTTTTGGCCTACCAATCGAATCATCGGTCGCAAGCTATATTCCCCATTCATTTTTCCTCCATGAGTTACAACAGCCACTGAAGCATCTTGTGGTCGCGATTCTGCAGAAATTGTCGCAATATTTGCACCCTGCATATGAGCCTGCTGCAGATTCCCCTGCGGGTTCCCATTTGGATTTGCATTCTGAGTCGGTAGCAGGGGCTGGTTCTGTACTGGTTTTTGTACTTGGTTCTGGGCTAGTTGATGTACTTGGTTCTGGGTTGGTTGCTGCGGCTGGGTCTGATTCTTTATCTACGGAGCGTTCCCAGCCTACCATCGTGCAATCAACTATGGACAATTATCAATTGTATGATCATTAATAAAATAGAACGTACACTGATTTTGTAGTAGTGGACAGTCTCGCTGATAATGCCCCCACACCACACAGTGATAGCATTGAACAAGTCCATGGCCACCTCTTCCTCCTCCGCGACCAAATCCTCCACCACGTCCACCCTTGTATCCTCCTCAGAATCCTCCCTACTGTTGGTACTGCGGTTGCATAGGATTTTGTTGCACGCCTTGTCCCTATGGTACATACTGCGGTTGTTGGACGTATTGTGGCTATTGTGGAGCCACTTGCATAGGAGCATATTGCAGCATGAACTGTTGTAGTACAAACTGCATCTGCAGTTGAGGTAGTGGCTGGGATACCTACAGTTGCAGTTGTGGTTGTTGTACGGCACGCTGATCGTCCTTGATGTAGAATGCATCACACATTCTTTCTTGTAGCAACCCATATGCATGGCAATATTTGTCATCGTGACCCACCGACTTGCAAAATGTGCAATAAAGATTTCTCGGGGTTGTGACCATTTTCTGCATAAAAGGGCAATTATCATGACTGTGCCCATACACCTGGAAAACGCGACACCACTACATGCTATCGCCATTCAACGGGTTTGGCACACCTGACACCAAATAATTGCGGAAATTCAAGCAATTGTCCTTCATATGCCCTTCTCCTCGGCATCGCATACACCAAACTTCATCGCATTGTTCCTTGTTCTTCTTGAAATCTTGCAACTGTATAGTCAAGTTAGCAAGTTGTGTCTGTATCTGCGACATCTTGGCTACGTTATCCCCAATCGGTGATGCATCCAATCACATTGCAATCTCTAGAGCTTCGTTGGGCGTCGAAATCTTTTGCTGCATCAGCGGAAGCCAAATATGCAGGAGCAATGCCGCAATGAACCACTCTTTATGTTGGATGGCACTCATATCGAAACTAACCTTTTCCATCAGCGTCTTGAATCGCTAGTCAAAATCCCATACCGTCTCATTGGGATACTGCTTAATTTCCTTCAATTCTGTGATGTATTGAGCTTCGGACTTGGGCCGTCTAAATTCAGCAATCATCCCATCCCGAATCTCATCCAGTGACTTCTTTGGGGCTCCCATAAGGACTAGAACAAACTTCATGAACCAATCTAATGCACGACCTCGCAGAGTCGTGGCTAACTGTCCTTAGCATCAGCATCAATGATCTACTTCACGGTCCAGACCGCTTCACAAAAAAACCAATACTATTCTGGGTTGTCTATCGCACTTCCATGGAACAATGGTAACTTAGCATCATCGCCCGCCATTCTAGGCTTCCTTCCTCCTTTCACTATGCTACTATCAATTAACTTCTTTGGAATTGACGAACTTGGCGGTGTCAAAGTAGTATTTCTTGCTATTTGTGAGATAGGGAGCGGAGGTGTGGGTACATTGGTGTCGGGGTTTGGTCCTGCCTCTATCTTGGGTGTATCCTAGTCGTCCCTGTTAGGAATTTGAGGTCGCTTCATCCCGTGTGGTCTTCCTTCGCAATTGTGCAGTTCGATCGCAGCAGGACCTTCTCCTGTCCTCTGCCTCTTCTCCTATCGAAACCTTGCTCCTCCTATTGTAAGACCACTTTCTTCCTCGGCTTTGCTCACAGTCTTCTCATGGTATGCACCCATCTACCCCTTACCGTTCCATGTACCATTCCCCAATAGTCACGGTACCCATGGCCTCTGCCCATTAGGCTGCCTACTGATCAAGATGCATCTTCAATATACCCTTCTCGCAGATTAGCATCTTAATTGATAGTTGGAGCGACAGCAGAAACCTTCCCCTTGGTCTGCGGAAGAACTATCTTTCAGCTTCACTATAGGATTTCTGCGTGTCAACCTCAAATTCAATGATGTATCCCTCCAAGATGCTATCGATCCAAACTTCGACAGCCCACGATGCCTTGTTATTGACTTCCTGCAGCTCCTGAATCAATTCCGGGGTCCAAGCCGTTGGCTCACCACCATGGAAATTCCTCTTCTGGAAGGTCAGCTTTGATAACCACTCGTACAGAATGACTGGGAATTCATAGAAAAATCATTCGTGCAGACCATTATGAATATACCTTCCCACCCAGTGATCTACTGTCAATCACGTGTTCTGGATTTCTTCTTCAGCAAGCTCCTGCAACTTCTGATCAAACCAGCTCTGTATCTTCGGCTTCGTCGGGTGCCACAACATGTCCTCCTTTCACTCTTCACATGGTCCCGGCAATGGAACCATTTGTTGACCAACGCGACTCCAATCGACAGCGGTTCCACTTCACTGTCAACACATGCCACAGTCTTCCTAAGCACCGGCCCGGACAGGTTTTATCCCGCCCAGCGACACCTGCAGAGCAAATGAGGTCTCACCCGAGGCGTCCAAGAAGAGCAAACGGAACCATGTTTCCACCGAGGAAGGAGGAGGGTTGTGGCTACATGAAATAACTCTATTGCAACACTAAACCAAAATCTCAAACATTTGACATGTATTCATAATGCATTATTCAATTGCAGCATTCATTATCATAGCAGTAGTAACAGTAAAGCAAAATTGCATCAAGGAAACATAGCATTATTCATGAAGTGCGACATTGCATTACCATAAATAAATAGAAAGAACCCAAGAATTGCACCAGAATAGTTTCATCATATCATATTATCACTGCAAAACCTTAGATACAACATTTCTTCAAAGATCAAGTCTCGGCAATATCTCACAGATGCGCAGAAACAACCAAAACATGCGCTTCTTTTCACCTTGATTCCACTCTTATTTCTCTGATCCCCCCCCAATACCTACGACTATTATCTATATATAGGCTTCCACCATTACAATGATTTTCCACTTACTAACAATTTCCTAACCGACATTTGGACAAGTGACCCAATATCTAACTAACTTGGTACAAAACCGACCAAAAACCCGCATTCTGCGGTATAACTGACTCAACATTACATAATACGTGGTCCAAATGACCCAAAACCCGCATTCTGCGGTACAACTGACCCAAAATACATAGCTAATCTTTCGCTCCTCACCATTTGCGTCATCTTCTCACCATTCGTGCCATGTTTTTCCTTGTTGCAGCATCGGAGATGCTACGATAGCACTCTACCAAACCGCCTGCCAACACTCGTGGCTTCTCCCAGAAAGAGGGAATAGACTATGAAGATACTTTTGCTCCTGTAACCAAATACACTTCCGTAAGAACAGTACTTGCTCTGGCTGCATTGATGAAGTGGAAGATACACCAGATGGATGTCAAGACAGCTTTCTTGAATGGTGTAGTCGAAGAGGAAGTGTATGTGGAGCAGCCACTCGGTTTTGAGACACATGACAGGGAGTCGTATGTGTGCAGATTGAAGAAAGCCTTGTATGGCTTGAAGCAAGATCCTAGGACTTGGTATGGTAGGATAGACAGATTTCTATCCAATTTGGGATTTACCAAGAGTAAAGCGGATTCCAACCTTTACTACAATGTTGAGAAAGGCAATCCAGTAATAATACTATTGTATGTGGATGACCTATTTGTTACACGTGAGGATAGATTGATTGCCAATGCGAAGAGTAAGGTTGCTGCCGAGTTCGAGATGAAGGACTTGGGGATGATGCACTACTTTCTAGGCATGGAGGTGTGGAAGAGTGCAGATGGAATCTTCCTTGGACAAGGGAAGTATGCAGTAGAGATCCTGAAGTGGTTCGGGATGATGGACTGCAAGGCCATAGCCACACCTATGGCATCGAACCTGAAGCTTTTGTGTGATGATTCATCTAATCCGGTTGATGTCACTGTGTATCATCAGATGATTGGGTCCTTGATGTACTTGACGAACACGAGACCAGATATTTGCTTTGTAGTGAACACATTGAGCCAGTTCTTGACGGATCCCAGAGGTGTTCACCTGGTTGTTCTAAAGCATATTCTAAGGTACCTGAAGGGTACATATGATTATGGGCTCAAGTATGATGTGAATCAAAAATTTAACCTGGAGGGTTATGTTGATTCAGATTGGGAAAGCAGTGCTGCAGATAGGAAGAGCACTTTTGGGTGCTGGTTCAAAATGGGATCAGGTGTGATGTCTTGGTTTAGCAGGAAGTTGTCCTGCGTAGCACTAAGTACAGCCGAAGTAGAGTATGTCGCAGCTTGTTCGGCTAGTTGGGAGGCAGTCTGGCTTAGGAAGCTACTGTCTGAGTTATTTGATCTCCCGTTGGATGCTACTGGTATCTTTTGTGACAACTAGAGTTGTGTGAAGCTGTATGAGAACCCGGTGTTCCATGACAAGTCAAAGAACATCGAGATCAAATATCACTATATCAGGGATATGGTGCAGAGAGGAGAAGTGAAGCTCCTGTATGTTGCGACAGATGAGCAAGTTGCAGATGTGTTGACGAAACCACTAGCCAAAGTGAAGTTTGAGTACTTCAGAGAGAGGCTTGGTGTTCTTTAGATTGAAGATACTTTGAGGAAGAAGTGATGGGACACATTTGCAGGAGCCATTCCAAGCATGGTGAGAGGAGGATCCTTCCCATGGTTGTGGATGTAAGTGTTGTGTGATGAGCCTCATGACGATGCTCTAGTTCCTGTTTTGGATATGCATTAGTTGGATGCTTTGTATGATCAATTGGATAATGTATGATGACATGCATCAGGACGATGCAGTGACAATGATCAGGATGATCATGTGTAATGAGTATTAGGATGATGCTCTGGATGATATGCATCAGTACGATGTAGTGACGATGATCATGTGTGATGAGTATCAGGACGATGCTCTAGATGATATGCATCAGGACGATGCAGTGACGATGATCAAGATGATCATGTGTGATGAGTAGTAGGACGATGATATGGATGATATGCATCAGTACGATGGTATGATGATGATCAGGATGATCATGTGATAATGTACATCAGGATGATGTATGGTGAGTATCAGGTTGATACTTTCTGGTCGTGGACAGGTTGTGCAATGGTAGCATATAATACGTCCTGGAGATCCGAACAGGTTGTGCTAGTCATGTAAAAGGCCTCGGATGCTCTTTAGAGATCTTGTTGGGCAAGACACTCTTTTAAGGTTTTTCTAGACCACATGTAATACGTCCTGGAGATCCGGACAAGTTGTGCTAGTCACGTAAAAGGCCTCGGATTCTCTTTAAAGATCTTGTTGGGCAAGACACTCTTTTAAGGTTTTGTGGGGACCACATGTAATACGTCCTAGAGATCCAGACAAGTTGTGCTAGTCACGTAAAAGGACTCGGATGATGTTTAGAGATCTTGCTGTGCAAGACCCTCTTTTAAGGTTTTGTGGTGGGGGTCACATGTAATACGTCCTGGAGATCCGGATAGGTTGTGATAGTCAAGTAAAAGGCCTCAGATGCTCTTTACATATCTTGCTAGGCAAGACACTCTTTCAAGGTTTTGTGACAGTCACATGTAAGTGGAACTGGGAGATCTTTCCAGTCGTGCTTCGGCACATAAAGGATACTAGGATACTCTTTCGAGGCATTGTGATGCACGTAATAAGTCCTGAGGATACCACAGTATGGCCAGTGTTGATGAAGACCTACAGGTGGTGGGCCTACATCCAGCATGAAAAAGGGTTGGGTCTGTAGAATTTCCTATGGCGAGAAGAATTATGAGATAGCCCAATGTTCGAGATGTCAAGTATAGCAGCAGTGATGATGATGATGATCCACCTCCAGAATTGAAGACTTGCACCAATATGTATTGATGACTTGTGTTCAGAATACCTTCCTAGTTAAGAGGGAGTGTTGATGTATTTGTAAATTCATAAGATATTCACTTGTATATTACATTTGTACTTTATTGTATATCCAACAGAGATGTTTTATTCCTCTGATTGGAAGTGTCGTCATTTGTATTTGCAAGTGTTGCAAGTTACATTGTAAGTGTCGCCATTTGTATTGATGGGTTATTAGACCACCAGTGTGGGGTCGGCCCTAGTTAGGTCATGTGGTTGGGTTATTAGGTTTCATTAGGAAGTCAACCCCAGTGATTTATTGGCAGGTAAATTCAGTGTATAAATAGAGGGTGTGCCTCTCTCATTCTATTCATTCACTCACTTCTCAAGCTCGCATAGCTAAGTGAGAAAGTGGCGCACATGTGAAGGAGGAGGAGTATCTGCTAGAGACATCTTATTGGGTTTGATCCTTGTGATCTTGTATTGGGGCTTATTCTATCTCTGATGAAATTGCGGGGTTTTTCACCTTCTTGGTTTTCCCCGGTGAAACTCGATGTCTCTCGTGTGCTTGTTATTGTGTCTATGATTGATATGCTATAGATATGTTGTACATGTTATTCTCTTAGAGATCCTGAATGATAATGGAATGAAATTATCGAAAAATTAACAATCCTTCCCCAAGAAATAAAGATGGATGAGGAAGTTATACTAGACACCTAAAACAAACTATGGATGGGGAGAATCAAGGGGCATATGAACTTTGTGGTATTTGGTGATGTTTGAATTATCGCAAATCTCTAATCGACAACATTGGATGTTCATGGTATTGGTAAATGAGGAAACATGTCAATAACATCAAATACTCTTTTGTGACAAATTAGTACGTGCCCAAGAGGTTTTTAGTCCCCACCAGTTGTCAATCCCCCAGCATCCAAGTAATAAGTTGCAGCAACTATTGACCCTACATCTGTTGAATCTAATTCAATTGACCTTCTTGTGTTACTTGGTTTTTATTTTATTTGATGCAAAATTATTATTTAAGGTAAGGTAATATCCGACTACAATTCAGGGCGAGCATTAATGAAGTAAGGTCCTTAAATGGGAAAAGTGAGTCCCTTAACTCTCTGACATTTGTTCTCCTCATTCTCCGATGACTCGACTTCATTTGTGGTCATATCGCCCGCTATAATTTTACTAACAATTTGACTAACAAAGGAATACTAGTCTTAAAAGAAAAGAGCTTGGGATTAAAATATAAAATATGCTTTGTGGGCAGACAGAATAAGCACTAAAAAGTCAATTGGCATGCATTAATGCATCACAAGGAGAAGTAAGATTACTTTTTTGAATCACAAGTAAGAATGTAAGAGATCCATTCATAATTTTGGGAAATAAATACCCAACACCAATAGAACATTAATTAAGGAATTCAATCATCTCTTAGCAACATCTAAGAAGCAAGGTGGATCCTTCATCCATGAGCACAATGAAGAACAAGTTGAGGCACTCACTTTAAAGTTTGAGGGGACTTCATCAAGGTTTTCCCCTAGAAACAATTCTTTATACTTTGATGATAAAGTTGCTTTAGGGATAAAGTTGGACAAAACCCAATATCAAGGAATCCTTCTTGGTGTTAACATGGTTTATGGAGTAAAAGCCATAAAGCACTCTCAAATTTCTAATGACACCCTACTATAGGAGAGGCATAGGTGATCATACTCCCAAAGATTTAAGTATATCCTATATGTCTATCTAGATGTAGGTGGGGGCCTTATAAACAAACAAAATATCAATATTATGGGTGGAATGTCTCTTTTTTTGTCATCCATAGCATAGGTCGAATGTTGGAATTTTTTGTGGTCCCCGAGTGGAGAACTTTCAAATATTTGGGCATTCTAATTGCTTGAAATCATGCCATCCTAGAAAATTGGGATCCTATCATCCAAAAAATCAAACTCAAAACTATTCAATGGGGATCAAAATTGCTAAACTTATCTGACAAGGTGGTTCTTATCAAGTCATGTTTTTCGTCCTTAAACATTTTTCTTTATTCCACCCTCTTAGTCGCAGCAAGTATCATGAACCAAATCAATAGAGACATTCAAATATTTCTATGGAGGGAGGAGAAAACATAAATAAAAATACCATTTGGAAAATTGGAAATAGGTTCAGGATCTATATGACAAAGGTGAAGTAGCTATATGGGATCCCCAACTCTTGAACTTAGCCCTTGGAGCAAAAATGTTATGGAAAGTTGTATTAGAAAAATAGGATTGGTGGAAGGAATTTATTCACAAAAAATATCGAAGACATCATTGACAAAGATTCTTGGATGAATTTATTCCAAAAACTACAATCTCTCTCTGTTATAGCCAAAATTGGCACTTCTCCGTTCGTGACAACACTTACATCTTTTGGTCGCATGATGACGCTTCATGAGATTAATGTGAGTCACAAAAAAGGACATTTGTGGATGGAAGAGCCATATTTGGGACTTTAGATGGATGGAATTACATAATTCATGGCCCATTTGATAGGTAATAACCTTAGGAACAATTTTGTAGACCAAAGCTTCTCCAGAAAACCCCCAAAAAAAGGTTGTTTTTTACCATTTTTCCAAAACAACACAGGTTGCATATGGTAAAATCCGCGGGTTTTCCAAAAAATACGCAGGTTGCATATGGTAAAAGTCATGAGCACCTGCTAGTTGTCTATGTTCAAATTCGTGGGTACCTCAAAAACACTAAAAAAGTATGTAAAATCGCGAAAAATCGTTGGTTTTGGGTAGTTTTGGAACCTCCTCTTCGGTTGTAACTACTTCCAATTCAACCATATCTTCTTCACTTGATATATAAGCGAAGGAGAGGGGCCATGAAAGTGGACCAAGCCCATTGAAATGTTATGTTGGAGGAATTGAGACTCACATCCCCCCTCACTTGTGCCCTAGTTTATTGTAAACCCTAGCACATCTGATCAGAGGTTGGGATCCTTGGAGAAGAGGAGCAAGAGACCTTGAATCTTGGTTTCTTGAAGTGCCATGCTTGAAGGAAGGTATAATTTTAGGTACTTGATTCATTCATTAATAAATATTGGACATTTTTCCCTTTCCAAATAGATTTGTTCATGTATGTTTCAGATCTGATTACAATTTGATGTTTGATTCTCTTATAAATATCAATCTTTTATTTGTAGTCAAATTGGTTTGAGGAAAGTTTGTAGTTGTTTTGCAGGTTGTTGCATTGGAGAAGAAGAGGAGAAGCTTGGATCAATCTTCTAAATAAGGTACACATTCTCCTAAACCCTAATCTCTTTGCTTAATAATTGTACTTGCAGAACCTTGTATCTATGTCTTTTACCCTTGTACGTTGGTAGTCTCACCCCTGCTATAGGACATTTTTCCTAACAACAGAACTAGAGACTCCACTGGGAACAAGCCTATCTGCTTTGGGGTCTCCAAGGCCATTTTTCCAATATATTTGAAGGTCTAAATTTAATTCCATGTTAGGACCAGTCATTAAGCTTTGTTAGACTTTTCCTTGCTCAGTTTTTGAGTTGTACTTTTGCAATTTTTTGGATTTTTCTGCATACTCGTGAGTTTGTAGTACTTATAGTCACGGGTCTGAGATATATTCACGAGTTTAGGACTTTTATACCCGCAGTTCCCTCGCACTTGTATCCTTACACAGTCGTGGGTACCTCGTGAGCATGAGTTTTTCAATTTTCAAGCTCTTTGGGGGGTTCTTGATTGCAGTTGTTGGAAGTGGTGTCTTGTCTCTTGATTGATCTTATTTTGATGTTTGGGATATTCTTTAATCATTTTGGGCTTGTTTGGAAATATTTGGGGCTTGTTGACCCAAGTTGGGGGTTTGTGAACTAGTTTGGTGTTTTTTACCCTAATTTGAGTCTAATTGAATCTACTTGCTCCAATTTGACTGGATTTGGAACCTATTGAGTCTATTTGACCATCTTTATATCTATTTGAGTGAAAAATTCTCTCTAGATTGGTTTCTTGTCCTTCCTTATGCTTTTGGACTCTCTTTTGTAGTGAAAGCTCAAGTGTCTTTTCTGTTGTTTAGGATCGTGATTGCATTGTTTGTGTGCATACCTAGCTTTACCAAACCATATTTCTTAGTAGGTCCTTTTCTTTGATTGGGTCTAAAATTCCTTGGTGTATGCTTTTCCCAATTTTGGCATGCTTACATGATAAGAAGTTAAGAGTTTATGGTTGCTTTCACTGTTTAATAAGGAGTTATGAAAGTTTTTTCATTTTCTTTGGTAATGTGTTACTTTGAGTTTCAGTTTTGTTCTCACCTTGAAAAAGAAATAAAAATTTGGTTCATTTTAGAAGTTAATGTTGATATAATACTTTGCAAGTGGCTTAAATGATTTAGGAGTGCTTTGCATCAAAAAACAAGAAATTTTATTTTGCATAGCTAGTTGTTTGAGTAGTTGCATGCTTAGGTTTTGAGTTTGATTTTGCACGTTAGACTTTAAATTTTTACCTTTTGCATTCGAAAAGACCAAAAAATTGCATTAGATACAAAAAATTTGCATATGCATTCCAGATTATATCTATGGGACTTGCATTGAAAATAAATGGATAGTGGGTGAGTTCATATTTATGGTAATTAGGTGCTCCATGTTTCAATTAAAGGATATATTTCTTTAGTTGCACTTGTTTTACTTCTTCTGAAATGTTTTTAAGTACATTTCTTAAGCAAGCAATTAGTAACTTGGATAGGATCTTAGGTTTTCTTCTACTTTAGAAACACACCTAATAGCTTAAGTAGGATTGTGGAGGTAAGGAGTTGTGAGTTAACTCCTCCATGATCACTCAAACTTGTCAAAACTTAGGTGTCTTTCTTTTAGGTAGGAAATCCATCTTTGTGGAAGGTGAACCGGGAAGCTCCACTAAAACCGAAGTTAAGCACGAGGTCATGTGAGATTGAGTAGAGGATATACCCCTCTCATATTCAATTGAGCATCTACCAGGATCGGTGCCCGTACAGGAACTTATTAGTACCTTTTGGTGATTTTGCATTTCGGGCTTTGTTACCCTGCCCATGGGCATTGATTCGACCTGCGACTGTCCCCCTGGACCCTCTCTGCAAATTTGGTAACCTTAGTATCCAGACTCTAAGATTCATATAAAGGTGACGGTGGAAGGATATTTCCACTATACCTAGGACAAACGTGGGAGGAAATCCCTTGCAGTTATTTGGAAGGGAGGTTGGTGATTCAAACACTTGCACCCGAAGACTCTCTATTGTGGACCCCGAGTAACTGTTCTTCATCCTTCGTTGGTTTGTTCAAGACCCTAATCATCCCAGAATTCCCTCCGGAAGGCACCTATTTTCCTGGTTTGGATTACCTAGGACCTTTCTAGTGGTGTGATCTTTGTGATACTTGTTCTTAGTTGGCCTTAGAGATTTCTTGCTTGTTGAGTCGAAAACTATGGATAGCATTCCAGTGAGCACCAATCAAGGGACCCCTTTCCAAGGGGATCCCTGTGTTTTTCCATTCATTGGGAACGTTGGTACTCCCTTAATGGATACCTTGAATCTTTCGGGATTCACTATAGGGATACCGATTTGGTTTTTTTCCACTCTGAATGCCTTACATGCTCCTAGCGCTTCTCAAGTAAGCACCTCAAATCAAGAGCATCATAACCCTATGCCTTCTTCTCCAGTAACATATTCTCCTCCTCCTTCTACCTCATGTGGTGAAAGTAGTAATACTAGTAACCAGCAGTCTAAAAGGAACATACGGAGGAAGAATAGGGAGAAGATGCCAAAGCAAGGGGGAATCCACCCAACCTCTTGATTTCATGCTGGGGTAACCTACAGAACCTCTAGTTTTCATGCTGGGGGAACTCATTCAATCATTGTAAATGATACTGAACCTACGCAACCAACCTCTGGAGGTCATGTTGGGGGCACCCACCCAGCCTCTAGAGGTCATACTGGGGGAACCTACTCAGCCTCTAGAGGTCATGTTGGGAGAAAAATTTCAGTCACTGCGAATCATACTGAAAGTATGTCTTCAACCACTGTTGGTCATGTTGAGGATGCTTCATCGATCATTATTGGTCACATTAATGACAAGTCACCAGTTACTATGATTTATACTGGAGACACTAAATCAGTCACTGCAAGTCATGCTGAGAAAGTTGACATTGTCGACAAACCTAATACACAGAAGCTTAAGTTCCCTTGTAAGTTTTGTTATGGATAACACCTGACCTATTTGTGCCCTATACTTCCAAAAGTGAAAAAAGTGTGGTCCGTAGTTCAAAAGTCTTCTGCTTTTGAGAAACCAGCCACTGCAAGTCATGCTAGGGGCAAGCTGTCAACCAATTCTATTCATGTTGAGAGTACTGATGTTGTAAAGGATTCTAAGTTTATAGGACACAAGCCAAAGTTCCCTTGTAAACTTTGTAAGGTAGATCACCTTACTCACTTGTACCCTGCTATTCCAGAGGTGCAGAGAGTGTGGTCCATGTCTGAAGGATCCTCTGCTCCTGAATTGTCTATAGATTCCCAACAGCTTGGTCAACCTTTGGTTGATAAAGTGGTTGAACCAAAGAATTATTTGGTCAACCCCACTCTTCCTTTGGAGAGTGAAGTGATCGAATTGATGCAATATTGGACCGATCCCATCAGTCCTTCGAACACTGGTGCACCTACCCCTGAAGTCTTATGCATTACCAGTTCGGATGTTTCTGAAAAAGGGGGCACTTCATTTGTGTTGATTGAACCCCTACCAAGCTCTAGGATCATTTCCTTTGATTGGAATAGTCTAGTTGGGCCTCGTATTCCTTCTTCTACACCTTTCCAGATAAGGGTTGATGTTGGAAACCATGTGGTTCACCAATGTATTATAGATGAAGGATCCTTTGTTAGTATCTTATCCCCTTATGCTTGGAGATATTTAGGTTTCCCTAACCTTGTTCTAGCTGTTAATTGGTCGTTGACCTTCGATAGAAGACCTAGTGAACCGGTTGGATTCCTCCCTCGGGTACCTGTTACTTTGGGTGGAAAAACAGTTTTAGTTGATTTTATGGTTTTAAAGGACCCTGTGGACTTTGATATGATCCTCGGGCATGATTATGTGTATTCTGTGCATGCTGTGGTGTCTATGCTCTTTTGTATGATGCATTTCCTCATAACGAAAGCATTGTCACTATTGATCAGCTTGCATTTGTTGATCCAAGTATATCCCTCGTCAACAGGAACTTCCATGTCACAAGGAAATTATGTGGCATATTGTTCCTTCAGTCCAATTACTACTGAGAAGATTCCTCTGAATTCATGCTTACCTTCTCGGGACTGGGTCCCGGCGGTTGACCAGGTGATGCCTCCATCTGAATGTTTGGATACATGTTCTATCTGGGATGATATACTTCCTTCTGATGAAGTTTTCCTAGAGTGTATAATCCAGTCTGCCATTCATTTGGATGTTGATCCAATTTTAGTTATGTCCAGCCCCGGTTTGACTTTAAAGTCTGATCTTTCTAATGTTGAGTCTTTGGACTCTCCTATAGATCCGCAAATCGGTTTTCTTGCTGAGTTTGATTCTACTTCTAGAATTTTCAACTCTTGTGATGATGAATTTGTTCCTGCAAATTTGTTCATGTCCTTCAACTCTGATCTTCATCCTAAAGTTGATCTTGCTGATTGTAAGTCCTTAGGCTTGGGTACTATAGAGTCTTCATTGGTTAACTTACCTATAATATGCATTTTGTTGATGATAGTGAATTTGAAAGTTTTTCTACCACGATGACTTGTATCGGATCTTTCTTTACATATGTTTTAGATATGATGTTGGTACTAATGTTTCTCGGAGACAGGATTCTTAGATGGAATTATACTTGCTTACTGGTCCTTTTGACACTTTGTTCGATCATGTCAGGTATATTCGGAACCTTTCATATAGGTTTAGGCTTCTCCTCTATTATGATGCATTTGAACCTTTTTCCATTCTAATTCACCATAGAGTCGAACCTGTTGGATATTGGTGTGTTAACCATCTTTATATGCATTGTGCACCTGTCCGACAGTAGAGCCTGCCTAACATGGGTCACCCTAGTTATTACCCTTATGCCATTTTGGTGCCCATGCTAATTTTTTCTCATAGGCTCGGGAGCCTTTCTAGATTTACCATGATTTTGAGAAGAAACCTCATGCCTTTCTTCCTCATATATTTCGGGCCATCCCTTATAAGGCTCCCATATTTTTGTTTAAGTCGCATATGCATTTATTTTGATCTTGCTTGCGCTAATGAGCCTGATGTCGGCTTTCACGCTTTTAGCTCGTTATATAAGCCTCCATATCTAATCTCATTTATGTTAAGTTATGTATCACTTTGCCTTTGTGATTTCACATCTTTTACTCGGAGGAGACACACCCTGAGTGTCATTATCTTGCTCATGTTCCTTTAATTATGCATAGCTTTGTTCCATGCGCTTGGAACTAGTATCGCATGTCCCTGACACTCGTCTTCTCCCATTACGAGCATTCTTCCACTTTTTCTTAGAGCTCGTTAAAAACAGTAAGGAGGTTACGAGCATTCTTCCACATTTTATTCAAGCTCATTAAAAACAGTAAGGAGGCTACGAGCATTCTTTCATCTCTCCTTTGAGCTCGTTAAAAATAGTAATGGGGTCACGAGTTTAATTTTTTGGGCTCATTAAAATTTTACAGAAAAGAATTTTATGGAGTCTTTTTTATGTTCTTGTTAGACTCTTGAAAATTAACAAGATTTCCAAGCATACTTGTCTTGTTCAAACTCGTCAAAGGACTTGAACAGATATCCACTTAGGTATAAGTTTATCCATTTTTTGGAGCTTTGTGGATTACTTACGTAAAAGGTATACTCTAGTCATACTTGGCTAGAAGAGTTCTCTCTCGCATTCTTTTACCCTTTTTCGGGTGAGGAAACTAATTCTACGAAAAAGGACCCTTTGGAGTCTTCTTTAGGATTTTCAAACTCTCAAAATATGAAAACACCAGCGAGCATATACCAACTCGGGCTCTATGTAAAATCCACGAGTACGTATATGGAGTTGTTGTTTAAGTTTTTCAGACTCCTTAAATATGAAAACACCGCAGAGAAAGAATTGATCCGGGATCGATATTAAAATCCATGGATCGGTACATTATCAAGTAATATTCTATCTTATCTTCAAACTCATAAAACTAAGAATAAATTCTTGAGCCTCCCTTCCATAGACTCATAAAATTACACATGGTTGGATCCTTCTCAAGCATGCTTTAGTTCTTTCTCAAGCTCGTTAAAAAATGAAAAAGGTATCTAAAAAGAGAAAGGGAAGGGAAGAGTGTTAAATATCTTTCAATATAATGGTATCAAGTCAACTATGTCCTTGAACAAAGCACCTTTTTTATTATATCAAACAATTTGGGTTCTATTTTTGACCTTAGGATAAGCCTGATTCCAGAGTTGTGTACTCCTCCGATTGGTTACTCTTCCAATCATATGGAGAATATGTAAATGTATCCTACATTGCAGAGTTATATCATGGTCCCTTTGTGTTCAAATCTTCCTAAGTCACTCTTGTGTCATGCTCACTGTTCAAGGATACAACCTGTGTCGGCCATTCTGCAGTTTCTTTGACCTCATGTGTTGGCCATTCCTTGGTGTGAGTATGTTTCATCATGTATTCAGTCCTACTCCAGATCAGATCAACCTTTGATTATTCCTCCTGTTGGATGATGGAGGATGCCTTAAGGCCTCCCTTCCAACAGACTTATTCCCATCAAATTCAACTCATCTTACTCTGGGAATGAAGTCTAGAGTTTTCGGTATTACCTTAGGGATTGCAGTCATCAGTGGCAATTTCCCTCGTCATTGATTTATGGGAATACATGAATGTTCCTTACTCGATGGATTCTTCATGTGTTCGAATTCAAGAACATCTATTCACACATGTTAGAATGTACTAGGTAGCTTGGGGCCCATTTTCATTATTGGTGGGATTCCCTCGCGTTTGTTAACGGTTCACATCATTGATTGGTAATCAAATGGTGTCCTTCATGTTCAACATCAACTCATTTATTCGCATGGTTAGGATTTGTACCTTGACAAGGTTTGGATTGAATACCTTGGGCTGATGGAAACATTTGTCATATTTTGTTATATCCCAAGCTACACAAGACTGAGCCACACCCATTTTTTGGTTCTTGATGAGACATAGATCCAATTTGTTCTTTATGGCTATGATCTCCAATTTTGACATAGATCCACCTTTGTATTTTTGTGTCTATGATCACACTTATGTTTCTCATGGATACACGCTTGTATTCTAGTGGCCATGATATATGCATTAGTATTGGATCATTATTGTATCTTCCTGAAGGTCATGTTCCACTATTCGAACATGGACATTTGTCCCAGGGATGAGATTGTCTGACATTTTCCTTTCTTTCAGGTACTTCATTTGAGCCTACGATTCTTGGTTTTTCCAGTTTCTCTGACTCCATGACTCAACCCTTTATTATTTATAATGTATTTCGTCCATCATCTTCCCCTATGAACTCATACATTAGGGGGCATCTGTTATAGACAAAATTGTACTTCTCCGTCCGTGACAACACTTACATCTTTTGGGTGCATGATGACACTTCATGAGATTATTGTGAGTCACACAAAAGGAAATTTGTGGATGGAAGAGCCATATTTGGGACTTTAGATGGATGGAATTACCTAATTCATGGCCCATTTGATAGGTAATAACCTTAGGAAAAAATTTGCAAACCAAAACTTCTCCAGAAAAGGTTTTTTTTACCATTTTTCCACAAAAACACAGGTTGCATATGGTAAAGGCCGTGGGTTTTCAAAAAAATACGCAGTTTGCATATGGTAAAAGTCATAGGCACCCACTAGTTTACTATGTGCAAAGTTGTGGGTACCTCAGAAACACTAAAAAAGTATTTAAAATCGCAAAAAATGGTTGGTTTTGGGTAGTTTTAGAACCTCCTCTTCGGTTTTAACTACTTCTTATTCAACCATGGAGGAATTGAGACTCACATCCCCCCTCACTTGTGCCCTAGTTTCTTGTAAACCCTAGAACATATGAACAGAGGTTGGGATCCTTGGAGAAGAGGAGCAGGAGACCTTGAATCTTGGTTTCGTGAAGTGCCATGCTTGAAGGAAGGTATAATTTGATGTACTTGCTATTGGGATATTCCTATACTCTATCCTAGTCCTACCAGCATTATCCATTTTTTCATTTTCAATCATGCATGCATTTTGCATGCAGTAATGATTTTGCATGCATCCCAGTCATCAGTCCCAGCACCTAGCCCTCAGTTAGCTAGCCCCAGGAGCTTCTCACTGATCAGTTTTAGCCCTCCTAGTGCTTAATAACCCCTGCATTCAGTTTCATGCATCTCGTGTGCCCTCTCTCACCTACCACTCAGTTGCACTTCAGTTAGTTGAGTTATCTTTAGTTCTTTCCTTGATTTAAGGCTAGACTGACTCTCAACTGACTGTATCACTCCGATGGACCTTCAGTGAGACTAGACTGCCCATTCTGACTCCATTTAGCTCCTCATGTGCCCTCCACTAAGCCTCCTTCATTCAGTTAGTGCCTCCTTGTGCCAGTTACACCTACTACACTCAGTTAGACTCAGTTTGACATCTGGTTGACAGTTACGTGTGCATTGATGACTCCACTGATGATGATGAGGACTCCTAGTTGTGCTCTGATGACACTCTATTGATCTGATGATCACTCTATGAGAGGCTAATTCGAATTGCCACCTTGGCATTCGAATCCTCTCCACCATTGTACTATTTATTGTTCATATTTGTGATTAATGAATTAGTGTATGGGAAGTTATTTTGCTTCTATCCGAGTTCTACTATATTATTATTATGTTTCTCATTTACACTGCATTGACCACTCTTCTTCTATCTTCCTGCTTAATCATAATCTTTCTTGTGAGGTATACATCAGCTCTTAGGTCTGCTATGAGGATTTTCACACTTGCTTCATTCATTAATAAAGATTGGACATTCTTCCCTTTCCAAATAGATTTGTTCATGTATGTTTCAGATCCGATTAAAATTTGATGTTTGATTCTCTTATAAATATCAATATTTTATTTGTAGTCAAATTGGTTTGAAGAAGGTTTGTAGTTATTTTGCAGGTTGTTGCATTGGAGAACAAGAGGAGAATCTTGGATCAACCTTTTGAATAAGGTACACATTCTCCTAAACCCTAATCTCTTTGCTTAATAATTGTACTTGCATAACCTTGTATGTCTGTCTTTTGCCCCTGTACGTTGGTAGTCTCACCCCTGCTATAGCACATTTTTCCTAACAACACTCCCATATGTTGCTTGTGCAAGGCTTTAGGTTCACTCTTGCAATCCCGCCTTTCATGGAATCCTAGGAATAGAAAATCATCATGATGTTGGATGATAATATTATTGGGAGCCAACCCCTTTCACATTTTTCAACTTTAGAAGAACTTCAAACATGGTTATCTACTCAAGAAATCCATTATCTCTATTATGTATTCTATTGGGAGCCATCATTAAACAAAAAATGGATAGGGTTGAAGACCCTTATCCAGGCCAAGGAAATATCCAAGGCCATACCTCATACATATTCAAGAAAAATTTAAGGAGCAACCCCTAACTAAAATGTTCAAAGGTACTAAGGGATGGAGACAAGAGGATAAGCCATGGTTAGTAAAAAGAGGACATGAAATCATCTTGGAATACCAAACTCCCCCCTCCCCTCCTTCCATTTTCTAGAAGATATTTTGAAAAGGATATTGTCTTCCATAAATTAGATTTTTTTAAGCATTTGTTCCAAAACAAGATCCTAACAACTAAAAATCTATGAAAATGAAGGATCTGAGAAACCTCACACTACACAATATGCCTCTCTATAGAGGAAACTACCATCCATCTATTCTTAGATTGCAAATTTGCTAAACAAGTATACCAACTCAGTATGGAAGATTTAGGTAATCCTATCCATCCACCTATAGATTGGTGATGCATGATTCTATAGTGGGAAAATTCATATTCATGCAACATATTAAAGAAGCCATTACTATAATGGGTTTGGATGGAAATACATAAATTCCTAGTCTAGGAAATATGGTTAATGAGGAATCATGTTTTATTTCATCAAGGATCCCCCTCCCGATAAATAATTGTAGAAAAAGCTTAAGACCTCCTATATGAGACGATAATGTCCAAAGGGGTTGGATAGACTCAACTATCCCAACTCAACCTGAAGGAATATGATGTCTTAGAATATTTTAAGAACCATGCAATCTCATCCTTGGAATAAAATAGCCAAACCCAAAGAAAATTAAATATAGAAGATTCAAATGCAAAAGTTGGATTTCCATTTTGACAAGAGATAAAACACCAATATATTTCTTTTTGATGGGACTTTAAAGGGAAATCCGGGGGAGGAAAGTGCAATGATAGAGGGACTCAGCCTCACCCAAAACAATCTGTGGTTATTATCAAAGTTCTGCACTATTAAGCACTCTTGTGTAGCCTCCCTCTTTCCAGTGGGTACCAACAAATTATGGTTGTAACCTTGGATTTCCAATCTATTCAATTCTACCACAACCTTTGATCACTCAACTCGAAGGAGACTCAAAATCAAACAATGAGCTCTCCCAATGAAGGGGCCCTTCCATTTCCAGGATTCCATTCTCAGGATTCCATATCTCCTTGTCTATGAATCTCATTAAGGTGATAAGATTCCACACCTCCACAAGCCTTAACATCAAATCAATAGCAAGGATATCATTTCACCATTCTCTCCTCACTTATGAGGATTTTAAATCCTCAAACGATGAAGAATCAAATCCTTCCTATGGAAGTTTTTTGATATTTTTCTAAATAAATACAACAAGAGAAGAAGTCAAGCATGCATTCGATAAGGCTATAGCATTTCTAATCCTCCATCCAAGTCTGGGTATTGTTAATTGGAGGATTTATTCATAGTGAGGGAAACCATCCATGTTGCACTGTCGTTAACAGTCATTCTTGCATAATCTATGAATTGAAGGAGCTCCAAAAATGTTGAGGAGACCAACAAAATCATGTCTTCCTCAACTAAGTAATGGAGTCAATGGAGATAGAAATAAACAAACAAGGGGGTAGAGATAGGTTTTTGACAAGTGCATCAATGAAGCATGTGAGCACATCATAATCTTGTGAGAATGGGAGGTAGAAACTTGGGCTTTCATGACAATCCATCAAGGAAAGAAAGTGAATTGGTATCTACCATATTATCTATACAATCTATGTTTGGTAGAATATAAACCACCTCCATCTCCCTCCTGTAATTCTAGCATCCCCCATGGATACTTGTGTTGAGACGACCTCAACCAATCTACCTATAAATACTATGGATTTTGATGTTGTTCACCTAGTGCACATAGTCAAAGCTTCAATGGACCATTCAAGTGCATTGCCATTGAGGAAATGGACCAAGATATATAGCAACAACAAGTGGATTTGAAAAATGTTATCCACTCAAATCATAATCAAATTTGTGGCTTACTAGTATGTATTGTCACTTTTTTTAGGATGGTTTGTTAGGAAATGTGCCTTTTCATCAACATCTTGCTTTTTTGTAAAATTAACTAAAACAATTTTTGGTTGGACCATATTTCAAGGAATAGTGCCCACCTCATGCTTTGTAACTCTAGTTGTATAGTTTGGTTGCATCATCTTTTATTACAAATGCTTAATTGTTAATATGAAAAAAAATGCATTGGGAGGCAAGTGCGAGAGGGGTTATTATTTAACCCTGGAGGAAATATAGTTTTATCTTATGTTTGTGGGTTAGGCACTGGCAGAAATAATCAGGCGGAGCGTTATGATTTATTCTTGGGCTTGAAACAATCTATTGCACTAGGTCTTTATTCTCTAGCGGTCATTGGAGATTCTCTTCTTATTCTTTCTCAAACTAGGCATCAAATAGTTGAAAGGCTTCACAAACGAATCATTGGTCTTCTCCCTCAAATTTCGTCTATATAGTTCTACCATGTTCGAAGAGAGCAGAATTCTAAAGCAAATAGAATAACAAATGAAGTTTCTCACCTTCCTCTGAGGGGTTTAATAGAAAATGGGGGCCAAATAAAATCTTGTTGGCTCCCCTAACGATAGACTTGCACATTATAGAATTTTATTCATGTCAACTCTTTCATTTAATGACCAAATGTGACAGCAGGTAGGTCTAATGTATTTGGTATTGCTTTCGGCCATGCGAAGGATGAAAGGCTTCTTGGTAAATGAAATTCCCTAAGCTCCAAAGTCTTGCACAGATTGGATTAATGCAAGTTTGTTTGACAATACTTTCAGACATTGTGTATTCTTGGGAAAGATAAGCCTAGGTTTTCATCTCCAGTTCGTAATCAACCACTGAGGGAGTTAGTTTGGCGAGAGCAAGAATTCTAGAAAGGTGGATTGGATTTTCATGGATTATGTTGCCTTCTATTCACTGGGAGAGTGACTGCTAATTTTGTTCAATGTAGGCTTCAATTTTTGCTAGCATGTAAATTTCACCAGACATCGTTTAGTTTCTTCCCTCTCCCTTGTTTGGAGAGTTTGGGATTCAGGGTCTATTTCTGAAGCAATTATTTTGGTCTTCATTTTGGGGATTGGTATTTATATGAAGAAGTTCCTAAGTTAATAATGGAAAGAGTTGGGCATGAAGTAGAGTTGGTTTACCCTTTGGAAACTAGGTATCTTGTGTGGGCAGCTTTGAGAACTTCGTGGAAAGTTTTGGACAGGCCACAAAGCTCGTCTTTAATATTAATTGGGTTGTTCAGGACTCTAGGATTTTAAGACTGAATTGGGTTTCTGGTGAATTTAATTTGGGATTAGCCATGGAAAACAGATTGAGGAAATCTTTGCAAGAATAAGGGTTGTCCAAGTTGATATACAAGATAGCCAACAACAAATGCAATGGATAAAGGACCAACTGGAAGGACCGATAGCATCAGTTCGTCGTATTACAGATCATGTGCCTATATTGGATAATCATGTGGATGAAGTAGAATAGGTCTCCCATCAGCTTAATGCCAATTTGTCTTGTTTTGATTCACGCTTAGAAGAAGTTGAAGGAACAGTGTGTGCCTATGATGCTCAAGTAAGAGAAATCTCTTTAACTCTGGCTAAACATGAAAATCTTGTAGCTAGAAAGAATTCAATAATGGAGGACAATTCAGAGAGTGAGAATAATACTAGACAATCAGTTCGTCAACCTTCCCATGTTGATATCTCAAGCTCAAGCGAGGAGGTCGAAGCAAAACCAGAAGAAGATGTCAACATTTCTAGTGCCAATTTCAGTGTAGACGAAGAAGTAGAAGACCAGGTTATGAAAAGTGATAATATCGCAACATAATTTTCAGTTTGTATGCTTCATTTTTGTCAAAAATCACTAGGCCATCTTGTCAAAATATATAGCAATATAGTTATACTTAGTCATTTTGAAATAGTTTTCAAACTTTGGAGGACTATAAAGGGTATTAATAGCATTGTTGGAGACCTTATTAGATATGCTTTGAACTAGTGTTTTGTCCCTTTTGAATTTGATTTTCTCAATTGTTTATAATACAAATTAACCATTTTAGTTTAAAAAATATATACAAAAAAAATGCAAAATATCGTTTAATCCTTCATGTCCACTAGATTGTGCTCTCCCTCCTACTCTTTACACATCAAAGTAAATATGTCCAAATAGATACATTGGACATAGCGAGTTCCTCTTAATGATAACAACTACAAACCTTTGTTCCACAAGTATTGTGTTAGTTACATGGAACTAATAATACTATAATTAATGTCTTCCACGATGAAGACACCTATGTATCTATTGATGCTATGCATATATATTTTTATTGCTCATGAAAAATTATGCATATATTTGATTCCATGGATTTTATGTTTTGACCTTGGTATTATATCATTGCAATAATATACAAATCATATGGCTCCCAGTAGAGAGGGATTGAACAATGATACCAAGCACTAGAGAAGAGAGAAGAATATGCAGTGATACCAAGCACTAAAGAAGAGAGAAGAATACGCAATATCCTGTAAATAAAAGGTAGTCAATGAGTGCAAGGGTCCCCAAGTGATTTAGATGAAATATTTCAAACAGATAATTTTCTGCTAAATTAGTCCATAGATACTCCAAGAGAATGCCACATCAAGTAAAATATATTTGAATTACTCTTATTTTTAGGAAGACATTATATCTAACTTTACATAATTGATAATTTTACAATTGCCTTTAATTCTATGGTTTTGAACAAAATCAAGAAACTCGTTAATGATATTCATCCGAGATATTAAAAAAGAAAAGAAAATAAAGAAAGAAAGAAAAGTATACCAATTACTCATTTTTAAACTTTAGAAATGTGTTTATCCAAAAAAAATTGAGTTATTATAACTAATTTCATAAAGTGAGACATAAACTTATACTTTAATAAATACCATATTCAATTTGTTCATTATAATGTTGAATAATAGTTTTGATAGGCATTATTAAAATTCACAAGTCTTTGTAGCATTTCAGCTCTCATTTATTAATGATTTCATTAGCTTAATGCAAACATATATTTGTGTACAAATTGCAAAATATAGATGTTCTTTTATTACCTATATGATAGAATTTTAATATACCCCATCCAAGTTGTAGCTCTCATTTATTAATGATTTCATTAGCTCAATGCAAACATATATTTGTGTAAAAATTGCAAAATATAGATGTTCTTTTATTACATATATGATAGCATTTTAATATACCCCATCCAGGTTGTTTATAGGATCCAAGTTGTAACATCCCTCCTTACTCTTATTCTTTTGTAATGAAATACAAATGTCAGTGTTTTTCTGGCAAAGAGCTCAAGGCCAAGGCCTTGTCATAAAAAATTGTAAATATGGTTATTTATTTCCTAGGCTATAAATTTGAATTGTAGACTTATGAGACTGAGGGCATGTTGCAACTTAACAATGAGGGCACGAATCCACTGGGGGGAGAGAGGTGAATGGCAGTGTAGCAATGAGAATCTAACTTTAGATGGTGGGTGTCATCTCAATGCTGCCGAAACTTCAGGAAAGTTGAGCGATTTTGCTTGTTGACCTTAAGTTTGTACGTGTCGTCATCCTAGACTGAGGGCAGTAGCCACTCGTCGCAAGATGATAATAAGCTTCTAGGAACTATCTTTTAGTGTAAAGATAACTACTATTAAATGATCTTCAATAAAACTAAGAGACCCTTCTATATATTATTATTATCCTAGCATAATAATTATCATATTATTGTTGAAAAGGGGGACTATTTGAAGGGGAAATGTCAAAATACATTCACTAATATATATTGTGTGAAAAATACTAAAGAGCAAGGCCCTTTGGCTGAAAGAAGGTGATCAAAACACCAAATTCTTTCACAGATTCGCAACTCATAGAAAAAACACTAATACAATCCATGAAATAAGGACAGGACAAGGCAATCTGGTTAGAACTTTCTCAGAAAAATCCAAAGCTATTGTTGAACACTTCCAAAATATTTTTACAGAACCTGAGGGATGTCCAATCTTAGAGATTCTGGAAGTGATAGGCCTTTTTCCAAGGTTAATTACAGAGGATATGAATGAAGAATTAACCAAAGACATTTCAGAGGAGGAAATTCACACTGTTTTGCATTCTTTCCAAAAAGGAAAAAGCCCTAGCCCAGATGGATTCACTCTAGAATTTTTCTTAGGTTTTTACGATAAGCTGAAAGATAATCTTTTGGCAGTGGTTAAGGAATCTCAGAGGTCCAGAAAAATCTTGGGAAGCATCAATACTACCTTTATAACCTTGATCCCTAAAAAGCATAAAACAGAAACGTTCGATGATTTCAGGCCAATATCCTGCTGCAACATGATATACAAGATCATAACAAAGACCATTGCCTAAAGGATAAAACCAATTTTAAGCGAAGTTATAACAGAGGAACAATTTGGATTCTTGCACAACAGACAAATCCATGACACAGTTTCGCTGACTCAAGAATCAATCCATAGCATCAAGACTGAAAAGCAGTGTGATTTCGCTCTAAAGCTAGATCTTTCTAAAGCTTATGATAGAGTAAATTGGACCTTTGTCAGGTTACTACTGATCCAAATTGGCATGAACACAGATATCGTTGATTGGATTATGGGATGTATACAATCCACATCTTTCGCAGTTATGATCAATGGAGCTCCCTCAGGCTTCTTCCGCCCTACTAGAGGTCTCAGACAAGGATGCCCCCTATCACCCTTTGTTTTCCTTTTAATCGCCGATGCTTTAAGTCGGCTATTTCATAATGTAATGTCCCCATTGTGACCCCCCTTTGCATTAAATCGTAAATGATGTAAATATTGTTATTTAATCATGGTGATGAGCTCAAGGCCAAGGCCCCACCATTGATTTAGCGTTTTATGTATCGGCAATTAAAAAAAATAGATGCCTATGGTTCTTGTGCTAGATATGCACAATGTAAATTAAGACATCATGTAAATACGAATTTTAATGAAAAACCCACAACTGGCTATACAATGCAACAAAGAGATGGGGGCATGATTCTATAAGGAATAGGGACGGAAATTATTCAAACCCTTGAGCCATTGGTGTTAATCCATGTGTCAATGAGAAAACCCATAAACCCTCAACTACCCATTTTGGGGTTAGGGACCCAATCATTTAATTCTTCCAGAAATTGGTTGAGGTAGTTAATGCCTTGGGAATGAAGAGGTATGGCAGCCAATTTCATGTATGGGCAAGCCATCAACCTGGGAAATTGTATTTTGTCTCCTTGGGCAAGAAAACACCCATGAAATGGTGCCCAAAGCCATTCTAAACCCACAGTCTTTCCTCTCAGACGCAGTCTGAACTACTGGGTCTTTCTCCATCATGTTTTTCATCATTTTCCTACATTTTTCCATGGCGGGGAGCTCGTTTTTGTGTTACACAGTGGCTGGGAGAGGAGGACCACGATTTGGGACTGTTATGGAGGCCGTTTTTGCCCCATAATGTTCATGGACGTTTTTCTGAAAACGGATTTGGCTTCCCAGGGTTGTTCCCCATCTTCCAGTTTCGTTTTTGGGTTTCCCACGTTTTTCTGAAGCTAATGAAAACCCCATCTTTGGGAATCTCACTGTAAAAACGTTTCTTCATGCCCAGCACTTATACTTCTGCTGTTATGTGCATCCCTGTTTTGGTTTGAACCTGTGAGCAAAAGATCTGGAGTGGTAGTGGACAGAATTGACTTGATAAACCTAGTGGGGAGAATAACCTCTCAAGAAGATCAAGAGGGCTGGCTACTCTTCTATGCACACCTAGGACACTTTAGAATTGGAAGGTATGGCCTAAGGGACTGTGAATTGGTGAAGGGAATACTTCCTTGAGTGGGGTGTGTAGGCATTGTGGGTGCCAAGCTAAATAGATCTTGTAGAGGTATCCATAGCTCTGTGGTTGAGCTCACTAGCTTAGCAATTCTTCCTTTCCATTTCCTAGCAGCCTGATAAACCCAATTGTAGATTGGCTTGGCTCATCTTAGTGTATGCTTGGCTATGTGTGAGTCTGTTGTTCCCTGGTTCCTTGTAGAAATCATGCCCAGCTCGGGGGTGGCAGTTGTATCAAGAGGTTGATGATCCCAACTGGCCTATGGTTGGGTGGAACGTTGCAGTTGCATAGCCAGTTGCTTGGGACTACTTTGTTAAGATAAGTATTCTCTTTTATAAATTCTGCAACGTATTTATTTAATGGCTGTCACAGAAATGTTGAATGTATGTTAGATATTAAACATGATTTTTAATTCCGCTGTGTTTCTATAACATGCACATGTATATGTCTTTTTATCAATGAGTTTCTACTTAATGGACATGGGGTTAGATGCCTGAATTTAGTGTCACATCCTCTCTATCATGCTGGAATGATGGGAGGGGACATTACACATAATGCCAAGAATGAAGGAAAGATCAAAGGAGTCAAAGTCACCAATTCTGAAGTAATCACCCACGCCCTTTTTGTTGATGACGTTCTTCTATTTGGTATGGGTTCAAAGGAAAACCTCAGTGTTTATGCCTCTCCACTAGACAAATACAAGAAGGCAACAGGGATGATGGTAAATGAAGGAAAATCAAGCCTGTATCACAATGAATTCTCTACAGAATTGGTCCAGCAAGCTTCAAAGATATTTCCTTTCCCAGTCTCATCACTAACGGAAGGCTTCGAGTATCTAGGATTCTATCTCAAACCAAACAGCTATACATTCCAAGACTGGGTATGGTTGTACAAGAAAGTAGAAACCAGAATCTCTAATTGGACAAACCGCTTCCTATCTAGAGGAGGGAGACTGGTTTTGCTAAAATTTGTACTTCAAAGCATACCAGTGTACTGGGCATCTATTGCCTACATCCCCAAAGGCATCTTAACCAAATTAAGGAAGAAATGCTTCTCATTTCTTTGGACAGCAGGTAAACAATCAGATGGCATACCACTTGCAAAATGGAGTAACATCTCACTACCAAAAGAGATTGGAGGTTGGGGAATCAAAAATTTGCCCCTATTTTGCAAATCGTTGGCAGCCAAATCACTGTGGCGCCTTGCACAAAATCCTGGATCCTTATGGGGCAGAGTACTGAGCTCAAAATACTGCCCAAACTCCTCACTTGTTGATTGGTTTAGGAATCCAAACAAATCTCACAAAAATGGATCAACAGGATGGAAAGCTATGGTCCTGGCCTTCCCTCTAGTAGGCAATTGGATAGCATGGAGAGTAGGAGATGGAAAAAGTATAAGAGTGGGTGAGGGCCCGTGGGCAAGGGCAGGTGAAAATTACAAGCTCTCAGGACCCTTACTTACACAGTTAAGAGTGCAAAGAATATATAAGTTAATCGATGCCCAAGCACAACTCCCCCAACAAAGAGGAAGAGAAGGATGGAAAGATTCACAGGTTCTCAGATTGAGAGGGGAGATGGCAACAGAATGCAACAGTTACATAAACACTCTGGTAGCAAGCTTTGTTCATTTGGATGATGAAGAACCAGACAAGCTGATTAGGACTAAGAACGCGGTTAATGGAGATTTCACAGCCAAGAAGGGTTACGAAGCTGCCATTTTGTAGCACTTCGACAGAGAGAAATGATGGTGGTGAGCCAAGCTGTGGGGAATCACTAGCCCCCTAAAAACCATTCTAACATTCTGGCTAGCATTGAACAATAAACTATTAACCTGGGAAAACCTGAAAATCAAATGAAGAACAGTCTGCTCACCTCTTCAACTCGTGTCCTTATGCAGGAAGCGTTTGGACCACTGCAGCAAGAACCTTCACCCAAGATAGGATGATCCTGAACTGTGAAAACACTGTGGAATAGCGTGCCCAGGTCTAGTGGCAGAACCCGGGGGTATGTTGCTTCGATGCCTTCCCTGCTCTCTTTGTGTTCAGCATTTGGGAGGCCCAAAATAGAGCAATATTCAATAACACTTGCGGACTCCCATTGACATAACCTCTCTGTTGTTGATTCAGAAAACACAGGAACTCAAAACAGCACCCAAATCAAATAAGAACCGAGTGATAAAAGCGATACAAATCAATAAAGGCCATCCATGGGCTTTCTTCGATGGCGCAAGTCAGGGAGATCCGCCATTAGGAGGAGCAAGCAGCATTATCTACCTATCTGATCACAGGAAAATTGAGATCAAATATACTTTGGGACACACCACCAACACCAAAGCCGAGTTATCAGCATTATGGACAATCATGAAAATTGCTAAGGGAAGACACATTACATGATTACATATCTATGGTGACTCCAAAACAGTGATTGACTGGGTAAATGGAGAATGTAACATCAGAGCTCCTCATCTACACAATTTGCTAAAGGAAATACAAGCACTGAAGCCCACCTTCGAATCGGTCTCTTTCTCTCATATATATCAAGAGCTTAATTCCGAAGCGAACACATTATCAAAATTGGCTCTAGCAATCCAACCAAGGGTTAGAAGGTGAAGAAAAATTCAACGACCAAGTTAATGTCTTCTCGCTATTTCCTTAAGACTTTACTCAAACTCAGAACGACGACACAGAAAGCAGATCAGTTTTTTTTGGGTAGCCGTGAAAAATTGCAATTTTCAAACTGGTGATCAAAGATAGTGCTTAATGCACATGTATGTAATTTTTGTAAAGAAACAATGATTATGAACCGCTTTTTGAGCAGTATGCTCTAGCAGCTATGATGTAAGTCCATTCGGACAGTCAATGTTATTCTTATGAATAAAAATATTTTTTTCCACGGAAAATATATATATATATTGTGGGAAAAAGGTAAGGTGTGTTAGTAATAACCCTTGAGTTTAAAGGTTATATTTAAATAAGATAAAAAGAAATGCATTCTTCCTTTAATAAGAAATCC
The DNA here is from genome assembly GCA_027924585.1 of Larix kaempferi. Classification (NCBI taxonomy): domain Eukaryota; kingdom Viridiplantae; phylum Streptophyta; class Pinopsida; order Pinales; family Pinaceae; genus Larix; species Larix kaempferi. The sequence goes on from BSBM01000097.1 coordinate 728,341, forward strand.
ATATCACCAACCAATGTATTAAATATTTTAGATATAGTTAGAAGATAGATCGCATAGATAGGAAGATATTATTTTTAAGTATCAATATTCCCCTTAAAAGGAGGACTCGACCCCACGTAGGGGTACACACTCTGTTTTGTTAAAGATCTCCTTGGAGATTTCTTGGGTGTTGTCCCCGGGTTGGAAAGGAGTGCAGATTCCTTAAGCTACCATTTGACACCTGATTGGGAGACTGTTTGATATTTAAGCGATTGATAAGGAGAGCTCGAGGGCAGTCTCAATAATGATATATTTTAGTTGTGCAATTGATAGGGGTAGGACGGCTCTCTAAGAGCTCCATCCCAGCCCTCTTGTTGTTTGTTATGTGTATATTATAACGTTGTGATCAGCATTATATTATCTTAACATATTATTTTAATATCTCATGTCTCCATGTTGAAGGAGAGGGGTGTTGCCTCTGTGATCCGAGCTAACAATTTATATATATTATAACATTATGATCCATGTTGTATTATTTTAATATCTCATGTCTCCGGACTGAAGGAGAGGGGCACTGCCTCTGTTATCCGAGCTAGCAATTTATATATATATTATAACACTGTGATTTACTTTGTATTATTTTAATATCTCATGTCTCTAAGTTGAAGGAGAGGGGCGTTGCCTCTGTGATCCGAGCTAGCAATTTATATATATTATAACACTGGGATCTACGTTGTATTATTTTAATATCTCATGTCTCCAGGCTGAAGGAGAGGGATGGTGCCTCTGTGGTCCGAGCTAGCAATTTATATATATTATAACGTTGTGATATGCATTGTATTATTTTAATATCTCGTCTCCAGGATGAAGGAGAGGGGCACTTCCTCTGTGATCTAAGCTAGCTATTAATATATATTATAACACTGTGATTTGCATTGTATTATGTTAATATATTATTTTGATATCTCATATCTCAAGGCTGAAGGAGAGGGGCACTGCCTTCGTGATCCAAGTTATATATATATGTGTGTGTGTGTGTGTAATCCTAGTAAGAGAATATACTTTTGTTGAAATGAAGAGAGGGATGTGTTATCGATCAAATTAGCACATCTCCGATCGTGACCACATTGCCCTATCAGTCACACAAAAGGACACTATGGATGGAAGAGCTTACTTGACCTTAGATGATTTGGATCTGAACTTTACAATCCTTTGATAGGCATAATAGTTACATATTTTTTGTAACTATTTTGAAGCATAACCATGACTTTGATATCTACCAACACGTGGGTTAACTACGGGTGTCTATATAGACAACCCGCAGGAATCATCTAAATGTTGCACTCGCTAGCTGCAAAACATAATAGCTGCAAGTCACTCGTTAGTTGTCTAAAGGCATACTCACAAGTATCTTTAAAAATCTCGAAAAATTATATAAAACAACTAATTGTGGATTAGTTAGGACAGTTATTCAAACTACCTTAACTTCCCAGACCAACTATCTTTCGAGCCTGCCCTCCTAGCCTTGCCATAAATACAAGGGGAGGGGCTTGGGAGAAAGAAGCCAACTTTGGTAAAGATATGCTGAAGGAATACTTACTCAAGAGAGAGGAGCAGGAGCCCAGGGTCTGATTACAACAGTGCCAGTTGCGGGACAGGTATAACTAGCTGTTATTTATGCAAATAAAATCAGAGATTCCCTTCCAATAGCACTTGTCTTTGTGTAAACTTGATATTTGAATCTATCATATGAATCTATATATGAGTTTCAATTTCAATTGTTTATCTTTATGTAGTCAAATTGCTTTGAGAAAAGTAGTTTGGTTGTTTGCAGGTCCATCAGTTGGAGCAGTGTAGCAGTGGATCAAGAAGATTGGATTTCGAAAGCTTGGATCAACCATCAATTATCCAGGTATGAATTTCATCTTGAATCCTATTTCTTTTACGAATAGAAAGAAGTGTTGAATGTTACATATACTTGATTTTCTGTTTCTGCAATAAAATTTGATGTACGTTTGTGACCTCCATTTCCCAATCATAGATTATTAAACCACACAATAGGATGTATTTCCCAGAGCTGGGCATCCCATTTCACAGTGTCAAGCCATTAGACTGTATGTGTTTTGGTTTTCTATACATGAATGTTCTATTTGGAAGAGAGTTGGGCAGCCTCTCTCCCATAGAGCCAAGCTCAGGTTTTTCTTATTTGATAACATCTAAATTAATTTATTGAGTACTTGTATTAGTTGCTTTAGAAGTGGAAACACTAAGAATTTATATGCATGTTGTTGATTGTTTATGAGTTCAGAGCTCAAATTTAATATACACATTATTCCTAACCTCTAGTAGTTTAGGACAAGAGGGCAACCTTCCTATGGAAGAAGTCGACCCATGTAATGCAGGTTTCTCTGTAATTAAACAATGAAAGCACTAAGCACCTTCCTGGTCGAGTTCTGCCTTTTAATATTTAAAACCTAAGAGTTCCTTTCTGTCAGGTTTTGCATGAAATAATAATAACAAATCAAGTTTAACATTATGAGAGCTTAAGCGTATCCAAATAACTAAGAGTTGAACCTTAGTTTGGATAGCGGAAGCATACCGTAGAATTAAGAATGAAATCTTAGTTTGGATCAAGTTTATTAATCAACGGCTAGAATTGTTGCCAGGATCAAAATTCTTATAGAGTAGTCAAGTTCTGTTCTTGCTTGCTGAGAATGGTTGAGTTTGTCGCCAAGACCATATTGATAATCTTATGAGAGAGCTTTATTCTTTTACCTCTAGTGGATTCATTTCCCAACTTGGAGGTTGTATCTCGACAAAAGAACATATGCCAGATAGAGAACCTATGGTTGGGTGAAAAATTACAACAATGCCTTCAGTTGCCATAATTCAGATAAGTACACTCGAATGGTAATGTTATTGTTGCTCAATTAATGCGGAGTATTATAAGGATATATTCTTCTTTTGGCTATGTAAACTTAATGAGTGTAAACTTATAAATATTCTATAACACATAAAAATAGTAATGCTATTAAAGAATCACTATTATTGTCCAAAATGATTTCTAAGTATTAATTTAAAGGATTAACCAGTTCTTTTTACTATTATAGGAATATTGAATAGTCCCTTGATTATTATTAAGTATCATGAATGTTCTAGCTACTTGATCATAGGTTCTTTATAGATTAGATTGTACACTAAATTCTTTATACTTAGATATGATCTCTAAGTAAGTTGATAAGAGGATTAAGTTGAAATTTATATGCCATTTATAACTCTTATCTTGATCCTTGAGATGGCTACAGTTGGAAGAAGTTGCTAGTATAGATGAAATTGTTATCTAAGGGTTAGCAGTCTTATAGGTGGAAAACAAATTATATAAAGTGGATTGGTGATTAAAACTAGGACAATTATGTATGGGATGTGTCTACTTAGTGGTATATTTAATGCCATAGTAAAAAATGTTGATATGCCTTCACATTAGTACAAATTCAATGGTAATGTTGCGAGAACCTATTGAAAGTAACGGTGGACTTACTTATATTACATTGACCAAATAGTTATTTTAGAGTTAATTAGATTATTGTTTTGAATGTTAATATGGAAAAATAATTGAAATCTTAATATCATTTATATATTTAGGGAAGAATAATTATCTGAAATAATTACACAATATGTGGTTAATATATAACACACTTTAGAGTATTCGATTTGTATAACTAAGAAGGTGGAGGGTAACTCCAAGGTTCGATGTATGCCTTGTGTAGCATATATATTAAATAGAGAAAAATATACAAATACATGTTTATGTAGAGCTATATGGAACATGTACTACTCTCATATAATAGTACACTAAAGTAATCATATTGAGGGATGCTAATGTCATGGAAGTAATTGTATTGAGGGATACTAATGTCATGGAGTAGCTATATTTCAAAAAAAAAAGATTAACGCCTAAATATAATCAATTAATATGTGCTTATATAATTGACTAAGTTTGATAAGGATTATTATGTTATGGTTAGAGACTAAATATTGAAGATAACCGGGGTAGTTTTCAGATGTTATATTGTAATGATCTTATTGTGACATGTATTTCCCAAACATTATATATACCCATTTCCCAAAATAGTATTAAGGATGTTGGGTATATTACACAAGTTTGGTTTTGGGTTATAATCACAGTATTAAATTTGACTTTAATAGATAAGAACATAAAAATTAGTGATAACTTAAAAATATACCAATATAAATCCATCTCAACTATGGTTTTATAAACACTTAAAAATATGAAATCTCTTAAACCAGAAAATCTTTCCCAAAATTTTACATTCTAAAACTAGCTTGTACTTGAAAATATTTTATCTCTCCAAATTTTTAAAATATCCACATTCGAAATGATTCTCTTTAAAATACAAGAAATAAAATATCATTCAAACATTATTATTACTACTTTATTTTTAATTTCATGAAATATTATATTAAATAAGCATTATTATTACTACTTTCTTTTTAATTTCATGAAATATTATATTAAATAAACATATAGATATGGATGTTGCAATAATTTCATAAAATAATATATCGAACAAACATATAAAATAATAATGAATCTTATAACCTATTTGATATTGATTACAAACATATAAAATAATAATGAATCTTATAACCTATTTGATATTGATTTGTAGAATTTAGTATGAATCTATTTATTACTGGATTTATATTTACTAAATTTAATATAGTGTATTATTTGTAAGCTTGCATAATATTTTTTCGTTATATTAATTTTTAAATTCAATTATAAAGGTGACATCCCCACCTGGTTGTAGAAAACTAACCCAAAAGTTAGCAATGACTAGAAAGTTTTTACAGACATGCCTTGCTGTATAAAACTTCTCAACCCTACCCACCTAATATACGACATCTCACATCTATTTATTACTGGATTTATGTTTACTAAATTTAATATATTGTATTGTTTGTAAGCTTGCATATTATTTTTTCGTCATATTATGTTTACTAAATTTAATATATTGTATTGTTTGTAAGCTTGCATATTATTTTTTCGTCATATTAATTTTTAAAATTCAATTATAGAGGTGACATCCCCACCTGGTTGTAGAAAACTAACCCAAAAGTTAGCAATGACTAAAAAGTTTTTACAGACATGCCTTGCTGTATAAAACTTCTCAACCCTACCCACCTAATATATGACATCTCACCCACCTTGGCAGTAGAAAACTCCTCAACCCAAAAATTAACAATATGTCTTTTGGTAGTATAATAAAATATCGACAACTACTTTTTCGTCCACAGAAAATGTCCACCAAACTCGATAACATCTGATGACATCTGGGTGCATATCAATATAGCGACTAGACCCTTTATTTAGTGACTCATTGGAGCATTTCGATTTAATGCAAAAAATTATGGATGTCCCCAACTCCCTATATCAGGGTGTAGACTGATCCTCACTTTTTCAACACCTACAAACCTTTGAATGAACAAACTGAGAACACAGTAAACAAAGAGGCAGTAGCGACAGATCTAGACTGTCGCTCTCAATGACAAATAGAGAAACTCTTCCTTGATACAACCGTCTGGACTGAAGCAATGTCGGTGTTTCTGGATGGTTTCTTGGAGGCTATTTTTTAGTATAATGTAAATGGTACAATGTCAATATCCCAAGGTATGGGACATCGTACCAGACCCAAAGATGAAAACATCGCAAAGCTCTTTTACATGCTTGGAACTACATTTTAGTCTCTCTAATTAAACATGTCGATCTATTCAGTATAGTTGGAAGACTAGAATGGAGCAAGAATTAAAACGTTGACAACTGGCCCTTGGTTGCTGAGGTTTGATAAAGGAAAAGGATAGCAAAATCACCATTCACCAGGGTTTCATTCCTGCTATGGTTTCAAAGGAAAAGGATAGCAAAGATTGATCTAGTGCATTGTCAGAGGCAACGGATTGGTTCAACAACCGCTTAAATTTTCAGTGCACTATAATTTTGGAAAGAACTATCTAACGCTCTGTTATATATGGGTTACCGATTTTGTTCATTCTCTCTCTACATTGACCAAATAATTTCACAGCTATAAAAATCATATTCCTCTGCAAACAAGGCATATGCTTTTCCAAGTAGGTACAAAGGGGTAAGGTAAATGAAGAAAGAGGATATAAAGTAGCTAGTCGTTTGTATGATAGCATTTGTGAACTTCGAAGTCCTCACATACGCGACCCTCATTTCATTGATCACCTCTGCTAGGCAGAACTTTTGACTTCACACACTGTTTGTGGGTAGGAGCTGGGAAAAGGTGTTTTAGAAGAGAATTTGTCACTTTATCTGGAGTTATTTTTAAAAATAACTCCGCTTCTATGAATAGCATGGATGAGTTCTTAACAATTGCTGCTTCTATTTGCCTTTGGACACTAGTTAAGTATTTAAAACTCATTAGAGAGAGTTATCAGATTTTTGAGTTTAAATGGCTGAACTCTTGAAAATTTCTGTCCATAAAACAAACTGCATAAAAATAGGCGGTCCCTGACATGGAAAGAATGACGAGTTAAAGCATTGCAATGTTTAACATCTTCTCATAATTAACCACAGCTAAAAAACGCTGGACAACACATTATAGATCACCAACTATGACATAGTTAATTCTATAAAACAAAGGGAAAACGGAACTAACACGAAGCCATGTACGAGTCAGTTTTTTTTCCAAAAAATACAACATACCAAGAAACAATAGCAAATTCAAAGCATTTCTCATTTGAAAATTCTGCAAAGATGGGATACCTTTTAAAAAATTTCATCGAGGAAAATAAAGAAGCCAGAAAAATAAATTCAATAGCTAGAAGACTTTGGAAGACATCTGCAATCTATATTACTAGGATATTGTCAAAAGAAGTGAGGCAATCTCACAATTTGAACACAAGAAAACATTAATGCGTAATGTTTCCAAGAGAAATTGAATCAACATAAGTTCAGGAAGCATGTAATTATTACAAATTTATCAAAAGGAGTGGAGAAAAAAGCAAAATGGAAAGATTGATCCTCAAATAAATAAGCCCCGAGAACTGGTCCAACTGACGTATCTCTAAGTGTGACTGTGAACTCAGACATTTGTCTGATGATTGATACAAAATGTAAGTGCCCATGAAGGTGACTTGACATAGATATACCTTTCACATGACCTCAACCTAAATTGTCTTTGACTTAGCTGTCTTCTTCTTGGGTTTCTTTGTAAACGAGTTCTTCATCCCGAGGAAGAAAAGCAGAGCGCCAAAAAGGGACAGATTCTGCACAAAATTTAATTTATAAAATACGGATATGAAATTAAATGTTAGACAAATATAATGACAATACAGCTCGGTAAACAAATTAACATCCACGAGAAACCAAGCCCCCACATAATTTAAGCATTTGTACAATAAACTCAATCAAATAACTAAACCAGGCAAAGTTACTACATAGTAAAAGTTAAATATTGCGCTGGGCAGAATACTATGACCATTGGCTCCAAGACAGGATAAAAGATTTACAGAAAGAGAAAACAGTAATAAGTCCAAGACTCCAAAGAATGGCTGGCGACTACACAGAATAACAGCATCCAACTACACAAAATAACCCGAAAGAAAAGAAGGGCGTATAGTGAGTTACAAAATATGTTCTCATCTGCTACAAACAGATTGTATAAAATGGAACATATGAACTTCCTAAAATTGAGCCACTATAAACTATGCAATTAACAAAGCACCTTTGCATACCTTGTTAACGCCCAGATAAGCATATCTGACACTCCTGACAGCCTACATTATACATGCGCATTTGCTACAAATATAGATAGTACAGAGCAGGCTGTATGAAGTTGCCAAAACGGAGTCCCTAACAAAGATTATCAAGTTGCCAAAATGGAGTCCCTAACAAAGATTATGCACTGATGCATAACACAGTACCTTTGAGTACGGTGTGGAAGCCCAAAGAAGACAGTTTCTTACCCCCTAACAGCCTACAGCTTTGTATTCATAATTTCATAGTAACTAGTTAAGGGATACCAGCCAGCATGAGCAAATAATTTTATAGACTTGGTATGAAACCAGATCAAGAATATATAACAAAGCCAATCCTACCTCATAACTAACCAACTATAAACCAGATTGCTACCTTCAATGAAAGAAGGCAGCAGTTGAATCATATGATGTAATCTACAGACTACAGTCATACACACATAAATACAAAATAGCATACCTTCAGAAACTGGATAAACTCTGTAACGTATTCAGGTTTTGTCATTTCATAGTTGTAAAAATCGTGGATGATTGGTGTCGCAGATGCCAGGCAAATAAGCTGCAGTGACCATGATCAATGTATTCAAAACAACAGAAATATCAAATATTCTACCAAAGCTCAATCACACTTTACTAAACAACAATTAAATAATCTGAGCCAAAAGTATGTGTATAAATTTAATTCTAAATGGGATTATCATCACAAATAAAACCAAGAAGGGATTGGCAGATTGAGAAACAAAAAACACAAACCAGCAAGTATGCCCCCAGAGTGCTGCCAAAGATGAAGAGAATGCCTCCAAAGCCCTCCAAGCCAATAGCTACCATCAATAGATGCTTCATCTGTACACGCACTCAAAAACACAATCATGTTGTTTTGCAATCAAAATCCTACAGGAGTCAATTCTTGATATCATCAATTAATTATGACCCCAATGCCAGCACAAAGTGGTAGTAAAACCAAATGACAATTCAGGTTGGAAAAACAGTCGCATGCTCACCTCAATCTCTGGTACCTGGACACCTAGGAGGGTTGTGACATGACTTTTAAATAACCCAAACTTCGGTTCCAACGACTTGACTGCTGCTCCCCCATCAGCACCAAAATCATTTATCCTGAATCAGATGCCACGACTGATTCATTTAGCACGAAGAATACATCATCTACTCGTGGTAATGAACTTGAAAACTAATACTGTGTACATGTAGATAGTGCATTAGAAATATGACTTAAATCTCCGTGTTGAAGCAATAACAAGTAAATATATATGGAGCTAAATTAAATTACTGTGTGAAAAAATATACTCATCTAGCTATTGGGTAAATGCAGTACTTGATGCCTTCCCTCAGTACCCAGGAGGTAAACCTAAATGCTTTACAAATAGAACTCTACTCAATTTGTGGTCCAATCTCACTGTATCGAAACATTTTTTTCAACGCTATTATGATTCAATCTAGAATTGTAAGACTACTCCAAAAGAAGACAATATATGATATAATGTGGATTACACATCTTGCTACAGTGTGAATGCATATCCATTCAAACTATTCAATAGCACATCTATTAAAAACAAATCTCCAGAATCTAAGCCAATTTGATATCAAATGCATTGCATAAGAAGGCCTTTCATCTATAGATTTAACATCACTAGGGCAAATATTATAAATCCACTTAAGCTGACAAAAATAGTATTTTGCAGTTTACAGGGGAAGATTTTGAATAGATCCTAAAGATGCAATAGAATTATAGTCCAAGCTCAACTGAATACATTGGTGAATAGGGATCTCATCTCTAACATAGAAAACAGAAAATACGCAACAAAAACCAAGAACATAATTACTCTGCACTGGATAGTGTGAAAGCCTTTCTGACCATTGATATGCAGCTTAACTACTAAGGTCCGAAATGATGGAGAACAATTACAAGTTGCTTCTTGAAAAAAACCAGGTTTTGAGTAGGATTAAACACCAAGGCCTCACTGTAACCTGAAGCCACTTACAGCTAAAGGACAGGTATGACAGTCAGATCGCTCATGTTTGTTCTCCTTCTCTAAAGGCCAAATCATGCAAAACGGCCGGGAACTAAAAGAACAAAAAAGGGCCAAATACCATCCAATGAACTCTCATGTTTACTCGCCTTGTAAAGGCAAATAATCATGCAAAACGACTAGGATAAAAAAGAACAAAAAAAGCCAAACACCATTCAGTAGCATAGGCAAAATGTGAATGTCCAGCACCGCAACTGAAAACAGGGCAATCTTTCAAAAATATTCCCCTACTAGCACAAGCATTATGTAGTGTTCAAAAATATTCCCCTAGTAATTCTAACAAAATAAAAACAAACTCATGGTTGGCACTCCAGTGCCCAAATCAACAGCAAGAGAGAAATCAAACTAGGCCATAGTCTAGATCAACTTCTAAACAATCAGAGCATGAAAAATACCAAATCCTCCTAAAAGCACAGGCAGTACAAGTCGACTCAAAATACGCTAAATGACGACAGTATCATGCTTTGAACTCGGAGCGACATGAGACGAAAGTACATTGCATGTAACCTTAAACACGATGTTGATTCCTACAGATTAGCACCAACGACCTCAAGCAACTAGACCATATGCATCTCTGCTCCTCTAGATCACAAACATATCCCACCCAATATACATACAAATACTTGTATGGAAAAAGAATGACTTCATTTCAACAACCAATCTGAAGCAAGAAAGAGCATTCAAGACACTATTAGTATTTATGTGTATATGTAACGACAGTACCAAAAATGTACCCAAATCACACATTAATATTTATGTCTAAATGTTACCACGTTACCCAATATCATAGATGTTCATATATATATACACGGATTTCAATCTTCAAGATAAACAGAAATGGGTATCTAAGAAATCCTCGTACATTTATTTCAAACTAAACCCACCCAAGAACAAATTTTCAAAGCAAACAAAACCCATCTATTAAAATAAACAGACAAAACCCCCGCCATCAAAACCCTAAAATCCAGGAAAAGCACATTGCACCAACGACACCAGATCTATGAATTAATCCAGGAATGGACTTTAAAGAAAAGACAGAAATGACTTACTTTTGCCAAGCTGAGAGGATGAATATGGACGAGAACAGGACTCGACCCGCGAACGAGATGAACCCCATCTATTAAAATTCCAGGAAAATATAAACCTACAAGCTCAAATCTCGCGCCGGAAAATCCGTTCAGAGGCTTCCAACACGTAGAATAACTGAGATCTGCGGTGATCTGCGAGATTCTGGACTGGATTCAGGTCGATTTAGCGCTAAAATCGATCGATCGACCCTTGGCAAAACGGCCCTCCAAAAAAACCTCCCGCTGCACAAATCTCTATTATGAGAACCACTATTTATTTATAATTAACACCCTGCTTAGTTTTTATTGACCTGGGTCTTCTAACCGTTAGATCTCGTCTCACGTCTCTGGATTTAAGGGTCCGGATTTCGATGACGTGGCATTGGTCGAGTGAGATGTTCGTAGAATTACCCTTGTTTAGGGTGCCACGTTGGCTGGTTTTTTATGAACAGTAAAGCGGTTTTATAACTTTTTGTTTTTGCTTCATTAATAATTAATTGTTAATTTATATCCGGGCGTTTTTAAAATTGCCAGTCAAGGGAGACTTTCTCGTCGTTTGGACAAAAACATTTTTGGCCGATATCTTTGGTTTTGGTTACCCTACCCTTTTCCTTTTGTTTTGGGGAAAGAGTCAATACATTATACAAATCATTTTTATGAATTAAAAATATATATTATATATATAATTCTCATCAATTAATATATATATATATCATTCATATTTTATATATTTATATAGTAATTTAGTTTTAAATTAATATTATTTTTCTTAAATATGCATGTTGGCGTGTATGTTATAAATAATATTTATATGTATAGTGATTGTTAGATTAAGATGGTTTATAAGGTATTATTTCTATCAAAAGTTTTGTTAATGGAGGAGTTGGTTTTGAAATTTCGATTTTTTTACTTATGGTTGTTATCTATGTAATGTTGGCAATCTTGTTACAATGGGATATCCTTATATTGAGATTTTGCTCCTCATTGATAAAGATAAAGTATCATATTGACGTCTCTTTGATGATGGCTAGAAACCAATCTCGAGAGGTCAAACAACTTCCCTCACATACACATATACAAGGGCTCTACACTCGTTAGGGTTTGAATCTAAGTTGTTTGCATGGTAGCACCACGTCCCAACCACTAAATCATAGTAATACAGATAGATCTTCTTCTTATTCATCTTCTTTGTGGTTTAGTGGAGATTCCATCACCACGAAAGGACATATAGATCTTCTTTTTATTCATCTTCCTTGTGGTTTACTGGTGTTTCCATGTTTAGATCTTGATATGATGTTGTAGTTGTCATCATAATGTGAGGTCTTGGTGGTACTTGCACATCAAGGTTTGTAAGGTTATCGTTACTTGAAACTCCAGGCAAAAAAATCTCTAACAATATGCTTGAGGGGCTTTCTTGTGTCGGAAGTGAAGTATAACCTTTCGTGGGTTTATGTGATAAGCTAAGTCACATGGTCTCTAACAATATGCTTGAGGGCCTTTCTTGTGTCGGAAGTGAAGTCTAACCTTTTGTGGGTTTATGTGATAAGCTAATTCATATAGTTTGGGTTCGAGTTCGAGTTCGACAATCATTTGATTCGATTCATTTTGAACTTTTTAATGAAGTACGGATGAGATTCAGCTATAGATTCGTGTGTATGTGTGTCTGTGTGTGTTATTAACTTTAAAATCAAATATACTTAAAAATAATAAAATTAGACAATCCTAAGTCCACTTGAGCATTGGTGTGTCGAATGAAGGTTTAAGTTGGAAGCCACCTAAAGTAGAAGCAGGGTAAGTTGTAACAGTGCATTAAATCTTAAAGGTTGAAACCACAGGCGGCATTAGGCAGCAATAGGGTAACAAGTTTCAACATTCAGTCTTCCACTAAATTGCAAGCGATAGCTAGAGTCCAGGCATAGTTCTTTTGTGTGAAACACTAAAAAGATACTCATACTACGTGCAGACCGAGGGTAGATAGGGTTAATTTTTATTATTTTTAATTTATAAATTACTGATAAATGGAAATCAAATCTGCGAGGCAAACCCTGGTTTATTTTAAATTAAATTCACATATAAGTAATTCAGTATTCCAACCCCTAAACAAACCCTAGATGAATCTAGATGAATTTTGTTTTTCTTTTGCAGCCGTCAAATTTTGAACTTCGAGATTTAGATTCGGCGAATCTCATGACTTAGGTAATAAGATAGTCATTGTTTCAACCATATTATTGCACCAAGAGAAGTGAAGTGCACTACATCCAAAGATAGGTGGAGATGTTTGTAGTGTGTGTATTTCACACTTTAGCACTTACATATACCTACTTACTAGGAAGGTCATGGTGTTACCCTCTTTTATGGCATGTCCATGCATGACCTTCACGATGATGACAATACTTTTATATTTGTCATTGGGTGATGGACCACCTTCCCTGAGTTCCCTTACATTATCTTAGATGTATGATCTCTTTGGGATGTCTAGTGTTTATGTAAGGTCCTTTGCTACTTTCCCTCCCTTGGTCATTGGTTTGGTTCACTTTGACCCTCGAAGGCACTCATTTGCAATATTTCCTAACTTTATGGGTTTAGTGGGGGCACAAACCCCTAACTGGGTTTGTTTTTACTAAGAATACTTCAGGCATGTCCACAACATCCTAAATCCATTTCAAGTTACTATTTGTGGGGTCAAATGAGTCAAACCACTTTTTTCCCTCCTTGATCTCATGGAAAAAAGCATACCGTAGATTGTTAAAGAGGGTATTGTACCTATTTTTCATGACCAACGAAACAAAAGGACATTCTGGGCTTAATAACCCACAATGTGGTCTTATGAAACTTGTGGTATGGATTCAAACCATGCACTATGACTTTGATGTATGACTTGAGCCCTATAATGATTAGCCTAATACACCTATGCTTTGAGGGCATTCCCTTACCTATTTATATATTTTTATTCATCTTTGTAAAATTGCTTCAAACAACCTATCTTTGAGACCCTATCTTATGGGTACACATTTATATCTATAACACATTCTGATATAGCCTTCTTCTGATTCTCCCATGCTCTTAGGTTATTGCACCTATCATCTCCAAAACCTTTACAGGTATCTCTTGTGATTTGCTTGGCTCCAAATCCGAAGACTATTGATTCATCCTAGGGCATTTTCATTGGCATATTTCCACTCATACCCTGGACAATTGAACTCTACAACCTCAAGGGAGGTTCCACCAAAGTTAGGGGAAGGGAGGATTCATCCCCCCTAAGGGCACTTGGATCTCTCTTCTCAAGCCAGGACCATCCTCATCTAAAATCATAAGTTAACATAACCAAGATCTAAAACCCTAATTAACTTAAATGCATCTAAAACCTTAACTAACATAGTTGCTCTCACCCTCTCCTTCCTCACTCTAATGTTTCTCAATTTTGTCATAAACTCGAGTGGCAACTCCACCTAGCTTCTCTCCCCTTGTTAGTGGGGTGTGTGGTAGGGTGGTCTTCCATCCCCACCCTAAGCTATATGTGGTAGCATGAATTTGTTTGCTCACTACAATGTTTATATATTATGTGTTTGTATGTGTATAATATTCCTATAGACATAAAAAATAGACTAACTACGTATATATACATTAACATAGAGACTAAGGGGTTAGTTGAACTAGTTATCATCAATGTTGTTAGGTATTTGGCAAGTTCCATGTCGACAAGTGCATGGTTCTAATCCCATGGGTGCATTAGCTTATGCCAACGAGTTTACTACGGATGCCATCCATGAATATGAGAAGCATCCCTTGGGTTTCCCTTGGAAAAAAGAAAAAAATGCACTATCATAGATCCATCTTAATCTTGGATCTATTAAATACAGAAGAGGCTACACCTTGTAAATATTTGTTCTCTCTATGCATTTGATAAATTCAAGGTTAAGATGAATCTATGCTAGTAGCTACAAATGAACCTTCTCCTAATGGCTTCCTTAGATGTGTTCGCTTACAACATCATAGATTAACTAATGAGCCATACATCTCCATATGTATCGCAATCAAATGACTTACTTCAAGGAAATAAGGTATTTTAGTATGAACGTAGGTAGTTAGTTTACTTTCATTTTTTAATTTGTTGGTAAAACATGATTGAAACCCAAGTGAAGTACCTTCTTAATCTACAACCATAGTTTAGTCAAGATCTAAAACCCTATTTAAGCTAGTTGATATCGCCCTTTCTTTCCTCGGCCTAGGGTTTCTTGATTTAGTCATAAAACCAAGTGACAACTCCACCCCCTCTTTTTTCTCCTTGCTAGTAAGTTGTGTGGTAGAGCGGTCTTCCATCCCCACCCTCACATTATGTGGGGTAGCACAAATATGTTCACTTCCTACAATATCTATATACATATATCTTTCTTATATATAATGTTATCATTGGCATGACATAAATCCATCTTAATTTTAATGTTATTAAACACGAAGAAGTTTATACCTCATAATTTTTTTGTTTTTTTAAACATAATTAAAATAAATCTATATTAATAATTATAAATAAACCTCGTATTAATAACCTTCTTAATTTCACACTAAATAGATCAACCAACAAACCAACAACCATGTATTTACATGTGAATGGTTATAATCAAATGACTTACTTCTTTAAAATGTCTCCTACCCACCCTACGAACTAGATTTTAAGCAATAAATATCCTTGTCTGTCCAAATCACAAGAGTGCCTTTGTTCCTAGCTCTTTTAGATTTATACGTACTTTTAATTGGCCCCCTATGTTATTCGTGCTCTTTGACCTCGTGATCGTGGAAAGATGCATTGAACCATATTTTTCAATTAAAATAGTAGAAGATTGAACCATAATTTTCAATTAAAATGGTAGAAGATGACGAGCAGTGGGGGCATTATGATTTGACTTTATTGTCAATATCAATAAAGTCAAATTACTCATTCATACAAGAGGATTATATAGTTTAGGTAATAAAAGTTATTTAGCAGTTCAAATGACTTATCAATAGAAGGGGATGATATAGTTTAGGTAATAAAAGTTAATTTGGTTTAGATTTAGCCCATGTGAGAAAGGGTATTAACTTTTTTTAAAGTTTAAGTTAATTTTTAATTAGAATAGTGTTACAACTACCTTGAGTCTTTTTTTTTTTTTCTTTTTTTTTTTTTTTTTTTTCTCCATGTGGTTCACTTTAATCGGCTTAGCCGACCGCTACATCCACGAAATAATTTCCGACGGACCCGCCCCGAAGGGGTTTCCGCCCTGCGGCCGCTGCGTGCCTAACCCCAAGAGGGTCTATGAGGATGGATCCCGTGACCTCGCATGCTGGGATGCCTAACTTCCGAGAACACAACCGATCGAGCTAACTCTTGGGGCTAACAACCACCTTGAGTCTTATATGGACAAAGTTTCTAATTTCTATGAAATATGATTTACTATTAGTCTCATCCTATAAAGAAAAGTTTAATTTTATATTTGACAAAGTTTCTCATTTCTATGAAATGAGTCCCATCCTATAAAAGAAAAGTTTAAATTAATTATTTGAAGTGATATGTTAAGTATATTGTTACAATCACATTGAGTTTTATATTTACAAAGTCTCGAATTCTTATGAAATATGATTTACTTTGGGTCCCAACTTATAAAGAAAGGTGTTTAAAGAAAGGTGTTCAGTGGATTTATTATTATGTATTTTTTTTTGAAAAAAGATAACAAAATGAGTTTTTGTTTTTGTTTTATATCATATAATTCTAATTAGTTAATTGTAATGGAATACATTTCAAAAATATTAAAAAATTGTGTATAAATATATTGATATTTAATTTTTTATTATTAATTATATTTCTATATAAATATAAATAAATAATATAAAATAGTTTATATTATATTTTTATATTTTTGATGATGATGATTAATATCTTTATTTAATTAAAAATTTGTATAAAAATATATATTAATGACCTAAAACCAAATTTGCTCTTTACAAATTGTCAACAAGTTTGCTCCCTACAAGATTTTGATCCACTAAAATGTAAATACCATATTTTAGTTTGAATGGTTTTTGAGTATTTGACATAGCATGAGATATACATTTTCATATGAATACTAGGTTGTATGTAACTTGAACAAAACAAATTACAAAATTATGACAAACTGTCTGCAAGTTTTGTAACAATTATGTTTATTTTGACATTCAAGAATATTTTTTTTTTTTATCTATAAATAAAGTTATAACTTTTTCTTTTTTTTTAAATTATCAACAAATTATTATTAATGATTAAATTTTACCTTCATAAATAATATAATTATATCATTATACTTCAAAATTTTAAAATAATATCAATAAAAACTAAACTAATAATCTTAAATCCTAACCATTTTTCCTTCCTAAAATATATATTTTCAAACATTGAACCATTATATGAATAATTTAAAAAATACATCTCATGAAAGACATATGAGGCAAGCTATGTATTCAAATGTATGCATTCAAATTACTCTAAATTTGCCCAATTTTAACTCAAAAGGCAATTTTGTAATCATTATGTTCAATTTACTCTAAGTTTGTCCAATTTTAACTCAAAAGGCAATTTTGTAATCATGATGTCGATGGAACCTTGGACCAAGTTAAAGGATGAAGTTGATTTTTTAAAAATATAGTTACAAATATATTTTTAATTAAGTAAATATAATGAAAAATGAAAGTATTAAAGTTAATATAGATTTGTGAGTTAAAATATTTTGAATAATAATTAATTAATATGATGATGATGATGATGATGGTGGGTAACATTTACTAAGACCAACATTGGTTTATTGGACCTTGAGAAATTACTTGATTTGTTGTAACAATTTATTCCTATGCTCAAAAAGCTTAGAGAGAAGTGTACCGAGGTCACCATAGTTTTGACTAGTTAGAAGATTAGAGAGGTTAGAATTATGATAAAGATAATTTGGAATTGCGATCTAATGTGGATGTACGCAGGGCACTCTAAGAGGAAGTGATTTTCATCCTCAACGCTCTTAGACTCACAAAGATGGAAAATCCCTTCCTCCCACGGTGTTTTAGGAATTGTCCAGTGCCATGTTTCACTTCGAAGCTCATGAGAGTTTGTTCTTATTTTGGCTATGTTAGTTTTATTCTTTGAGCTGGTTAAAATAAAGATATATTTTTGGTCTTCTAGATTAGGGTTGATGACCTCCTTGTAGTATATTAACTTCCTTTTACCCTCTAAAACTTAATGACCCCACATTTTCTCTTTAAACTAAGTTGTAATAGTACTTTTAATGTTATTGGTATTTTGCAAAGTTGCATTTTCGTCTATCCCTTAATTGTTTAACCAAGCCATGATATATTTATGCCAATCCCTCTTGAGCCGTAGGTGGTCTTGACTGGACTTAAAAGCAATTTTAGGGAGTCTCTAGTCTCCCATGCCAATATTGTACTTGTACATCAAGTACCTTGTTATAGTGATGCTCTCAATGGGGGGAAGACCCGCTTCTATAAGAAGAATATGATAAGGCATATTGCTTTTAATTATGAGGTTATAAGTTATAAAACGCTTCTAGATTTGCTCAATATTTCTCCAGAATTCTCTAGAAATGTTGCAACCCCAAACTCCACACCTGTATAAGCAACGAGAGTCACAAGAGTTTCAAAGAGGAACTTTTTTTATTCCACATAAAAAAAACTATAATTTGATATTCTAGGATAGAATCAAAGTTATAATAACTTTTACAAAAAGGTTCTTCAACCATGTGATGCATGTATTCTCTAGACTGCCATCTCTACATTAATACAAAATTATAGACTAGTCTTATGAACAAAATATGTCTTTTACCTCCCATTACCAACCTCAATACAACACAAAATGTAAGAATGAGTAACTAGATCCACATTGATAGAGTAGTTACAATTATCATGACAT
Organism: Larix kaempferi; assembly: GCA_027924585.1. Taxonomy (NCBI): domain Eukaryota; kingdom Viridiplantae; phylum Streptophyta; class Pinopsida; order Pinales; family Pinaceae; genus Larix; species Larix kaempferi. Next base: position 747,153 of record BSBM01000097.1, read on the forward strand.
AGCAAAAACTCGGTAGAAAAATATACTAATAGACTATTAAGGGGCCTTCAAAGACTTTGAAAAATTCATCATATTCTTCAAAATATAGGATGCCCTCTAGTGTGCCAACAACTCTTTTGGATAAGTGGTCAACTAACCGATTGAAATTCTTGTAGATGTGAGCAAAGGATAAATGATCAAAAGAGGCTTGCAATTGTTTGATCATATCGCACCACTGATCTAGGACAACAACCCGAAGAGTAGCCTTACTAGATGCCCAATCCACTACCGATTTCGAGTCACCATAAACCTGAAGAGATAAAAAAACCTCTAAATGAAGAAAAATGAAGCAATCCCTACACAACCAATAGCTCTGCCTGAGTATTTGTACCCATCCCATAACCGATCCATAACAATAAATATTTTTTATTAGAAAATCTTATCATCGTGCCACCTCCACATTGCCCTAAAGAAGCAACACCATCAAAAAACCCAATGGTATCATCTTCATGAAATATTGGTTCAGTAAGGATTTTTTGTTTCTACAATCCTTCATTCCAGTGAAAATATTTATATAAACCCATAATTTTAAAACTGGTCACCTGAACCTATTGTCGAACATCTTCGAAAATCCATAACTTCCTAGCTTTCCATATTCCCCAATAGACAAAGGATGGAAGTTCCTTATGTTGAGGGACTTGAAGTATCCATTTTTGTAGATTATCCTCAAAGGAAGACTCAATAGTAGCATGTGTCTAGACAACTGTAAGTTGTAGCTCAGTAAGCATCTCTATCCAAACTATACAAGAAAAAGAACTTTCCACAAAAAATATGATTTGCAAACTTAGGTCCACTTTTGCATAAGATACATATATTTGGGCCAACGAACCCTCTTTTTAACAGGTTATCCCATGACAAGATCTTGTTTTGTAAACAAAGCCAAATAAAGCATTTAACTTTCAGAGGAATATTCCACTTCCATAACTTCTATGCCACCATTTTCCTACATTTTCAGTAGAAGCATCTGAAATAGCCTCATAGGCCATTTTTGCATTAATTTGACCACCAGTTCTGTTCCATTTCCACACCAATTTACCATCATCCTCAGTGATACTTATACCAAGATGTGTTAATCCTGCAACAAATTGGTTCCATTCATCAGCAAGATCACTTGTTAACCCCATTTCACCTGCAGGAAACCAATAATAATGCAAATCATCCATCATATTCTTAACATGTGCTAATCTATAATAGCAAAGATTTGCAAGTTGATTTCTGAGAGGTTGAGACAACATATTAAAATTCCCCCCACCAATAAAAGGATCAATCCCTAAATGGACCAACTTCCCACTTCCAATTTTCCAAGCTAGCCAATATCCCATCCATGGATAGGATTTCATAAATCCATTCCATAAATTTGAGGCCTAGGACACATATTTGTTTTGATTCCTAATCCATTGCACAACATGTTTGTTTTTCAGGTATTTTGCATATAAGACATCTTTCCATAATCTAGATCCAAAAATTCCCCTCCATAAACTTTTTAGATTCAAAGCAACACTGAACCGTTGGAGATTTTTTATACCCTATCCTCCCAAGTTTTGGGGAGAAGATATTTTTTCCCAGTTAACAAGATGAAAATTTAACTTGTCAACATTACCTGACCATAAGAATTGCATCATTTTCTTCCTCATACTGTGAACAATAGCCACTTGAATATTTACAAGTGAGAGCCAGTTCACAGGAATGCTCTTGTAACATCCCATATTTTCATAAAAATTTAAAATTTTTGTAAATAACAACAATTAGCTTAATATATGATAATTTGTCACTGCGGAATTTAATAATGCGAGTTTCAACAATCTTAACTTAACAGCTGTTGTATTAAATCATAAATAAAATTCTGTTATCACTAATACGTTAGAGACATCTTAATTATATTTATAACAACTATCATTAAGGTAATTAAATGCATGAATGGACCAACTTTTGATGCGACACCTTTTAAATGCAATGAAATGTATGAATGATGTAATAATTAAATGCCAGGTTAAAAATATGACATGGTACTTTTCTTTGAGACGATACTGACATTTTTATTCTTTGCTGTCCAAGAGAGTCCTATGAGGGATCCCGAAGCTTACTTAGTTGCAACGCTAAAGCATTTGACCTGTTCTATGTGCAGACGACAGGTAAAAAGTTTCATGATTGCAATAAATTCCAGTTTTCGTGTAAAGCTCAAATCAACGTCGTAAATAAAATAGCATGTTTAGAGATTGTTGCAACTGTAAAAAACGTATAGGTATGACTCACATGCTTACACCTTTGCTTTCCAAGGTTCATCTTATAACTGAGTAAACTCAACCCAAGTTAACTGTTGAACAAGTATCTTATTAGCAGCATTGTTACTGTTGTCGTCATTGTTCTAGCTAGTTGTAGTGATAGTTGTCTTGTGTCGTCATTTAGAATGATAGTACCAAAATGTACGTAAAAGTTATGAGCTTGTAAGCTCTTGCAACCACTAATATTCAATATATATGATTGGATAACTATATTAAGTCTTTGTAAATCAAATTTCCTATTTACCACTATGCAATTCAAACTTATGGTATAATGAAATTCTTATTTAAACACTATATAACAATTATGTGAATATTCAACAATATGAATAGATGAAAAGAAATATCAATATAAAAATAACTAAATGTAAAAACATAGTGCATTTAAGCTTTGGACTATACATAATTGTTATCCTATTTATAACGACACACAACATATCCCAAGTCTTATGAAAACAATAGTGTGACTATACTTATTTTCGGTTTAATGTCATATTAAACATTTTCGGTTTAATGTCATATTAAACATATATCGGTGATGTTTGCAATATATGCAATATTGGGATCATAACACTACTATACAAAGTGTATGCAATTTAATACAACATTGTAATATATGAGAGCGTTAGCAATGAGTGCAAACATTAGGATTTATAACCATGCATTTCCATATACGTTGTTCTAATATGTCGAGTATGGCATTTTTAAAAGTTGTTATGTTAACAAATGAAAAGGTAATATTGGTTATCACATCAAGGTATTGACAAACATTGAAAAGGGGTTTGACAGGTCGTTGGCTCATAAATTCGACGTTGGTCTCGAGCTATGGTAAAGATCATGGAAGGATCTTACAATTAAAGATTGGTACTGCATTCTTGCCGAGTTGTAACTCTAGGAATCCACGTAGACGTGAATGTCTCCATGCTTGTTGATGTGTAAGGGTTATACACCAAGCATTGGATCGTACTTGCTCCACTGTGTGCCATAGTGGCAATGTTTAAAGGTAATGCAGCGTGGGCATTAAATTCTATATGGTACAAGCCGTTGAATCAATTTAATTGGCATGTGTCTTGAACTGTAAAAGAGATCATGTAATGATTTTTCATTAACGAGTTGGCGCTATATCCCTACAGAGTTGGATAACCCATGTTCCACGTAGGTGTGCTTTCCCTGTTGCTTGTTATTGTGGCAGAATAATACGCCATGGTACTGGTTATTGCCGACTTAAGTGTTTGCCAAGATGGCAATGTCAAACGGTAATGGAGGATGGCATTAAATGTTGATTTTGTTGATACCAAAGCAGACATTGTTGGCACTGTTGTAACCGTTGATGATCGTGAGTCTAAGCCGTCGGATGGTAACCCTAACATCTATCGTATGTTTGAGTTATTAACTTGGAAAAGTGGTTCACTGTGTTATTGTTTTTGCTGGAGGTGGCCGACAGGCTGCCGAGATTTTGGTAGGAAGTTTGCAAGGGTTTCAAACCTGAGATCTGTGAACTGGTGCAGAAGGTTGCAGGTTTTAACCTCTGTAATGGTGTTGTAATTTTAGATGGAGTCCAAGTTCAGAGTGATAAAATGTTGAAGGTTTGAATTTCTTCGTTGTATGTTACAAATGTGGTACCAACTGCAATTGTTGCATTCTCTCACAATGACTGGAATGAATCCTTTATTGTCGTCCTGATGTATGCCAAGAACTGGCCACAAAACGGTGAAGGTAAGCGTCTAAGATTATATATTGTTTCTTTTTACTGTTCTTCGGTTCTTAGTTTGAAAATATCATGAGTCTAATCTCAGGACTATTGTTTGCTAGGTGCAGGGTATAAAAAGAAAGTATGGCTAGGGTCTGGCGAAAGGAAAAACCACGCACTCTTACACCAGTAAGCTTCGGGTCTTCCATACCCTCATAGTGCTTTTCGTCTATGCCGTGGCTCTGTTGTTGAAGATGGTCGGGGAAATCTTCGAAACACTTTTATTTGACAGTGATACTTGGGTGCTATATTTTGTAAACTTTGATGTTTATCGACTAGAGATATAACTCGTCGATTTTGAATATTTGGGCTCTTCTGCCTGTTGAATTCTTGGGATAAACCCTGTGTAACCTTGTTTTTCAAAACATAATAAAAACGTTGCTTGAAAGCTTCGTCTTCGTTTGAGGTTATTCTGTTGTGATGTTTGAGGTTCTGTGAGATTCGACTTGTTTTTGGTAATCGTTTGAGACAGTAAGAAAGAGAGCCGAGGGCTCGATCTCTGTGTAAGATAATACTTCTTTTGATAATACAATGTATGTTAAAATATTCGTATAGATATCTGGTTTGTTTGTTTGGATACTGTAAGTTGATGTCGTAAATTCTTGTTTGGTAAAGTTGATAAATAATATAGTGAAATGTCAAAATGGTTTACAATGATATGTACAATGGAAACGAATATCATTAAACCCTACAATCATGTTTTATTTATATTTGGATAAAACAAAGATAAAAAAAAAGACTAAACCTAACTAGGGTTTGAAATGAAAACTAAACAAAATACGAATAACACTAACAGCTTTGCAATAGAATAGGTGAGTATAAACAAAGTAATGTTTATAGAGCTTCTATTGTTTATTAGGATGATAATTAACACGTTGCTTATAATAAGAGATAGAAAGCTATTTCTTATCAACAACATAATATTTCTATTTAATCTATAGTCTGTTTGAACTGTAAATGTATGAAATTGATAAAATAAGAAATAAAAGAAAAATAGTGTGTGTATGAGTGTATTGTAGAAACTTGAAAATTATAGAATGACTGTGAAAAGCTTTTGTTTCAACATGTAATCCAAGTTAATAATATAGAAAGATAATAACCTTGAAAAACATTAACAGAGATAATGAAATCTTATTTGGATGCTCATTATCATTTAATTGTTACTCTGTTATTTTTTTTTCCTTGGAAAAAGTCGTAATTTTATTTCATAAAAAATGAACAAAATTAAATTCTGCACATGTAATAGAATCACTAAGATCCCTACATTGTCACAGGTTACTGTCCCATATTAACATCATATCTGATGCCCCAAACATATAGCAAGTATACGGATGTCCATACAACCCGCATATATCCAATTTCAAATATACAAATACTATCAACAAAAATTTGTGTGAATCGTTGATCTGCATAAACAATGTCATGAACACGGCTGTCCCTACAGCCCACATATATCCAGTTACATATAAACATATACAGTCCATCGTTTGATCAACAAATAATTGCGTTTGCTCCATATCTGAGAGTAAGTGTCCATCGTCGATGTGCCGATAGAATGTCTCCATCACTGGTCAACCAAATCTGAGCTATTGCTCAATTCTGTGCCTCATAATCTTCGTGAAATGGTATGTGATAATAGATGTAGGTGCCCTCTGGTGAGTGAATAGTGATCCTCCAGGTGCCAAATACTAAGTGCTGTTGTGTCGCTTCTTTAGAAAGCAGGTCAGCCATCCCATTCCTCTCCCTGTAGACATGTGTAAAAGTTATATGATTAAATGACTGCTTTAACCGGATCACCTCCTCCAGTATAGGTAATAGTATCATCACAGAACAATGTGTGATCTCCTTTGCCCATTCGATAACTAACATGGAGTCGCCAAAAATCTATAGAGATAGACATCCTTGTTCAAGTGCAAATAACATCAACAGCCTAAGAGACATAAGTTCAGCAAAGTTATTTGATCCCCTCCCCAACCCAGCCACCAGATGAAAGTAATGGGACTCAGATTTGTAAAGGACTCCCCCCCCTCCACACTCCGTTTGATGGTCTATTGAAGCACCATAAAAAAAATCCCACGGCATGGATTTGTCAATCAATTCCACACACACAGGTCACGTTCTATTCACAAGGACAGGTGCCTTGAAGTGTTGAGTAATTGCCACGACTTGTGCCCCTACACTCTCCATAGGAACCCTGCAATCTTGAAATATAATCTTATTTCTGGTAATCCAAATGCCCCAGGCAAATATACAAGGGAAAGCCCGAATGGATGATGTCTTTTGTGTAGCCCACCACAATTGGAACGCTTCATGAACACTTGCACCCTGCCACCCCACATTGAGATCCAGTAATATGCAAACATCATCCCAAACTGCCTGAGTATACCGACAATGTACAAAAAGATGAGAAATTGACTCTTCCGCATCCCTACATAGTGGACAGAACCCCGGTCCCATTATGAATCGTTTTTGCATAATCTCCCAGGTTGGGGCCTTATTTTCCAGAATAGCCCAGAAGAGAATTTTTGCTTTACCTGGGCACTTTAACTTCCACAGATATTTCCACCACCACACCAATCCCCTGTTATGTACATCCACATTCAACTGGATATATCCATTCTTTGGGGAGTATATTCCATAGGGATGATGGTCCCATATAAGTTCATCAATCCTATCAGTCACTCGAATATTCGAAAGTCTTAATTGCCGAAGATAATCCACCCAAGCCCCATGCATATCTCCAGGGATCTCAAGTCGTTGTGCAGAGGTCCACCCCTGATGCCAAAGTGTTGATGTTCCCTGATCCGCAATATCAACCAAGAAATGACAACCCCTAGCTGCCAAAAAATTCCTCAATTCCACATGGAGGACATGACCTCCCCTACAGCCAACCCAAGGGTCCAGTCCAATACGAATATGTCTCCCATTTCCAATCCTCCACACTAATCCAGATCCTACCAAATGAAAATGCTGCACCACCGCTTTCCAAACCACAGAACAATTTGCCCTCGACTTATTGCCCAACCTGATCCATTCGAGTAGTGTTAGAGGGGCAATATATTTATGATATACCACTCGTGTCCAGAGACTCTGTGTATGAATAAGTCGCCACGACACCTTGGCCCCCAAGGCTTTTGCGAACATAAATATATTCTTTAACCCCCATCCTCCCAGGGCTTTTGGGACCGCAATTTTTTCCCATCTGACCCACACCAACGCTCGATTTTCACACTTACCCTTCCAAAGAAAAGCAAAACACAACCGACGGATCTGCTCCAATACTCCTTTGGGAATCCAAGCCAGAGACAGCCAATACACCGGGATTGCTTCCAAAACTGATTTAATCAGAATCAGCCTCCCTGCTCGAGAGAGCCATTTAAGACTCCATACCTGTAGTCGCTGTTCTAATTTAGCTAATAACCAGTACCAATCAGCCTTCAAATATGCATTTGGTTTCAAGTGAAAGCCAAGGTATTTTAAGCCATCATCAATATCCAATGTCCTGTAAGGTAGTCTAAGTGCCATACTGTGTATCTCCTGCTCGGTTAAATGCGAACATGTGATTGAAGACTTTTCAATATTCACTAACATACGCGCAGCTACTTGCACTAAGTTGAGACCTTCAACCACCTTATCAATCTCCTGTCTTGTGCCATCACAAAAAGTCAGAATGCCATCAACAAATAGGAGATGTGAAATATATAATACCTGAGAAATGGATATGCCTCGAAAGGAACCATCAACTTTTGCTTTCAGTATAAAACGACTGAGTCCTTCAGCAACAAGGAGAAACAACAACAGAGAGAGTGGGCATCCCTGTCGTAGGCCCCTTCCTGCATGGAAGAATGGACTAGCAGAACCATTGATCAGTACAACAAAGCTCACCGCAGTGATACAGGCCATAATCCATCTGATAAATTCGTAGCAGAAACCCAGGTGAGTTAGAAGCATCCGTATATAGAGCCAACTAACTCTATCAAATGCTTTTGAGAGATCAATCTTGATCACGACACCCTTCTGTTTCTGCACTTTCAGCGTGTGTAATCCTTCCTGGGCTACACCTATGGCTTCATGTATTTGTCGACCTTCCAAGAAGCCAAATTGCTCACAAGAGATATGCTGAGACAAAATATTATTGAGTCTCCACGCCATGACCTTAGAGATGATATTATAGATACAACTGCAGAGAGAGATAGGTCTGAATTCATCAAAGTGATCAGGCTTGTCCGCTTTTGGAATAAGAGCAATAAAGGTCAAGTTAAAAGGACCATGTACAAACCCAGCCTTTCGAGATTCTTCCACCGCATTCAATAATTCCTCCCCGAAGAAGTCATAGAATCCCAAGAAGAATTCTATAGGCCAGCCATCTGGCCCAGGGCTTTTATCTTTCTGAAAGGAATGCATTACCAGCAAGAGCTCAATCGGCAACACTTCCTCCATCAACAGTCGATTTTATTCCTCCCCCACAAAACGAGGGAAAAGCTGAGTCACACGTATAACCTCAGCAATAGAGGCCCCAGGTTGTGCAGTGAATAAATCACCATAGTGTCTAACACTCAGCTTCGCCAATCCATCAAAACTGGAGACCCGTTCCCCTGCAGCAGAAGATAGTTCCCAAATAGAATTTGTGGATTTTCTCCCTTTTGCATATGCTTGAAAAAAATTTGTATTCTCATCACCACACTGTAGCCATATCACTCTACTTTTCATTCTCCACATCTCTTCTTGCTCACACATAATCACATTTCTGCAACGTTCCCATTCCATCAACTCGCCTTTCTGTTGATCATCCAAATAGCCCATTCCCGGACGATGAAGTAGTTTATCGATATTCAACTCAGCAGCCTGCAGATTCTGTTCATCTTTCACCCGTTTTTCATGAGCCCAGAGGATAGTGGCCTCTTTAATTCGCATAAGATTATGATGAAAGTGTGCACCCGCATGCTCCTGTGAATCTAAAGGTCGATGAACCCACAGATCCTCAACCAATTTATGAAAATCCGCCTCCTTCAGCCAGTTAGGATTGAATTTGAATGGACTTGGGGGTTTATTACATCTGCCTCTTAACTCCAGGAAGATGGGGCAGTGATCAGATACCCCACCTGACCCTACCCACTGCCTGACAACTTCAACCCCCAGTACCAACACATCAGCCACCAAAAACCTATCCAATCTTTTAGCCACCCTTTGGTCCCCAGCTCGCTTATTCCTCCAAGTTGGAGTTAGCTTGGTAGGTAGTATGTCTAGTAGATCCTTTCTAGCGAAGGCTTGTATGAAAAAATGTGCCAATGAATCCAGAGCAGCCCGAGGCCCCCACACTTCAGAAGACCCCAGAGAAAGATTTAAATCTCCTCCCAGAATCACATCCCTGCCATCAAAAAGATTCATACTAAACAAGGAGTCCCAGAATCCAACCCTATTGGAATATGGCCCGTAGATATTGAGAACCGTGATCAACCTACCAATCTCAGCATCCCATACTTCCAAACCAGTACCAGAAGGGATACCCCAAGAACAGTTAGATCTACAGCTCTTCACCTTCCACCCCGAGGCCAGCCCTCCAGAGCGCCCCCGTGCACCCACTCCTACAAACTTCCATCCTGGAAGCAAATATTCTAAAGTCCGAACAACATCCACACTGCCACCCAAAGTTTCTTGCAACGGTAATACATCCGGTTGATTTAAGTCCACCAACCTCCTGAGGGACGATTTTTTGATGGGACTCGCCAACCCGCGACAGTTGAAGGACATAATTTTCATTAGAGACCCCCATCCAGGGCATTCGCTGCTCTAAGTGCCCACTCAATAGAAGATTGTGTGCCCATCACTAAGTCTACCTTAGCCCGATCCTGTGCTTTTGACAAAAGGGATTTTCGTCCCCGACCCTTTCCCCCAAGACTATAATCCAATGCAAGAAGTCCCTTCCCCCCCGATCCGTCAGCAGCAATCTCCCTATTTCTGAGAGCATAGCGGATACTACGAACCTCAGAACTGCAGTTGTGTTTGATGGATTCAATGGACGGCGTGGATACACAGTCCACATCAGACGACATACAAGTAGCTACAGGACAAAGTATATCGGTACTTGCATGTGGAGGAGGCCCGTGACTCCCTCCCCCCACATCATCAGAGACAACAAATAAGGAGTCAGCAGGTGAAATAAAATGAGACATACCCTGGGGATTCGCAGATGATCCCCGTCGTAGAATGGACATCTCCCGTAGCTCGCTGGTGTAGGCCCGAATCATAGGAGTCGCAGTAAAAGAGGCCCCCACATCAACCGAATCTGCAGACCCTATAGTCTCCAATTCAAGGTTCACTGATGTAGGCAAAGTTGCCTCATCACCATGTATCCCGCGGTTGCCAGAAGGTACTACAGTATACAGAAAATTACTCTGTTATTATACATGCATACCTATGATTTCTATATTTTTCTTTTATACAAAAAATTGATATGAATACAGAAATTATACATTATTTAATTTCTCAGAAAGCTCTGATACTTATAATACATTCATAGATACTATACAAAATCTTTCTACTATTATTTAACTTGGGAACAGAAAAATTGAAACATAAATAATTACTATCTATTTATCGAATTTAAATGGCAATTTGCCTATCTTCTAATCTACTTTAATTTGCATATCTCTACTAGAGTACGATGCTCCCAAACAACATGTGGAAAAATGGGGATATTGATTTATCAATTTAACATTTAAGCTTAAACATTCAGACTTAAACATTTCCAGAATTAGATTCTTTTCGAAAGCAATAAACAAAATAATACTAGATAAACATAACAAGATTATTTACTGAGCATAAGTTAGGAAATCTTTTAAAAACCTGAGAAACTCTGTAGGGCAACAAACAACTCAAGAATACTGTTCCACCCAACCAAACTCCTAAAAACAGTCAAATGCTGTCTTAGGACCCCCGAGCCTGTTCGCTAAACCACCAGGAGGAAGAAACTTCAGGAATTAGGACTTCTTCTTGTTGTAACAGTAATCTTCTAAATCTTCATTAGGTAGTAGTCCAAAAAGACTTGCTCCTATAACTCCGTTTCTCCTCAGTAAATAAGCAAAACTCAGTTTTCAATCACCACTAACCTCCCTTATTCGAATCTCTCTTGAAATCACTTGATTTACAAGAGGAAAATATTCTGCAGAAATATTGATTAAGGGCTGCCTGCCCAATTCGAATTTGCCTTTATAGACTGCCTAGGCCTTTTCAAATGTTATTGGGTCATTAAATGAGCTGCCTGCTCACTCCCTCCACCTGGGGGATAATGCCCTATTTTAGGGGAATTTGTCCCATAACCAACAGTTAGTGGTGTGATGTAACTGCTGCCATGTGTCCCATATCTTCCAACAGCTTCCATTCCTCCTAGTGGGTCAGTGAACACTCATTCAACAGTCCTCTTGAGTGTTTGTCTCCTAGTTAATTTATTTAAATAATAATATTCAGTAATTACATTCATCCATGATCAAAACTGATCATAATTACAAAACTTGTAATTAAATTTAACATAAGGTATTTTTGCAAATAAATAATAATGTTCAGAAATTTGGGTAGGTGACATACACCCCCCCTTAAGTCTCAACATCATCCTCGATGTTGGCTAGTCACTCCTTGAGTGTTCCTGAAATAGAGTTGGGTATGCTGCTTGCATACTACTCTCCAACTCCCAGGTTGCCTCTTCTGGGCTAAGGTGCTTCCATTGCACCTTCACTTGTCCAATGCTGCGATTCCGGAGAATAGTTTCCCTCCTTCCGAGGATACAATCCGGTTCCACCGAAAAATCTCTGTCTTATCCCACTTGTACATCATTCCAGTTTACAACATGAGTAGTATCGTGCACATATTTCTTTAAAAACGATATATGAAAAACATTATGTATTTTCAGGTTAGGTGGTAAGGCCAGTTGGTATGCCACTACTCCAACCTTAGATAATATTTTAAAAGGACCACAATACCTGGGTGCCAACTTGGCACAGCTCCCCAATTTCAGTGAACTCTTTTTCAGTCTTACCTTGATAAATGCATGTTCCCCCACCTGGAACTCTTTATGAGTTCTTTTTGAATATGCTTGACTTTTCTGCCTATCTTGGGCAGCTTTTAAATGTCCTTGCACCTGTTTCACAATTAGTTCTAATTCTTGCAATAATTCAGGTCCTAAAACAACTCTATTGACTGGATCATTCCACGAAACAGGTGTATTACATTTTCTACCATAAAGAATTTCAAAAGGACTAAGTCTAGCTGAAGCATGATAATGATTATTATAAGCAAATTTTGCTAAGTGCAGATAATCTTGCCACTTACTAGGCTGATCCTTAACATACATTCTTAATAAATCTTCTAACACTTGATTTACCCTTTCTGTCTGTCCATCTGTCTGTGGATGAAATGATGTACTGAAATTTAGAGTTGTATTCAATCCCTTAAACAATGATCTCCAGAAGTTTCCTGTAAACTTCGAGTCATGATCTGAAATTATTACCTTTGGTATTCCATGTAGTCTAAAAATCTGTTTCATAAAAATCTCTGCAATGTCTGGTGCTTTATGCATGGTCTTCACTGGTATGAAATGCGCTGCCTCGCTAAGTTTGTCCACCACCACCATGATGGAATCATGTTGTTTCTGATTTTTAGGCAATCCAATAATGAAATCTATGCTGATCACTTCCCATTTCTAGCTTGGTATTGGTAGTGGTTGCAACAATCCAGCAGGATGTTGGTGTTCAACCTTCACCTTTTGATAGTCCAAACATTTTGCGATGTATTCTGCTACTTCATCTTTCATTTTGGGCCAATAGTATTCTTTTCTCAGCATAGTGATGGTCTTTTGATATCCTGGATGACCAGAATAGTGACTTTTATGCATTTCATTTAATATCAGAAATTTTATTTCTGGTATATTTGGTACATACAATCTGTTTTTATATAGTAATAGACCATTTTCCTTAATTCTATAATCTGCCATACAATTTTCAGAATTGTTATTGGCTGTCTTTTCCTTCATTTTTCTGTCTTCTTCATCTGTTTCACCTTTTTCCAGAATCTGATTTTTCAAATCGGTTGAATAATTACTAATTGTTGAAATGAAATTTAGTTTTGCCTTGCGACTCAAGGCATCTGCAACTTTATTCTCCTTTCCTTTGATATGCTGAATTTCAAAATCATACTCACTTAAGAACGTCAACTATCTAGCTTGTCTAGCATTCAGGTTTGTCTGATCCAATAAATATTTCAGACCCATGTTATCTGTTAATAATGTAAATTTTATGCCAATAAGGTGATGAGGCCACATTTTCAAGGCATGAATAACTGCTAATAACTATAAATCATAAGTAGAGTAATTATTTTCATGTACTTTCAACTTTCTAGATTCATATGCTATCGCATGCCTTTCTTGTGTCAAAACTCCACCGAGTCCATCATTGCATGCATCCATACAAACTCTCAATAGTTCCTTTAATTTCTTAAAACTCTCAGCACACTTTTGATCCCAAACAAATTTCTTCCCTTTCTTCTGCAAGGAAGTTATGGGGTTGGCAATTTTTGAGAAATTCTCTATAAACTTTTTGTAATACCCCGTAATGCCCATAAATGATCTTACATCCGACACATCTTTAGGAACCGGCCAGTCATTAATGGCCCTTATCTTGTCGGGGTCAATCGAGATTCGTTTTGCCGAAATTATGTGTCCTAGATACTGAAATTTGTCTTTGTGGAAGTCACACTTACTAAATTTGGCATACAATTGATGATCTTTTAATACTTGTAAGATAATCCGTAAATGTTCATCATGCTCTTCTGTGCTTTTTGAGTACATTAATATATCGTCTATAAACACAACAACAAACTTGTCTAAGTACTTATGCAAAATATTATTCATCAAACACATAAATACAACCGGGGAATTAGTTAGGCCAAACGACATGACTACAAACTTGTAATGTCCATACCGAGTTCGAAAAGCTGTTTTGAAAATATCTTCGTCTTTAACCCTTACTTGATGATACCCTGATCTTAGATCAATCTTCGAAAATACTATTGCTCCACGCAGCTGATCAAATAGATCATCTATGCGGGGCAATGGGTATCTATTCTTGATCGTCATCTTATTAAGCTGGCGATAATCTATGCACAGTCTTAATGTTCCATCTTTCTTTTTAACGAAGATGACAGGTGCTCCCACGGAGACACACTGGGTCTAATATACTTCTTGTCAATAAGTTCCTTCAACTGAGATTTTAATTCGTTTAACTCCAATATATTCATTCTGTACGGAGCTTTTGAATTTGGTACTGCTCCTGGTATTAACTCTATGGTAAAATCTAAATCTATTTTGGGTGGTAATCCCGGAATCTCCTCAAGAAATACATCTTTAAAATCTTTTAGGACAAGTATGTCCTCTAATTTCAGTTTATCCTCTTTATCCATAATCTCATCATTTATCATGTTTACTGCAAACATTTGGCATCCCTTCCTAACTGCTCTCTTAACTTGCATGGCTGAAATTTGTCTAAGGGTTACCTTCCTTGGAATGCCTTTTATTTCTACAGTTTTCCCTTCATAATTTAAGCATGTAAAACTTTTTCCGTAACAGTCTAGGATGACATGATGGGCTTCTAACCAGTCCATCCCAACTATAATATCATATGAACCTAAAGGTAAAATATTCAGCTTGATTTGTGTTTGCAAACGGTTCATGGATAAAACACAGTTCTCTATAAAATCTAAAACTTTCCTCTTTGTTCCAGTTGCTAGTCTAACTAGCCATGATTTGCTAAACTTTTCAGTTTTCAGTTTAAGACTTTCTACAACATCTGGTGATATGTAACTTAAACTGGTACCTGGGTCAATTAAAACAGTAACAGGATAGTCATGTATCATACCTTCAATCTCTACCATGGAGATTTGATGATATGCTTGCCTATTGTCAAGTGCTACGTTAATTCTTGGCATCTCCCTTTCTACGTCTCCAACAGTAGGTTCAGTCTGAATAGAGTTGATTTTGTTTGTCTTCCGCTTTCGTAAGGGACATTCTGATGCGTAATGAGGGCCTTGACATTCAAAACATTTAATATGTGTATTTGGCTCACTGGTCTTGGCAGTATTAGATGCATTTTTCGGTGCTGTAGAATTCTGTTGTGAATTATTTCTGGAGTTATTCCCTTGGGAATTTTGATTTTGAAAATTCTTCCTCTGGAATCCGGAATTCCCACTGAATCTGAAATTTTTCTTCTTTTGTTCAAAATTGTTGGGCTTATGATTTTTCCAATTAAACATACCCTATCTCTTTCGATTTGTATCATAACAGAAGACTGCCTTCCTCATAGCCTCCTCTAATGTTTTAGGACTGTCATACTCAATTTTGTCTTTAATGCTGAAAGGTAAACAGCTTAAGTACCTTTGAATTTTTGGTTTTTCTTCTATGAAGTAGGGTACGTATCTTAGTAGGTTCAGGAACTTACTGTTTAATTCCTTCATGTTCATACCTCCCAACTTCAAATCGTAGAACTCTTTAGATTTTTCTTCGTAGTACTGTTCAGATAGATACTTCTTTTTGAAATATTATTTGAAAGCACTCCAGCTTACATCTTTATCCTTGATGCCCTTTACCCTTTTGACATCCTGCCACCAGATATCCGCTTTTCTGGTTAAGTTATATATGGCCATTTTTGCTTTTAAGAACTCTGAATAGTTGTAGATATGGAAGTATTTCTTCATCCTTGACAACCAAGCTTCAGCTATCTTGCCTTTCTCAGTTTCTCCATTGAAAGTTGGAGGTCTTATCTTCTTGAATTCTCTAGAAATCTGCTCATATTCCTTATGATTTTTCCTTTTTGATTTGGAATCTTCTTCACTACTGTCACTGGTGTATTTACGTTTCTTTT
Organism: Larix kaempferi; assembly: GCA_027924585.1. Taxonomy (NCBI): domain Eukaryota; kingdom Viridiplantae; phylum Streptophyta; class Pinopsida; order Pinales; family Pinaceae; genus Larix; species Larix kaempferi. The sequence goes on from BSBM01000097.1 coordinate 763,127, forward strand.
TGCGTTCTGCAATAGCATCTCCAGATGAGGTTGAGCTATCTTTTACTTCACTGAATTTGATGTTCTGATTTTTATCAGCGTGAAGCATGTCCTCAACTTTGGAAATATCCTCATTGTTTTTCTCTTGTTCCTCTGTTTGGCTGTGTTCAAACAACACTTGATCCAGTTGTTCTTGTGCTTACCGAATCCTTTCATTATCTAGTTTCACAGATCTGATTTATGCTTTTAAATCTTGAAAGGCACGTAACAGTTCCGTTGAACTGTTATTTATTTCCCTGTGACCTTCCTCTACATAGTGTTGTCTCGAACTATGACTGTTAGGCTGAAATCTGTCAGTTAAATGTTCAGCTGAGTTCTCCATACTTGTAACTGAAAATAATTTCTAAAGATAACATAATAATACAATTTTCAAGTTAGTATAATTTTCTCATGTATATAAAAATTTCTACTGCGTGTTTTGGATCTCATTCAGGCCTAGAGTTTGAATCTGTGCTCTGATACCACATGTAACATCCCATATTTTCATAAAAATTTAAAATTTTTGTAAATAGCAACAATTAGCTTAATATATGATAATTTGTAACTGCGAAATTTAATCATGCGAGTTTCAACAATCTTAACTTAACAGTTGTTGTATTAAATCATAAATAAAATTATGTTATCACTAATACGTTAGCGACATCTTAATTATATTTATAACAACTATCATTAAGGTAGTTAAATGAATGAATGGACCAACTTTTGATGCGACACCTTTTTAATGCAATGAAATGTATGAATGATGTAATAATGAAATGCCAGGTTAGAAATATGACATGGTACTTTTCTTTGAGACGATACTGACAATTTTCTTCTTTGCTGTCCAAGAGAGTCCTATGAGGGATCCCGAAGCTTACTTAGCTGCAACACTAAAGCATTTGACCTGTTCTATGTGTAGACGACAGGTAAAAAGTTTTATGATTGCAATAAATTCCAGTTTTCATGTAAAGCTCAAATCAACGTCGTAAATAAAATAGCATGTTTAGAGATTGTTGCAACTATAAAAAACGTACAGGTATGACTCGCATGCTTACACCTTTGCTTTCCAAGGTTCATCTTATAACTGAGTAAACTCAACCCAAGTTAACTGTCGAACAAGTATCTTATTAACATCATTGTTATTGTTGTCGTCATTGTTCTAGCTGGTTGTAGTGATAGTTGTCTTGTGTCGTCATTTAGAATGATAGTACCAAAATGTACGTAAAAGTTATGAGCTTGTAAGCTCTTGCAATCACTAATATTCAATATATATGATTGGATAACTATATTAAGTCTTTGTAAATCAAATTTCCTATTTACCACTATGCAATTCAAACTTATGGTATAATGAAATTCTTATTTAAACACTATATAACAATTATGTGAATATTCAACAATATGAATAGATGAAAAGAAACATCAATATAAAAATAACTAAATGTAAAAACATAGTGCATTTAAGCTTTGGACTATACATAATTGTTATCCTATTTATAACGACACACAACATATCCCAAGTCTTATGAAAACAATAGTGTGACTATACTTATTTTCGGTTTAATGTCATATTAAACATATATCGGTGATGTTTGCAATATATACAATATTGGGATCATAACACTACTATACAAAGTGTATGCAATTTAATAAAACATTGTAATATATGAGAGCGTTAGCAATGAGTGCAAATTTAAAGTTTTTTTTGTTTCAATTTGTAGTTTGTTTTGCAGGAAAAATGGCAAGCACGCAAACCGAGCAAGAAGAGTAAAAAAAAAAAACCATTTCTCATTCCCATATTTTACATACCTTTTAATCTAGCTCACTTGGTTCAAAGTTGCTTTATTCCTTAATAGGTCTTGAGTTCAAGTCTTAGGAAGTTATTTTTAAAAGAAAAAGTGCATGCAATTTATATTTTCAAGTTATTTTATTGTAAAAGTGCATTTCACTTAAATAATAAAAAATAAAAATACAAGTGAGTCACTTAAGTTTTTTAATTGTTGCACTATTTAAAAGTAATATCATTGTAAAAGTGAAATCACTTATTTTACAAAAGTGGTTCACTTAAAACAACTTTCTTGTGAAGTGATTGTCAAAAGGTTCATCTTGGGAAGAGGGGTTCTTTTTTTTGCTGGACATTCTTTACCTGCCACGTCATTATTGGGGACATCTTCAACAATTTCTTTGTTCAAGCATAACTTCATCATACAGAGTCAGTTTTTAGTGTCGGTTTTTTTGAAACCGCATTTTTTTTGAGCTCTTCACATCCAGACTATTGGTTTCTGCTTTTACAGCCATTAATTTACAAATATGGCCACCCCTTGTGATATTCTACTTAACAGTTCCAACTATTTCTCATGGAAATCTCGTATGGAGGATGTTCTACGAAGTAGGGGACTTTTCAGAATTATCTTAGGGAAATAAAAAGAACCCACTGATGATGATAAGAAAATAAAATGGGCAAATAGATGTGATGAAGCTCGTGGATTGATTGCGATGTCAATCTCTATTGATTTGCGATTCCACATATCTGGAATTGATGAACCTAATGCTGCTTGGGACAAGTTGGAATCTGTGTTTGGTAAACACAATGAAATTCGAGGTCACCAACTCAAAAATGAGTTGATTTCTTTAAATCCAAGTGACTTTTCATGCATTCAAGATTATTTATCTAAGTACAAAACTCTTAAACTCTTATGTGCAGAATGTAAGATTGAGAGGGAAGACAAACAATGCATTTATCATATTCTTTCCAAACTTGGACCTGCATATTCTGTTTTTGTATCTACATTTTACTCCATGAAAGCATCCTTGAATGCAGCTAGCTATCAAGAGCCTAGTCTTGAATCCTTTTGTGATTCCTTGATTAGAGAACAAGATAAACTCATTCATCTTGGAATAATCAACAATGCAGATACATTTGAGAAAGCCTTATTGTCCCAACATAAAGAAAAGTCCAAGCCTCCCAAGAAACAAAATTTCGCAATAATAAGTCAAACAAGGGTCCAAAACCCTCTCAGTCAGCTCCTTCTTTAAAAAATGACAAAGGATCCAAGCCAAAAGGCAAGAAGACTGAGCGTCATTGCAACTATTGCGGGAAAGATAATCATGATGAATCTAAGTGTTTCAAGAAGATGGCAGCCTTGGAAGCAACAATGAAGAAGCACCACATCAGCATAGATTCGTCTTCAGAATCTGCCTCTCATGGACATGCACTTTGTGCTTCTGGTTATTCTTATAATGCATCTTCTTCTTCTACTTCAAATGAATGACTCATTGATTTTGGAGCATCTTATCATATGGCTAAGGATCAAGCCATCTTTTCCACTATGCATGAATGTAACACCAAACAAATATTTGTTGGTGATGATAGATCTCTAAGTGTTGTAGGAACTGGAACAGTTCCAATAGATAATGGTCATTTTAGTGATGTACTATGTGTTCCAAGAATTTTCTGCAATTTGTTATCAGTCTATCAGATCACTCATTCTGGTGAAGGTAAAACTGTGACCTTTACACCTCACCAAGTTGTAATCAAGGATTTTAAAGATCCTCAACAGGTCCTAGCTGCCGGAATTGTTGATGATATTACCAGGTTGTACAAGTTTAACAACTTTGGGTCATCACCTTTCCCTTCAGTTTTTGTTGCTCATAGTGATAACTTGAGCAAACTTTGGCATGGGCGATTTGGTCACTTAAATTATCACTCATTGCAACAACTATGTAAAGAAAATATGGTGACAGGTCTTCCGATGGTATCTTGCGGGGATGGTGTTTGCTCCGGTTGTGTACTCAGAAAACATCATCAAGACAATTTTGACAAACGTGCCTCTTGGCACGCCTCGATTCCCTTGGAGCTTGTGCATAGTGACTTGTGTGGTCCTCTTCCATCTACTTCATTTTCTGGTTTCAAATATTTCTTAACTTTCATTGATGATTACACCAAACGCACTTGGGTTTATTTCCTAAAACTTAAGAGTGAAGTATTTAACATGTTCTTGGCCTACAAGGCCCTTGTGGAAAAACAATCTGGTCATCAAATTATTAAGTTAAGATCTGACAATGGAGGAGAATATGTTAACAATAAGTTCACTACTTTCTGCACTGAACAAGGCATCCAACAACAACACACTGTTCCATATACACCACAACAAAATGGTGTCGCTGGGCGGAAGAACCGCACTTTAAAAGAAATGGCTAATTGTATGATCCAATCTAAGGGACTAAGTCTTCAATTTTGGGCTGAAGCCATTAATTGTGCAAATTACATAGTTAATCGCACCCCCACTAAAGCATTACAAGGTATAACACCGGAAGAAGCATGGAGTAAAACTAAACCTGATGTAAGTCACTTCCGTGTGTTTGGTAGTGAAGCATGGGCTCACATTCCGGATGAAAAACGGAGAGCATTGCAGCCTAAAAGTGAAAAGTGCATATTTGTTGGATATTCTGAAGATGTAAAAGGTTATAGACTTGTTCAACCACATTCTCATGATATAATCATTAGAAGAGATGTTAAATTTGATGAAAATCTCTTGGCCTGCAAGCCTAACTCGACGATTGTGCCATCTTTGGCCTGCGAGCTTGATTCGACGTTTGTGCCTTCCTCTTCTTCTTCCAACTTCCTTGACAGGTTTCCAACTCCAGTTTTTGATGATGACAGTGAGGATGAAAATCCACCTCCGCCTGCTCATGTTTCTCCAGTTGCACCAGCACAAGTGCTTCCTCGATGGGTCCGTTCAACATGTGAAGCAGCTGGTGATCTTGTCTGTGATCCTAGAGATCAACGTCGAACACGTTCTCAGTTTCAGCGAGCCTCTTCTCTCTTGGCTCAAGTTTCCGAGAATCATGATCCAGAAACTTTTGTAGAAGCTTCAGGGAATCCAGATTGGGATGCAGCCATGGATGAAAAATATCGTTCCTTAATGGGGAACGATACTTGGGATCTGGTACCTCTTCCAAAAGGAAGAAAACTTGTCAGATGTAAATGGGTCTACAGAATTAAGTATGCATCAGATGGAAGTGTTGAAAGACTTAAGGCAAGGTTAGTTTCCAAAGGTTTTTCCCAAGTTGAAGGGATTGACTACAATGAAACCTTTACTCCCGTCGCAAAAATGAACTCCATCTGCTTTGTTCTTTCCCTTGCATCCTTACACAACTGGGAAGTCCATCAAATGGATGTCAAGTCTGCCTTCTTACATGGTGATTTACAGGAGGAAATTTACATGGAACAACCTCCTGGCTATGTTCAGAATAACTCTAGCCTTGTCTGCCGCCTTAAGAAATCCTTATATGGCCTTAAGCAAGCTCCTAGAGCTTGGTATGCCAAAATGGATAACTTTCTCCTTGACACTGGTTTTTCTAGATACCATTCTGACCCCAATGTCTATACCAAGAAAGTAGGAAACCATCTCATCATACTTGTTCTATATGTTGATGACCTTATTCTTACTGGTAGTGACCATAAGCTTATAACCCATGTGAAATCCAGTCTTAAACAAAATTTTGAAATTTCAGATTTAGGACATTTGCATTATTTTCTTGGTCTCCAAGTCCTGCAAACCAAAGAAGGAATCTTTCTTTCTCAGTCTAAGTATGCTTGTGACCTTCTTCGTCGCTTTCACATGGAAGATTGTACACCAGCCCCTTCTCCCTTCCAGTCTGGAGTCAAACTTTCTGCCACTTGTACTTCACCTGAAGTCGATGCCACCTTGTATCGTCAGCTTGTTGGTAGTCTCTTATACTTGACTCATTCCCGTCCTGACCTTTCCTTTGCCGCTGGTCGTGTTTCCCGTTATATGCAGACACCTCATGAAAGTCACTGGAAAGCAACTAAAAGAATACTTCGATATATTCGAGGTACAGTTTAGTTTGGGATTCATTACAGTACAGGGAGGAAACCTTTGTTGGTTGGTTTCACTGATTCAGATTGGGCCGGCGATCTTAATGATCGAAAGTCTACTGCAGGTTATGTTTTCAGTCTGGGAGCTGGACCTATTACTTGGGCTTGTAAGAAACAACAAGCTCTTGCTCTTTCTTCAGCAGAGGCAGAATATCCAGCAGTTAATGCTAGTCAGGAAGCTTTATGGCTTCGACAGATCCTTTCAGAGTTTGGATTTGAGCAACAGCAACCTACTCCACTTTGGTGCGACAGTCAAAGTGCCATCAAGCTTGCCAAAGATCCAGTTCTACATCAACGCAGCAAACACATTGAGCTACATATGCACTTCATCAGAAATCTTGTTCATGATCGTGTTCTTGAAGTGCTCTTTTGCCCTACAGATGATCAAGTTGCAGACATCTTCACCAAGTCTCTTACAGAAGCGAAGTTTTCTAAAGTTCGATCTATGTTAGGAGTTCAAGAACTTGTCATTAAGGGGGGATAAGCTCTAATGCCTCCTTCCTTCTCCTAATAGTGTCACTTTTGTAAATCTTCAATCCTATCCCAAGTTGTTCTTAAGGGGGGATGTTAGGATATTTAGACACTTAGGAGTTAGTTAAGATCAACTTGTGTAATAGATCCGTTAGGGATAGTGTGTTTCTTTAGTATGCATTAGTATGCATTTGTAAATACTTAATCCGACGGTCACGATATGTTCCCGACATAGAGTGATCCGACAGCTCAACTTCTCTTAGATCAAACCTAACCTTGATCCGTGGCTTAACACCCGATTGGTCCATGATCTCTATTTAAAGAGAATGGAGGGTCATTGTTTAGTTGATCGATTATGAGAAAATAATTTGTAACTTTCTTTCTTTGCATAATAAATTGTCCTGTAGAAGCTATTTGGCCGGGGCCGTGGAGTGTTTCCCTGAAGAGGGTTTAAACCACGTCAAAACATCGGTGTGTTGATCTGTGATCTGTTTGTGTGAAGTGGTTGCTCTTGGTGTTCGGTCCTTTGGTAGTACCCTGTGTACGCGAACAAAAACTGCGGAAAAAACTTAAAATTCTCTCCCGAAACTGCGGATGAACTCTACAAGCTCGCCCGAAACTGCGGATGAACTCTACAAGCTCGCCCGAAACTGCGGAGGAACTTGGGATTCTCTCCCGAAATTGCGGAAGCTTTCGCCAAGTGTTGTCACAGTAAGTTGGTCTTTTCCCCAGGTTACTCGACCGTTCATATTTCGATAAAGACTTAACAAAGTCATTCGTGAATTTCGAAAGGACAAACTGAGTCTTTCCGAAACTTTGGAACAACTCGGCAAAACCGGCCACGATAAACTTACGGGAGAGTGAATTTCGGAAGAACTCACAAAGTGCTCCCAAAACGTCGGAACGACTCGCCAAACTTTTCCACCACTGCGAAGCATCTTTTCCATTTCTCTCACAACAAGCAAATGCCTCGCCAAAGTTTCCCGCCTTTCGGGAGGAACTCATGAGTTCTGGCCGCAACTGCGAACGAAACTTGTGAGTCCGCTCCGCAACCGACGGTCGTGCTTAAATGCCATGTCAGCTTGAAAATACCGCGTCGTACGAGCATTAAACCCCGTTTTAAATCGTCGCCTACCCGTTTAAATGCCTGCACGTGTCAAACCTTATATATGGGCGGTGAGTTTTCATTGTTCCCATTGTTAGTTTTTATTCAAAAAAAGCCGTTTGGGAGAGTGTGTTGCTCCAGCTCAGCGTATTTACCACCGTATCGACCTCACCCCACCACTATTTCGTCTCCAGGTAAGCTCACCAACCGTTACCTTTGTCTTTCCTTTACGTTGAGTTTTTCTTGGGTTTTTTTCCCTTTTAATAACGTGGCTGGTAGGAATTGGAAGTATGTATCGTTTTAAAGAAATTACGGTCCCCGTGCCCCCATAAGTTTCTCAATACTGCCAACTAGGAGTCATAGTCATGACCAAGTCGGTCCCAGTCAGCCCTTTGTCACTGAGTCGTCCGAGCTTATTTTTTTTTACTGGCTGCGTTTCAGTTGAACTCCTACCCAGATTTACTCAAACCCAATTTTGTACCGGCTGCATACCGCTTCTCAAGTATTATCAGCGTTAGTAGTAGTCAGTTGAGATACTCAACCTCTCGCCTGTTTGGCTCAGTTAATGACTGTGGAAAACGGTCTCTCGTTTTATTTTCCCTCATAAGATTTTCCACTCCAGGCCAGCCCACCATTGGCCATTAGAAGTACTATGATGGAGGGCATCCTATCCCCAAGGACTAGGACAGAAGTAGGTTTTTCACGTCGTATGCTTAACCTTTTCGGAAGCATTCCAAAAGTTCCTAACCGGGCATTGTCTCCCTATAATAATCAAGTCTGAGGACCATGTTTGGTTTTCTTGAATAATTTATGTTTAGTTTGCTTCCCCAGCATGCAACCTTATAATTTTGCCTATATTTATATTTAGCATGCTAAAATGGTCTTACTCTATGTTACACTCTCATAATGCGTTACAATTTTTTATAATCATTCACATTTGGTTGTTGACAGGGATAAGCCATGATGCCAAAAGGTGGTAGAAAGAAAGCTAAAGTGATGGAACGAGAACCAGTGCAATTAAGGACTGAAACTCTTTTCCAAGACACTAAGTGCACCACCGGCATTCCTCCTGAGGTCCGTTGGGGAGATGTTTACCGGATGATCAAGGAACAGGATATCCCAGATGTGTTATTGGAGGAAGAACAAATCTATCTCAATATTGATTCTTAAGCATTAACAGAAAATACATAATGGCACGCACATAACACAAAGATTTTCACCTGGAAACCCTTAACCGGGAAAAAACCAGCAAAACTTAGAGCCGCACTGCTCCTTTTCATTATATGTTTATTCAACCATTTACAATACAATATATGGTATTCCGCAACATTTAAAACCATAATTCGTTTACCCGAAATTAGGTTACAACCCTAATCCCTTTTACCGGGATTAGATAGAGTACAATGGGTCGAAAACGCGAAAAAGCAAAAAACAACCCAAAAAAAGTTTGCGCTCCGTGTCGTTTCGGAACCTAACGGTCCGAAACGAAGGGGGTGGGCCCTGTCGGGCTACCCCCCCCTCTAACCCTAAACCCTACTGGGGAGGGGATCGTGTTGTACACGTAGTGACCATGTGAAGAGATATAACATACCCAATATTCTCCCACTTGTTGTTCTCTTCACATACAGGAGAAATTTATGACTTCAACAATTCAGGGCAACAATGCCCATGTTCTCTTTACACCAAGAGTACTTCTGAGTACTCACAGACTTTGTCAAAGAGTCTACAACATTTACCAAAGTGTCAACCTTCTCCAGCAACACTTTGTTTTGTTCAACCATGTCTCTGACGAAATGGTACTGCACATCAATGTGCTTTGTCCTCGAGTGATAAGCAGGGTTCTTTGCCATAAATATTGCACTTGAGCTATCACAGCTAATCTTTACTGCATTCTGAACAAAACCAATACCTGAACACAATCTTTGCAACCACACAACTTCCTTACTTGCGTGGGTAGCTGCCATGTATTCAGCTTCTGTAGTTGAGAGTGCAACTACAACTTGTCTTCCACTCATCCAACTGACTGCTCCTCCAAATAGATTAAAAACGTAGCCACTTGTAGATCTTCTGTGATCAAGATCTCTAGCCCAGTCAGCATCAACAAATACTTGTATATCTATCTCTCTGTTTAGACCAGGTCTTCCTTGGTAGTAGATTGCAAAATTTGTAGTGCCACGCAAATACCTGAAGACCCTCTTTACTGCAGTCCAATGTTCCTTTCCTGGTTTTGACATGTATCTACTCAAAACTCCCACTGTAGGGGCTATATCTGGTCTAGTACAGACCATGGCATACATCAGACTGCCAACTGCACTAGCATAGGGAACATGAGACATGTCCTCTACCTCTTCTTGTGTCGTGGGACACTGTTTTGCAGATAACCTTAGACCTACAGGAATGGGCACCTTCACTGGTTTGCTTTCCTGCATATTAAATCTCTTCAATATCGTTTCAACTTATTTCCTCTGATTTAACCAGAGTTTCCTGTTTTCACGATTTCTTTTTATTTCCATGCCCAAAATAAAATTTGCAGCACCAAGATCTTTCATGTCAAATTCAGATGACAACTGATTTTTGACATCCTTGATGATTTCCTTGTTGTTTCCAATTAGCAACATATCATCAACATACAATATTACATAAATAAAATGATCACCAGTTAGCTTAAAATAAACACAGTGATCAGCTTTGCTTCTTGAGAAACCAAGTCTCATTATATAAGTATCAAATTTTTGATACCACATTCTTGGAGATTGTTTCAATCCATAGAGAGATTTTTTCAGCTTACAGACAAGCTCATTTCTTCCTTTCACCACAAATCGTTCTGGTTGCTTCATATAGATCTCTTCATTAAGATTTCCATGTAGGAAAGCCGTCTTTACATCCATCTGTTCTACTTCAAGGTCAAAAGCAGCAGAAATAGATAGAAGAAATCTAATAGAAGTCAATTTTGCAACAGGTGAAAAAATCTCACCAAAATCGACACCCTGAATTTGGGAATAACCTTTTACTACTAGTCGAGCCTTGTACTTCTCCACTTTACCTGCTGCATTTAACTTCTTCTTGAATACCCATTTGATTCCAACAGGCTTTCTTCCTTCTGGCAACTCAACCAGATTCCATGCCTCATTTTTGTCCAAGGCATCCATTTCTTCTATCATGGCCTTCTTCCATAGTTTACTATCTTCTGAATCCATCGCCTCTTTAGCAGTTCTAGGATCATCATCAGTAATAGATAACACAAAATTAGAACGAAAATCAGGGGGACTGTACCTTTCAGCTTGCCTTCTTACTCGGTCAGATCTCCTCAATACCGGAGTCTATGGATCCGCCTCTTCATCTGATTCAGATGATTCTGCCTCCTCATCTCATTCAGACGAATCTGGTTCCTCAAAAGAATCACCTCTTTCATCCTTGATATCAAAGTGTAGCTTCTCTGAATCCTTTTCCTTTGGGACATCCTCAATATTGGAAGTGCTTTCAACTTCTCTGAAGATCACATCTCGACTGTAAACTGTTTTCCTTTTTACTGGGTTCCACAACTTGTAACCTTTCACTCCATCCTTGTAACCAATGAAGATACATTTTTCCGCTTTATTATCCAACTTGCTCATTTTCTCCTTTGGAACATGTATAAAAGCATCACACCCAAACACTCTGAGATGAGAGAGAGAGGGTTTCTTACCAGTCCAAACCTCATGAGGTGTCTTGTCAACCAACGCTAATGTGGGTGTCCTATTCACTAAGTAACACGCAGTGTCAACAGCTTCTGCCCAGAATTGTTGTGTTAGCCCTGCACCACTGAGCATACTCCTTGCCTTTTCCATCAATGTCCTGTTCATCCTTTCTGCAACCCCATTCTGTTGAGGTGTGTATGGATTAGTCTTTTGCCTTGCTATTCCACACATTTTACAGAACTCCTCAAATTCACTTTCACAGAATTCTCCACAGTTATCTGTTCTGAGTACTTTTATTTTCTTTTCAGTTTGATTCTCTACAAGAGCCTTAAATTCTTTGAATCTTTTAAAAACCTCAGATTTCTTACGCAGGAAATAAATCCAAGTTTTCCTTGAGAAATCATCTATAAATGAAACATAATACACAGATTTACCTAGTGATGGAACAGGCACAGGTCCAAAAACATCACTGTGTATTAACTCTAAGATTCCTTTAGCTCTTACAACACCAGATGAGAATCTTACCCGATTCTGTTTACCATATAAGCAATGTTCACAGAAATCAAAATCTAATGTGAAATCAGACATGCCTTCAGCCATACTTTTACCTTGTAATAGTCGAAGACCCTTCTCTCCAATATGTCCCAGCCTTCGATGCCATAGCGATGTCTTCTCACTAGAGACAGTAAGAACTTTGTCTCCTTCATTTTTACCTTCAGGAACAATAGTACTATTACATCCATTTTTAAAGGTGCTTCCCAACAACTTGTATAGAGTTCCAATCCGAACTCCCTTCATTAGCACTAGTGATTCTCGAACCATCTTGCATGTGTTCTTTTCAAATAAAGTTTTCACACCTGCATCATCCATTTTACTTACAGATATAAGGTTTCTAGCCAGCTTTGGAATGTGCAGAACCCCGGGAAGAGTTTTAACCCTTCCATCTTTGAGCAGTAGCTTGATCTTTCCTCGACCTATGATTTTCGCCACCGAGTTGTCTCCCAGAAATACATCTCCTCCATCATACTTTTCATATTCAGAAAACCACTCCCTGTGAGGAGTCATATGATAAGACGCACCTGAGTCAATCAACCACGAATCATGCTCTGCATGTGTACTTGAAGATGCCAGATACACATCTCCTCCTTCCTCTGTAGATTCTTTCCCATCTGCGGATGGAGCATCATTAGGTCCTCTACTTTTATCAGTATTTTTGGATTTACAATCCTTCTTGTAATGCCCAGTTTTACCGCACTTCCAGCATTTTCTTACAGAAGGTCCTGGAGATTTAGATCTCCCTCTAGATTTAGATCTACCACCTGAAGACTTATTTTTAGATCTGTCTCCAGGGCGACCTCTTACAAATAAGGTATCCTTGGTTGAACTATCCATGGATCTCCGCCTCATTTCCTCCGATAGCAGGGATGCAACCACATCATCGAAGTTTAGCGTGGTTGCATTACTCCCAATAGCTATAACCAGATTATCCCATGAATCTGGCAAAGAGCACAACAGACTAATACATTTTTCATCATCAGTAATCGTAATACCAACAGACGTCAACTGACTTACCAGAGTATTGAAGGCGTTTAGATGCTATGACACAGAGTCTCCATCAGTCATCCTCAGAAGGTACAATTTCTTTCGCAGAAATAACTTATTTACCAGGGACTTTGACTGATACAGATTTCCCAGTTTATCCCATAGCTTCTTTGCACTGTCTTCTCTAGTTACGTTCACCAATACCGAATCTGCAAGGCAAAGACAAATGGTGCTCCTTGCTTTTCTTTCCAGCTTATCCCATTCTTCTTTTACCGCACCAGTGGGCATGGTGCCTGGATCTACTGGGAGCCATTGTTCTCTATCTACCAAAAGATCTTCCATCTTGAGCTTCCATAACTCAAAGCTCTGGCCATTAAATTTCTCAATCTCGAATCTAGAACTGCTCGCCATTCTTTAAAAAATAAATCACCGCTGCAAAGCTCCCACTGAAACCAGGTTTATCACAAATCCAAGATCGAGCCAAACCCTTAGAAAGAAAAGGCGTCCCTTTGAACCCAAAAAATGCTTTGATACCAAATGTAAGTTTTAGACCTTAACAGTGAAGTACAAACTTATATCGATTCTTAAGCATTAACAGAAAATAAACAATGGCATGCACATAACACAGATATTTTCACCTGGAAACCCTTAACCGGGAAAAAACCAGCAAAACTTAGAGCCGCACTGCTCCTTTTCATTATATGTTTATTCAACCATTTACAATAGAATATATGGTATTCTGCAGCATCTAAAACCCTAATTCGTTTACCCGAAATTAGGTTACAACCCTAATCCCTTTTACCGGGATTAGATAGAGTACAATGGGTCAAAAACGTGAAAAAGCAAAAAACAACCCAAAAAAATTTTGCACTCCGCGCAGACTCCGAGGGCCTAACGGCCCCCTCCGTGTTGTTTCAGAACCTAATGGTCCGAAAATAAGGGGGTGGGCCTTGTCGGGCTACCCCCCTATAACCCTAAACCCTACTGGGGAGGGGATCGTGTTGTACATGCAGCGACTATGTGAAGAGATATAACATACCCAACATCTTGCATATGCCTCCATTATGGTGACTACACAGTGATCATATTGTTGGTGGCACTCTGCATGTTGGAATTGGCTCCTTCCTCCAAAACTGAAAATTTTTATTTGGTTATCTCTGGAAAATAAAATGCTCACATGGGATAACCTTCTCAAAAGGGGGTTTATTGGACCAACTGTCTGTGTATTATGTGGATCCGAGGCTAAAACTATCAGTCACATTTTCTGTCATTGTGCATTTGCAATTAGCCTGTGGCGCGAGGTTCGAACCATTCTCTCTGACATGGGTGTGTGGAATGGGGATTCCATCCACCTTTGTCTTCTGAATTGGATAATGTTTAACCACCAATATACTTCTTTGGCTGTATATATCCTCTGGGAGATATGGCTGGCTCGAAACAAGTTTATTTTTTAAGGAAAGAAGACTTCACCTACTTGGTTGGCTCGTAAGCTGGTTGCACTCTACTCGGCTAATACTGATATTTCTCTGCCTTGCCATGATCAACCGGTTAGAGTGCGTAATTCTATCACCCTGCGGCTTGATCTTTTAGCCTTTTTTGATGGGGCATCCCAGCAGGGAGGTGCCATTTGTGGGGCGGGTGCAGTTATCAGTATTGATCAACATCATATCTACAATATATGGATGAACGACAGTATGGGATCCAACACAAGAGGTGAACTTCTTGCTCTTTGGATGACCCTTTTTTTCTCCAAGTGCAACTCTATTCCTCCCAAACAGATTGTTGGTGACTCCAAGACTATTATCGACTGGGCGTGTGGCCATGGCTCTCTTCATTCATTGGCGCTCGCCTCATGGATGGATATGGTGGCTTCTCTCTTAAATGATTTCCATCATTTATCGATCAACCATATATTTCGGGAGCACAACTCTGAGGTTGATTTTTTATCTAAGCGGGCTCTGACTGGGATCAGTGGTTCTTTCCATTTTGAGTATTGGTCCCACTCTCTCCTCTCTTCGAGTGGGAGTTTTTCTCTTTCTGCCTCCTCCTGTTGGTAGGGGAGTACCTTTTTGGATGTGGGAATTTTTTGCGGCTATATTTTCTGTCATTTACATTTCTTTTCTTATTTTTCGGCATTATTTTTTGGGTGACTTCTCTTCATAAGAGTGACGTGGGGTGCCCCTTGTGGCTCGTCATCTCTTTGGTTGGTGTGGATCTATTGGTTGTTGTGGACATCTTCTGTCGTGATCTTTGCCCTGTCTTAGACTTTGTTGGTCGGGTTGTGACCTTCTCAATGAAGATCGTTGTTTGAACATTATCATATTTTTTAATATAAAAATATAGCTATTTTTCTGTTGAAAAAAAAATATAAAGAAAAATTGAAATTGAAATTAATAAAATAAAATTTCAAAAAGAGTTGAATATTTTATTGTGTTATATTTAAATATTTATAAATTAGTATAAATTTATGTAAATTAAATTTAAAACATAAAAAATAAATTAAAAAGCTAAGTACAATCTTAAATGTTTATTTTTAATTTATATTTAAAAATGCAAAAAAAAATGAGGTTAACGCTTCAATTTTATGTTAAGAGGCCTCACCATAAGTACAAAGTACAAGTACAACTAGGGCATTTTAGTAACATTGTGTTTTATACAGTGTAAATATCTCGATAAAGTTTATTAAATTTTTTTATTGGTCCACGCGGTTGCCATAAAGCTATCTCCTAAGTTAAACTTTGGAATATTTATATATGTGGGTGCCATAAAACTATCTCCTAAGTTAAACTGTGGAATATTTATATATGTCAAGTGTTTCATGAAATCAAAAATTATTATACGACAGATATATTGTAATCGACGAAGGTCAATTTAGTTTGACTTTCCATTAGTTCATAAAATTATAACCGTGTTCTCAAAGTTAGACTTTAGAACCGTGAAAATAATATTTTTTTATTATATTAAAATGCTATTTTTCTATTATTTATCTGGCTAAAGCGGTTCTACAGAACCTGGGAGTGTACTGGTTTACACTCTGCAAAGTCCCACGGTCTGTTCTATGTCACATTCGACGTAAGCTGTTCAACTTTTTATGGTCGGGCTGTGGTGGACAGGAAAAATATCATCTTATTGGTTGGTCCCGGCTGGCTCGACCCTGGAAATTAGGGGGCTGGAATATTAAGAACTTGTACCTTTTTGTTACGGCTCTGCATGCGAAGAGCCTGTGGTGTGCTCTTTTTAACAACTCTGTCTGGGGTCGTATTATTAGAGCTAAGTACCTGAAGAACACCTCTGTTGAGGTTTGGCTTCGGGGGAATCGGCCTGTCACTGTGGGGGTGTCCAATATTTGGAGCGGGATGCTCGGATCTTTAAAAATCATTTCACATTGGACTGCTTGGATACCTGGCAATGGATGAGACATAAAGCTGGGCCTAGACCCGATCGTGGGTGGTCCTTCTGAGCATATATTGTCATTGGAATTAAGGGCCCATCTCAGCTCTAAAGGCTATTACACTCTGGCACATGCGATGGGCCAGTACATGGGGGGACGGCCTCATTGGTTAACGGCCACACAACTGGGTTTATCTGGCACTATGCCGATTGGAATGGGACGCATATATCGGGCCTTTTTATCACTCAAATACACTATTATCTGATAAGGCAGACAGATTGGCTTGGTCTTGGGATGTGGCTTCTGGTGAGCCGACTGCAAAATTGGTCTACGATGCTCTGTTTGCCGATTCCTGCGATGACATCAGTTGGTGGGAACCAAATATTTGGAAACTGGTCATTCCTCTCAAAGTGAAGTGTTTTATCTGGCTTGCGTTATCAAACCGAATACTCACGTGGGATAATTTATGCCGTCGTGGGTTCTGTGGTCCGGGTAGGTGTCCACTATGCTGCTGTTCGGAGGAGACAGTGGATCATGTGTTTTTGGCTTGTACTTTCATTCAGAAGCTATGGGAGCAGGTTGCTCACAGATCCGGCGTGCAATTCTGCTGGGGGGTGCATTCTTTAGTTGAATGGTTGGGGAATTGGATGCGTCTTCACATTGATTGTGTCGAACTTCCTTTCTTTATGATCTGGGAGGTGTGGCGTGCTCGCAATGCATACATTTTTGAAGATCTGAAACCACACAGTGCATCATTATGCAATAAGATCATTGCCGCACACAAGGAATACATTTCTGTTTATGGTGCGGGTGTTGGCTCGAGGACGCGGATATTGAGGAATCGTTTGACTCCTCCTATACTTGTCTTTCCTTGTGGTTTTTTCGATGGGGATGCTGTTCGTTTGAATGGCACTGGGGGTGCCGGGACAACTATTCACATCTCCAATACTACCACTGTTCACTATTGGCTAAACCTGGGTAATGGTTCAAACACTCGAAGTGAGATTTGCGCCCTATGGCTCTTGTTATTCTGTGCCCGTCAAAGGAAGATTTCCTCCCTTGTTATTTATGGTGACTCTCAGGCCATTATCGCTTGGGCTAAGGGTGATGCTTCTCTGAATGTTCTCCTGCTCAAACACTGGTTGGAGGAGGCTAGAAAGCTCATTCTTGAATTTGAGCACATTCACTTTGAACATATCTACCGGGAGGTCAATCTGGAGGCGGATATGCTCTCGAAGCGGGCTCTCAACTCTCTGCCTGGGGTCATCATGTGGCAGGAATGGCGAGATGATTTGCTATTTTCTCATGGTTCCTACTTGTTACATTGGTCTTGAGGGTGTCTGTCTTTTTTGCTCATATTTTTGTCATTCCATAGGTTTTTTATGCGGCTGGATACTTATATGTATTGTAGTTTACATGTGCAGATACTTGATTATGATGCGTCCAATATCTTGTTGGGCATAACTATATTTTCTCTCATATATTTTTGCGGCCTTATATTATCTACATGCAGATGCTGACTCAGATCGGGTGTAATATTCGTATTACACTCCACTCCCTGCAGGGGTGACTTCGATATTTATTGTATGTGGATAGCTATATTTTGGACTTTTTTTGAGATGCTTATACTTTTGATGTTGTGGCATTTGCTTTTCTGATACTATTGGACACATAGCAGTTTGACTATGGGAGTTGGCAGTTTTTGTTGACTGTTTTAGACTGTTTTAGACAGCCCTCATGTTTTTCATATTGATGATATAACCGGTTTGTTCCGGGGACTCCTTATTGGCAGATTTGTATGTATTGAACATGGACTTGACAGTTGGACATATTTTACTATTTCGCATATTAATAGTAAGTTATATTTTTCTATGAAAAGGCTTTGATGGGACTAATTTCATGTTATTCTTGACTACGGTAGGTTATTTTTTTTTGAAAAAAATTCACGATTGGTTGTTCTATCTGGTGGAGTCAGTGACATAACATGTACATTAATTGATCCAGGACCCCCTTAAAACATTGGATCAAAATGAATTTGTATCTATCCACGGAGCTGTTAGGGGTAGAGATAAACCTGAAAAGACTCTTCGTCATGCCCCCCCTGTGCTGATATTCCTATGCGAACAGAGCTAGAAATCTATATATTTTTGAGAACAGAGCTCCCTTCAGGGAAGGGATATGTTATAAAACCCTTGCTGCTCATAATGAATTTGTATCTATCCACGGAGCTGTTAGGGGTAGAGATAAACCTGAAAAGACTCTTCGTCATGCCCCCCCTGTGCTGATATTCCCATGCGGATTCTTTGATGGGGCTGCGGTGGGCAGGTATGGGGGGGGGTGGTGCGGGTGCCATTATACACATTTCCAACGATGTCTACATACATATCTAGCTAAATCTGGGCAATGGATCCAATACTAGGAGTGAGTTATGTGCCTTTTGGCTCTTACTGTTCTGGGCTCGGATGCGAAAGATCACATCACTTGTGGTTTTTGGAGATTCATTATCTATTATCTCTTGGGCAAGAGGCAGAACAACACTCAATGTTTTGCTTCTTAAACACTGGATGGATGCAGCTGAGACACTTATCCGGGATTTTCAACACATACATTTTGAACATGTATACCGGGAGGCTAATATGGGGGCGGACATGCTGTCTAAGAGGGCACTTAACTCTGAGGTTGGGGTCATCATGTGGCAGGAATGGCGGGAGGATATTCTGTTTACACAGGGCTCTTATCATTTACACTGGACATGATGTTTTTGTTTTGTTCTTTTCCTATATTATGTTATTTTCTTGCACATTATTACGTGTTGTTATTCTTATATGTTCTGTTAGCTATATGTGCAGATCTTTATTAGGGGCTGGATCCAACTACTTGTTGGACGTTTTTGTACACCCCCCTTTTTTGCGGCACTCTGACAGTTGTTTATTGGCTGCACTTTGGTATATATATCTCTATTGGTTTTATTTGATATATTTGGATATTGGCAGCTGTGATTGTCAGTTCTTGTGAACATTATATATATTTGTTATGGACACTTTGATATTTTTGGTGATATATGGATCCGTTTCTCCTGCTGGAGGGATCCATGTATTTTTTTGTGGACATATGACACTTTTTATGGGACTTTTCTGATGTTGATGATGACACTTCGGGCTATATGTCTGATATGGCATGAGCTCTCTAGGACAGGTTTTGAGAACAGTTTGTATGTTTCTGACAGCTGGTGTTATTTACTATTTCGTATATTAATAGTAAGTTATATTTTTCTGTGATAAGCTCCGAAGTATCTTGACATAGTGTTTTAATTTTATTGTTGGATCTTCCTATTGAAATGAGTATTTAAGTTTTTTGAGATCATTTTTAATTGGTAAATTATTTGTTCTTCAATTTTCTAGGAGTGTGGGGTTTTATTGCAAGTAAAGAGGAGTGGAAAGTGAATAAGCAGTGATTCACAATCATGGTCATAGACACAATTTATTTTAGTCGTTTCTTTCCTATATGTGTGGCAAAGAGAATGCACAAGGGAACTGATGACCTAGATTGAAGAATTACTTTAATAACTAATCAACACTCTTAGGATGTTAGTTGATCTCATATATGCCACTAAAACAAATCCATCTAATATCTAAACCATGATAGAAGTGTGACACATATTCTAACATGCATACAATCACAATATAACAAGCACACACTTGAACATAGATAAGGGGTTAAGTCTAAATCAAGAGATCCTTTATCTTGGGTTGTTGTTTCTAGTCAAAAGTTTTCTCATGGAGAAAGTTGCAATAATTTTTCTGCCACTATACTCTTACAATACATATTGCTATGGAGGCGATAAGGTCATGAGGTCATCGCTGTTACAGTTCATATTGTTAAAGAAAAATATATTAAGGTAAAAGAGATCATCATGTCGTGGCGTTTGATGTATGGTCTCATTTTAAGCAAATGGTATTTTTTTTCTTCTTCTTATTGTGATGCTAATATACTTGTAGAGTTTTAGAATTATTTTTACAACTATAAAATCTAATCTCCTGTACTCTTTATCTCCATATAAAACTCTTTAAAAAAAAACTTGGAATATCTAAAAATCAAACTTAATTGTTATGCACATTAGATTAAGACAGTTACATTCAACAACCAGAGAAGTATTTATCATAACTAAACTATAAAAACCAACCAATTGAACTTAATTGTTCTAATGAATTAGGCATTTATCATAACTAAAATGTAAAAACCAACCCTTGGATTCCACATATTCAACTAAAAACAGAATTGTCATCAAAATAATTCAAACATTAATATTCAACACATCGTAATGCAGACATGTCTCTATGCTCTCTATAGAAACATTGAAGTATTTTATGTGATGGAAAAAAGATCTATTAGAAAAACTTCTGTGTAGCTCTTTATGCTCTTCGATAGAAACACTGACGTATTTTCTATAGTAAAAAAAATTCTATTACAAAAATTCTTCACAAGTTAGTGTTCTCGTAACCCTCCTCTCTCTTGTCTTATTACTATTTTTTTTAAGCTAGTACCCATGAAGTTTTGAACCGGTGACCTAACATAAGGAGTGCCTTAACAATACACCCATTCACCATCTCTTCTACGCCCCATGGGCTCTCATCTTATTACTATTACTATTATTATTTTTATCATATTTTTACTAAGATGTAGATACTAAGGAGCTTTGCTTCTAATTCCACTTATTAATACAATTAAGATGGCAAATCGATATGAATCGATCGCTATAAGTCCCTGCTAGAGTAGAGGTAAGGACTACAAAAACTTTAATTAATTTTTAAAATTTATGATTTCGTTTTCTTATGATTTATAAAACTTCGACGGGACTAAATACTTTTGGTGTTGGGTTTTTTCAAATATACAAAAATCATTCACCACCATGTCCTTGACAAGTCAATACCATAATTACAACAGTTAGATGAACGTGAAAGGTGGTAGTGGTAGCCAGATAATCCATCAAATATAGGTGAAAGATGCATGCAACATAATGTGGAACCAATAAGTGGAGGATGCATACAACTTTGGTATGTATATATATAAAGTTAAATTTGCATACCAAAGTTTTATATATATATACATAAGTTGATAATTCAAACAACTAAGTACACCTAATATTAAACCAAAAATATATTAAATTGATTTTCATATATTTAAAGCAAAGGCCCAACACCAAGTGCCATCACAATTTTGTAAATCAATAAGAAAACTAAAAGATTTTATTATTATTATTATTATTATTAATAAAATCTTTTAGTTTTCTTATTGATTTACAAAATTGTGATGGCACTTGGTGTTGGGCCTTTGCTTTAAATATATGAAAATCAATTTAATATATTTTTGGTTTAATATTAGGTGTACTTAGTTGTTTGAATTATTGACTGATAGACTTATACACACAACAATCAATGTATGCAAAGTTTTATTGGTTCCACTTTATGTTGTATGCATCCTCCACTTATTGGTTCCACATTATGTTGCATGCATCTTTCACCTATATTTGATGGATTATCTGGCTACCACTACCACCTTTCAAGTTCATCTAACTGTTGTAATTATGGTATTGACTTGTCAAGGCCATGGTGGTGATTCTTTATATCTGGTTCGTAAACTTAACCCATGGCATGAAGCTTTGTGGAATAGATGCATGCTCCATGCCATGAAGCTTTCCATAATAGATGCTTGGTTTATGCCATGGAGCTTCGTGGGATAAATTGTTGTTGATCTAGGGGATATCATGTTGTATAAAGGCCTCTTGAGAGACTACATGCCTCATTATGGGATTTTGTTGTCAACATGGGACAGGTAACATTACTTCTTTCTCAATGTTTACTTAATACACAAACGACAAAATACTCAACTACACAATATAATCTTTCCAAATCATTCACTGAATTAAAACAAATTTCAACATAATTCCTCTTCAATGTTTAGAAGTATAATAAGACATATGGCACATCTCTACCAACATGAAAATTTTCATTACTTGGAGGCCAACTTGAGGGTTGATGCTTAAGCAAGCTATGACACTACTCATGTTGTGAACTAGTCTAGTGCCTAGCATAAAGGTCGATGACCCCTACATTGGTTTTGTACATAGCATAAAGTTGATCCTTCGTGCATTGGTTTAGTACCTAGCCTAAAGGTCGATGGCACAAATTGTTGAGGTGGTCCTGAGATTTAGTGGCCGATAGTTTCTTTGGAAATATTGAAACTTTATCATTCCAAGGTTGCTTGAGTATATATGGATATGATAAGGGTGTTGAATAAATGTTTATATCAAAGCACAAATTTAATAGTCAAAATAAATTTCTTTGAAGTTATATGTAAAGGTTGATAAGATCTTGAATCTATACCTTAAGGGTGTTGACATTAGTTTGTTGCACACTCACTTGGTTTCTCCTACCATTGGATTTTGTCTATTCATTCTCAACCTGTATATTCTCTCCCATTGCATCTACCTCAACTTCATAAGGATCATGTGCAGCATCCATGATGATGACCTTCTTGGCCCAACCAAGATCAAAGGTTTCTCAACTGCACTATAATCACTACTGACCCTTTATAGTCACTGATATGATTCCGAATCTACGAAAGTGTTGATATAAACACAATTGTTAGATTTATTAAGTTCTTAGAAAATTAGAAATCAATTTTCATATATTCTGGAAATTACCCATATTGATAGTTTTTGTCAATTATGGCTACATGCACTTTTATGATCAAATTATAGAAGCATATGAGTCACCAATTCATAATCGCTCTCTGTAAATTTGTTCCCCTTTGGATATCTTTCCAACGACTATAAGAATGCTCAATTCTAATTCCCGAGGACAAAGTTACAGTCCTTAGAAATTGTGAACTTGGCCCAAATTATGCACTTTTCCTATAGGTGCATCTAACCCAAAAGGCCGACTTCAGACACCTGCGGAATATCACCTATGGAGAACCAAGATAAATTCCTTATTGGCTTAGATAATAGGTGTGACCAGGATTACTCAGCAATTTTCATCTCCCTAATTGTAAAGCCCATATTTTGATTAGGCATATTTATCAGTTAGACACACCATAATTTATTTTCTTATATATTCTGTTGAACTCAGCTCGACTGAGTAAACTATATTACGATATGATGGACCTCATTATATGATGTTACTTTGTTTTATGATTTCACCATGATTATGATGTTACTATGTTATGCGGTTACGATGTCATGATTATCATATGATTTCTTATTTTACGATTACAATATATGTTTATATGTTTTCATTAATAGGATGTGAAATATATGATTCGGTACGTGGATACCATCTTCTTATATAAATTATTGAAGTGTTATATGTCATACGCATCTATGAGGAACTAAAAAGGTTACATGAAATAAAATGATTTTGATAACATGGATCAATTGGCGATCAATGGGAAATGCTTTCTATAAATTTGTATTTTGCGAAATACTAACCTACAGGACACAAGGGCTATGGGATAGCCAGTTACTTGATCTGATATATGGGACACAAAGAAAACTTGTTCGTACAGTAAACCTTTGCAGCCAAAATGATGATACGATAACACAAACTGATAATCCCGATAGCAGCAGAGTATGAGTTGATAAGGGCGTAGGCCCAGTATGTTGAGAGGGATGGATGTGTTTCCCACCCTATGTTTCCATGAGACCCAAGGTCGTGGGAGGGCTGTGCTGAGACACGCTCCCCATGTTGTTGTGATGACGATGGTCGGATGCCTACTAGGGGAGGATAGGTCTGTTGTTCAGCTGACGCTATCGCTCTCAAGTTCTATGTGGTCAGGTCGGTGAGTCCGACATCCACTTTTGTACTAGCAGAGGAAGGATAGGGAGGATGCAGGACGTAGGTTATGATGGGAGGATGTGTTAGTTAGTACTGTTGAGGGTTGGGTATTCCTTGATTTTGAGTTAGTGGTAGTAGGTACCCTTCCTTGTACATGATTGATTAAACTAATGTAAAGATAAAGATAATGATGTGAAATCGTAAAGAATTAACTGTTAAATAACTGCGAATGTTGAAGTAATTGTACTATATATATTATGCTTGTTCTTCTACATGGGGGTAAATACTACTACTAGTTAGCAGGTATGCATAGACGGGATGGGGTTTGTCTATAGTACATTTATGATCCGTGCATATGCTCGCCACGCATGCACACCTTGCTCATGTACACTAGTATCAATATACGAACACTTAACATATTGAATAAATGTATAAGTCGTCATAAGTAATTATGTTAATCATGCATTGATCGAATTCAGATAATGAATATAAAGTTATTTAAGATGTGTAAAACAAATCAATTAAGCTATGTATTACTTGTTGGTAAACATCGTGATAAACAATTGAGACAAGTGTCGTCAGTTCACATTGTCATCTAAGAATTGTTGTAAATAAGGTAATGGTACTGTCTAATTAATTAGTAAGATTGTTTAAGCACTTAAGGGTGCTTTGTTTAGAAGAACGACGATACTATGTAGATGTTAGGGTACTCATGTGATAAACAAATGATTTAAAAGACATTTTTATTAAATTCACCATTTATTATTACTTTGTGGTGATTTAATTAATATTATTACTTAATTAATGTTATTTTAATAATATTACTACCCATGTCATAACAATTGCAATATAGGTAAAAATGTAAATATTGATTAATAAATGATTAAAGTGTGATTATTTCCATTACTAAGTTAAAAATAATAGGATAACAATTCTTGAATGGATGTGATGTGATGGAAAATGGTTATTACTATTTAATTATTCAATACGAGTCTTAGAATTTAAATCTCAAGATAAGTTAGCTTGACGGATGAGGTAGACCATTAAGACACACCATGACCAAGTTGAAAAGGTCAAACTATTTATATAATATTTTATTAATTACATTAATAACATTAAATACTAAGGATGGTGAATAGACTTGTAATTAATAAACCTTGTCCCGAATGGATAACCTTTGGGTAATAATTCCCACCATAATAAATACTTACGATCGTCAATCAAAATCAAATAAATTTACCATGAGAGTAATTAATTATTCGGTACATTGAGTGTGAAAAATACATTTTTATAAAGAAACGTGTATGAATGAACTAGTGAAAGAAGTAAATGTTTGAGGGGCTCGAGAGGGGGAGTTTGGGGCGGTGGAGTAAGCCCAAGGTCTTCTCGAGGAAGGGAATGTATATAGAGGGGGAGAGCTTGGAGTAAGAGGGGGGAGAAAGGTTTGGGAACAGAAAGGAGGTTTTTGGGAACAGAAAGAAGGTTTGAGAACAAAAAAGTTTGGAGAACCTAAGTGAAGACTGCTCTCGGGATAATCAGATTGTGGGCTCGGGGGCTTGGAAATCCTTTGATTTCCAAGGGCCAGCAAGATAATAGCTGGTCGGTAGGGTGGACACTTCATCTTGGCTGACTAAGAGAATCTAAAACCTGCTACAACCTACGGTCTACTAGCATCAGGATCAGGTAATTTCCTTGTTATTTACGTTATTTGATTGTTATGCTAAAACATACTCTAAACATGCATATAACTTTCTATTTACTGATTTACTACTGTGAAACATATTCTTATGCTGGAACAAATTGCTGTAAAGAAAATATTGATATGTTAGTTGTTTTAAAATACAAATGTATGGTTGATAAAGACAAGACAGTACACTAAATATCATTTAGAAGCATAGTAATTTTTAGAAATTTACTCCCATACACCTGATTAAAGTTTAATACATAGAAAATTAAACTAAGAAATTTTACTTAGTGCTCTGTTGTAAAAACCAGAGCACTACAGATGGTATCAGAGCGAAAAATCTCTTGTGCATATCCGCCATTGTCAGAATAGAAAAAGGTGAAACCCTAGCGCAGGTCAGAAGGGGTACTAGGCCTATCTGTGCGCTCAACACAGAACGTTTCTAGTTAGCAGGTATAGGATAGGCCCACGAACACAACTGCAGACCAACCGCTAAGCCACAGAGCTTTCCTTTCCTCAGCTTCAGAATGAAAATATTTAAAAGGATATTCGAACCCAGCCCATGCACCCAACTCCAAGTATCAGCTGCCAGGTCGAATGGGGGTCCACGTACACCATCGCAGTCTAAACACCATACTCACTCACAAGCTTGCTTTTCTTTTGTTCCTATCAAGCGACTGGTCCAACCCATGCACTCACACCTAACACCGAGGACTACCCATAGGAAAACAAGCGCCACAGAAGACCCATGTATCCTCCATCGCCTTAGCGGCCAACGCCGAAGGCTTTGTCCTTTCTTTTGTTCCTTATAAAATTATATGGGACCGAGCCCGAGCTTAGCACAGAGATCTCTACATACAACGAAGTGCCAAAGCGAATGGGATCCCACGCATACCACTACATCCCAAGCGTCGAGCTTGGCCAAGTGCAAGCAACTGAATGCCAAGTCGAAGGGGGTCACCACGCCCGCCACTACAGCCCAGCCGAGCTCAACACCGAGAGCATATCCAACAGTCAGCTTCCTACTAGGAGTCGTGACCCACGTATGCCAGCCAAACACCCTGCTCACTTATGAACCTACCTCCTTTTCGTTGCCTATAAAACGTATATCGGGCTCAGCCGCAACCATCATAGCGTATATAACTAACTGAAGTGCAGCGTATATAAAACGTATATCGGGCCTAGCCCAGATGCTCAGCTACGAAAGCCTTCAAAGAAACTATCGGCCAAGCCTGAAGGGAAACACACATCATCCAAGCGCCAAAATCACCAGCACACGTTCTTTTGTTATAAAAGTTATAACAGGCCCAACGTGTCGCTCAGCACCGAGAGCCTGCCACAAGACCATCTGCCAAATCCAAGCAGGAACCCTGCACGGAAATGCACCCAAGCACAACGTTAATCGAACAGCAAACCAGACCATTCATGGGTGCATTCGATTATCAATGCTCGACCAGACCATTTTGGTACTGAACTAAACGATAATAGATATATTGTACAGGACTGATTTTCAGGGAAGAAACAATGTGGTTAAAAATAAAAATTGTTAGCAACTATGAATGCAATATCCGCATAAAAGGGAGCCACATATTATAACCCTGACCTTATACCTTGTTATCTACAAACATTCTTAAGGAACCCATAGCTCCACCACGCCTAGCAGCCGAGTTCGGCAAGAGTTGCAGAGCTAAAACTCCAAGAGAGAGGGCGGAAATGACCGCGCCTTGGGGATTGACCCAATTTAGGGTTTCCCCCACTTTCCTAGGGCGGTGGGTTGCGTGGAGAGTACTCCTTCTCATGGCGGTCAGAGGCACCGTGGGCCTCACACGTATACCCCGTGCATGGAGCTGGACACGCGGAGAGGCCGCGTAAGGTGATAGGGTTTAAAGGATAAAAGATATTTAAAACAACAAAAAGGAAAAACTAATTGCTATAATTACCCTATAGTATACGTTTCCCTTATTTAGGTTATTTGATTTTATTTATTTGATTTGATTTTTTTATTATTCTATTGATTTAAATAAATTTTTAAAAAAAATATAAATAAATAAATAAATTTATATAATATTTAATATTAAAAGTATAAAATTTATCCTAAAGTTTTTATTGAAAAATTAATCATAAATTTTAATTACAAGGTTAATCTTGATTACATTAAAAGTTAAAAATATAATGTTAATACGGATGATAATTATGATAATTATGAGATTTAATTAGATTAAAACCTAAACTTTTAAACTTAAATAAATGCTAGCACCAATAAAATTTATGATTTAACCTTATGAAAATTACATGAAATCCAATGCATAAATTTATGATGAGTTATTTAGTAGACTTAGTACAAGATGGCCTCATCGAAACGCACTGAGCTATAGCACTCTTTCGGAAATGCATCTTTTCATAATCAACCAACAAACTAGTAATATGATGTTTTACTCCGGGGATTTGGGGATGGAGCTCTGCAACCTAGGGTTTTGAGCCGATCCGAGTTGATCTCGGCGGCCAGAGCTCTATCCCTGGTCACTATCCTTCTGAGCTCACTGTATTGGTCGATGGCGAGGGATGCATTCCTGTGGCGGCGGTAGCGGATGCAGAGGGGCGATCTTGGCATTGTGGTGGGGCGGTTCTGCTGTGAGGAGCGGCTTCGACTCCAACGGTGGCTCTCGGCGGCGGCACTCCTGAGGTTTCGACGGCTTGCAACATTCGGCGGAGTGTCCGCATTGACCCATCACAGATTGCTATGAGCGATCTTGGAGGCCATGGATCTTAAACCCAGAATCAGACCAGGGCAAACTCTTCGTCGGCGTGGGAGCGGAGGACACTCTTAGTGCGGGATCGAAACACCGGGACGGCTCGCGGCTTCGGCTTTGTGGTGTTCGCTGACCCCATTGTCGGCGACGGCTTATGATCGCAGGCAGAGCGGTGGATGGCGGTGCCAAGAAGCGATCCTGCTTACTTCGGTTCCTCACACAGGTTTCGACCTGCATCCTGGCGAAGAGGTTTCAAATGGCGGAGCCTATTTGGCGGATGGAACGGGCCAAGGTTCTTGACCTCCAGAAGCAGCTACGGCCCTTCATGCAAGGCATGTTTCCTCTTCCCGGACCCGGATTCTTAGCGGCAAATGTTCTCGAGGGTTCCATGAAGGAGCATGCGATTAATCAGAGATTTCAAATCAAACCCTGCTTGCTTCATAAATGAGTCCAAGATCTCGCCATCTCTCTATGGCTGGGCCTGCGTTTCTTGAATTCCGGATCTTTGCTAGCCGAGTACCCATCTTCTTGTCTGGGTGCTTCACATTATTGCCGCTGCATACCTGCTCGCTGCAGGGAGCTCTGTCATATCCCTCTATTGAGGCTGGACTGCCTTTGCTGTTGGGAGGTAGGCGGTGGCGTTGGTGCGGAGTGGGAAGATCCTGGGAGATATTGGGTGATTAGACTGATTCATTCACTGGTTCCTTTTTTCTTTCTTTTTGGGCGTATGAGGGTTTGTTCCCGAGCCTGGGAATGTAAATATGTGACAATGTAGGGATCTATGTGATCCTATTACATTGGGCAATGAGGGTTTGATCTCGAGTTCTTGCTTATATGGGACACAAATATGTGAAAATGTAGGGATCCTTGTTGATTCCACTACATCTGCAATATGTAATTTTAATCATCTTTTTGAAATAAAATTACGGACATTTTCTCAGGAAAAAAAAATGGTGTTTTACTCCATGAATTAGGACCAATCATGGTAACAACACGCAGAGGTCGAGGTCGGGGTCAAGGTCGACCACCATCACCGCTACCTCCGCCACCGTCATCGCCGCCAACACCGCCACGATCAACCTCAACGCCTGAAATGCAAATCATAATGAGGTCTTTGGAGGCTATTATGACCACGATGAACAAGCAGTCGGAAAGGGCCGTCGAGGTGGAAACCACTCAAGTGAGTCGAGAGAACTCTGAAAGGGAACATGGCCCAAGACAGGAACTGCTTCAGGACATATCGAGGGAGTTGCAAAAGATAAAGGTTCCAGATTTTTCAGGAGGATGACCCGGTAAGCATGCCGAGGCATGGCTGGAAGGCATGAAGAGATGCTTCGCATTGAATGAGTACACATCTAGTTCCAAGGCTAGCATGGCCGTCTTTCAGCTTAAAGGTGATGCTTTGAATTGGTGGTCAGATCTCGAGAAGCAGTTGCACCTTACTCCTCTTACAATTTCTTGGGAACTGTTCGAGGAGAGGTTCCACAAGAAGTATTTGCCAAATTATTACAAGGAAGAACAGGCAGGTGCACTCCATGCCTTAGTACAGGGAGACAAGACGGTGGAGGAGTATGAATCTCGGTTTATGGAACTAGTAAAATATGTTCCTTACCTAGATGCAGATGATTGTTAGGTAGAGCGTTTTGTGTATGGACTTAACTACAAGATTAGGGCTGCTGTGCGGATGTGGAAGCCAACTTCAGTTGCCATGGCAGTTGAGTATGCTCGTTATGCAGCTGATATGTCAGATGGAAAAGGGGGTAGTAAGTTGACAGGAACCAATCAGTATGTTTCAGGGAAGGCGTCATGCCCTTACTTCAGGGGAGGACAATCTAGACCTCCTCCTTACGGTAACAGGTTCACACCGAGGGGTAATACTTCAGTTAACTCAATCTCGCAGGCATCATCTACAACCAACAAAATCCAGGGACGTACCCAAGGAAGTTCCTATAGAGGATCAAGGGGTTTTAGAGGACCCAGGGGAAGGAACTCATCTCAGAGAATTCCTCCGAGAAACATGCAAGCCCCTCCCAATCTCTCTTGTTGGGGATGCGGAGGTCCTCATTTCCAGCGAGACTGTCCCAAGGGTCAGTCAAGCAGCAAGCACAGGGGAGGAAAAGCACCCATGGATATTTTGGGTAACAGTCATCGGATTCATGCAGCGGTTCATAACCACCAAGCAAAACATCAGTCTACCATAGTAGAATCCACTGGTAAAGTAAACAATGTCAAACTTAAAATTTTGTTTGATCCGGGAGCAATTGATAGTTTTATTTCACCATTTGCATTAGATAAATGTGGGTTGGCAGCCTACGAGCACGATGATTTCAAACTGGTTGAAATGGCTTCAGGAGCTAAGCAAACAGTAGGTCTTAAAGTGAGGAGTTGTGAGGTTGACTTAGGAGTGTGCACCACTAAGTTGGATGCTTATGTCACCAATTTGGGGACTTATGACCTCATTATTAGCATGGATTGGTTAGAAGGCCATAGAGCTTTCTTAGACTGCTATGCGAAGAAGGTGTTGTGCCTCGGTGACAAGGGAAAGACAATTCAAATCCAAGGCTTGAAGAGGAAGGTATCCCTCCGTTTCATCTCTATGGTGAAAGCTAAGCGGTGCCTAAGACAAGGATGCCAGTTGTTCGTAGTAAAGGCCGTGAGCGATAGTAAAGGACCTTCCTTGAATTCTTACAATGTACTTTTCGAGTTCAAGGATGTCTTTCCGAAGGAATTGCCAGGACTACCTCCAGAAATAGAGCTCGATTTCACAATCGAACTAAAACCTGGTGCAGAGCCTATCTCAAAAAATCCTTATAGAATGACAACTCCAGAGCTCCGTGAGTTACAGATCCAGTTAAAAGAGTTGCTAGATTTGGGACTGATTAGACCTAGTATCTCGCCGTGGGGAGCACCAGTGATCTTTGTTAAGAAGAAGGATGGATCTCTGCGACTGTGCATAGATTACAGAGATTTGAACAAAGCCTCAATGAAGAACAGGTATCCCATACCAAGAATTGATGACCTCTTTGATCAAATGAAAGGTGCGTCAGTTATTTCAAAGATTGATTTACGCTCAGGGTATCACCAGTTGAGGATCAAGGAAGGCGACATTCCTAAGACTGCCTTTCGAACTCGATTTGTGCATTATGAGTTTGTAGTGGTACCATTTGGTTTGACCAATGCTCCAGCTGTATTCATGAGCCTCATGAATGGTGTCTTCCGAAAATACTTGGACCGCTTTGTTCAGGTCTTCTTAGATGATATTCTTATCTATTCTAAGAATGAGAAGGAGCATGAGGAACACTTGCGGCTAGTCTTGACATGCTTAAGGGAACATAAACTTTATGGTAAATTATCAAAGTGTTCCTTCTTCCAAAAAGAGATTCACTACTTGGGGCACATCATCTCAGGTGAAGGGATCTCTGTAGACCCGGAAAAGGTAAAGGCCATTGAAGATTGGCCAATTCCAAGGAATGCTCATGAGGTGCGCAGCTTCATGGGGTTAGAAGGCTACTACCGGAGGTTTGTGGAAGGATTTTCTAAAATTGCAAAACCTATTACCACCTTGCAACGCAAGGGAATCTGGTATGAATGGACCGATGAATGCGATGCCGCTTTTACAGAGTTAAAGAGATTGTTGACAAGTGCACCGATCTTGCGGGTACCAGACATGGATAAAGATTTCATGGTATGCACCGACGCCTCGAAGCAAGGACTAGGAGCGGTGTTGATGCAGGAAGGTGGGGTAAGAGATTATGCATCTCAAAAGTTGAAACCTCATGAGGAGCAATATGCCACGCATGATCTAGAATTGGCAGCAGTAATGTTGGCACTAAAATTATGGAGGCACTACCTAGTTGGTAGAAGCTTCACCCTTAAAACAGACCATCAGAGCTTGCAGTACATCTTTACCCAAATGGATTTGAACGCTAGGCAGAGGCAATGGAGTGAGTTCATGAGTGAGTATGACTTTGGTATCTCTTACATCAAAGGAAAGGAGAATGTGGTGGCAGACGCTCTAAGCCGAAGACCGAGACTTTTCTCCTTAATTCCCTTGAAGGTTGACTTGAGAGAAAGAGTACTAGGACAACTATTGGGTGATAGTTGGTATCTAAAAGTAAGCTCAGCTATTTAGAATGGAAAGGAACAGGAATTGAAGTATGATGGGTACCATCTTGAGGAAGATGGATTGTTGCGGTATCAGGGAAGGATGTATGTTCCTAAGGAAGGTGATATCAGGGATATGATCCTTAGAGAGGCCCATAGATCACATTACTGTGCGCACCCAGGGGTGAAGAAGATGTATACTGACATGAAGAAACTCTTCTTCTGGCCAGGTATGAAGATGGATGTAGTGGATTTTGTTTCGAGGTGCCTTGAGTGTCAACAAGTTAAGGCAGATCATCGTCACCCGGCCGGTCTCCTACAACTGCATGATATTCCTATGACTAAATGGGAAGTCATTTCCATGGACTTCGTTGTAGGATTACCACTCACATCTATGAGACATAATGCTATTTTGGTGGTAGTCGAAAAACTGACCAAAAGCGCTCACTTCATTCCAGTCAGAGACACCTGTGATGTGACAGATGTGGCAAGGGTATTCATAAATGAGATTGTACGTCTTCATGGAGTTCCTAAAAAGATAATCTCTGACAGAGACCCTAAGTTCACCTCCAGATTTTGGACAAGCATGTAGTCAGCATTGGGGACACAGTTGAACTTAAGCTCAGCTTATCACCCCGAGACAGATGGACAGACAGAGAGGGTGAATCAAGTGATGGAGGACATGCTTAGGATGTATGTTATGGATCAACGGACACGGTGGGAGAAATATCTTCCTTTATTGGAGTTCGCATACAACAAGAGTCACCACAGCTCCATTGGTATGCCGCCATATCAAGCATTGTATGGGAGGCCGTGCAGGATGCCACTCAGTCGGGACAGGTTAGAGGATCGAGTGTTAATTGGGCCTGAATTGATTCAGGAAATGGAGGAACAAGTGTTACAGATTAGGTAGCGGTTGAAGGAAGCGCGGGATAGGCAAAATAGTTACGTTGATGCACACAAATCAGATAGAAGTTATGGAGTAGGGGATCGTGTATTTATTTGCATCAGACCAAATAAAAGTACCATTCGGTTTGGGAAGGGTACCAAGTTGTCACCTCGCTTTATAGGTCCATTTGAGATTCTTGAGAAAATCGGACCAGTTGCTTATCGTCTTGCGCTGCCACCCCACTTGCATAAAACTCATAATGTATTTCATGTTTCTGTATTACGACATTACATAGCTGATGAGACTCACAAAATTCATTGGAAGGAATTGCAGGTCTCGGACGAGGGAACCTTCAGGGTCGAACCATTACGTATACTTGATCGTAGGGCTCGACAGCTTCGTAGTCGCCATGTGGACCAAGTTAAGGTCCAATGGGACAAGTATAGCCCAGGGTCTGCTACCTGGGAGGATGCAGAGACCATGCGTCGAGATTTTCCCTCACTATTTTGACCATAACTTTGGGACGAAGTTTCCCTAAGGGTGGGTGTATGTAACGCCCATATTTTGATTAGGCATATTTATCAGTTAGACACACCATACTTTATTTTCTTATATATTCTGTTGAACTCAGCTCGACTGAGTAAACTATATTACGATATGATGGACCTCATTATATGATGTTACTTTGTTTTATGATTTCACCATGATTATGATGTTACTATGTTATGCGGTTACGATGTCATGATTATCATATGATTTTTTATTTTATGATTACAGTATATGTTTATATGTTTTCATTAATAGGATGTGAAATATATGATTCAGTACGTGGATACCATCTTCTTATATAAATTATTGAAGTGTTATATGTCATACGCATCTATGATGAACTAAAAAGGTTACATGAAATAAAATGATTTTGATAACATGGATCAATTGGCGATCAATGGGAAATGCTTTCTATAAATTTGTATTTTGAGAAATACTAACCTACAGGACACAAGGGATATGGGATAGCCAGTTACTTGATCTGATATATGGGACACAAAGAAAACTTGTTCGTACAGTAAACCTTTGCAACCAAAATGATGATACGATAACACAAACTGATAATCCCGATAGCAGCAGAGTATGAGTTGATAAGGGCGTAGGCCCAGTATGTTGAGAGGGATGGATGTGTTTCCCACCCTATGTTTCCATGAGACCCGAGGTCGTGGGAGGGCCGTGCTGAGACACGCTCCCCATGTTGTTGTGATGATGATGGTCGGATGCCTGCTAGGGGAGGATAGGTCCGCTGTTCAGCCGACGCTATCGCTCTCAAGTTCTATGTGGTCAGGTCGGTGAGTCCGACATCCACTTTTGTACTAGCAGAGGAAGGATAGGGAGGATGCAGGACGTAGGTTATGATGGGAGGATGTGTTAGTTAGTACTGTTGAGGGTTGGGTATTCCTTGATTTTTAGTTAGTGGTAGTAGGTAACCTTCCTTGTACATGATTGATTAAACTAATGTAAAGATAAAGATAATGATGTGAAATCGTAAAGAATTAACTGTTAAATAACTGTGAATGTTGAAGTAATTGTACTATATATATTATGCTTGTTCTTCTACATGGGGGTAAATACTACTACTAGTTAGCAGGTATGCATAGATGGGATGGGGTTTTTCTATAGTACATTTATGATCTGTGCATACGCTGGCCACGCATGCACACCTTGCTCATGTACACTAGTATCAATATACAAACACTTAACATATTTAATAAATGTATAAGTCGTCATAAGTAATTATGTTAATCATGCATTGATCGAATTCATATAATGAATATAAAGTTATTTAAAATGTGTAAAACAAATCAATTAAGCTATGTATTACTTGTTGGTAAACATTGTGATAAACAATTGAGACAAGTGTTGTCAGTTCACATTGTCATCTGAGAATTGTTGTAAATAAGGTAATGGTACTGTCTAATTAATTAGTAAGATTGTTTAAGCACTTAAGGGTGTTTTGTTTAGAAGAACGACGATACTATGTAGATGTTAGGGTACTCATGTGATAAACAAATGATTTAAAAGACATTTTTATTAAATTCACCATTTATTATTACTTTGTGGTGATTTAATTAATATTATTACTTAATTAATGTTATTTTAATAATATTACTACCCATGTCATAACAATTGCAATATAGGTAAAAATGTAAATATTGATTAATAAATGATTAAAGTATGATTATTTCCATTACTAAGTTAAAAATAATAGGATAACAATTCTTGAATGGATGTGATGTGATGGAAAATGGTTATTACTATTTAATTATTCAATACGAATCTTAGAATTTAAATCTCAAGATAAGTTAGCTTGACGGATGAGGTAGACCATTAAGACACACCATGACCAAGTTGAAAAGGTCAAACTATTTATATAATATTTTATTAATTACATTAATAACATTAAATACCAAGGATGGTGAATAGACTTGTAATTAATAAACCTTGTCCCGAATGGATAACCTTTGGGTAATAATTCCCACCGTAATAAATACTTACAACCGTCAATCAAAATCAAATAAATTTACCATGAGAGTAATTAATTATTCGATACATTGAGTGTGAAAAATACATTTTTATAAAGAAACGTGTATGAATGAACTAGTGAAAGGAGTAAATGTTTGAGGGGCTAGAGAGGGGGAGTTTGGGGCGGTGGAGTAAGCCCAAGGTCTTCTCGAGGAAGGGAATGTATATAGAGGGGGAGAGCTTGGAGTAAGAGGGGGGAGAAAGGTTTGGGAACAGAAAGGAGGTTTTTGGGAACAGAAAGAAGGTTTGAGAACAGAAAATTTTGGAGAACCTAAGTGAAGACTGCTCTCGGGATGATCAGATTGTGGGATCGGGGGCTTGGAAATCCTTTGATTTCCAAGGGCCAACAAGATAATAGCTAGTCGGTAGGGTGGACACTTCATCTTGGCTGACTAAGAGAATCTAAAACCTGCTACAACCTACGGTCTACTAGCATCAGCATCAGGTAATTTCCTTGTTATTTGATTGTTATGCTAAAACGTCCTCTAAACATGCATATAACTTTGTATTTACTGATTTACTACTATGAAACATATTCTTATGCTGGAACAAATTGTTGTAAAGAAAATATTGATATGTTAGTTGTTTTAAAATACGAATGTATGGTTGATAAAGACAAGACAATACACTAAATATCATTTAGAAGCATAGTAATTTTTAGAAATTTACTCCCATACACCTGATTAAAGTTTAATACATAGAAAATTAAACTAAGAAATTTTACTTAGTGCTCTGTTGTAAAAACCAGAGCACTACACCAATTGGATGCTCCAATTACTTGCTATAAAATTATGGAATTCACTACTTTCGCATTTCTCAACTTTCTTCCATACTTAGAAAATCCTGCAGTTCTATAATATACCCTCACAAACTAAAATGTGACTAATTTATGCTATTCTTATGGCCGTTGTTAAACCCCACATCCAACTTTTTTTATTAAAAAAAGAAAATGGAGGTCAAGGGGGAGGGCAACGCCCTCGGTTTTTTTTGTAAATAGCTCAATTTCGTGCAATTTGGCACATAAGAAAATATGATTTTATGTTGATTTGGAAAGGGTGCCAATATGTCCTTACACTTCCCTTTCGATGTGTAAGTAATGTCTACATGTCACCCTATGACGCGACCGTGTCACCTTCCGCCCGCCACCAATTCACCACGCTGCCATGCCATCCAACTTTGAGTGGGAGCACACCGACGATTTTCTCCTTTACCACTAGCGGTAACACGCCCCCATGAAGCAGTTTTGGAAAATAGCTCTTGGGGAGGCGCATTCAATCAAAAGGTGACACGCACCCCAAGTGGTTTTTGGCACAATGCACCCATCGTCCCATTTTATCCATCGGTCACTTTACTAGCACATGATGGGTTTCTACTACACTACGTAGAGCTTTCTACACTACACTACGTAGAGATTTCTATGTTCATGAACAACAATGGAAAGCTCTACGTAGTGTAGTAGCATGCATGAGAGAATGATCAAAATAGTATTGACTTCCAAGGATATGAGGTAAGGGTGAAAAGACAACTAACATAGCTTCTAAACATAGAAGAAATAGGACTACTAATAGCTGACATAATTGTCACAACCCCCATGCTTCAATAACTACATGAAGTGACTTTTCCCACCAACCTCACATATGCATTCAATTATTGGATTTAATAGTCAAGAGAAGGTAATTGGCTCATTTAAGGCACATGGCAGATTTCAGGTGAGTTTTGGGGTTGACACATGGTAGCAAAGGATTTTTTTTCCCCATAGGCCCCCTTCCTCTTCCCCTCTGGTAGAATCACAGCCCCTCTAGTGCTCTTTACACAACCATCTTGGACCATTTTATTAATTTCCAACATAATATTTACAAGCATTTCTAATTGGCATGGTAAGCCAATCATATGGTCCAAATAAAAATATATACATCATACATGCCTACTCATTCTCTAGTTGGGCCTCGGCCTTGAGCTCCACACTAGGAATCCATACTGGCATATTTACATCATTTACAAAATTTTGAGTAAATACATTCCAAGTCAAAATTGGGGGTATTATAGACACCTTTTTTATCTGATTGTCTTGGGAACTCACCTAATCTAAAATAGTGCCCAAAGATATATACTTTTCCAGTAGCATGCGCCTCCAAAGACTATCCCGCGTCATAAAGTTTCAAAGTGTTTTAGCTGCAAGGGTTGTGTTAAATAAAATTATGTCCTTCAAATCCCAGCTCCCTAAGTCCTTTGGACTAGCTATAACCTTCCAACAATCCAGTTGCAAGCCTTGATAATCTAAACTACCTTTCCACAAATAATTAAAACAAATTTGATGTATCTTATCTAGGATACCGTTCAGAATGTGTGCCAACAGATGCCAATATACTGTGATAACTTCCATAATTGATTTAATAAGAGTTAGCCTTCCTCCTCTACAAATCCATCCATTACACCAAAGGTTCACCTTTCGCTCAACCTTCAACATTAACCATAGCCAGTCCAACTTCCCATAATTATTCAGTTTTAGGGAATACCTTAAGTACTTGACTCCCTCTTCCATCTATTCCAACTAATATGATAAGGCTCTCATCCAAGTTTGGAAAGACCGTTGAAAATTGTTAGATATTTATATAGAGAGCATACTTATCCACATTAACCAAAATACTAGTTGCCAAGAAAAAAAACTTAATGATCTCATTATAACAATGGCATTCTTCCCCTGAATCAAGACATAATATTAAGACAACATCAACAAAGAGTAAATGAGAAATCCGAACAATACCTCCAAAGGAGATCCATTGTATCCTATGATTCCACCTTGCATCCAAAATAGCCCTTCTTAACCCTTTGACAACCAATAGAAAGAGGTATGGAGAAAGTGGGAACCCTTGCCTCAACCGTCGGGAGGGACAAAAAATTCAGATCCCACCCTGTTGATAAGAACAAGGAAGAATAAGAAGTGATGCAACACATAATCCACTTCACCATCGACAACTGAAACCCATCGTGCAACAATAACAACCTCAAGTAAAGCCATGAACATTATCATAGGCTTTTGATAAATCCATCTTCACCACAATAGTAGTGTAATGTCCCCTCCCGCGGACCGAACTCCTAGAAGGGAATATGCTACCATTCTATGGGGCTTTTCATAAGCTCCGCCAAGTCATTAGATTCACAGCCATAAAATTAAGAGTTTGTAGATGCCATTTAAACAATTAAGCACAGCGGAATTAAAAAATCATCCACACACATATTTTATATGCATACATCATATCAAAAACAGTCATCAATCTAAACATCGTAGAAGTAAATGCATAGACAACAAGACACTTATCTTTATGGTGAAATGGCCCCAAACAACTAGCTATGTTGCTGCAACGTTCCTCCCAACTGTAGGTCTCTGCCCAACCTGTATTATTTCAGCACTCAGAGACCACCCCCGAGCTGGGCATGATATCTACAAGGAAAAGGGGACTCTCAAGCTCATCACAGCCCAAAGCAATGGATACCCATCTCAACCCCAACAATCTCCTACACACAGAAAACTCATAAATTGGGCATGGATACACATAACAGCAAAATCCCAAGTGTTGGGTATGGATGGAAAACGTGGGCAACCAAAAATGAAGTGAGAAATGGGGAAAACAACCCTGGGAAGGCAATTTCATTTTCAGAAAACGTCCATGGGCATTCAAAGAGCCGCAATGGTCTCTTCAAACCCCCAAATCGTGCTCTCTCCTTCCCAACATGTATGTAATACAAAAACGAGTTCCCAGCAATGCCAAAAGGGAGGAAAACACTGGAAATCAGTGGAGAAAAATGCTCAGGCAGCTCCCAACAAGTCTGCAACCCAAAAACGCCCTCCTCCCAGCTAGAAGACCCAGAGAAACCCGAAAAACGTGGCTGGAAAACACCCAAGCAGTTCCAAAAATGTGAGAGAGGCAAAACTCTTTCATGGTAATGGCTTAGGGAGCAAATCATGGCTGTTTTGTTGCCCAACAAGCAAAAACACGATTTTCCATGAGGGTGGCTTTCCCATACTCGAATTTGGATAGCCATACCTCCCCAATCCCCAAGGCATTAACTACTTCACCCAACTCTTGGGAGAAATGAATGATTGGGCACCAAAGTCAACATGGCTAGTTGATGGTTGATGGGTTCTCTCATTGACACTTGGATTGACTTCATTGGCTCAAGGGTTTGAATATTTCCCTCCCAATTCCTTGTAATATCATGCCCCCATCTCTTGTTGCGTTGCATAGCTAGTTGTGGGTATTTATATTAAAATGCATATTTACAATTCCCATGGTTCTCTAGCACATGGGCAACATAATATCCAATACTTTCCTCTTCAAGGTCGAGTGTTCACTAGCGGGGCCTTGGCCTTGAGCTCCATGCTAGGAACCATACATAATATGCATACAATATTTACATGATAGCCCAAAATATTATGAGGGTAAAAATGGGGGTATTACAAATAGGAATGTGAGAAGGGGTGGCAGGCACGGGGAAGGCGGGGTCATATATGACCTTGATGGACAAAAAGAACAAAGCTATGCTAGGGGGATAGGGAAGGAAACAAACAACATGGCGGAATCCCTTTCCCTCTATCTCGGTCTACGACTACTCAAAGAATGAGGAATTAACAATGTAAAAGTGCTCAGAGACTCTGTGATGATTATCCAATCCTTACACACAGGAATAGCGGGGGATCTCTCACCTCTAGGGAAATCTATGAGAAGGATAATGTCGATTACTTCATCATTTGAAAGTATAACTTATCACCACATACTAAGGAGAAATAAAGAGAGGGGGATTATTTAGTAAACAAAGGGTCCCAATTCATTCAAAGAGACCTTGAATTAAATATGAGAGCCAAAATACCTCCATGTGCTATGATATCACAAAGATGGGCACACAGTTAGCTGATGGGGGTATGTGTCTTGATGATGGTGAAAGGGTACAATTTATTGACATAGAGGTGATGGAGAAGATGGGATTCTTCATTTATGGCACAAGTTATAAAATGTTAAGACAATTGAAAGAGATGGTGCATGACTACATTCGCACAAGGGATCGGATGTTATTTGGTGTTCACAAACCAGAGCATTAGTTGGAAGCTGTAGGGGAAGAAAAATTTGGAGGAGGTAGTCATTGGAATGTACTACTTGAGTCCATCCTTGGCCGCGAGCACCTACCAGCATTGGTGGGCATCAAAGGATTAGATCTTCACAAGCTGGAAGGAGAAGGGACACAAAGGCTTGGTCCGATCGTAGTTAGGACATATTCATATTGTAGAGAACTTGGAGAAGGAAGGAGACATGGCCTATCACTGTTGTTTGTCGTGCGATTTGGATAATTTGCATCGGGAGGTTCAGATTCTGTTGGAGGAAGTGGTTTATCTGCAGAGGATCATTTCCAACATCTCCAGTTACTAGAAGGATTGGATTTTAGAACTACATTAAACAATGGAATAAATCAGGGGCTCACTCAATGAGTCAGGATGGAGATTGGATCGCATTGCAGAAGATTTGAATACTCACCTACAAGCTCTAGATATGGAATTGACCGCAATTCATCCGACCTTTGCATCATCTGGGCT
The DNA here is from genome assembly GCA_027924585.1 of Larix kaempferi. Taxonomy (NCBI): domain Eukaryota; kingdom Viridiplantae; phylum Streptophyta; class Pinopsida; order Pinales; family Pinaceae; genus Larix; species Larix kaempferi. The sequence goes on from BSBM01000097.1 coordinate 804,653, forward strand.
CGTTGGAAGCAACCCTATGCACAATGTGGATGCAGACATGGACGGGAGCAATGATAATCCGCCTGGCTCTGGGAAAAACCAGTAGGGTCTAAAATAATTTATTTCAATTATGTTATGTATTATGTCTACTTGTTTTTATTACGCCAGTATATCAAAGATTATACCAATTGGAACAACTCTTTTTTGAATTGTAAAAGGCAGAAAAACTATGAAAATCACACTGGCATTTTTCTTCAGAAGCAACAGATCCACCTCTGGTTTGTTTCCATAATTTTGATGTAATCGTCATGTTGTTTGTATCATAGCCACATCACACACACACACACACATATATAAACACTATCTGTTATTGTGAAAAAAAATGAATGTAAGAGGTATTAATAGAGTGAAACCCTCCTGTGTAAACCTAATCGCTTCATGTATCAATATCCCTCCAAGGAAACCAAATTCTTCATCTGAGATAACACAAGAGTGAAGTGGATTGATTCTACTTGCAATGACCTTCGAAATGATTTTATATATATAGGTGCAAAGTGAAATCAATTGGAAATAATCAAATTTGGAAGGACAGTCTACCTTCGGAATTAAATCCAGAAAAGTAGTGTTAAAACTCTTCGACATTCTCCCTGTCACATGAACCTCCTCCACCCCCTTGATAATATTGTCACCTAGTGTCTGAAAGAAATCTATAAAAATTTCGTATGTCCACCCATATGGACCATGAATCTTATCCTTATGAAAGGATAGAAGTAGGGCTCACAGTTCCTCCTTGGCCATCGACTTATACACTTTCTCATTATCAAATTCTTCCACCAAATAGAGGTACAAGGATATTAACTTCATAATATCCATAAGGTTGGAGTGGTGTAGTTCTGATAAATGGACTAAAAGTGGGATACTCCTAGTCATTCCAAAGATTTGAAGCCCCCGATAGAGTGCCCCTTCCCATCCTTCAATTCCCAAATGGTAATTTGATTTCTCCTAAACCATGTAAAGTTATAAAAATATTTAGTATTTTATCCCCCATCCAAAATCCAAAGGGACCATCTGTTCAACCTCTACTCGATCTCATTATCGATTAGCAACTTGTTCCTCTTCGTCTCCATATCAATAATATGCTCTTGCAAATCATGATCAAGCACTCCATCCTTAATGGACAACAAAACCTACCCAATTTAAATTTCCACATCCACAATCGACCCATCATGTTGTTTACATCATTCACTATCACAAGGAGTGACATGTTCCTTAAGTGAACGCAATCCAAGGAGAATTGCTCACCGACACTCACCTCTAAATCCACCTCCACATGCTTCTAGTAGGACTTAAATAGCCCTTTAAAATCCTTATCTCGATACCATCTCAGGTTATACTTAAAAGGAGTGTACCTTGCTTCGACTCACCCAACCCCAATTCCACAAAGATGGGGAAGTGGTCAGAATTATGAATAGATCCCACCCCCCAAAAAAGCATTCCACAAGATGTATTAAATCGTATATCACCAAAAACTGATTGAGGTGTTTCACCACCCTCACCACCTCAACTTTGTTATTTGACCAAGTTGGGTTGAGCTGAATTAGTGCCATAACTATCCATCCAACCGCTTTAAACTTGTCAACAAATTAATCATCCAACTTATCCTCCCAAGAACAGGGACCCCAAATCTTGTCACCCCCCCTCATCATCATATTGAAATCCCCTCCTACAATGAGTTTATCCACCTACAAACAAGATAAAGAAAGAACATTGTCCTAAAATTCTTGTCTACCCACATAATGACCATAAATATTAAGAGCAAAAACCTCCAAATCCAAACTAGAGTGAATCATGAAACAATTGAGAAGGAAGAACTTGTTATTGTAACCCATCGACACTCCCCCGGACACACCCACAACATCCAGAGCTATAAATTCCCAACCTCTTAACATTCATCTAACTTCATTACATAATATTGCACCATTCCCCATAGTTTCTTCTAGTAGCAAATCCAATTTCTTCACTTCCAAAAACTATTAGAGGGACAATTTTTAGCTTGTCCACTCAAACCCTGAATGTTAGTTGACATTATTTTCATCATTGGGGAGGAAAGGGCGATTTCCCTACTCCAAGGAAGCTAGATATCGAATTTTGATGACCCTTCCCAATCCCTATAGCAACCTTATCTTGGGCATGTTTGAGAGAAGACATTTTTCCAACCTTTGAAACCCATTGAAAAGGAGATTTGTCCATCCCACAACCACTTGAGACTACCACAGTTTGAGAATGAGTGCAAGGATGCGACTGATAAGTCCCTCCTTCCTGATTCAAGTGAGTAGATCATGAACCCCCCACCTTAGCGGAACCAAAGGCATGAGTAAAGGAATCTGAATACTTAGAAATCCCAATGGAAAAAACCCCTTAATGTTCACCACCCATGTAGAGAAACCCCACAAAGAAGCTTTGTCATCAGACAAATCCAAAGCTAAAACATCTAGACCTTAATGATCAACAATGAGATCAACAACTATAAGCAAGTCAGAAAGCAATAAATCAACAAATTTCTTACTTGAGGGAGCTGAAGCAGTCTCACTCAGCTTCCAAAGCAATTCCATCTGAGCCAATTGTTGAGAGGATATCTCAAACTCACTGAAAACTTCCTTTGGAATCTCCCTTCTCACCTCCTTAAGATTGTCCTTAATGATCAATGGGATTGAGATATCACCCACCACCACTCTTTGAACACGATTACCTAACAATTTGTCTCCAAAATCAACAACAACCCCCTTACATCCAACGAAATACTTCCTACCCCCCTTCCACTTTGACACCTGCTTGCAACTCCAGACTTCCATGAGAGTAGGAATCCTCTGTTGAAACACTCCTTCACTTCTGGTGCCATATATTTTTTCTTGAATGAGATATCACAATCCCTAGTAAATGGCCATAATGATGGCAATGTGCAAATTGGAAGGGAATGTTCAAATAGTCTAAAGGCTGAGCATAAGAATGATCACCCAGCACAAGATTAATGGTCTCATATAACCCATGTATCACATTTATTTCAACCAAAATACATGCCATAGATCGATCAAAAATATCCAAGAGACCAACATCGACTATGATTAACTTACCAAGAGCTTCCCCAATTGCTCTCAATCCCTCCTTTGTCCAAAAATCCAATGGGAGGCTCAATAATTTAACCCAAACCAAAGAATTGGCAATGAAATTCTCTCAAGGAGTAAAAAAAAATGCCACATTTTGAGACTCAACAAATTTCTATCCAAGAACCAACATTGCTATAGAATTGCACGATGTCATCCTTAGATCAAAAGATAAATCACAACCAACCTTGGGCCAGTAGGTGCACTATCAAGTCATAGCCCATGATTGGGAACCAAGTTTCCTACAACAACTCATGAATTGAGGACAAACAAACCCTTATGCCAGTGAATTTCCCAACGATGGTTCTACCCTCCAAATATGGAATTGACATTACCACAACATCCTTACCAACAACCAACGTAAGACAACCACCTCATGAAGGGACCACTTTGCATCAATTTTTTACCCCCGGGCCTGTAGTCTAGGTTGATAACAAAGCAATTCCTATAGACTCAAACAACCTCCTATAAACCCTATATTATCTAGACTTTGAGCCTCAATATCACCAACCCAACAACCTTGATCAAGGGATGCATTGTTCCTACTGTGGGCCATTCGATGCTAGAATCATACAGATCTTGCAGATTTTCCAAAGACAGTTGAAAGGATGGTTCTTCTCCATGAAAGGTTGTATCTAGATTCGTTATACCCGTTAACACTTATTATGGTTTCCACCATGGAAAGCAGAGGAAAACTCCCACCCAAATCCCTAAGGTCATCCATTGGCTGGTTGCATCAAGCATAGAATGAGGAATCCCAGAAATGGCTAAGTATCAAGCAAGTCCAAGCCAAGTGACCGAGCCATAGTGAGAAAATGGGAAAATACAAGGCAAGAGGGCTATTCCGTAGGAAAAACTAGCAATAGGAGCTTCTTCTGCAACCAAAGAAGATTGGATGGCTAGGATTTAGCGATGGGATCATATCTATGGTTAAAAGTGAATTCCGCAAGTCTGTTTCCGAGTTCCGCATCCGCATTACGGATTGCGAGAAGCGATTTCCCAAAGAGCGCAAAAGACAAGTTTTCGCATTCCGCAATCCTCCAGGGGAGAGAAAAATATAGTTTCCGCATCCCGCATCCTGCATTGCGGATTGCAGAAAGGTCATCTTCAGAAACACACAAAAGTAAGTTTCCGCATCCCGCATTGCAGATTGCGGAAAGGTGATTCTCCAGAAAAGAACGAGGCCGAAAGACCAATCCCTACATGCCACATGGCTAATTGTGGGTTGTGAAAGGACCGCTGCGGAAAGATTGTTGCGGAAGGGCAATTGTGTAAGGGCAGTTGCGGATCAAGAAAGGTTTTACAGAGAAAATTCTAGTCGCGGGGAATGGATATTTTCATAGAGGGATGGTGCATCCGAGAGCAGTGAAGGGGCCTGTTTCTGTTACCTGTCATGATCAATCCTAAACGTCCAAATCCAATGGACCAGTAGGCGGCTTCCTTGGCCCAATGGTGCACTGCCAACACAGACGATTCTCCTCATCCGCGCATGACAGCATCAGAGGCTTTTGATTCGGGCGGCTAAGCTCGAACGACCTCATCATTACCGGTCCAAGTTGTTTTGAATCAGTTAATATATTTTGCTTTTTTGTAAGCCTATAAAGTCAAGGTCTGAAGTAGACCAAAAGGTTGGAATTTTTGTTTCAGAGATATTATTGTTCTGCAATGTATTAAACTCGGCCTCTTAATTCAATGAGCCGTACCGATTTTGGAGCTTGAGATTCCTGTGATGTGTGTTTCGATGTCTGTTATTTCCTGTGTATGTGTTCTTGCTTTGTGTTTCCATTAATTGTTTACTTCTGCAGTACCTAAAGAACAAGATTACATGGTCTGGAATTCATTCCCACATGCTCCATATGCATATGAATAGGTATTCCACCCTTTTCCTCTTGAATTTGTAGGTTAGAATTCATTCTTAAATGCTCTAGCCTTGTGGCCAAACTTGTCTCCTTCCTCTACCTTCATCTGCTAATTACTCTGACGTGAAAGAACCATGTCTACCTTGCCTCCTTCTCCTGCAATCGCGACCCAAACCTTCCATTGATGACAGTAACCCACCGAAGTTGACTCCATGCTCAACTATCCTCCTGTTCTTAACTCCAACCAACCAAAAAACCCTTTTAATTCATTGTTTGAAGGTCTAGCCACCACTTCGACTGATATACCAGCCCATTTTTAAGCTGCATCCCATTGTTGGAAACCCCAAATGGAGATCCCTCCATGTGGTTGGAAAGGATAGTTTCCATCCACTAAATATTAGTTTGCAATAGTTACCCCATGGTCTTTCCTGCCACAACCCAAGAAAATATTGGGTGATAACATTTATGGCGACTCCACTGGGGATGATCTCTGGTTTTCAAGGTATAAAATCATACCTCTGAGGACAAGCAGAGAGTCTGAGGTTCCAAGGTTGTATCATTTTCCCTAGCGACTCCAACTTACATTCAGGCGATTCCACTGGAGATCGAGCCTCCTTCAAAAATTTTGTATCATATTAGAGATGATTACTAAGATAGAACAATAGTCAAACGCTAAGAGGATCCTGCATTATACTTGTGGCGAGGCCATCTTTCGAATCAGAGAACCCCTAGAAGAAATTATGGCTCCCAGAAGTCGTTCAGATCCTGATCTACCAAAATTTACTTCAGACCCAGAGAAGGTCATCAAGAAAGCAAATAGAATCCAGACAGGTATTTCTCTATTAACTAGGTCCTTTTCTTTACCTAAGAAAGAGGCATATGTTACAAAAAGCATCCCTCCAAGTTTGAGGACTGAGCATTCATGTATGTTAACATGCCCTTCGGCCTGTTGAATGCAGGAGCCACCTTCCAAAGAGCTAGGGACATAGATTTTGCAGGAGAGAAAGACAAATTTGTGGTGGTCTACATGGATGACATCACAGTATACTCTAAATAAGATGCAGAACATCTGAAACATTTGCACCAAGTGTTCACCAAGTGCAGAAAGTTTGGAATCTCTTTGAACCCTAAAAAGTATAATTTTGCCATGCAAGAGGGTAAACTGCTGGGCCACATAATATCTAAATATGGAATCAAAATTGACCTAGACAGAATAGAGGCAATACAGAAAATTGAGCTCCCCAGGAGTAAAAAGGAAATCCAATCCTTTCTAGGAACAGTGAACTTCATAAGGATATTTATCCCCAATTTTGCAGAATTCATGAGGTCGATCACCTGCATGCTTAAGAAAGACAATCAAGTCAGGTGGACCGCAGAAGCTAGGCAAGCATTTGAGGATATAAAGAGAGCAATTTTTGAAGCACCTGTACTGATCAGCCCAGATTTTGATAAGGAGTTTCTTATGTTCTCTTTTGCCTTCGAGCATTCCGTAGCAGGTGTGATTTTACAAAAAAATCAGGAAGGAGATCAGAAGCCCATAGATTTCTTCAGTCGGGCTCTTAGAGACACTGAGCTCAAGTACAACATTATGGAAAAGCAAGACTATGCCATGATCAAAACTCTGAAGGATTTCAGGGTTTATGTCTTACATTCCCATATTGTAGCTTATGTTCCCAATGCTACTGTGAAAGATATATTGACACAACCTAATCCAGAAGGTAGAAGAGCAAAGTGGATAGCTACACTACTGGAATATGACTTGGAGATCAAACCTACCAAGCTCATTAAGGGGAAAGGCCTGGCCAGGATCATGGCTGAGTCAAATTGGGATTCAAAGAGTATGAACCTGTTGTCACACATACAAGGAGAAACTTCCCAAGATCCACTACCTCAGGTATCCGACCAATTCTTGTCCTCTCCTTGGTATTCTGATGTTGTATATGTTTTACAGAACTTGCAAGCACCCCCTGAGATGGGAAAAAGCAAAGCTAGATCTACTAAGATGAAGGCTGCGAAGTATTGCATATTAGGTGGTTGTCTTTATTGGAAGGACCCTGGGGTGTCCTCTTGAATTTCATTGTGGAAGATGAGGCCAAAGCAACACTGAAAGAGTTTCACAAAGGAGTCTGTGGAGGGCATCATTACTAGAAGTCCATTGTTAACAAGATTCTCAGGGCAGGGTTCTATTGTTCTACTATGTTCAAGGACTCTTATAAGGAAATATCCAGCTGCCATGAATGCCAAGTTTTTGAAGGAAAGAAGAATCTCTTGTCATTTCCTCTGAAACAAATATCAATGGAATCCCCTATCCAGCAGTGGGGACTGGAATTCATTGTTGAAATTGTCCCCAACTCCTCTAGGTAGCACAGATGGATACTGACTGCCACTGATTATTTCACCAAATGGATCGAAGCAGTTCCTACCAGACAAGCCATAGATACAGTCATCATCAAGTTTATGGAGGAGAATATCATGTCCAGGTTTGGATGTCCTGTTAAGATAATCACTGATAATGCACAAGCCTTCAAATCCAAGAAGATGGTCAAATTCTGTGACAAGTTCTACATCAAATTAGGCCATTCTACTACTTACTATCGCCAGGGAAATGGATTGGCAGAATCCTCTAACAAAAGCCTGGTGAGGATAATCAAGAAGCTGCTACAAGAAAACAAAAGGGCTTGGCACACCAAGATGACCCTTTCCCTATGGGCTGATAGGATCACCTCCAAAAGGTCCATTGGAATTTCTCCTTTCAAATTAGTATATGGAATAGAGGTGGTTTTCCTTGATTCCCTAAGAGGCACTAATGCATATCAGCAAATTTGCCACAATTTTGAATTGATATTGCCACATTGTATCATCTTAATTGCGACGATCATGGATTCAATTTTGCGTGGAACCTGTTTCGTGGATATAACAACGAATTTGAAAATATGTCGCAATAGAGACAAACACTAGTCACCACATGTCCTCTATACGGAGGTCTTGAAATTGATTTTTTTATTCATTTTCTACAAATTGTCTCTCTATCGACGAACATCCATCCCTATAATGACGAACATATGTCGAAAAAATGTAGCATAGATATTCGCTTCCACGCAAAACCATCTCTCTATTGACGGTGGTTAGTCGAACAAACCAAAACAAATCCGGAGGTTGCGACGGTTTTTCTATACTGGCGACGATGTTTTGGCTCAACTATCGATGAACATTTGTCGATGTTTTGCTATAGCTTCGACAAAATCCTGTCGATATATAGATGATACCTCGAAGTTTTAAAAAAAACCGTGGAAAGCGGTTTTGTTATACCTTCGACGAAAGTGCGTCGATATATAGACTATACTTGTAAGTTTAAAAAAAATTAAAAACCGTGGAAACTGATGTCTTCTTAGTATAACCTAAATGTGCAAGCGAGGTGACATTATATTAGTGAATTTTGGCATTGGACAAGAGCTTATCATCTTTTCTTAGAACAAAGATGATTAAATGAAATTGATGGTGAGTTTATCATGGTTTTTAGAATTTTCAAGTGCAAAAGAAGAGAATGAAGAAAAAAATGATCTAGTATATCTCATTCGATTGATCTAATTGTAAAGTCAGAAGAGAAATGATTCAACCTTTCATGAACAAATGAGGTTGGAAATGAATGCTTACAAGTTACAAAAAATTGAATGCAAAACTAGCATTAGCAGTGGATTTCATGCCCAAAACATTTCAATTTTGTCTAATCTTAAGTTGTTTTGGGATCTAAAATTGTCACAACAACACCGAAGTTTGAACCAGAGTTGATCTAAATCTGGTGAAAGCATGGATATTTTTAGTTGCTAACCAACAGATTTAGTTGTTTATACTGTGGTTGTTAATGCCCCACAATGTTCCTAGGAGGATGAAGTACTCCATGATAGTTTTTGTGCTACGAATCCCCATGTTTCATGTTTTTTCTTTTCAATATGGTAACCACCTTTAACCAAAAGACATGGAAACTAGTTGGAAATCGTCAGAATGTTAGGTTGGGATCAGATTCAGTTCCTTAAGGGAGGAAGAGATTATACAATCGTGGAAGTTGGAACAGGTTGTCACATGCATTTTGTACAATAAATTCCACTGGAAAAGTTTTTAATATTGTACATACATATAGGATATGGAACATTATAGTGACCTTAACTCAACCCCTAGGGGAAAAGAGTAGTTTTTCACGTAGAAAATAGTTGTTCAACAATGTTTTAGACTAACAACATCGATATACATCCAAATACAAATCATGAATTTATACATCTATTTTTTCTTTGTTTTCTGTTTTTCTGCATTGTAATAACTGACAATTAGGGTATTATCATCATCATTTGGTGGAATATCTACATAGCCATGTCCTGCTAGTGTTTGTGTTTCCATGACCTCATGTATCATATAACTTCTTCTACGTCATTGAGTAGGGTGTGGAGGCAGTTCTGAAGGGGCATGAACTGCAACAACGAAAATGGGTATATCGATATGTTGAAATATTATTGAAATTAATAGTTCATTATTTTGATTAAAATTACAATATTGATCTTTACCTATTTGTGTAGTTGTGATAGATGGTGTGTTAATTGTTTCTCTACTTGCTAATTCCTCTTGCGCTTCACCCTCCTGAGCTACGTGGTCTTCCATTGAAAGAAGAAAATTTATAAGTATACGTCAGGAAATAAATATCTATAATCACAGTAGATATTTTTATTTCCAAAGCATACATACCATAATGGATACTCTGCTCCCCACTATCATGGGACATGCACAACCCAACATCAACTGGTATGTGTTGAGTAGCGCTAGATTCATTGCTGCGGTTGCATTGTTGCTTAAAAGCAAACATAGATATTTAGTTATGGGTGATATAATCAAAACTGAATAGATTTTAATAGTATACTGCAATGATGTCTTTATTCATTTTATTTACCTGCATTTTCATCATTGGGGAGACTGGAGTCTGCCCCAAGCTTTTCTGATATTCAATCACACTTTTAAAACCATACTTGAAACCAAGCTTCAGGTCTTCCTCGGTGGCAACATCTTGGAATGTATTTCCCTGCAATGCATAACACATTTAAAATTTCCATTATCAAAAACAGATATTTGTTCACTATTGTCAAATAAATATTCCCCACAGTTAATCATTTAATTCTTACGATTCGGGCTCTTAGTTTTCTATAGCCACCCTAGCCCAGTCTATGTTGCCCATGCTTTTCCACTCTGGCCTTGGGGGCTTTGGAGGTGTCAGGTATCCTATATATGAAAATTTTGAAAAACATTAGATATCGATATTCTTACTTAAAACAAAAAAGAAAAAAATAAATGAGCATATTTCACTAAGAAGATGATATGTGTTGTACCTTGCTTTTCCAGGCCGTGGTTGTTTTCCTTGTCTTTTTAGCAAGTTCTCCTTTGCATCCTCTAAGAGTGCCTTCCACTCTTTCTCTGGAACCATGGGAGGGTGCCCATGCTTGAGGTCAAGTTTCAATTTATCCCTATATTGGGCCCTAGTATATTTTAAATTCTCGCCGGCTAACTTTGCAACCACTTTCTTGTTGAATGTATTGCAGAACAAGTTTACCATGTGGTCTATCAATTCATCTCTCTTTGCACTATCTTGGTTATTCCACTGTGTGGGAATGGTGGGGCCAAACAGCTCCAATGCTTTGTTGTTCAAATTCCTGTAGAAAACATTGTTTCCTGCAGAAACGTGTAATCCATTAATTTATAATAATTTCAACGTATGTCCATTTCAATTTCATGATTAAAATGAATAAATTAATTAATAAATACCTGCAATATTTTGAACCTTGATCGGAACACAAGCGCCATCCACCAGAAAGGTGAGATCCAGTGATTTGGTGCTTTTAACTCGTGATTATCCAGGAAAAGTTTCCTGGTCATCTACAATACGTTCATCTCCGGAGTCATGTGGAGTCCTAGGCTCCGTCTCATCATGCTCCGGCATGTCATGCGATCAAAATCAGTGCCCTCATCAATGGATTCGAGGCCAACCACAGGAGTGTCAAAAAGCCTCATTGTTACATTCCTTCGTCGACGTTGTTGCTGCACTGGAGCATCACTGCTACCTATACCTGTCTCGACAGTTTCTCTAGTCACGGGTCATAAAAACTCCTACAAATGAAAAACTTTACTATATCAGATCACTTGGAAAAATAGAAAACAGAATATCAGATATGAAATCATGTCATAGCTTAAAAAAATATGTGAAGATGCCACTTACCCCATAAGATTTTATTTATTCTTTCTGCTCTTCAATCCTTGCCCTGATCTCATGTGTCATGGGCCTTGTGCGAGCCAAGGCAATCATTTCTATGTTTTCCTTTTTCAGGGACTTCTTTATAGTTTCTGTTGGGTCTATGGAATAGTAAATTTCATCCTCAAGCTCCTCATCACCCATATCAAGTTCACTGTACTAAATTCATCAAACAATAAAATTAAGCAAAATAATTTTGACATCATTCACACATTGTTATTGTAATGAAAGTTAGTTACTATTAAGAACTAACACTTAGTACCTTATGCGGTGTTATGGCTGGTGACTTCCCACGATCACCCTGTACTGATCTACTTCCAGTGGGTGACTGTCCATGGTCACCCTGGACCGTGGAAGCAGCAGCTGCCTCTCCACGGTCCTCACCCTGACACGATAAATCAATCAATAATTCATCATAAGCACAGAAAAATGCGAATGTCAACGGTGGAAATCGAATGTTAACAGAAAAAATCGAAACATTTAGTTATTATATTTAACACTTACCTGACGGGGCACAGAGTGTGACCTTCCACGGTGACTTTGGACCATGGAAGCAACAGGTGCCTTTCCACTGGCGCCACCCTGACACAATAAATCATTAAATAAACATTATGAAAATAATTGTAACATAATGAAAAATGAGATATTGCAATAATATTTATTTTTACCTCAGAAGTAGAGTACACGCGTTCTGTTTCATGACGAACATGGGCAGTCCCCTGCCATAGTGTAATAAGCACGTTGTCACATGGAAATCTTCTGGGGTTGGATTTTCTAGTTATTGTAGTCATATTTAGTTAATATATTTAGTTGAGTCAATAATTGTAACATAAACAAAAATGAGATATGGCAATAATATTTACTTTTACCTCCGAAGGAGAAGATAGATGTCCTGCTCCATGGCATTGAGCAGACCCCTGCCATAGTGTAATAAGCATGTTATCATATGGAAATATTCACAATAAGCACGAAAAAAGTGAATGGTAACAGTGAAAATCGAATGTTAACTTAAAAAATCAGAAAATTTTGTTATTGTAGTCATATTTATTTACTATATTTAACATTTACCTCATGAGGCATAGATTGTGACCTTCCACGGTCACCCTGGACCGTGGAAGCAGAATGTGACTTTCCACTGCTGCCACCCTGACAAAATAAATCAATCAATAAAAATTGAGTCAATAATTGTAACATAAAAAAATGAGATAAGCATAATGTACAGTGTAATAAGCATGCTATCACATGGAAATATTCATAATAAGCACAAGAAGGATGAGGACTTGGAGAAGGCAAGCAAGCATGAATAAATTTTTAATCTTGAAGTAATGACAAATGTTGACATGAACAAATGAAGAGAAGAATGATTACATGGCAAGGTGAAAAGACAAAAGACAAGATGACATGGCAAGAAGTCAAGACAGGGCATTGGAGAACAAGGTGACATGGACTTGGCAAGCATGAAGTTGAGGACAAGCAATGGATAAGTGTTCCGGAAAACTCTAGATCAGCCATGCCAAAACAGAGCTCAAAGTGCTATAAAGCACGAAAAAAGTGAATGGTAACAGTGAAAATCGAATGTTAACTGAAAAAATCGAAACATTTTGTTATTGTAATCATATTTATTTACTATATTTAATATTTACCTCACGAGGCATAGATTGTGACCTTCCACAGTCACCGTGGACTGTGGAAGTAGAATTTGGCTTTCCACTACTTCCACCCTGACAAAATAAATCAATCAGTAAAAGTTGAGTCAATAATTGTAACATAAAAAAATGACATAAGCATAACAATGTAATAAGAATGTTATCACATGGAAATATTCATAATAAGCACGAAAAAAGAGAATGTCCTTGGTGGAAATCAAATGTTAACAGAAAAAATAGAAACATTTAGTTTTTGTAGTCATGTATAGTTCCTATATTTAGCATTTACCTGATGAGGCATAGCGTGTGACCTTCCACGGTTACACTGGACCGTGGAAGCTACATCTATTTCATTTAAGTTGTAATCGATCAACAACTCTTCACCTGGAAGTATTGGTTTTATTGCACATACAAATATACGATGTTCTTCACGTCCCTCAAATTCGCAATTCGATTGCTTAGTTGTTGTCACTGGCCGTGTACTATTTATAAAGCCAACAACGTTTCCAGACACTTTTGGTCTCCCATCAATATACATAGTCGCCCCTTTGTTTTTATTGTTTTCTTCTAGTTGTATATAATTTGTGGCAACTCCGTATCTCCGCATACTTCAAGTATATTGGACCAAGATCAACTAGTTATTGTATTTGTATAATGGTTCGACATACTCCATCAATTCAGTTACAGTGCCATAGCCGACCCTTATGCCATCCGTGGAAAATAACCCCAATCCATGTAAGGATGAAGGAGCAATGCGATACATCCTCCCATTGATGAAGAAATCTATGTCCACTTGGGGTATCTTTTTAGGTACCCATCGTTGCACTAGATGTCTATACCTCAAGGGAAACTCAATGTCACCTATGCTCTCAGCAACATAATTACATGACCCTCCGTTGGCAATAAAATATTGCATGCGTCTACGAAATATTTTCCTTACCTTTTCAAATCTAGTTGATATAGAACCGGTAGATCTAGTACAACACGTCTCACTTTCAACCTCTCCGAGTATATCTTCATCATCACTCAAGGAAGATAGATCTGATAGATACATATTTGGTGGTACCTACACTCGATAAAACAAGAATATAGGTTACCAAGCAGATATAATTTAGCGTGCAAATATATTTACTTGTAATGTTTTAATATCAAAAGCTATTTCTTCCCAAAAACGTTATCAAAAGCTATTTTTCTCTCAAAGGTGTAATTTCTTTTAGAGTTATTTATATTTGAATTATTTATAAGTATAAGACACGTTTTGATTTGATTTGGAATTTTCTTACAACACGGATATAGAAGTGTGTTTCTTGGGCCACTTGACTAGTTAATGCATGCAAAGAGGTATGGGGTTCCCCCTCTTATAGATCATGTTGGGGATTCAATTTGGAACGGGCAGTGGTCAAATTGCTTCATTCATGGATTGCCCACCGAAACTCGGTGACGTTAGTCTAACACTCCCTCTTCCATAGTGGTTTGATATGCAAGTTTCCTCATGCAAGGTACTCCTTCTCTAACTATGTGCTACATTTGCGCAATGGTACTCTATTGTATGACAACGTGGTCACAAAGGTCCAAATCTCCTCCTCAACATAGGTCCTTGGTTCCATCACCAACCTCCATGAAGTTGTTGGACACAATGTCCACACTAAGGGGGGGGGGTGAATCAGTGTGAGATCAATTTAAACTCTTTCACCTTCAATTAATCAATTAGAGTTTATCTAGCATTATGTTATCAATTGCAACATCATATTCATCATAAGCACAATAATCACATCAAAGAGAGACACAACAATATAAGTAATGTAAGCTTTATTTATGGTAATGGAAGACTTCAATCTTCGCGATTACAATCAGCACAAACTGATGAAAAGAGCACCAACTCTTGTAACAGGACCCAACCTGCTTTTCTCAGTTCCAACTAAGAAGAGGTTGAGGAATCCAATCCCCAAGTCTGCAAGACTCAGCTTGCAAGATGATGTGAATCAGTCATAGTACTGCCTCAGCCACAATCCACTGTCAATTATCCAAATCACTATCAACTGTCCAAACCATTTTTAGCTATCCACACCATAGTCAACTCAATCAACTAACAACAAACTGCTTATATCCCTTGATCCAGAATCTGCTCATACACATCATTCCAAGTCAACTGACCATCAAAGATATCCAGGAGTCTTGATTTAGTCATGCATTTTCCCTATCATTTAGTCAAGTCTCTGTCAACTGTCAAAGTGTTGCTGCTGCCATCCTCATATCATTTCACTGTGTCACAAACTGTTCATATACATCATATCACTCTAGCACATCACTGTGTAAACATTGTCTTACTGTGTGTTGAATAAGTCACTGTGTCACTGCATAATCATCATCTCACTGTATGCTAACAAGTCACTGTGTAATCATTATATCACTGTATGCTAACAAGTTCACTGTATGAGCATCATATCATTGCATACTGAAATAGGTCACTGTGTAAACCTTGCAAGCATATATATACTGTGGATTATCATACATATTGTAGATGATCATACAGACTGTCACATTACTACGTAAATCACTAACTAAGCATTCATGCCATCATTGTGTAAATCACTGACTCAACATACATTATCATACACTACTATATCATTTTAGCTCATGTACATCACATATCATACTGTCATCATAGATGGGTAGCACAACTAATTGTACATCACTGTATATCATCTATCACTTTACACAAATTGTCATGCTAACTGTCAGCTTGTCATTTATTACACACACCATTCTACTGTACATTGCTACAGTACAGTACTTGTCATCATATGTCATCATACATATTTTTACCACTGTGCATATACCACTTCATTACTGTTTGTGCAACTGGAACTAGGGTATCATCCAAGCCTAATCATCATCATCATTAATAACATACCTTTATTACTGTATGTGTAACTAGGGCATCATCCAAACCCGTGTTTCACAGATCTTCACATCACTCTTCATTCTCTCATAAGTTCTATAGCAGACATCATCATTGTATCAAGTCATCAAGCATCTTCACAAGGTATCCAACACCATAAGTTATGCATGACAAGGCATAGGACTACATGTATCATTTACCACTTCATCATTTTACTTGAACTTGAATTATTTGCACACTATCATACTGTACTCATTCAGACTGTAAAGCTCTTAGGCCCCAACTGTGGAAGAATTAGGACATACTCTTTATTGCTACCACGTGTTCTCCACAATATTCTTTATTGCTGCTAATCCAACTTGTATATGTCTCAAATTCAGATCTACTGTTTCTATTACTGTTGTTCCCTGCAAATTGAGAAAGACACTACTGAGGCAGCCCTAAACCATCCAAAAATTGATTGCTCATTCACTGAATTTATCAGTCACTTGGCTGCTGCAAGTACTGCTCCTCTAACCCCAAAAAGAAATGTTATGTTGAAACTATTGACCCCCAAAATATTTCACTAAAAGTCTATCTGTTGCTTCCCTAGAGACTGTGCACCCAAAAATAAAGAAAGAAAGAGACTAAAGAACTTTCTTCTTATTCCAGCTGCTGCCCCACAACAAAGATGAAAACAAAAATTAAAAAATGTTCCACTGTAGCTGCCTACTACAGTACCCGAAAATTTCCTCAGAGCTGTCCAAATTTTCACACCTTTTTGAGTGGGAGATCAAGTGTATTTATACTAGTTTTCCACCATAAACTTTGGAGCAGACCTGCTAATGCTTTCATATTTTTAATTTTAAATTCACAAATGGAGCCGACTTTCCAAAAAAAAAATATAAAATTTGAATTTGAATTTATTGTTTTATTTAATGTTGACACACACCTCTACCATTTCAATAGTCATCATTAAGGGTTCATTTTATTTTTCACACATAATGTTTTGTCATTTTATTTTTCACACAACCACTCAACTTACCATCAAAGGGGTGCCATTAAGCCACTACGGCTTCCATACACTTGTCACCATTCCATGTGCAAAAGTTCCACCAAGGGTATCATGGTCATCATCAACTTCAAGGTGGGATTCTTCAACATGACCACTTCATCTCCTTCAAGAGTGCAAGGATCATCAACCCACCATTTATGGGGGTGCCAAGTCTTTCTCATGCCCTAGGACCATCTCAAGGGTTCTAAGACCCCAACAACCCATAAATGACCGTGCACACCACAAATGACCATAGAATGGGTCATTTGGCTCATTTGGTGTTCCAAAGGCTTCTTTAACGTGCCAAGGGGCTTCATGGGCTTCTTCATCATACAAGAGGCATGTTCATGGGTTTCATAACATGTCAAAGACCATATAAGGTCATCATCATCATACAAGAGCTCCATGACCCCAACAAGGGTTGCAAGGTCATCAAACCACCAAACATGGGTCCGAGGACTCCTTCGGGGCTTCTTCATCAAGCAAGGGGCTTCATAGGCTTCTTCAACCCCATTAACCACACCAGGAGACGTTCAAGGGTCAAGATCCATCATGACATCACTTGTGGGGTTTCCAAACCTTCTCCTAGGGTACCATGACCCCATCTGCATGAATGACCACATAATGTGTCATTAATGCTTATCCAACCCATCTAGGGATTCTCCATCGTCCATCAAGGCTTCAGGACCATCTCCAGGGTCTTCAACACCATCAGCAGGGTCTTCAACATCTTCAGCAAGGTGGTGGATTCAAGATCCAGCCTTGTGGGCACACGGACCTTGTCAACTGGGTACAAGGTGCTTCAAGGCACAAACCCACTCTGTAAGGGATCCAAGGCACTGCAGATGGGACTTGGTGGCATCAATGACAACCTGTGGGGCCACTGCAAGTCCATGCTGGAATCAATGACAATTTTATAAACAATCTCCCCCTTTGTCATTGATGACAACAACTCATGCTCCCCCTGTGAGCATGCTCCCCTTTTGTCTTCATCTCTCCCCCTTTGGCATCAATGGCAAAGGGTGACCACATATATGCATCTGAAGTCATTGATCACTGATCACTGCTCCCCCTTTCAATATGCACGATCCTAGGACCTGTCTGTATGATTGGAGTAGCTATCCTTTCTCCTTTGAGTTCATCCTCCAGCCTCATGAACTCAAGTTGTGCTAAGGTCTTTGAGAGACCTTACACTTGGCTTTCCATATGGCAGCCACCCTCCCTGCTTTGATCAACCTCTCCTATCTGCAACTGCTCAGTCTTCTTCATCCATACTTGCTTCCTTTCATCTTTCCTTTCAGTATTTGTTCGTTCATCTATACTGGCTTTCCTTCATGAGTTGTATGGGAAACTTCTCAAGGGTTGTTTCTATGTACTCCAACAATCTTGAACTTTGTGCCCAAGGCCACTGCAACTATAACACCTCATCATACGACAATATGCAACAATGTGACCAACATGGTTGCATGTCCAGCACCTGACTGAGTTGTTGGAACTTCCTACACTTCTTTGATCAACTTCATGTCTCCATGCCTGAGAGTGTCCTTGATTGCGGGCCCTTGTCTTCTAATCCTCAAATATTTCTACATTGGTTCTTCTTCCTGATGTGTATGAAGGACTCCTCCTTGGTTGACTTCTTTGACTTGCACATTCTTGGGATTTGTGACCAAACCCACTACAGGTGTAGCATCTCAATGTGTGGCAAGTAGTAGCAATATGTCCAGCTTGGTTACATGTCCAACATCTAACTTTTTCATTGGGGCTTCCAACACTTCTTCCTTCGTATAGTCTACAATCCATAGCCTTGTGACAAAAGTTAGAACAAAAATAACAATAACCATTAAATCCATTTTCATACCTAGGACTTTGGTTCCATCTTGGAGTTGTTTCTTTTATGAGCTTGCTTTGAGGAATAGAACTAACTCCTTGTTGCAATTTTGAACTTCCAAAGTCCTTGTTGTCATGTGCAGGTGCATGGGGATCAACTTTGGACACTGATGGACTTGCTTCTGGAGTATCGGGAGACCAAGTGCCATCTTCAGATTTTTCTCCTTCTTTCTTGTAACCAATGCCGGACTTGTCAAATGGAGATCTTTGGCAATCCAAGATCTTATCTAGGACAACTGAACCATCCTTGAACTTGACAAAGGCATTCATCTTTTCACCTTTCTTCCTAAGACCAACTACCTCCATTTCCAGCTTTTGGATTGTCTGCTCCTTTTCTTCCAACTAATTCTTCAAGATGTCTTCTATCCTCTTGGATTACTCCAGCTGAGTCTTCAAATCAAGATTATTATTTCTAGTTTCTTCAACCTCTTTTGATTCTTCACCAATCTCTTCTTGTTCTTCCTTTTGATTGATCAATTCATTCTTTAGTTGTTCAACTTCAGCATTCTTGTCTTCCAGCTGATCCCGCAGATCTTTATCCTTGTGTTTGAGCTTCACAAGCAATACTCTCATTGTCATGGTCTTCTGCTGATACTCATTCAAAGATTCCAAGATTCTCCTTTTGAACCTTGTGACTTCACTGTGGTTCAAATTTATAGTTTTCAAGACCCAATTTGCTCTGAGATCAATATTTATCAAAGTGAGATGTATCTCCTGTGCAGCCTTTGATAGATCTTCATCATCTTCTGCAAGAACCTTCTCAATTTCATCACACATGCTATCATTACAAAAATAATCCATACCTTTACTGGAGTCCACTTCTTGCTTTTATTCTTCTTGATTGACCTCTTCGGGGGGCTTGACTTTTGATTCCTGATCCGTCTTTTCAGTGTCTGGTCTTCCCTTCTGATACTCGCTTTCCAACTTGAACCAAAGGTCTTTAGACGAAGTGTACTCTCCTACACTTTATTTCACTGAGTTGGGAAGTCCATCCATGAGGAACTTCAAGGCTGTAGAATTGTCCTTCTTTGCTTCTTTTTGTGCAGCTGATTTTCCCTTGTTTGATGGAGCGGGTGGATTGATCACAATCTCCCAAACGCCAAACTTCTTCAAATATGCCTTCATTTTGCTCCTCCAACTGAAATAATCTTTCATATCAAGTATAGGCACGTCATTGCTTGATGACTCTTCTTTTTCCTCCATTATGTCTAAGGATCTCCTTCAAGCTTGCTAGGCTTGTGACAAAGGCCTGCTCTTATACCAATTGTTGGACACAATGGCCACACTGGGAGGGGGGGTGAATCAGTGTGACAGAAATTTAAACTTTTTGACCTTCAATTAATCAATCAGAGTTTATCTAGCACTATGTCATCAATTGCAACATCATATTCATCATAAGCACAATAATCACATCAAAGAGAGACACAACAATATAAGTAATGTAAGCTTTATTTATGGTAATGGAAGACTTCAATCTTCGCGATTACAATCAACACCAACTGATAAAAAGAGCACCAACTCTTGTAACAGGACCTAGCCTGCTTTTCTCAATTCCAACTAAGAAGGGGTTGAAGAATCCAATCCCCAAGTCTGCAAGACTCAGCTTGCAAGATTATGTGAATCTGTCACTGTACTGCCTCGGCCATAATCCACTGTCAATTATCCAAATCACTGTCAACTGTCCAAACCACTGTCAGCTATCCACACCATAGTCAACTCAATCAACTGACAACAAACTGCTTATATCCCTTGATCAAGAATCTGCTCATACACATCATGCCAAGTCAACTGACCATCAAAGATATCCAGGAGTCCTTCTTTAGTCACATTTTCCCTATCATTTAATCAAGACTCTGTCAACTGTCAAAGTATTGTTGCTGCCATCACCTCCTATCATTTCACTGTGTCACAAATTGATCATATACATCATATCACTCTAACACATCACTATGTAAACATTGTCTTACTGTGTGTTGAATAAGTCACTGTGTCACTGCATAAGCATCATCTCACTGTATGCTAACAAGTCACTGTGTAATCATTATATCATTGTATGCTAACAAGTTCACTGTATGAGCATCATATCATTGCATATTGAAATAGGTCATTGTGTAAACCTTGCATGCATATATATACTATGGATTATCATACATACTTTAGATGATCATATAGACTGTCACATTACTATGTAAATCACTAAATGAGCATTCATGCCATCACTGTGTAAATCACTGACCGAGCATACATTATCATACACTACTATATCATTTTAGCTCATGTACATCACATATCATAATGTCATCATAGATGGGTATCACAACTAATTGTACATCATTGTATACCATCTATCACTTTACACAAATTCTCATGCTAACTGTCAGCTTGTCATTTATTACACACACCATTGTACTGTACATTGCTACAGTACAATACTTGTCATCATATGTCATCATACATCTTTTTACCACTATGCATATACCACTTCATTATTGTTTGTGCAACTGGAAATAGGGCATCATTGTAAGTTTTAAACCTTAACAATGAAGTACAAACTTATATTGATTCTTAAGCATTAACAGAAAATACACAATGGCACACACATAACATAGAGATTTTCACCTGGAAACCCTTAACCGGGAAAAAACCAGCAAAACTTAGAGCCGCACTGCTCCTTTTCATTATATATTTATTCAACCATTTACAATACAATATATGGTATTCCGCAGCATCTAAAACCCTAATTCGTTTACCCGAAATTAGGTTACAACCCTAATCCCTTTTACCGGGATTAGATAGAGTACAATGGGTCAAAATCGCGAAAAAAACAAAAAACAACCCAAAAAAATATAACATTCCCAACAATCATCCAAGCCTAATCATCATCATCATTAATAACATACCTTTATTACTGTATGTGTAACTAGGGCATCATCCAAACCTGTGTTTCACAGATCTTCACATCACTCTTCATTCTTTCATAAGTTCTGTAGAAGACATCATCATTGTATCAAGTCATCAAGCATCTTCACAAGGTATCCAATACCATAAGCTATGCATGACAAGGCATAGGACTACATGTACATTTTACTTGACCTTGAATTATTTGTACACTATCATACTGTAAAGATCTTAGGCCCCAACTGTGGAAGAATTAGGGCATACTCTTTATTGTTGCCACGTGTTCTCCACAATATTCTTTATTCTTGTTGCTCCAACTTGTATATGTCTCAAATTCAGATCTACTGCTGTTATTACTATTGCTTCCTGCAAATTGAGAAAGACACTACTGAGGCAACCCTAAACCATCTGAAAATTGATTGCTCATTCACTAAATTTATCAGTCACTTGGCTACTGCAAGTACTGCTCCTCTAACCCCACAAAGAAATGTTCTGCTGAAACTGTTGACCCCCAAAAAATTTCACAAAAAGTGTATTTGTTGCTTCCCTAAAGACTGTGCACCCAAAAATAGAGAAAGAAAGAGACTAAAGAACTTTCTTCTTACTCCAGCTGCTGCCCCACAACAAAGATGAAAACAAAAATTGAAAAATGCTATCCATTGTAGCTGCCCGCTACAGTACCTGAAAATTTCCTCAGAGCTGTCCGAATTTTCACACCTTTTTGAGTGGGAGATCAAGTGTATTTATACTAGTTTTCCACCATAAACTTTGGAGCCGACCTGCTAATGCTTTTATATTTTTATTTTTATTTTTAATTTTAAATTCACAAATGGAGCCGACATTCCAAAAAAAAATATTTAAAACTTGAATTTGAATTTATTATTTTATTTGATGTTGACACACACCTCTACCATTTCAATAGTCATCATCAAGGGTTCATTTTATTTTTCACACAAAATGTTTCGTCATTTTATTTTTCACACAACCACTCCTATAGGTAAGGGTGTCCTCCATAACTTACCATCAAAGGGGTGCCATTAAGCCACTAGGGCTTCCATACACATGTCACCATTCCATGTGCAAAAGTTCCACCAAGGGTATCACGGTCATCATCAACTTCAAGGTGGGATTCTTCAACATGACCACTTCATCTCCTTCAAGAGTGCAAGGATCATCAACCCACCATTTATGGGGGTGCCAAGTCTTTCTCCTGCCCTAGGACCATCTCAAGGGTTCTACGACCCCAACAACCCATAAATGACCGTGCACATCACAAATGACCATAGAATGGGTCATTTGGCTCATTTGGTGTTCCAAAGGCTTATTTAACGTGCCAAGGGGCTTCATGGGCTTCTTCATCATGCAAGAGGCATGTTCATGGGTTTCATAACATGTCAAAGACCATATAAGGTCATCATCATCATACAAGAGATCCATGACCCCAACAAGGGTTGCAAGGTCATCAAACCACCAAGCGTGGGTCCAAGGACTTCTTTGGGGATTCTTCATCAAGAAAGGGGCTTCATAGGCTTCTTCAACCACATTAACCACACCAGGAGACCTTCAAGGGTCAAGATCCATCATGACATCACCTGTGGGGTTGCCAAACCTTCTCCTAGGGTACCATAACCCCATCTGAGCATGAATGACCACATAATGGGTCATTAATGCTTCTCCAACCCATCTAGGGATTCTCCAGGGTCCATCAAGGCTTCAAGACCATCTCCAGGGTCTTCAGCACCATTAGCAGGGTCTTCAACATCTTCAACAAGGTGGTGGATTCAAGATCCAGCCTTGTGGGTACACGGACCTTGTCAACTGGGTACAAGGTGCTTCAAGGCACAAACCCACTCTGTAAGGGATCCAAGGCACTGCAGATGGGACTTGGTGGCATCAATGACAACTTGTGGGGCCACTGCAAGTCCATGTTGGCATCAATGACAATTTTATCAACAATCTCCCCCTTTGTCATTGATGACAACAACTCATGCTCCCCCTGTGAGCATGCTCCCCTTTTGTCTTCATCTCTCCCCCTTTGGCATCAATGGAAAAGGGTGACCACATATCTGCATCTGAAGTCACTGATCACTGATCACTGTTGCCCCTGTCAATATGCACGATCCTAGGACCTGTCTGTATGATTGGAGCAGCTATCCTTTCTCATTTGAGTTCATCCTCCAGCCTCATGAACTCAAGGTGTGCTAAGGGATTTGAGAGACCTTACACTTGGCTTTCCATATGGCAGCCACCCTCCCTGCTCTGATCAACCTCTGCTATCTGCAACTGCTCAGTCTTCTTCATCCATACTTGCTTCCTGGCATCTTTCTTTTCAGTATTTGTTCGTTCATCTATACTGTCTTTCCTTGATGAGTTATATGGGAAACTTCTCAAGGGTTGTTTCTGTGTACTCCAACAATCTTGAACTTTGTGCCCAAGGCCACTGCAACTATAACACCTCATCATACGACAATATGCAACAATGTGACCAACATGGTTGCATGTCCAGCACCTGACTGAGTTGTTGGAACTTCCAACACTTCTTTGATCAACTTCATGTCTCCATGCCTAAGAGTGTCCTTGACTGCGGGACCTTGTCTTCTGATCTTCAAATCTTTCTACATTGGTTCTTCTTCCTGATGTGTATGAAGGAATCCTCCTTGGTTAACTTCTTTGACTTTCACATTCTTGGGCTTTGTGACCAAACTCACTACAGGTGTAGCATCTCAATGTGTGGCAAGTAGCAACAATATGTCCAGCTTGGTTACATGTCCAACATCTAACTTTGTCATTGGGGCTTCCAACACTTATTCTTTCGTATAGTCTACAATCCATAGCCTTGTCAAATGGAGATCTTTGGCAATCCAAGATCTTATCTAGGACAACTGAACTATCCTTGAACTTGACAAAGGCATTCATCTTTTCACCTTTCTTCCTGAGACCAACTACCTCCATTTCCAGCTTTTGGATTGGCAACTCCTTTTCTTCCAACTGATTCTTCAAGATGTCTTCTATCCTCTTGGCTTCCTCCAGCTGAGTCTTCAAATCAAGATTAGTCTTTCTAGTTTCTTCAACCTCTTTTGATTCTTCACCAAGCTCTTCTTGTTCTTCCTTTCGATTGATCAATTCAGTCTTTAGTTGTTCAACTTCAGCATTCTTGTCTTCCAGCTGATCCCGCAGCTCTTTATCCTTGTATTTGAGCTTCACAAGCAATACTCTTATTGTCATGGTCTTCTGCTGATATTCATTCAAAGATTCCAAGATTCTCCTTTTGAACCTTGTGAATTCATTATGGTTCAGATTTATAGTGTTCAAGACCCAATTTGCTCTGAGATCAATATTTATCAAAGTGAGATGTATCTCCTGTGCAGCCTTTGATAGATCTTCATCATCTTCTGCAAGAACCTTCTCAATTTCATCACACATGCTATCATTACAAAAATAATCCATACATTTACTAGAGTCCACTTCTTGTTTTTCTTCTTCTTGATTAACCTCTTCGGGGGGCTTGACTTCTGATTCTTGATCCATCTTTTCAGTGTATGATCTTCCCTTCTGATACTCGCTTTCCAACTTGAACCAAAGGTCTTTAGCTGAACTGTACTCTCCTACACTTTCTTTCACTGAGCTGGGAAGTCCATCCATGAGGAACTTCAAGGCTGTAGTATTGTCCTTCTTTGCTTCTTTCCGTGCAGCTAATTTTCCCTTCTTGTTTGATGGAGCGGGTGGATTGATCACACTCTCCCAAATGCCAAACTTCTTCAAATATGCCTTCATTTTGCTCCTCCAACTGAAATAATATGTCATATCAAGTATAGGCACGTCATTGCTTGATGACTCTTCTTTTTCCTCCGGTGTGTCTAAGGATCTCCTTCAAGCTTGCTAGGCTTGTGACAAAGGCCTGCTCTGATACCAATTGTTGGACACAATGGCCACACTGAGAAGGGGTTTGAATCAGTGTGAGAGAAATTTAAACTTTTTCACCTTCACTTAATCAATCAAAGTTTATCTAGCATTATGTTATCAATTGCAACATCATATTCATCATAAGCACAATAATCACATCAAAGAGAGACAACAATATAAGTAATGTAAGCTTTATTTATGGTAATGGAAGACTTCAATCTTCGCGATTACAATCAGCACCAACTGATGAAAAGAGCACCAACTCTTGTAACAGGACCTAGCCTGCTTTTCTGAGTTCCAACTGAGAAGGGGTTGAGGAATCCAATCCCCAAGTCTGCAAGACTCAGCTTGCAAGATGATGTGAATCTGTCACTGTACTACCTCGGCCACAATCCACTGTCAATTATCCAAATCACTGTCAACTGTCCAAACCACTGTCAGTTGTCCACACCATAGTCAACTCAATCAACTGACAACAAACTGCTTATATCCCTTGATCCAGAATCTGCTCATACACATCATGCCAAGTCAACTGACCATCAAAGATATCCAGGAGTCCTGCTTTAGTCACATTTGCCCTATCATTTAATCAAGTCTCTGTCAACTGTCAAAGTGCTGCTGCTACCATCACCTCATCTCATTTCACTGTGTCACAAACTGTTCATATACATCATATCACTCTAGCACATCACTGTGTAAACATTGTCTTACTGTGTGTTGAATAAGTCACTGTGTCACTGCATAAGCATCATCTCACTGTATGCTAACAAGTCACTGTGTAATCATTATATCATTGTATGCTAACAAGTTCACTGTATGAGCATCATATCATTGCATACTGAAATAGGTCACTGTGTAAACCTTGCATGCATATATATACTATGGATTATCATACATACTGCAAATGATCATACAGACTGTCACATTACTATGTAAATCACTAAATGAGCATTCATGCCATCACTGTGTAAATCACTGACTGAGCATACATTATCATGCACTACTATATCATTTTAGCTCATGTACATCACATATCATAATGTCATCATAGATGGGTATCACAACTAACTGTACATCACTGTATATCATCTATCCCTTTACACAAATTCTCATTCTAACTGTCAGCTTGTCATTTATTACACACACCATTCTACTGTACATTGCTACAGTACAGTACTTGTCATCATATGTCATCATACATCTTTTTACCACTGTGCATATACCACTTCATTACTGTTTGTGCAACTGGACATCATCCAAGCCTAATCATCATCATCATTAATAACATACCTTTATTACTGTATGTGTAACTAGGGAATCATCCAAACATGTGTTTCACAGATCTTCACATCACTCTTCATTCTTTCATAAGTTTTGTAGCAGACATCATCATTGTATCAAGTCATCAAGCATCTCCACAAGGTATCCAACACCATAAGCTATGCATGACAAGGCATAGTACTACATGTATCATTTACCACTTCATCATTTTACTTGACCTTGAATTATTTGTACACTATCATACTGTACCCATTCAGACTGTAAAGATCTTAGGCCCCAACTGTGGAAGAATTAGGTCATACTCTTTATTGCTGCCACGTGTTCTCCACAATATTCTTTATTGCTGCTGCTCCAACTTGTATATGTCTCAAATTTAGATCTACTGCTGCTATTACTGTTGCTTCCTGCAAATTGAGAAAGGCACTACTGAGGCAACCCTAAACCATCTGAAAATTGACTGCTCATTCACTGAATTTATCAGTCACTTGGCTGCTGCAAGTACTGCTCCTCTAACCCCACAAAGAAATGTTCTGCTGAAACTGTTGACCCCCAAAAAATTTCACAAAAAGTGTATATGTTGCTTCCCTAGAGACTGTGCACCCAAAAATAGAGAAAGAAAGAGACTAAAGAACTTTCTTCTTACTCCAGCTGCTGCCCCACAACAAAGATGAAAACAAAAATTGAAAAATGCTATCCATTGTAGCTGCCTGCTACAGTACCCGAAAATTTCCTCAGAGTTGTCTGAATTTTCACACCTTTTTGAGTGGGAGATCAAGTGTATTTATACTAGTTTTCCACCATAAACTTTGGCGCCGACCTGCTAATGCTTTTATATTTTTATTTTTATTTTTAATTTTAAATTCACAAATGGAGCCGACTTTCCAACAACAAAAAAAAATTAAAATTTGAATTTGAATTTATTATTTTATTTGATGTTGACACACACCTCTACCATTTCAATAGTCATCATCAAGGGTTCATTTTATTTTTCACACAAAATGTTTTGTCATTTTATTTTTCACACAACCACTCCTATAGGTAAGGATGTCCTCCATAACTTACCATGAAAGGGTTGCCATTAAGCCACTAGGGCTTCCATACACATGTCACCATTCCATGTGCAAAAGTTCCACCAAGGGTATCATGGTCATCATCAAATTCAAGGTGGGCTTCTTCAACATCACCACTTCATCTCCTTCAAGAGTGCAAGGATCATCAACCCACCATTTATGGGGGTGCCAAGTCTTTCTCATGCCCTAGGACCATCTCAAGGGTTCTAAGACCGCAACAACCCATAAATGACCGTGCACATCACAAATGACCATAGAATGGGTCATTTGGCTCATTTGGTGTTCCAAATGCTTCTTTAACGTGCCAAGGGGCTTCATGGGCTTCTTCATCATGTAAGAGGCATGTTCATGGGTTTCATAACATGTCAAAGATCATATAAGGTCATCATCATCATACAAGAGCTCCATGACCCCAACAAGGGTTGCAAGGTCATCAAACCACCAAACGTGGGTCCAAGGACTTCTTTGGGGCTTCTTCATCAAGCAAGGGGCTTCATAGGCTTCTTCAACCACATTAACCACACCAGGAGACCTTCAAGGGTCAACATCCATCATGACATCACCTATGGGGTTTCCAAACCTTCTCCTAGGGTACCATGACCCCATCTGAGCATGAATGACCACATACTGGGTCATTAATGCTTCTCCAACCCATCTAGGGCTTCTCCATCGTCCATCAAGGCTTCAAGACCATCTCTGGGGTCTTCATCACCATCAGCAGGGTCTTCAACATCTTTAGCAAGGTGGTGGCTTCAAGATCCAGCCCTGTGGGTACACAGGCCTTGTCAACTGGGTACAAGGTGCTTCAAGGCACAAACCCACTCTGTAAGGGATCCAAGGCACTGCAGATGGGACTTGGTAGCATCAATGACAACCTGTGGGGCCACTGCAAGTCCATGTTGGCATCAATGACAATTTTATCAACAGAAGTATCCTCCTCAACCCAAGCATAATCAACCCAAACCGTGAGATTGATATTGCTAACCAAGGCCAAGGAGATCTATTGCTCGTCTACCGAGGTGAGAACTCTTTTGGAGTAATCCCAAAAAGCTAACACATAGTTTTCCCTAAAATGAATAATTATATCTAAAAACTAGGTGGCCATGTGTATTACTCACTCATTATCCTTGCCAAAAATTTTAGATGCATGCAGTTAATACACATGAAATTTATAACATCATGTCCATAAAAGAAAAATGAGTATGGAGTACCATAATTCTCTACAAAACTTCTTTTTGATTCAAAGTGAAATTCTCAATGTAGATATGAGTTTTGATTGCTTGAAGTTGAATGAACAAAAAACTTTACAAATTTAATCGTCAACAAGCAAATGTATTACCCATTTTCGTGTTTGCACCCTTATACCAATGGAGACAACCACATGAAAGTGGTGTCTTCCAATAACATATTGGTTGATTGGTTGGGGGATTTGTATGCTTTCTTGGTATACAATGTTAAACAGTTAGAAACCCATATAATATGTCACCTTAGAATAGCTTAGAATGCTTTAACTTACACCAAATTTGGCCATCTTTTGCCCATTTTTTCCAAATTTCATGCAATTTCATACATGGAGGGAAAGTGGGCCCATGCAAAAAATTGTCCAAAATTGGGCTAGATTAGGTCAATTTTGCAAAAAACACACCATGTTTTTTTAATATTATTATTTCCTTAGTTGTGATTATTGGGAATTGGGTTGAGTGAGGAAAAACATAACCCTAGCCAGTAAATTCACCCTTCTTGTTGCATTGCCTAGCACAACACCACACCTATAGGAGTTCGTGCATACGGTTGGGAGGAAAAATACTCCTATGGAGCTATTTCCTAAGTGCACTCTTGTAATAGATAACTTAAACTTGCAATTTTAAAGGTTGGTATGACCATTGCCATTATGCATAGAGCATATTTATACCCTTGTTCTGTAATTTAATGTTTAGCTATGTCAATTGGTTGGAAATGACATTGTGAGTACCTTAAAATAGGCAAGATTCATGGGGAAAATGTAAATACTATATATGAGAATGCACTGTATCGGCATACATATATAGTTTTCAATGTATCAGTGGATTTTTGGTGTTTTGGTGGTACCTCGTAGCCTCAATAATGCATAGAGGTTGATGGGTATGTGACATTGGAAGAGCTTGTACATTGACAAAATAATTATATGGGGAAATAGGTCCTTTGCTCATTAAAGTTGATCATTTGGAAATTATGGTCTCCAACAATTATTTACTTAAGTTGTTAAGTTCTCCTTGAAAATGGCATTCCAAAACCTTTTTCATGTTTGAATATCAACTAAAAGATTTTTTAGTGTTTTAAGAATATATATAGGGAAAGTTGGGTATGTTACAAAATGGCATTGGAGCTTTAGCTACAACACTAGGTAATTATGGTCCTAGTATGTGAAAAGTTACATAAAAAAAGTGTAAAGAGAGAAAAGTTAATAATTCCAAAATTATGTAGAAATTGATTGAAGTGTCGGATCACCGAGATGAGGGTTGTAAAATGTTCACAATTAGAACTATCATTTGCACTTGATATAAACATTTTTCAAGTTCTTTCTACATTTTCCTCTATAGTTAGCAAAATTTGGTCTTTGACATTGATTGCACCAACAAAAAAAGAGCAGATATTGGGAAAAAGTTAACAATTCCAAATTTATGTGGAAATTGACTCTAGTGTTGGATCATCGAGGTGAGAGTTGCAAAATGTACACAATCATAAATGATATATACAGCTTATATAAATGTTTTTCCATTTCTCAGTAGATTTTCCTTTATAGGCAATGGAAGTTGGTCTCTGACATTGATATTCCTTGATTACACCAATAGAAAATGTGTAGAAATTTTATAAAATGATAATTTCATAACTTATAAATTTTGACTCGGAACTCAATTTAGGGACTGTTTATAGTCATTTGAAGGATCTTACATAGAGGACTAATCTTGAAGGCTTAGATTTAGAAAAGAATTTCTATTTTTTTCCATAATTGGGAAAAGAAGGACCCAAAGCAATGATTAATAAATCATGACAAGACATAACATTGCATCAGATACAATATTTGGGGATTAAAATCTTGAGCCAAGAAAATGGAAGATGGGCAATCCTTATATCCATGAACACAATGTCAGAGGATTGAAGATCAGAGTGAGAAATGAAAGGATTGAATCTAATGGACATAGTGGGAGGACAAAATTGGGGGTTCAAAATTGTAGAGTTGGCAATGAGAAGATATTAGAGACCAATAGAGACAAAATTGTATCAATATTAACTAGTACAAAGTTTAAATCAGTGGCAAAGGTAGATGAAGAATGAATTAGGCTCAAGGACTAAGGAAGAAGGAACATGACATTCAAGAAGGAAGCTTTATGGAAGGACAAACACTCATAAAGTGTTGCCTAAACTCAGAGGTATCTTGCCACCTTATTTATTAAAGAGGTTCTACACTTTGAGGAATAAAAAACAAGAGCCTTTGAGCTTGATGTGACAAGGCACTGGATTAATATAGGTGAAGCCCGAAGTAGAGCCTTTGAGCTTGATGTGACAAGGCACTAGATGAATATAAGTTAACCCCAAATTATACTAAAGGTGAGGAAATGAGTATAAGCTGATAAAGATGCATACAAGAGCATTGTAGTGAAGGGCTTCATAGCTTGTAGGTCGATTGAATTAATTAAAGATGACTGAGTACTTTGTAATAGGAAAGTATCCTCGATGAGCAAGGATAATTAGTTTGGAAGTATTGTAACAAGAAGTGTTAATAGGAGGATTAAAATTCCATAAACAAAGATGGTTGAGGTTTTTGCAAGTTTGAATAGAGAATGATGGTTGGCGCCTTAATAAGAATGCATGTAGTGTATTGCTTAAGATCAACATGTGCAATTTGGGGTTGCAGAGAAGTGTTAGGAGAGGTTTTGGCCATGGTAATTGGTTTCCATATGCAACAGAGAATCAATGATAGATATAAAGGATCTAAAGTATATATGTATCATCATGCATTAAAGGAAGCAGTATCGTAAAAAATTGTTTAGTAGAAGCATGGAAAATATCAACAAATATAGATTGACATCAATATGCATACAAGAGTAATGCAAGTTCCTAACTTCCTTGAGATAAAGAAAGGAAACTAAGTAATGGAAGTTGCAGAGCTTGATGGAAAAGGAGGAAGTTGTGGAAGCATGGATGGTGGAAGATATTTACCAAGAGGAAAACAAAACATGTATAATGGGATGGACGAAGCATCCTTAGGGAAAGCTTGATGGAAAAGGAAGAAGTTGTGGAAGCATGGATGGTGGAAGATATTTACCAAAAGGAAAACAAAACATGTATAATGGGATGGATGAAGCATCCTTAGGGAAAGCTATATGTATGGCTAGAAAAGTTGTTGAGTATGAAATGACAAATTATGTAAATGGTAAGAATGACAAATTATGTAAAATGATAAGAATAAAATGATGATTATCATTTTACTATAGAGCTTCTAATGGAGGAATAAAGCACTCCATGGTATAGATTAGTTTGGATATAGACTTGAGCATGGCAGAGAACTCTTCACAAAGCAAGATTCCAGAATTAGTACACAAAGACAACTATAGATAAGCAAGGATATGAGATGGTGTCCAATTACTTTAGGATATTGCAGCATTAAGAAGATGACACCAACATTGAATGAGAAATAGTTAGATGAGGAAAAAGGGAGAGAACGTTGACTACATTTAGGTATTCTAATGGGTAATAAGTCAAGCAAGATGCAAATGGGTAATAAGCCAAGCAAGATGTAAGGCATTATAGTTACTTCCAGATGGGGAGTAAAAAGAAGACGAATGAAGTGGAACAAGTGTTTCTACTAGGTATCGGTTGGAAAAGAGAATGGAGTTTGCAAGGAGTCTACAAGAAGTTGGAATGGCATTAACCATAGCACTATGAAGTGCTGGAAAGTTCAGGTAGAGTTAAGTAGAGCAAGATTGGCTAAGAAATGAAGAAGCTAATGAAGTCATAATATTAGTAAGGATTGGAAATTAGGATTGTCCAAGTTCGATTTGGTTGAAGATGGTCAAGCAAATGGAACAACAATTCCTAGAGACAAATAGAAGGAAAAGGCAACTCAAAGCAAGAGCACAGATTGTTGCCATAGTAAGATGAGGCTTGAGAGAAGCTTAGGACAACAAAGCAAGCTATAGGATGCTAAGAATATTGATGTAGCAACAATTGGTGGTTGGGAAACATCTTTGTGTTGCCCAACATTTGTTAGTTGGAGCACTTATGATGATCGTTGAGATATTTTTGTCATTTTGTAATAATAATAATAATAATAATCTAATTAAGGTCACAACTTGGCCAAACACCAAATTGGTGTATGAGACCCATTTGTTTGTGGTACAACGGACCCCCTCGATGCAACAATTTTATTGCTAAAGTCTGCGGAGATGTAGATAACCACATCTTAGGATGAAACACGTGTTCTTAACCATTAGCCCTGCTCAAATTGTACATCTACATCAAATACTCTTCAATTTCAACAAATTTATCAAGTTGTGTTTGTTTCCAACATTGTACATTGGCACCACTCTCTTCCTAGAACAATGATATTGATCATCAACAAACTTTTGCCTTTTAGAGCATCTGCCATTTATCCTTTTAGCTTCAAACTATTATGATGGTAGATTTTGTTGCTTCCTTATACATGTGCATTTTGGCTCATGTTATTTGGAGCACTTCATGTGCTTTTGACTCTATTGGCAAAATGGATGTTAGCTCTCTTTAATTCCGTCAAGCACTTTTATTGATCTTGACAACTTTGATGATGCACATAAACATATTTACCCTAGTGCTTCCTATGCTTGGAGCACTAATGTTGATCATTGTCAAATTTGTCTTCTCATGCATCGTCATCTGATCTTCAACATTTGTGCATCACTTCATAGCGTTGTTCTTTGTCCAACTTCTTTATATGTTGAGACCAGTTTTGTTGGGAGCATGTATAATGATCGTTGACATATTTTTGTCTTTTGGCACAAATGCATTAGTCTTCAATGTCAACACATTCAACAAGTGGTGTTTGTTCCCACTTTATACACTAGCAACACTCTCTTCTTGGAGCAATGATTTCCTTTTAGAGAATTCATGTTTAATCCTTCCAGCTTCAAACTGTTACGATGGCATATTTTGTTGCTTCCTTATGTGCAATGCATCTTGGCTTGTGTTTTTTGCAGCACTTGATGATTCTTTCACTCTTTTCCCAAAAAGAGGGGTTAACTCTCTTTGATTCCTTGAAGCACTATTATTGATCTTTGTTACTACATTATGAATAGATCACCTCTAGCTTTTAGAGGATTCTTGGGTTGCTAGGTGACAATAACTACATTGAGTTCTCCTTATTAAATCTAGTTTTTTTCATTGATGAATCTTGAACAAAACTGAGCAATTGTTTCTACTAACATACAAGAATTGTATTCCTCCACTCCAAGCATATTTGCTCATATATGCAAAGGAGTTAACATACATCAATTTCTATGGAACAACCCATGAGGAATAATTTGCATATTCCATTGACTTTAGCAGTGCCAAAATGACAAGTCATTCATGAGAGAGGAAATTGGATAAGTGATTCAAGCAAGGAAGCAAAGAAAGAAAACAACACAAGGAAGAGCGACTCTTTAGTCCTCAAACTCTAAGAATAAAACTACCCAAAAAGGTGAGAGCATGTGTTATACCTCAAGAATAATTTTGTTGATAGTATATAAATGAGTTGTGTTCCTTAATACTTATAATGTCGTAATTTTGCAATGTAAAATTATAAAGTTATGGGTATATTTTCTTTACACCACCACTTATGTTAAATGAGATAATTAGAGTACTTAGTATCAATCAAACAAACTAAAAGCCTAATTACACCTTAAGAATAGCTTCGGCCTCATACGACGGTTTCATCTATCTTTTTGTATAAATAGGGTTTTTTGTTCTCTTTGTATGCTCATATATCACATGAAACTCTACACCTAGATTTGAATTGCAAATGCATTCCACTCTTACCTGTACATCTACCCCGGCGTTGGGTTTCATCCCTCTTTTTGTATAAATAGGGTTTCTGGTTCTCTTTGTATGCTTATATATCACGTGAAACTCTACACCTAGATTTGAATTGCAAATGCATTCCACTCTTACCTCTGCATCTACCCCGGTGTTAAGTCGTGCTTGTGGTAGAATATTTCTCCTCTTATTTTTGTTTATTTTCAAGCTACATTTATATCATAATTTCATATATCATCAGCTTGTATAGTCCCATTTTTTGCACTATGGAGGTGTGCTGCATGTACATGTATTAGGTCTTACTAATATTTCAAAGTACCCAAAAAAACTTACAACTAAGGACATGCATCAATCAACTAGCGTTTTAAGATTCCCAGTTTACTTTGATGTTCTTTAAATCCATGAGTTTGTCCTCAACATGGATTTATAGTCAAAAACAACTTTCATAGGAAATTCTTAACAATAATAGGCTTCAAAATAAAATAAATAAAAACTTTTTATGAGCAATACAGGGATAATAGGTCATGAAAATCACGTTGCAATTTCCATTTTGCTTAAGATCGATTTGACCATTTATGGTGGTTTCATGTCTATTTGAAGCAATGTGGAAATACAACACCCACTCATGACCCAAACAAAGCAAGCCTAACGAATTAAAGTTATCATCAAAAAAGGTAGATCTCTAAACAGCTTAATCACAAAAATCATTTATCATATGTATAGGACTGTTACAGTCAACCAATAACGGAAACATCCCTTTATAGACCCTTATATGGATCATCTGTAATTGATATTTTCAAACAAGATAAGTTTTGACATGTGGGTTTGAAGCTATGTTACCGGATCCGCCACCACAGTGTGTAGGATCCGTGGATCCACAGATCCGATACGTATCCGGATCGGATCCGCCTAGGATCCTTCATGGAAACGGATCCCCTGTAGAAGGAAACGTATCCTAGTCCTATGAAACAGATCATTTTTAAAATCAAACAATCCTGAAATTTTCAAACGGATCCTGAAACTTCCAATGCTTCTATCACCCATTGATCCCCCCACAAAAAATTTGTTTTTTAATGAAAAAACTTAAAAAACCCTAAACAACTAATCGCTAAAAGTATAAAACCCATTCCTGCTCAAGGTCTGAACTATCCTTATGTCAAGATCTGCTCTTGAACTCTGATATATCAATATCAAGTTCTGCTCTCAATGTTTTCATTTGATTTATCTTTACGGTCAAGGTCTACTGTCAAAGGCTGATCTATCTTTATGCGCTATGTTGTTGCTCACTTCACCAACACTATTATGTAGTCTTGCCATAGCCTTCAAGAAACCCACTTTATTCCCTGCTGATAGGGACATGTGGATGTGGCTCACAAAAACACTACTATGACCTGCTTCAAATTCATGCTGAAATGGATTTTAAAATTATCAATATCAATCATGGTTACAACTCATCAAATTATCAGTTATGGTACATGAACTCTTTGTTTTGGCAATAACTTATAGTTCTACTCTTGTGTTTCATGAATAGTTTTGATTCTTCACTCTATATTTTTATTTATTATATAAATATTTTTATATTTTTTTGTACTTGCCGTTTCCCCGCCATATCCGGATCTTGGGTTTTAAAAAATCTGGCGAATCCGTATCAGGATCAGGATCCGGATCCAAATCCATATCCGTATCCTGATCCTGGTAACTTAGGTTTGAAGGCTTGAAGGTTTAAATAAGATGCCGTAGTGTAACCTGAATTTTTACATCTATATGTAAATAAAATATCTGGGCCTTTGTCAAGATGTCTTGTGATGAATGCCATTGCTCTTGACCTTGGGTACAAGTTATACCCAAGCATTGCAGATTCTTACTTATCAAACTGAACAAGGTGCTTATAGACATTGGTACCCACCAACATACTCTATACAACGATATTCAATTGCCAGTGGACTCTACCCTCATTCAAAGCACTTCCACACCTTAGGTAGACAAAAATTGCAACTTGCAACTCAAACACTATTTTAGTGCAGCGATTCAAATTCCTAAGGAACACGGTAGTTTTGGAACATTTGATCAGTAAGAGGTACTTGACAGAAGATGCAAAACTGCAACCTGAGTCAGTTGTAAAATACCATCCTGGAATATTTGCATTAAACAACAGAAAGAAAGTTATCAATGCCATGATTCCCAACAATAACAATTTTAAAAAATCTAATTTGGTTTATCGTCAATAGTGCCTATACTAGACAATGGGGCCTTTGTTCACAGGTAAGGTTTCAGAGTGTTTCCAGGATTCCACTCTCAATGAGGTATGCCACCATTAAGAAAAGGGATAATGCCAGGTGCAAGTCCCAGGCAAATTTAGCAGGATAGATATCCCTCAATCCTAGCATCTATGCTGAAGAAGGTCTGTATTATGCATTGCAGCCCCTTGAAACATATTTCTGAAAGCCCTTTCAAAATAAAACTGACTATGCTAAATTGTCTATCTTGTTTAAATTGAAGGGAGATGGGTAAGAAAGATATCCGTCTTGATATATTGAAGAGGGATGAGTAAGAATATTCTCGTATGAGTTGATCAGGGCAATCAATTTGTAAATCTCTTCCAAGTGGCACATCAATATGGGCTGCCCCACCTGAATGGCATGCTTAAAAAAAGGGATGAGACCGGGTGCAATTGCAAGGAAAATTTGGTAGAGAATACATACCCCTCAATCCTAGCATCTAAGCTGAAGAAAGTCCATATTATGCAGTGCAGCCTCTAAAATATGTTTATGAAGGCACTTTCAAAGACAAATGATGCCTTCCCCACAACGGGTTCCATCTAGCAGCCACCATGCAGAGGGGAAATGCAGTGGTGCGTTAATCAACATGCATGGGGGAGGGCAGGTGGCCACACCCACTACCTTATCATTCATGACCTTATATGTTTTATGATTACCCTCGGATTCATCTAGTACTTCGCACAGCTTGTCACCTGGTTCTGCGTACGAACTCCTGAAGAGCTCATGATGGCGGCTTTCATGGCAACCCGTGCCAACGAGTTTTATGATGGGAAGGATGATGGCATAATGGGACAGTTTCCAAGGCAGAAAATCCATCAAAGGCCTTTCCTCGGCTGCTATCCTAATTGGTGGTGTCTCTGCACTATCGCCTCTGCAACATCTTCTGCTGCTCTGCTCCTCCTCCTCCGCTGCAGTGACAGACCTCCTTCCCATAGAGGGGCTTCCTGCACAGGTATTGCAATGGTGCACACTAAGGTTACTGAGCGTAGAACTACAAATGGCCCAAGGAAAACCCACATGCCGAGGGCCACACGGGATATGGAAAGAGCCAGACGCTTCTATGAGCAAAGGGTTAGCCAGCAGGCTAAGGAGCGCTCTGTGCGCATGGAAATGAGGTGCCGGGATGGGCATCCCAGGCCCTCGAACCAGAAATTAATGAAGGATTGGGGGGAATTGGTGGAGGACATGGGATCCTCCAAAACTAGGGAGACCCGCCACACCAAGACCCTGCAATTGTTCTGGATTATGTAGTCCCTTTTCTGCATGGCTGGGTCATGCAGGCAGAACAGTTGGGAACCTCTGTCGAAGCTTGGCTAGCTGCTGTGGAACATGGCATTCGGCACTTGGCAAAAAACCAGGTCACAGCGGACGAGAACATCAACCGCAAGTTCAACACTTTGGTTAAGGAATTCAGGGGGAAGGCAAGCTGTGAAACCAGGTCTGCGGCTCGCTCTCCAATGCAGAACAACAAACCCAGGTCTGATCCAGCTACTGCTCCGCATGAGGTAAAACGAGAAACCCCAAGATCTAGAATGCCGGTGGTAATTCTTTCGGATGATGAAACAAATTAGTCTGCTTTGGTTTTCTCTGTTAGAGGGCTTCTCCTAGCCTGTTTTCTGTACTCTTGGTTTGCCTCATTTTTTATTATGAAGGCCATAACCCCCGGCCTGTGGGGGACCACTATGACAACTTAGGACCTCAGACTGCCATGATTACGCTTCTAGTTATCTCTGTTTACTGCATCCTTACTCATGCTTGAACTGCAAAACCTACAGGCCATAGGCTGTTTTGCTTTTGATATGTACAGTTTTCTCTTATAGTGTAATATAATATCGAACTTTACAAAAAAAAACACAAATGATGCCTATTCTAAATCACTATGTACTTGAGAGCACTGAATACCCTGTACAGGCTACAGAAAACGTGTCAGTTCTTGGCTCCTGGAAAGTAAGTAGCCCTCCCTACTGGGAGTTTATTTCACTAATTGGCCGCTGGATGACTGGCTTTCTAAAAGACTAATGTTAAAGCTGATCTTGATCAGAGAGAGATTCTAAAGATTCTACGTTTAGGATAAATAATTTTACAAACATTTTTTCTTGACAATATTTATAAACTCAAGATCTATGGTCTAGCAAAGCCTAATCACATACTTCATTGTTCAATTCACTATAATTGTGTAGGAAGAAACTCTTAAGCACTCAAATCTGCCAACGAACTTTACCACAAAGAAAAGAATGTAAGAACTAAGCATCCAATGCCCAAAATGGTGTCTATTAATTAACTTTAAAGCAATTGATTGTGTTCTACATTGTACATATTGTATTTAGAAAAAGACTTTAAAAGTCTCAAAAAGTACCAAAACCTTTGCCCGATATCTGTTCCTAAGTTCCTAACATAAGGTTTCAACAATGACGTTAAAAATACGATTTATGGTAAGTAGAAAAGACAACTTATATATACATTATTAATATGATACCATCACAATCGTAGATGTACTCTAAATACTATGGTCCAGCCATTTCAAAATATACAAGCAAAACAAGCCAAATTACTATAAGCAATATAGTTCCATGCCCAGCATCAGCAGAACAGTTATAATGGAGTGGACACCATAGATTATCAAGAAGCCTCTGTAAATGAAAGCTGATTACCCTGAAAAGTTCGCAGAAAGGAACTAGCACATTTAGAATCTTGAAAGAGTGGAAATTCTCCATCTGAACCTGTGAAATTGCCCTTCACTTCTGACACAAAATCATCTGGACAGTTTCCTGCAAAATCAACTTCTTCATTTCTGTCACAATAATCTGAAGGGCTCAATGGAATGTTATTTGGAATATCATTTTCTCCTTTTTGTACATTTAAAACAGGATCCTTTATTGCTAGAAAGTGACTTTTATCAGGTATTAATGTGCAACCTCTAGGCAAAACGTCCAACGATACTCTGCTACCAGTGTGTTGTGCTGAGGAAGAATGCAATCTGCACATAAACTTTCACAAATTTATCTCCAAAAGTCCAGGGATAATTACCAGCATAGATCCATGTTAAACCCGGATCTATCAAGCACCAAGAGGGATCCAATTTCTTGAGGTGTATTTTTTTATCTTAAACTCAAGAAATTTGATTCCTCTCTTACTTGATAGATCTGGGTTTAAGTTTAACTATGGTAACGTTGCGTTACGTTACAACATCTCCCCCATATTGGATTGTACTTTGTAGAGCACCTCGCTCCTCTCAGTGCAAAAAACCAGCCCCTTATTCATATGTAGGGAAATAACATGTATATAACAAGCAGAAACAAACTCACCTTTCAGGAACACCCTCAGTATTGGAGTTGGAATTGTACGTGTGCTGCTTATCAATTTTGACACTTCCACCTCCATGACCCAACTTCGCTTTTTGCTTATGCTTATGGTCCTTCTTCTTTGATCGGTGGTGATGATAGGTTCTAACTGTGTGAGAAACAGAAGTACATGGAGGTTCTTGGACATCAGAGGCCCATTTCACACCTAGTTTTGGTCTAGGTCCCATTCCATTCTGTTCATGGCCTCCCCGTATTGCAGGCACTATTTTGAACGAAGGCTGCAAAATGATATAAAAGGAATAAAAAATGGCACAAATATGGCAAACAATTCCAAACTCCAGAAAGCCATCACTGTATTGATTCTTGATGAATGTGTAGAAGAGATGTTATCAGCTCGATCAAAAAATAATAAAACCACTAGTCAAGTTCTGAAACTGTTTTGTCAAATATGCAATCTAGAATTCTGAAAATTTCTACTGGAAGCACAATGCATAAAAAAACATAATGTGAAAGATAAAAAATTATATACAATCTACAAATCTTTTGTGCTCATAAACATTCCAAAAAAAACAGGTCTGGAAAATCAGTTCCAACATACCAACATGATACTCATTGCAAACATATCAACAAAATGTGTATGCTAGAGCTTGAATGCCTTTACAGCACAAAAGCTTTATGCTAAGATTTGAACTGGACTCTAGAGTTTTTCAGACAACCTTTATGTCACCTATATCTTCAGAATTGTAAAGACAATTTCAAAGGCCAAAGCTAGAATACATTTGCTAAGAAACAACAATGCCTTACTGGAAAAGATATACTCCGAGTGCAAAGGGAAGTCTTTCCATCAGGATATCCATATTGATATTCAACTCCATTCTCATTATCGTTCTCAAACTTTTCACCCTTTGTATTTGCTATATTCTTGGAAGATTGAGTATCCCCAGCAGAGCCTGGAAATGTTGCACTCTTACACAAAGCCTTCCTTGTATCCAAGGGAAACCTGTTCTGCTCTATCTTTTTGCGTTCTTCTTGATTAAATGCAAAAATTTGGTTAGGATTTCGTGTAGATCCCTTGCGCTTCTTCTTCCTTTTCTTCTTGTCTTTGCATGAGGAATCATCTCCTGTCTCGGTAAGATTTATGTTGAAGTCTTGTTTGCTAGCATTGACTATATTCAGGTTGACTTCAAGAGCATTTCTCAAGTCCTCTGTTGGAGAATCGTCTGTGTCAGAGAATGAACCCTCAGGATCCCCTTTGTTTTCTACCATGAAATTCACATTGACAAAATTATCTGTGTCCTTTTCCACATCATCACTGAAAGCATACTTCAAATCTGATTTATCATTTTGCTTCCGATCAGCAAACAGGATTTCCCTTTTAAAAACACTATGGACATGAGAATGCTCATCCCTTGTCGAAATACTAGATTCATAATATGACACACCAGCCAGGTTCTTCGACAGCAATCCACTTGCTTTTAAATTGACTTGCACTGACATTCTGCAAAATTGATTTGTCGGTGAGCTTATATAATTAAATTACGAGTCCATTTTTTCATTTATTCACAGAAATATAACTATCTGTTCTGACAAACAACTCATCCACCTTGATAGCCAAAACAGAAGTCATGTATTGAATTTCTGCAAAGTTGAAACTTGATTGATATGTATGAACTCTTCACATGGAAGAATAAAACGAAAAAATGCGCTATCTTTTGAACTACAAGAGGCTATAATAAGTTTAACACGAGCACGATTGATCAGGTCAATAACTTCCACAACAGTATACTTCCCGCGACAATTAATATATACATTATTTAAAAAACTGTCGAAAAATCAAATGCATGGTTCTTACTTTCCACAAGTCTTACTAAATTTTAGAAAAATAGAATTTTCACAAAAATTATTTTTTCGCAACAAAATTATATCATTATCCATGTTGACAGAATCTTCAATCCTAACCTTATTTTTCCTTGGAGAAGATATCCACTTTTTAAAGAAAAACTAACATAAAAAAAATGTTTAGAAGAAGAGCAATCCACTTTAAATTCATGAAGCTGAAACACACAAAAGAGGCCTTTCGAATGTGACATAGTGATAACACCATTAAGAGAATGTAAGATAAAGCAATAGCACGTCCCCCTCCACCCTACACCCCCCTCAAATTATCTTTAAAGCAATACTTT
Organism: Larix kaempferi; assembly: GCA_027924585.1. NCBI lineage: Eukaryota > Viridiplantae > Streptophyta > Pinopsida > Pinales > Pinaceae > Larix > Larix kaempferi. Next base: position 847,351 of record BSBM01000097.1, read on the forward strand.
GCTAGTAGCACATCTTCAACATAGAATGCAGTAGAAACAATCTTCGAATTAAAGTTGGAATGAAAAAAACATAATTATAGTTTCTCATTCCAACCGCAGACCAGGTCAACAAAAACCACATGTATGACATCCGAACTGCGGATTGATCTTTCATTCAAACAGCTTAACAGTCACAAGAGCAATGAATTTCAAGTTGTCAACCAGAAAGGGGTAAAATTGTCAAGCAGTAACAAAAAAAGACTACTATTTCAGAACTCATACAGATCGAGGCCTGCTTTCAACAGGCCAATTCCAAATTTCCCAATGTTTCATACGATGAGGGGACGAACCCCTCACACTGGTAGAGTACCCTAGAGACATTTTCTGCAGAGGTTCCTGGTTCGAACCCCACAACATTGCAGACATAATTAAAACAAAATAGCCCCCAGAGAAGAAAGTGGGGCAAAAACTCAAATGGCTGCTTCTGTTTGTGAAGAATTCAAATGAACACAACCTAGAGTCTCAGAAGAAAGTCGAGACAAGTGCCCTACAGTTCTTAGGACCAGTCAAAGGGAGGCCACGTCATTGCTCTTATTATCCATAAGGGTCAAGCTTGTTTGGAATTTGGCCATCAACAGTCAGAATGGAGGAGAAATTTTAGCCTGTGATAAACCTAACCCTAACATTCTAAATTGAGTCTAGGAAAAGTAAACCATAATTTTATTCTTAGGTGCATGGATTTAGTCCGATACTGATCATGGTTAGAAAAAACTCGATCTATTTGGCGTCATTATATTTAAGGATTATAGAATATGTAGACGGAGTCTAGTATATATATATGGAGTAACACTTAAAATTTGTTTTGATTAGTTAAGAGATTGTTTTTTAAGAAAAACATGTTAATCACTTAAAACCTAACGGTATTTGTAGGAGTGGAAATCTTCTTTCAACCAACATTATTTCAGATGGCATACGACAATTCAACTTGCATTTGAGGATAGCAACTTACCTATGATTTCCTTCAGTGTCAGATTTATTATTATTAATTCTCATTTTTTAATGTTTTAATGCATCTTTATTAATATAGTTGTTTAGTTCTGGGATAACAAAAAGTTCTATAAACTACTTAAACTTTTGGTTTTTATTGAGTGTGTTTGTATCACATGTTCACATATAGAATACAACATCACATACACCTTATCCTAGACCTCTTCTTGTTTACAAAGTAAGAATAGATGCTCCTTTTTATTTGTATATTTCATTTCTTATTTCAATCATTATGTGATGAGAGCTTAGTTGAATTAGTAATTTATGTTTTTTATTGATATGAAACTAGATTCGAAATCGATACATGCAAGGTTTAGAGCTATGGATGAGGTGGGAAATAGAGTTGATTGCGTTAAGAGCCCCAAGCCATTGTGATCAGTATTTGCCCTTGCATTAAGACAATACTCTAAGACTAAAAGAGAAACGTAAAAGTTCAAAGAACATGTATCATGCATTTTAAAAATAAGAAAACATGATTTTTCTCCTCAAATGGAATGAAAAGGAAAAAAGAAAGACAAAGAGGGGGACCTCTAGGGCTTGGAGAAGCTAAAGGGTTGGGGATGCTTGACCTTCCAGCTATACCCCGGCTAACCATCCTCCCATTTACCATTTCCCAATGAAGAGAAATGGGTTCTTTGTCTAAGCTCGGGAGTGATATCTAAGTTCCCATGACCACCAGAGAGCCAGAGGGTATTATAACCTGCTTGTTGGCAATAAATGAAGAGCCACGCCAAAGCAATTGAATGTTAGTTTTCCCTATTGGGATTTGAGGGTAAGCATTGTCTCAATGTGCAATGCATTTTATCAGAGTGATTGTTTTACTGTATTAATTTGTATATTATGTGGATTAAGAGCTCCTGTGTGTCACTAATGGTTGCTAGTGAACAATGAGAGTGCATTTGAGAGGAATTTGTAGTTAGAATTGTAGTTGTATAGTATAATTTGGTTTTATTTGTCTAATGGAGGATCCAACAACTAGTTAATGCTTATTGTTGGATGCTCATACAATCCTAGAGATTGATGGTCTCCATTCCAGAGTTGTTGCAGTAGTTTAGGTGGTTGCTAATTTGGTTATATAGTGTTTCTTTGTCTCTTGGACGTAGGGACTTTAGCTAGGCATTTTCTCTCTCTTTCTCCATAGTCGTACACCCTCCCTCTTGTAGAGTTGTGGGTGGATTCTTATCATTTTCACTTAATATTTTAATGTAGAACCCTTGAAGGGCATACTCCACCTCAAACAAAGATCGTAGGCTCCTATGGATTGAGTATTGCTCATTGTTGGGTGATTTGTCTATTGGAGTCAATTATACATCCTCTTGTTTGTTGAGTGTTCTATTCACATGGGCAAATTAACTCAATCCTAGGTTGTACACACTCTTATCCTCAGTATTTCCTCTCATTACCAAACCATACACCTATAACAGAGGGTGACTTGGTCTCCTTGTGTCTTTTTCCTCCTTGGTTGGGTCATACACTATGGTCGACTAAGTCTTTGGTTGGTTGTGGTGTGGTTTGATTGCTAGAAGGGGGTATTGACTAAAACTGAGTTGTTCACCTCTTGATGGAGTTGATTTGTTAGAAAAATATATAAATGGAAACAAACAACAATAAGAATAGAACATGAGATTTATGTGTAAACCATGTTATGCATAGGTAAAACCATGGGGCAATGGCAGCTACCTTTCATTATTATTCAACAAAAACATACAATGCTTTATTCTCAGTGTAATACAATGCCAGGGGTCACTTTTCTTTTATACAATACATATGAGGGCTCCAAAAGGAACCAAATTACACTAGAAAGATCTAGAAATTTTCATCTTGGGGGCTCCATCCCCACACCCCTGGGTAGGGGGGCCTGGTCGACCCCACCTGCGACCCCCCCCCCCAAAGCATACGAATCGCATGAGTGGATATACCATTATATGGAAAATGTTAGAGAGACAGATATTGACTTTACCTCCTAACATTCTCCCTCTTGAATTCAATATGCAAGAAGTTCCTTGCCTATGTTTTCCACTCGCATGCCATTGCCCAATGCTTCCTTCATCACATTTTCAGCAAGCCGATAGAAGTTTTGCACCATTCAAAATTCTTTGTTCTAAATTGCTTTGTAAGCATATCTACAATTTTCTCATCAATATCAATTTTCTCCAATAGGATTCTACCTTCTTCCATCACTTTTCTTCTGAAATGGTACTTAATATCAATATACTTCATGTGATCATGAAATATTTGATTCTTCACTAAGAAGTTCCTTACATGTGTTTTCCACTCTCATGCCATTGCCCAATGTTGCCTTCATCACATTTTCAGCAAGCCAATAGAAGTTTTGCACCATTCAAAATTCTTTGTTCTGATCGTCTTTGTAAGCATATCTACAATATTCTCATCAATATCAATTTTCTCCAATAGGATTCTACCTTCTTCCACCACTTTTCTTATGAAATGGTACTTAATATCAATATACTTCATGTGATCATGAAATATTTGATTCTTCACTAAGTGGATAGCACTTTAACTATCACAATGCAAAGTGATCTTCCCCTACATCATCTTGAATTCATCCACCAGTCGGTCTAGCCATATTGCATGTTTATTGGCCTCAATTGCTGCCACATATTCTACTCTAGTGGTTGATAAGGTCACCACTTGATGCAACTTAGATCTCTATATTATAGATCCACCACCAACAAGAGTGAAAGTATATGCTATAGTAGACTTTTGTCTTCGTCCATCTTTGTCTCCACCAAAATTAGAATCAACAAAACCTTTAATTTGTGAATTTGTCAATCTATAGCAAATAACAACATCTGAATTGCCCCTTAAATATCTAAGTATACACTTCATAACATTCCATGCTCCTTACCAGGACTAGCTATGAACTAGCTAACAACTCCCACTACTTGGGAAATATTCCATCTAATGCTCACCATGGCAAACATGAGGCTCCCTACTTCTAATAAATACAGTACACGAGACATGCTTGGCTTCTCTACTTCTGTGCTAGGACAATGTTCGGAAGACAACCTAAAGTGTTCAAGAAGTGGGGTGCTAACTGGTTTGCATTTTGCATATAGAAGTGCAACAGAATCTTTTATATATGTGATTTTTTACTTAACCAAATCTTACTACTTGTTATATCCTTGTGTATCTTCATCCCTATAATTTGATTTGTTGCTTCTAAATCCTTCATTTCAAATGTCCTAGCCAAGTAAGCCTTAAGATCAATGATATTCTTCATGTTGGAGCCTGCAACCAGCATATCATCAACATACAAAAGCAAGATAATAAAATTGCCATCATCAAGCCTCTTATAATATGCGCAATGGTCATCTTCACTTCTATTGAAACCTTGGCTCTTCATGAAGGTGTCAAGTTTTTTGTACCACATCGTTGGTGCCTATTTCAATTAATACATAGATTTTCGAGTCTGCAAACCAAATGCTTGTTGCCTATTTCAATTAATACATAGATTTTCGAGTCTGCAAACCAAATGTCCTAGCCAAGTAAGCCTTAAGATCAATGATATTCTTCATGTTGGAGCCTGCAACCAGCATATCATCAACATACAAAAGCAAGATAATAAAATTGCCATCATCAAGCCTCCTATAATATGCGCAATGGTCATCTTCACTTCTATTGAAACCTTGGCTCTTCATGAAGGTGTCAAGTTTTTTGTACCACATCGTTGGTGCCTATTTCAATTAATACATAGATTTTCGAGTCTGCAAACCAAATGCTTGTTGCCTCTTTTTTATAGCCCTCAGGCTAATCCATATAAATTTCTTCCTTAAGATCACCATGAAAGAAAGTAGTTTTTACATCAATTGCTCCAATTCTATATCATGTGCTGCTACAAGTGCAAGTAAAACTCTTAAGATAGTTAGCTTCACAACTGGAGGGAAATTTCATCAAATTATATACCTGACTTCTGCACATAACCTTTTGCCACCAAGCGAGCTTTATAACGTTCCAGAAACCCATCATTGTTCTTCTTTACTTTATACACCCACTTGTTTCTAACAACCTTTCTTCTTGGTGGGAGATCCACAAGTTCCCATGTTTCATTCTTAAGTAGTGATTTCATTCTTTCATCCATGGATTTCCTCCATTTATCTGCATTGCCATATTCTCTAGCTTCCTAAAATGAACTAGGTTCATCATCATCGTTTAACAAAGCAAAAGAAGATTGAATATAAGGAGAATACCTTTATGGATGTCTATTGGGATGTGTAGATGTTCTAATTTGTGGTTGTTGAACATGTTCTGCATGTTGATTAATTAGAAGCTTTATTTTCATCTTCACTCATTTCTACTTTAACGGGTACAATCTCAGGTGTATGTTGTACCTCTTTCCTTGGCATGGATATTTCATCAAAAATAACATCCCAACAAACAATTACCTTATGGTCAATAGCATCCCATATAGTCTATACCCCTTCACCGTTTTATCATAACTGATAAAAACACATTCCCATGACTTTGGGTCAAGTTTGGACCTCTTTTCTTCAGGAACATGGGCAAATGCATCACAACCAAATCAATGCAAACGAGAATAATCAAATGGCTTACCACACCAAAACTCCTATAGAATTTGTCCATCCAATGCAGTTGTAGGTGATCTGTTTATAAGATAAGCAGTTGTATTAACAACCTCTACCTAGAATTTATTATCCAACCCATATGTGTTAAGCATGCTCCTTGCACATTCCATGATTGTACTATTGATCTACCCAGCCACACCATTTTGCTATGGAGTATATGGAGCAATCTCTGGTGCTTAATTCTTTCATGCGTAGAAAATTTATCAAAATCCTTGAAGCAATACTCTCCCCCATTATCCAATCTCAAACCTAAAACAAACTTGCCAAAATGTTTCTCTACTTGTGCCTTGAACTCCTTAAATTTCTCAAAGGCTTTAGACTTATTTTTCAAAAAATACACCCACACTCTTCTCGAATAATCATCTATAAAAGTTGGAAAATATCTAGCACTATTTATAGATAGAGTGGAAACTAATGCAAATATATCAGAATGAATACATTATAAAAGATCTGAACTTTTCCCAGAGCTTGCAGTAAACCAAACTTTCTCCCGTTTACCAAAAATACAATGCTCACACAAGTCTAAATTACAAGACTTGATCCCAAAAAGCATACCTCAATCATGCCGAATTTTCAAACCTTTTTCACTTATATGTCCAAGTCGTTGATGCCAAAACATCACTACATCCAGAATATTCCCTCAAATTGTTGTTGTTGCATGACTTGTCATTGTATCTCTGCACAAACAATATAAGGTCCCATAAGATTCTCCTTTTTCTACCACTAGGGCTCCTTTGGTAATCTTGCAATGATTATCACCAAAGGGAGTAGAATACTCCAATTTATCCATCATCGTGATTGAGAGCAAATTCTTTCGTAGATCCAGTATGTCATACATCACATAGCTTTATTTCTCTCCCATTGTCCAACTTGATCCTAATATATCCTCTAACCTCTTCCCGCCAATTTTAGAGGATGACCATCACCCAAGTAGACCATCCCACCACTATAGAGCTAATATTTGGCAAACCAGTCTCTATGTGGAGACATGTGCAAAGATGCGCCTGAGCCCAAAACCCAAGCATATAAAAGAGATATGTTATTATTAAGATAGAAAGCCTCACATGTTTCCATTTCTTCTGAATCTATTATGCTAGCCTCGGGTGATTGTTGATCTGACTTTTCATCCTTCTTTTCCTTCTTCAAATGCCAATAATCCTTCCTCGAGTGCCCTGATTTCCCACAATTCCATCACTTCCCTTTCAACTTGTGTCCTTTGGACTTACATCTGAACTGTGATCTACCTTATTTACCCCTTTCGCTAGATCAATCTCTCACAATCAGGGCTTCACTGGTAGAGGGCTCCACAGGCAAATTTTGCCTCAAATCTTCTCCCAGCAAAGCAGCTACCACATCATCAATTCTCATAGTTCTTGATGATGAGTTGGTGATGTGTAACACCCCATTCTTATTTAGGGTGTTAATAACTAATTTAGTCTAACACAATAATGCAAAACATCAGTCTGATTCTATAAATCTGATTTTTAGGCTTACACATCTTTCCTTATACTAACATCTAGCCATAAATAAAATAACTTGCAATAGATTTCATTATTAACTATATAGAAAATTAATCACAACAATTAAATCAACAATCTAATTTACAGTTCCAGGTGGATCCTAATATAAATTTACCAACTTAAAATTTGCAAGAGGAATACCTTTTTCTTCCAATTGAGGATTCCAAGGCACCTCCCAAACAGTTATGATTTCCTTGTAGCTTCAGCAATTACCCAACTGAGCTTAACCACCCATCCACTGGTAACAGCCTCTTTAACTCCCCAATTTCAAAAAACTCAGAAGATTTTTCTAGTCCATGTGCCCAAAACTCCAAGAATAGTAGCACATCACCCGACCAGTACAATCACTTAGAAAAAATTCACCATATGTTTACTCACCAAAAATTGACAACCCCAAAACCTTCCTCCTCCCCTTTGCACACTCCCCAAGAACTCATTTAAAAATATTTAATAAATGTTGGCACACAATTCAAAGAAAACTTTATAATAAAATAATAACCCATTTCTGACAATCTTATCATAATCTACCGAGTCAACTCAAAAAACATTCTTCGTTGGAAATCAAACAATTTTACAATGGACAAATACATTTTGGCTGAGATTTAAATGCCTAACCTACCAATTATTTCCTTAATATTCATCCATTTAATAAATATTATTTAATTAACTCTAATTGCCTAACCCTAATTATAATCAACATGATTAAGCAATCCAAATAAGCATGATTAATATATAATAGACTAATAAGCATACCGGCTTACGTGTGTGAGGTATAGGCACGTAGTAGCATGCGCATACCTTATACATATGCTAATAATAAGAACATGCAATGCACATAGTACTCTATTCTTGGATGTACATCAACAAACATGTGCAACATAGAAATAGAATCATAATGTGGGGCAATACATGATGGTCATCATCAAATGATTCCAAGTATCCGAGAGGGAACATAGTAAAATGATTGCTCTGTTCTCATCCTCCACCTTTACACCAACTGAGAACAATTTATTGATAAGGGTATTAAACTCATTCAAATGATCTACCACAGTTCAACCTTCCTAAATCCCTAGATGATGAAATTGATTTTCAGGAAAATCTTATTTGTTGTTGATTTAGTCTCATACAGCGTCCCAAGTTTCTCACGAATGGCTTCTATAGTCTTTTCTTCAACAACATTGAACAAGACAGTGTAATGCCCTTAGTTATGACTTGGAATGTATTAAATCAAATCATGTAAATGATGTAAATACGCCAGTATGGATTCCTAGTGCAAAGCTCAAAGCCAAGGTCTAACTAGTGAATGCCTAGGCATGTATAATGTAAATATATCTATATGGACCATGTGTTTAGCTTGCCATCCTAACTTGAAAGCTATGTAAATATTATGTTGAAAGTCACATTGACAAAATTATCTGTGTCCTTTTCCACATCATCACTGAAAACATACTTCAAATCTGAGTTATCATTTTTCTTCCAATCAGCGAACATGATTTCTCTTTTAAACTTGTTGAAGTTAGTGCAGTTGCGAGACTCATTCTCATTGAGGATGGTACCCTAGTCAGTTAACTAGGATTCCTCATCAGTTAACCAGGCAGAGTAAACAGTAAGTCCCTAGAAGGTACCTAGGGCACCCAGCTGTCTCCTAGGGTTCTTGGTCGAGGACCAAGCAGGTTCATGCCATGGAAAAGTCCCTAGCATGTGGCTAGGGCCCCTATTTGTCTCTAGGGTATTCTGGTCTGGGACCAGACAGTTTCTTGGTCACAAGGTCCAAGCAGGTCCTACAGGTTGAGACAGGGACCTCCTGGTCTAGGACCAGGTAGTTCCTACATGTACATACCTGGTCAGTTAACTAGGTGGATCTTGGTCAGTTGACCAATATGATGATGTGTGATGCCCTCCTCTCTTAGGTCTTTGAGATGGTTGAGATAGATGGTCTTCTCAAGGGACTGGAAGGTCCACATCATCCAGTGTGGACCTTATACAGTGATGATGAACTTTCAGACTTTCAGTTAGTGTATGGAACACTTGTACATTTGAGAGAGAGATGATTGGTTGTACCCACCTTGGTTGTTCACCCTTGGTCTTCCCACCTTGTTGTTCTTGGTCTTGTGGTTTGAAGGTTTAGCAACTTGTCTTGTTCACCACCTTAACTTGTGGTTAGAAGGATTATCTACCGACCTTGAGTTGTCTTGATTTGTACCACCTTGATGTTTTGGTCTTATGGGTATTAGGGTTGATTGCCCATCTTTGTGGTACACCATTTGGTCCTAGGGGTTGTGGGTTATGTACCATTCCTCGTATTATGGTTTTGACTTGTACCATTTGTTGGTCCTTGTACCCTCACCTAATTAAGTTATATGTGTGGTGACTTGACACTAGTACCCACCTAAAGACACCCTATTTATATTTTATATTTTTTATAAGTTGTGACTTTTATTTTTTGGTGACTTAACCCTTATCTATTGGTAACCTCCTAAATTATGGAACCCTAACTAAATTAAAGATTTACTTAATGATCTTTCTGGAAGTCTTTAATATTCTATATATTGAAGTCTAACCTCCACATTTGATATCATCTTATCTTCACATCTTAGCTCTGATTTTTTGAATTGGTGTCAAGGGTTTAAGGTCTGCTTGCTCATCTGTTTAGGATGGCAACCTGCTGGAGATTACGATTATTCAGATCTGATCCGTTTGACTGCTGCTAAGGTTCGCTGCTGCCATGTTTTTATTAAGCCGTGACCTAGTTGAGGTTTACCCTGCCTGCCGTGAGCTCTGTGGTTCAGATCTGCTTGCTGAGTGAGTAATTGTGAAGGCCGCAATCGCATGCCCTAGTGCTGTCTGTTGGCTGTTTCTTTGACTGTCCTGAAGGCCACCTGCCATAGATAACTGAGCCATGACACTGCTGAGTGCCTGCTTGTGAGGGCCGTGAGCTCTGAGATCAGATCTGCCTGCTAAGTGCATAAATGTGGAGGCCGTGAGCCCTGTAAGATCTGATCTGGCATGCTGAAGGCTTATGTGTGAAGGCCGAGAGGTCTAGTGGCCTGTTTCTGCTTGACATGAGACTCATTGGATTGATCCTGCTTGTTGTAGGAAGGCCGTAACCCCCCCTGAGTCTTACCTTGGACCTGATCTATTTATTGAGACCTTGTTGAGGTCTGTTCTTTAGTGCCTACTGTTCTGTGTCTTTGTTGGGGTTAGATCCTTGTTCTAAGACTTTGTCTGTGGGCTAATTTTGAGTTACAGTTCTGATCTACTTGCTGAGTTTGACTTTAGGTCTTATCTAGGTACAGAGACCTAGCTTGGATCTGATCTGTGGGTTGAAACCTTGCTGTGACCTGATCCATGCACTCGGACCTAGTTTATATTACGCTGAGATCTTTTTAAAGTCTGGTCCTACTGTGGTGTGACCTTGTTGGGTTAGACCTATGTGCTGAGTCTTGTTGAGACTATTACTGTGATTTGACTGTCATTGACCTCCACTGCTGTACTACAACCTACCCTATCTCTCTCAGGTTTGTACTTACCCTCTAGTAAGGGTCGGCTTGTTCCTAGTCTGTTTTGAAAGTAAATTCTTCTGCGTATAAACAGGAAGGGTCCCACACTCCAGGTAAGTGTTCTAACTTGTTATGAATTAGACATGTTAGTTATTCTACTACTGCTGATTACATGTTACTGAAGATTACTTTAACACGGGGACCTACTTGGTAGTGTTAAAGTTGAAAGAGATAAAAATTATGTTTTAAATTATACTGTTTGATTACTGCTGTACTATTCTGCTTTAGTGAATCAGTACTAGTTTGTTATATTTAATTTTGCATTAAAGTATAAGAAAGTTTGATTTCTCTGCATCAAACCCTAACCCTAACCAAAATTTAACAAAAATCACTATGGGCATGAGAATGCTCATCCCTTGTCGAAATACTAGATTCATAATAAGAAATACCAGCCAGGTTCTTATACAGCAATCCACTTGCTTCTAAATTGCCTTCCTCTGACATTCTGCAAAACTGATTGTGTCAGTGAGCTTATATAATTAAATTACCAGACATAGCGGTTTCCATTTTTTCATTTATTCACAGAAATATAACTATATGTTCTGACAAACAACTCATCCACCTTGATAGCCAAAACAGAAGTCATGTATTGAATCTCTGCAAAGATGAAACTTGATTGATACGTATAAACTCTTCATGTGGAAGAATAAAACAAAAAAATGTCACATCTTTTGAACTACAAGAGGATATAATAACATGAGAACGATTGATCAGGTCAATAACTTCCACAACATAATACCTCCCGTGACAATTAATATATACATTATTTAAAAAACTGTCGAAAAATCAAATGCATGGTTCTTACTTTCACAAAAACAAAATTTCCCAACAAAATTATCGATGTTGAAAGAATCTTTAATCCTAACCTTATTTTTCCTTGGAGAAGATATCCACTTTTTAAAGAAAAACTAACATTAAAAATGTTTAGAAGAAGAGCAATCCACTCTAAATTCGTGAAGCTGAAACACAGAAAATAAGCCTTTTGAATGTGACATAGTGATAACACATTAAGAGAATTTAAGATAACCCTACGCCCCCTTCAAATTATCTTTAAAGCAATACTTCTCCAGTAACACATCTTCAACATAGATGATAGAATGCAGTAGAAAAAATCATCAAATTAAAGTCGGAAAGAAAAAAACAAAATTATAGTTTCTCATTTCAACCTCAGACCAGGTCAATAAAAACCACATGTATTACATCCAAACTGCGGATTGATCTTTCATTCAAACAGCTTAGCAGATAATAGAGCAATGAATTTCAAGTTGTCAACCAAAAAGGGGTAAAATTGTAAAGCAGTCACAACAAAAAGACTACTATTTCAGAACTCATACAGATCGAGGTCTGCTTTCAACAGGTCAATTTGTCACCATGCAAAAAAAAGATTTTACACATACAATATATCTGTTAGAGCCTTAAGCACCTTCAATTATGCTTCAACTATTGATTATATTTGCAAAAGCTTCAGAAATTAACTGTAATGGCTAGAGTTACTCCTATAGTGACTGCTAGAAAGGTCCATTATAGCTCCAACTAAATTAACAACTAATTCTGTTCATATCAAAGGCAACCATGCTTCCATGTTGCCTAAGTCTCTAGTTGACATTCATGTTTGATTTGACCAAATGAAATTCGGAAAAAAAATCGTCAAAGCAAAACAATATGATCAAATTGGCAATTAAGTTTGACAAAGAAAAAAATCACCAAAGCAAAACGATATGATAAAACTGGTAATTAAGTTTGGCAAAGAGATTTAAGTAAATTTTGTTATAACTTGATATTTTCAAACAAAAAATAAATGCAAATATTTTTTATAATGTCAAATCTGGTCCAAAAATATGTCAAATTAAAAGGTCAATGTTAAAACATAATAAATTGTTGAAAAACATGTCCATAATGGATTCACCTATAGATTCATGGGAAATCGGACGAATTTAATTGACAGTGCTTAAGATTCAGCTAATTTCTTCTTTCTTTTTTTAAATTGCCAAATGCAATAACTAAGTATATATTGTACAACTAAAATGAGTTACAGAGATTAAAGGGAATAACCATTGATTGACAATTATCTTGTTGTATACCAACAAGGTCAAACTGATTTCCTTTACTAAAATGCCAAATGATAAACATTGACGACCTCAAATTTGATGAGAACATCTTTTAAGAGTTTCTTCCACAAGCTTTACAATTGTTCCAATAGGTTAGGTACCCCAAGCAGCCCACTTTAATAGGCAAGTCAGCCCTCAAGGGCCAACCAGAATTTGTTCATATCTAATAATGTAACATTAGAAAAAATAAAGGTCAGAACACTCACTTGATCATTAATTTGACGAAGTTAGATTGCTAAGAAACACTCCTGCTGCTTCTAACAGTCTCTTTCACATAGATCCACCCCTAACCTGAAAAATTACTTGTCAAAGACAAAAACCCCAAGATTTAGCTAACCCAAAAAAAAAGAAATATCAGATAAAATTCCCAGAATTATTGATGCCATTTTTTGTTAATAGTCCATGAACATTTTACTTTATTGTCAAGGTTTACCAGCAATAAATACCAAATAATTAAATGAAAAATCGTTTAGTCAGAACTTACATACTAGAGAAACTTCAAAAACCCCAAACGCTCAAATCGGATGCACGGAAAAAGATAAAATGCAGCATTGTCTTAAACATTTACTTAACCCTCTGTTAATTTATAAATATTTTGTCAAATATCTGTTCAGGTCTCTGTTGTTTAATAGATATTTTGTCAAGTATCTATAGAGTTGGAAGCAGTCCTTTCGGGTTAGGAAGGGTTTATCCTGTTTGAAGGGTTATGAAGAATCAATAACAGAGAGACAGCCGATTCCAACTTTCCCAATGTTTCATACGATGAGGGGACGAACCCCTCACACTGGTAGAGTACCCTAGAGACATTTTCTGCAGAGGTTCCTGGTTCGAACCCCACAACGTTGCAGACATAATTAAAACAAAATAGCCCCCAGAGAAGAAAGTGGGGCAAAAACTCAAATCGCTGCTTCTGCTTGTGAAGAATTCGAATGAAGAAAGTTGAGATCTGGGGTGATAAAATTGCAGTAATGGAAGGAGCAGAGAAGACCCGGCTGAATAAAACGAAATAAAGTCGGCCACATAAAATGAAATAAAGTCAGTAATACGACCCAGGGTAGGGACAGGGACGGGGACCTGGAATGGGACTGCAAAACCAATCTTTTAGGGCAAGGGGCCTTACAGTTCTTAGGACCAGTCAAAGGGAGGCCACGTCATTGCTCTTGTTATCCATAAGGGTCAAGCTTGTTTGGAATTTGGCCATAACGGTCAGAATGTAGGAGAAATTTTAGGAGTCTAGGAAAAATAAACCATAATATCATTCTTAGGATCTAGTCCGATTCTTGTCATGGTTAGAAAAAACCCGATCTTTTAGGCGTCATTATATTTATGGATTTTGGAGTTGGTAAAATACTTTCATTTTTATTCTCGTGGAGTAAGGTGAATTTGTATAATGGGTGGAGTAAGGTGAATTTGTATAATGGTGAGTAATTTGTTTTGTAAAATAACTATAAAATAAAACTATTAAAAATATATATTATTATTGTATAATACTGTTGTATTGAGAGTAACGAGGAAAGTTAAACCAAAAAAAAAAAAAATTTATTGATTTAAATATATTATGAAGAGTGAAAAAATATCTTGAAAATTAGATTTTCTAAGTGTAATGATAATATATGTAGACGAAGAGTATAAATAGAGAATAAGACTTAAAATTATTTTTGATTATTTACGAAGATGTTTTTTTTATTAAAAAACATTTCAAGACACATATAAAGTGGAAACTTATTTCAAGTGGCATGGAATAACTCAACTCACATGTAAGGATAAGAACTTAGATATGATTTCTTTAATGTCATATTTATATTATTCATTCTCATTTTTAATGCATTTTTTTTAATATCATTGTTTAGTTATAGGATAACAAAAAGTTCTATAAACTATTTAAACTTTTGTGTTTTATTTTGTGTTATTTTGTCACATGTTCATATATAGAATATGACATCACATATACTTTATTATAGATCTTTTCTTCTTTACAAAGTAAGAATAGATGCTTTTTATTTATTTATATACTTCATCTTTCTATTTCAACAAGAACGGTGCAACTTAGTCTAGATGTAACTTAGTCCCCGCCTTAATGTATAAGAGAAAGAGTCAATATTAAATATCAACTAATAGTTATCTATTAAAAAAAAATATTATTGAGTGAATAAAAATAAAAGTACAATATTATTGAGTTGGCAAAATTTATATTCATTTGAAAAACAAATATAAATGAGACTCGTTACATGTTGTATTAATATATCTTTACAAATTTTACATTAAAAATGACCATTGGCATTTTGATTTCTATGTAAAAAAAAAGGTATCAATAGCTCCGTTCACTAAAACTATTAGTACTCATGTAAGCACCACGATCTGCTTGCTGATGAGATGGGCATTGCAATGAAGTATGTTGCGACACTCCAACATAGCTAATTGATGCATTGCCAACATATGCAATTGCACCCTAGCAATATAAATTGAAATGTGTTGAAACATTTATTAGTTGCAAACTAATAAATAAATATGTTCCCAAACTATTACCAATTCAAAGATGCTTAAACAAGCACAAACACAATCGCACATGTGCCTATATGTTTGTTCTTATCCATATGCCTTTGACCCATCGATTGTTGTGTTAAATATGCTAAAGAGTATTTGAATACTTGAAGCTTTAATTTAGCTTCAGAGCCAGTTCAAATGTATTTAAATACAATGTGAATTGATTTTGATATGTGACATGAGAAAATTTATTTTTTAGTTTCATGTTTGTATTACTTAGGCATAAAATTTCTCTAAGTCAAAACAAATCGATATGTAATGGTGTACTTGAAAATCAAGTTTTGAGATAAAATCACCTTTACTGCAATGCTTTTAATGTGAGCCTTAAACTTATGTATGCTATTGAGTATTTCAATGTAATCACATCAAAGATTAAGTATTCTTTCAATTGCTATTATAATTAAAATATAATAGCTATTCTTTCATGTACTTTTCCTTAAGATTGTGGAAGGGCTTATTTATCCCCTTCGATAACAAAACTGGTTATTATGTGGGTAGCATTGTTTTGACTTGAAATTTTTTCTCTTATGTATGAGAGACACTGTTATTAGAATCTTGTCACTCGGTTATAATCAGTGATAATGAAAACAACAAAATAGCTATGGGTCCATGGTCCCTTGCGATCTATGTCCTAGAATATATATCTTCCTTGCAACATTGGAAATTGGACTTCACATTTCTTCCATTAAGAGATCTAATTGTTTTGTGATATGTAGTAAAAGTGTACAAAAGTGAATAAATATCCAAATACGAAAGCTCAATATTCATTAGATATATAAGAATGGAAAAAAAGGGTATGGCAATATATTTTATGGAGTTAGGTGAGGCATCAAAGCTCAATATTCATTAGATATTATAGAAATGAAAAATGGGTATGTCAATATATGTTTTCATTAGATATAATGGGAATGAAAAATGAGAATGGCAATATATTTTATGGAGTTAGATGAGACATAAGATTTGACCAAGTTTCTTTTGAAAAACTAGTTGAATTGTTTACAATTGGTAATTAAGGTGAGGTAAGTGAGATGTGCAACATGTAAAATATAAATATAATTCATCATTGACTTTTTTATGACTAAGTATTGTCATTTACTCTTTGTTTATGGAAAATTGTTCTTAATTTTAGTTGTAGATGAGGGAATTGTTGATTGAATCTTTGGATTTTTTTTATGACTAAGCATTGTCATTTCCTCTTTGATTATAGAAATTTGTTCTCTATTTTTGTTGTAGATGAGGGAGTTGTTGCTTGAAAGCTAGCTAGGATAGATGCTCCACTTGTTATCTTTGTGGCCAACTAAGTGGGTGGTGGTATTTCTCTCTAGTTATTTTTGTATGCATATTATCTTTTGTCAAATTTCAATTTTTCTAGTTGTTTGGTATGTAAATTATTTGTATTTTTTTAATATTCTTGTATTTTCTTGTGTAGAAGGTAAACGACATATTTTCTTATATTTTTAAATCTAAAAAATAGTGGCAGCTCTTGTTATATTAGATTTAGAAATTGATTTCTAGTATTTATGTTAATTGTTGGGAATTGTATTTATGTTGATACATGTTTACATATTATTTTTTGATATAAATTTTGTTCTGAATGAAATATTTATAAATTATTAAATGAAAAAAAAAATCTATAAAATAAAATATTTAATGATGAATTATTTTAAGCAAATTTTTTTTTTTTTTAAAGATAGAAGATGTTATGTTTCATCTTGAAGAAGATGAAGACAAAAACAGGTATTTATGATTATATTTAAGCAAGGTAAATAAAGATGATAGAGATATTTACTTTTTTAACGATAGAAGATGTTATGTTCTATCCCTAAGAAGAAGATGAAGACAAACAAATCTTATGATTATATATAAGCAAGGTAAATAAAGATTATAAAGATATTTTTTTTTAAACCATAGAAGATGTTATGTTTCATATCTAAGAAGATGAAGACAAACAAACCTTATGCTTACATTTAAACAAGGTAAATAAATCATTGGTGATAGAAACTCTAAATTTCTCCAATCAGGAGGTTGGTTATGGTTACATTTAAACAAGGTAAATAAATAATTGGTGATAGAAACTCTAAATATCTCCAATCAAGAGGTTGGTTGGATTAAAGTTAAGTGAAATCAAAAGGAACATAACAAAAATGAAGAATGATCCTCAACATGTAAGTATAAAATGTTTCAATTTGAAAAGATAACAACAAAACACCTCTCTTCAGAAAATGTACAAAGGAGAATTTGTAACATAAACTTAACTAACCCCTAGAAGGGGTGATAGGGAGGAACGATAGGGCTTGTACAAAGCTGAGGCGTATCCTTGACCCCACGTAGTTGAATCCAAGCACAGATTACAAATGAAAAACTAGCAAGCAAGGAAATAAAAGTTTACATGTAGGAAATGATGGCAAGTTTAATGGAGAGGAAGGGCAGGGAAGGCTTGGGTAGAAAAGGGACATGAAGGAAAGGTGGACATCAAAGTCAAAGTATGGTTGTGATTGATGGTGATGGAGATAGTAAGTTTGAGGCTTTCTTCTTTGGCCCAAATGGCTTTAATTGACATTGGTATTGGCCTAACAAGATTGAAAAACAGAGCAACAAAGGTTCTTTGATTCACTTCTTTCTTTTAATCGCTAGGAGAATCAAAAGTGCAGTCTCATAGGGGGCAACCGGTCTCAACCTCCCTAACAATGCTCCAACTAGATGAACTTCAAGTGTAGCTTCAAACATTGGATGCAAAGTTGAACATCTTAGAAAATGTTACCTATGGGATCATTTCGAACTATTAAGTGCTATGATGATGCAATAAAAACTCTTTTATTTAAAATGGTTTGGTTTCCCATGAGATAGACCAGCCAACACAAACTCTATACAATATAATTCTTTGTATTTTGAATATATATTTCTATCTAGATGACAAGTAACAAAAATATTAACCTAAGTAACCATAATTGTGATTAATTATATAAACTTCGGAAAATGAATTAAAAATTATATATGTAACCTCAAAACTTAAATATTAAACTTAATCCATAAAATTATCCTTTCAATAATATAATTTATTGGATAATTACTTACTAAAATTAGATATATAAATATATTAAAATAATTTTTTAATGGAAGAAATCATCTTTTATTATGGTAATTGAATTGAAATATTCACATTAAAGTAGAAAAAGTTGTAATATACAGAGCAAGAGTTTACAAGTAAAAAGTATCATTTTCTATAGACAAAATTTGACCATCTTAAATAATTCTTGATAAATTTTCAATTATATTTATATCTAAATATTAAGTTATATTTAAAAAAAGATGAATTCTTAAATAATAAGAAAAGAAGTTTAACTTTTAGATCATAATCATAATAGAAAACCAAAACAATATCTACTAAATCCCTGCCTTTAAAAATTTGAAAATCTATTAATATTTTAAGATAAATTAAAAAATATATAAAATACTATTCAAATATAAATATACAACCAATATTCTTACATTCAACATATAAAAACTCTAAATTAAATTATTATTTTTTCTAAGGAAAAAAGCATAATTTCATCAGGTATAATCAAATTACATATTGTAGAAAGGCTTCTAGGAGCCCTTTCCAGAAACAACCTTCCAGCTTCCAAAATAACATGAAGGTACCAAATCACCACCAATAAGCTACATCTAATACACCCTAGAACAGGGCAACCAAGTTTGCCCATATACAGAGGAATAAACCAGGTCGTAAGGCGCTGAAGAAAAAAGAAAGAAACCCTAAGAAAAGCCACTTGAAGCCATCATTAAACGATGATCCAAGAATGTCAAGTCCCCACGCAAAAAGGAGGTAGTAGAGCCACCGTTTCTGGGTCTACGCCATTGTGGGAAGCCCTCTACATGACGCCGCCATAGGAGAGTGGTAGCGCCCAGCCATAACATCGCCATCTGAGCAAGCCGAACTGGCCACAACCAGCGCCATCCTCGATGAAAGAGTTGCCGCTTCCTCCCAAGGAGAGCAGGAGCCCACAGATGCCCACAACCAAAACCTTGTCATCGTCACCACAGGAGATCAGGAGCCCGCCGAAGCTCCAGCTAACTCGTCGTCGCCGACGCCCCTCTAAGGAAGCACTGTAAAACCTCTGCCACCAAAACGTAGGGATAACCGTCGTCGCCGCCACTGGAATGCAGGAAGAGCCTATAAATCCAATGGGTCGCTGCGCGAAGGCGCCACCACCACACCAAGCACAAGGAGAACCGTAAAAAATCGTCATCAGTCAGCTAAGACAGATAGTATCTCAGGGGAGAAAGGGGGGTGGCAACCATAGAAGGAACCATGGCCGCTGAGATTCATCGCATCAAGTCGACTCTAAAAACCTAAATGCAGAGCCCCCCAGAACTTCAAATAAATTAAATTATTATTATTTATAATATTGTTTAATTTTTTACTTTCTTTCATAAATAATTCTATAATATGTAACATTATAATTTTTAAATTAAGTTTTTATTTTATCTTATTCTTAATACTACTAAGATATCTTGCCATCTCTTTAAACACGGTAATATAATGTTATACAGTTTTTGTCTTTATTATAATTAATTTTTTATTATTAAAAATAACATAATTTTAAAATATATATTTAAATTTTAAAAGGTTTTTTATAATATACGCATTTCATGTAATGGTTCAATAAAACATTGATATTGTGTAGTCTTAACAAATGGAAATGAACATCTACACCAAGTCCATAATTTTCAAAATCTTAATATCATACTTTTTTTTCCTCGGAAAAAAGTCGTAATTTTATTATCAGAAGATACAAAATTACATTCTACAGATATATGGAGAGCATAAGCTACTCCATACATTGTCACATATGAGTGGGTACAGTAAATGAGCTCGGGAACAAACCCTCATTGCACAGAAATAGATTTGTCATAACCGAAACCCTCATCAGAGGAAGCAGAGGATCCATGTCTGTGGACAGAGCAGCAGACACGATAAACCTCCCAAACCGGCAAAAACAGCCAGCAATCATACCCCTGATAAAGAGCAGCCAGACAAACCCCATATTGGACTGGAGCAGTCCGCCTTAGCAATCTGAGCGTCCCTGAAACCATTTTCTGTCCCATTAACATCAAGTATAGTGCCCCAAACAAAAACTACAATGGCCTGCACATGTAGTAGAATCACTGAGATCCCTACATTGTCACATATTTACTGTCCCATATTAACATCATTTCTATCCCATCCATAAAACAAAAACAACTACTGTTGTCCTTACATCCGCATATATCCGAGTACATAAAAATAAATACTGTTACAGAAATGGAAGAGCTTAACCATCATTGGTCAACAAAGGCTGAGCTATTGCTCAAATTTGTGCCTCAATATCATCATAAAAAGGTCTGTGATAATAGCTGAAAGTGCCCCCAGTTGAATGAACAATAATCCTCCAATTGCCTAGAGCTAAATCCTGCTGCGTCCCTTCCTTGGAGAGCTGATCAGCCATCCCATTCCTCTCCCTATAAACATGTGTAAAAGTAATGTGATCAAAGGACTGCTTCAACCTTATCACCTCCTCCAGGATAGGTAATAGAACCATCACATGACAGCGTGTAATCTCCTTTGCCCAGTCAATAACTAACAAGGAGTCGCCAAAAACCTGTAGAGATAGACATCCTTGTTCAAGTGCAAATAACATCAGCAGTTTTAAAGACATAATTTCAGCATAGTTATTGGATCCTCTCCCCAAACCAGCCACAAGATGAAAGTAATGGAATTCAGATTTGTAAAGAACTGCCCCCCCACCACACACCGACTGATGGTCTAATGAGGCACCATCAAAATAGGCCCACGACATGGATAGATCAATCTGTTCCACACGCACAGGTCGAATTCTAACCGCTTGGACAGGTACCATGTAATGTTGAAGAACCGCTACAGCGTGAGCCACTACAGACTCTAGCGGAACCCAGCTATCCTGAAATATGATCTTGTTCCGGGTAATCCATATGCCCCATGCGAAAATACACGGGAAGGCCCGGAAGGTTGAGGACTTATAAATTGACCACCAAGTATGGAACGCTGCAAGGACGCTCGCTCCCCTCCACCTCACCTGAATATCCAAAAAATTGCAAATACCATCCCATACAGCCTGTGAATACCGACATTGGACAAATAGATGAGTAATGGTCTCATCCGCATCCCGACAAAGTGGACAGATTCCCGGACCCTGTAGGAATCATTTTTGTAGAATGTCCCAGGTAGGAGCCTTATTTTCCAGTATAGCCCAAAAGAGTAATTTAGCTTTACCCGGACACCTTAACTTCCACAGATATTTCCACCACCACACCAATTCCCCGTTGTGTACTTCCACATTCAGCTGGATATATCCATTCTTTGGTGTGTAAATTCCCAAGGGATGGTGATCCCATATAAGTTCATCAGCCCTATCGGTCAGTCGAATATTAGTAAGTCGTAATATCCGCAGAAAATCCTCCCAAGTCCCCTGCAGTTCTACAGAGATCTCCAATCGCTGTGCAGAGATCCACCCCTGATGCCAATGGGTAGATGATCCCGGATCCTCTATATCAGCCAGAAAATGACAACCTCTAGCAACCAAAAAAGTTCTCAAGCCCACAGGAAGGACATGACCTCCCCTGCAGCCAACCCAAGGGTCCAGCCCAAGTCGTAAAAGACGTCCATTCCCTATCCTCCACACCAATCCAGAACCGACCAAAGAAAAATGCTGCACCACCACTTTCCAAACCACAGAGCAATTTGCCCTCGACTTATTGCCCAGCCTTATCCATTCGAGAAGAGTAAGCGGGGCAATATATTTATGATATACCACTCTTGTCCAGAGACTATTTGTATGGATAAGTCGCCACGACACTTTGGCCCCCAATGCTTTTGCAAACAGAAAAATATTCTTTAACCCCCATCCACCCAACGCTTTTGGGACAACAATTTTTTCCCATCTGACCCACACCAATGCACGATGCTCACTCAAACCCTTCCAAAGAAAGGCAAAACACAACCTCCGGATCTGCTCTAGGACTCCTATGGGGATCCAAGCAAGAGACATCCAATACACTGGAATTGCTTCCAAAACAGATTTAACCAGGACCAGCCTCCCAGCCCGTGAGAGCCATTTATGACTCCATCCATGTAGTCGTTGTTCTAATTTAACTATTAACCAGTGCCAATCAGCCTTCAGATAAGCATTTGGTTTCAAGTGAAAGCCAAGGTACTTTAATCCATCATCAATATCCAAAATCCTATAAGGTAGTTTGTTAGCCAATCTCTGAATCTCCTGCTCGGATAAATTCGAGCATGTGATAGTAGATTTGTCCAAATTTACTAACATACCCGCAACAACTTGCACTAAATGGAGACCTTCGACCACCTTATCAATATCATGTCTCGTGCCATCACAAAAGATCAGAATGTCATCAACAAAAAGGAGATGTGTAATAAATAATACCTGAGAAATGGATATGCCCCGAAATGAACCATCAGCTTTTGCATTCAGGATAAATCGGCTGAGTCCTTCTGCAACAAGGAGGAACAGCAACGGGGAGAGGGGGCATCCCTGTCGTAGACCCCTTCCTGCTTGAAAGAATGGACTAGCAGAACCATTGATCAGTACAACAAAGCTCACCGTAGTGATACAGGCCATAATCCAACGGATAAATTCGTAGCAGAACCCCAGGTGAGTAAGAAGCATCCGGATATATAGCCAGCTAACCCGATCAAATGCTTTAGAGAGATCAATCTTAATCACGACACCCTTCTGCTTCTGCACTTTCAGTGTGTGTAATCCTTCATGGGCAACACCAATGGCCTCATGAATTTGGCGACCTTCCAAGAATCCAAATTGCTCACAAGAAATATGCTGAGACAAAAAAAATTTGAGTCTCCTCGCCATAACCTTAGAGATGATCTTATAGATACAATTGCAAAGAGAGATAGGTCTGAATTCATCAAAGCTGTCTGGCTTGTCCATCTTCGGAATAAGAGCTATAAAGGTGGATTTGAATGGGCCATGAACAAACCTAGCCTTACGCGATTCTTCCACCACCTGCAATAATTCCTCCCCGAAGAAGTCATAGAATCCTAAAAAGAATTCTATAGGCCAACCATCTGGCCCCGGGATTTTATCCTTTTGAAAGGATTGCATTACCAGCGAGAGCTCATTCGGCAACACCTCCTCCATCAACATTCTATTATCATCCTCCCCCACAAAACGAGGGAAAAGCTGAGTCACCCTAATAACCTCATCAATGGAGGTTCCAGGATGTGCAGTGAATAAATCTCCAAAATGTTTAACACCCAACTCCGCTAATCCATCAAAGCTGGAGACCTGTTCCCCTTCTGCTGAAGATAGTTCCCAAATAGAGTTTGTGAATTTCCTCCCCTTAGCATATGCTTGAAAAAAATTTGTATTCTCATCACCGCACTGAAGCCATATTGCCCTACTTTTCATTCTCCACATCTCTTCTCTCTCACACAGAATCACATTCCTGCGTCGTTCCCACTCCATCAGCTCACCTTTCTGCTGATCATCCAGATATCCCATACCCAGACTAATAAGTATCCGGTCAATATTCATCTCAGCATCCCTCAAAGTCTGATCATCAATCACCCTTTTATCATGAGCCCAGGAAATAGTGGCCTCTTTAATTCGCTTAAGGTTGTGATGAAAGTGTACACCCGCATGCATCTGAGAATCATGAGATCGATGAACCCACATATCCTGAACCAGTTTAAGAAAATCCTTCTCCTTCAGCCAGCTAGGATTGAATTTGAAAGGGCTAGGAGGTTTTTTCCTTCTACCTCGTAACTCCATGAAGATGGGGCAGTGGTCAGATATCCCACCTGACCCTACCCACTGTCTGACAACATCAACCCCCAGTTCCAACACATCGGCCACCAGAAACCTATCCAGTCTTTTTGCCACCCTGTGTTCCCCAGCTCTCTTATTCCTCCAAGTGGGAGTTAACAAGGGGGGTGTAATGTCAAGAAGATCCTTCCTGGCAAAGGCTTGAATGAAATAATTTGCTAATGTATCCGGAGCAGCCCGAGGCCCCCACACTTCAGCAGACCCCAGAGTAAGATTTAAATCTCCACCCAATATCACATCCCTTCCATCAAAAAGATCCATACATAACAAGGAGTCCCAGAAGCCAACCCTATTTAAATAGGGCCCGTAGATATTGAGAACCGTGATCATCCGACCTATCTCAGCATCCCAAATATCCAATCCGATACCAGAAGAGATTCCCCAAGAACTATCACATCTGCAACTCTTTACCTTCCACCCTGATGCCAGCCCTCCAGAGCGCCCCCGAGCATCCACACCAACAAACTTCCAGCCAGGAAGCAAAGATTCTAAAGCCCGTACAACATCCTCACTGCCACCCAAAGTCTCTTGCAACAGCAAAAAATCCGGTTGATTTAAGTCAACTAGCCTCCTAAGCGACGATTTTTTAATGGGACTCGCCAACCCACAACAGTTGAAGGACATAAGTTTCATGATTATCCCCCAACCAAGGAAGTCACAGCTCGAGGTGCCCACACAATAGAGAATTGTGTACCCATCACTAATCCACTTCAGCCCGATCTTGAGCTTTAGACAAGACCCAAGACAACCCCCCCCCAAAATGAGAGTCATCAGATAGGATACAGCAGGAGAAATGAGATTAGACATACCTGAGGGATTCACAGATGCATCCCTATGAATAATGGAAAGCCTCCACCATTCCAAGCCCTTACACCATCCTGTAGTATACTGGAAAGCCTCCACCATTCCAAGCCCTTACACCAAACCAGTAACAAATCCGCTTATAGGATGGAATCCCCAGAAAAGATTAAAAAATCCCAATCACAGAAAGGGACCTGCCTCCAATCCATAATGCCCAGAAATCTGCAAACATCACCACACAATCCCCAGCGATCCCCACAAAACCCCGAATAATCAGACCCTCCTCCACGGCTAAGAGAGCAAGACCGACCACTCGACACCAAGAATCAGAGCATACATCAGCTGATCTATCCAAGAAAGCACCCGAATCAGATGCCCACAATCAACATAGCTCAGAATCCCGCGTTCCTACAGCCTGAATCGGGATCGACCAAGTGTATAAGCAAAACACTAAAAAATAACAATAAAGGCTGGCTCATTCATAGTAGAATAGATATTGCTATACAAGATCCATGGCAGAGAAATCTGCATGGGATGTTGCCGAGAAAAGGGATATAAAGCAGGTGGTAATAAATCCAGTCCGTGTATTAGATCCAAGGTTTCAGTCATCCAAGAAAATCCTCTGGTCCATCGCCTTGAATTCTCTGATGTATTCAATACCAATCAACACTTCATCAACAGGAATCGTCGATTCCCCTGTAATGCTGCTCACTGCCTGCCATCTATACTGAATCAGGTTTTATGGCGAGGGTTGATGAATCTTGAATTCGAAGTCCGCACTTCTTGCAACTCCCAGAGTTTTAGTTTCAGATCTCAGAGAATGCCCAGAATTCTGTCAGCGTTGGCTTAGCTCCGGCCAAAATCTTAATATCATACTATCTTTCATTATTGTAAATTTAATTTTTCGAAAGAGACCCACAAAATACTAAGTTTGTTGTGTAGTATCATTCTGTCTTGGATATGGTCTAACAAAATATTTTGATCTAATAACTTTATAACATAACTTGCACAATTTAGCAAACCACAAAATTAATTATCCCAAACGTGGCTTAAACACTAACAAGCAGTATTTAAGAAGGTGAGTATCAGCCTCAAACCACTGCATACAATTTTGTGGAAGGGGTATTCAACATCTATTTTCACCGTGATGCAGGTTCTCCTTCGTCCTTACTTTATTTGATGATTCTATAATGTTCTGTCCAAATGTTTAATAAATTACAATTCAACCTTTTGCTATGGCACTCTAGTACCATACAAATCAGTATTATCTAATGTTCTGTCCAATTTTTTAATAAACTACAATTCCATTTATCTTAGGATGTACAATCCCAACCCCAAATCAAAATTTCATTTTTGAAAAAATCTCAATTATAACTTTACTATACACCGAGAAGCCAATGCTATCTTGTCAATCTTAAATATTATGATATAAAGTGACAAACGAAATCACTACCTTACTACCATAAAGTTAGCAAGAAAATTTAAAAAGATTCAGACTAGTCATACTTCTCCGCATTGAAGAGTATGTTAATATGATTGATTATCTTTGAAAAGGCGCTGCTCGTTTATGCTTTCTAATGGAATCATAAACTTGAAGATGGGGGATCTTCTTTGCTATGTTTATCCTCACTACATGAAAATCCAATGGTTTCTTTACTTTGTCCTTAACCATTGTCAAGCTTAACCCTTAAAATAATTATAAACTCCCCTTGGAATCCCTCTATTCACTAGGCATGTTTCAAAAGCATTCAACTCTTTATTTGTAAATTCACAGTGCATACCCATTCATAACATTGTTTTCATTTTTCAAGAATAGTCTATGCCAACACATTTGACAGTCATTTCAAATCAACCTGTTAGAATAAGATATGAAATCCAGGAGGATATTGAAAAAGCCCAAGACAAGAAAGAAGCAAAAACAAGTGCATAATTTGGAGGGCACAAAGAACTCCCAAGAGGAGACAGACCAAGTGGCATAACGACAAAGAAAACAGTGCACACCTACACTCAAATAAGAAGGCAACATACCAATTTATGGTGGCAAAGGGACACTCAAAAACTCTATAATGACTAATCATGATGTTAAATATCAAATACCTATTTTAAATTCTACCTCACTTATAGTAAGGTGATTTTCTGTGCACCACTTTATTTGAATAAACAGAACATTTACATGACAGCAATGTTGACATAAGACCAGTAAACAACTTGCAGATGATCAAATCCATACATGACTGGAGAAACCAATCACATTATGATTATTTAAACAGGAAATAGGAAGAGAATAAATAAATGGTTACTGAAGATTCAAAAGGAAGCTGTTTAAATAACATATAC
Organism: Larix kaempferi; assembly: GCA_027924585.1. Lineage (NCBI taxonomy): Eukaryota > Viridiplantae > Streptophyta > Pinopsida > Pinales > Pinaceae > Larix > Larix kaempferi. Next base: position 874,739 of record BSBM01000097.1, read on the forward strand.
CTATTTATTAAAAAGAAAGCGTACCGAAGGCTAATAACAATACAGTTGAGAAAGATTTGAATGAGATAAATAATATCCTGGTCGATTAAAGTCTTGACTTCTACCACATTTACGCTGGTGTCATTTCAATTTGAATTCCATTTCTTATAACACAGGTACCCTTCAAGGATAATACTACTTCATCTCAAGAGTCTGGAAAAAAAAATGCCACCCAACTCCCTATCAATCAATGCCACCATTAACCAAATGATAGTCCTGACTCCTTATTGAGTGGATGTATGAACAAGCAACATTGTAGAGATGACGTTGTTAGTTCTACTTTGATGACTTGATTATCCCAATAATGCTTCACCATTGAGCACTTGGTATTGAAACACATAAGGGTTGTGCCAGATTTTGCTTAAAAGCTAAAGTCGCCATTCATGATGTCATGATGTCATTTTGGAAACATGCTTCATACAAAAAGGTCTAGCTTTCCTTCCATGACGAAAAAGGTGAACTTCATGGACAATCTTTTGAGCAGTTAACAGAGCAAGTAAGTATATGGTGTTCACATAAAGATTATTTTTCCGATAAGTTCCAGAAAAGTATTGTTTTCTGCAAGTGTTGGAAAATTTATGCCCATCATTTATCCAATGCCAACATCAGTCATTTTCTGACCAATGCTAGAAAAGAAAATATCAATGGCAAAACAAAGCATCCAAATAAAAAGTAGACAAACCAGTGCATATAACACAACCTGCACATTTTTAGGCAATCACTAGATTTACAATAGAAACAAAGGCTACTTTCCCACCATTGCCAGAAAAATAAAATTCCAGCAACATTCAAAGTGATTTACTATGTGAACACAACATTAGCAGATTCCATTGATCACTTTTTTCTTTGTAATGATATAAAAGAATTATTAAATCTGAACTCAATCTAACCTTCTAGTTGAGTTGTCCTTAAGTTGATTGTATCATCATACAAAAGTAACAACCGTTGAACCTGCTATCTGATTGCTGCAATGAGCTGTTCCTTGTCATGCATATGAATGAAAATGATCTGTGAATCTCGGGTAGCATGATCGACTTACAACCAATACTAGCACACTTAAATTAATGCAATTAATGGCCTCATCCTACGATTTAAATTTTAGTAGTTAAAATGATAGTAAATTCAGGGCACAACTTGAACATTTTCAACTACGATAACCTGCTAAATGTTATGGATCTGTAATTTGCCTTTAGAAATTGCATACGCGTCACCTATTTATCAATCAATCCATAAACCACCATTGAACATGTCACCTATCTATCAATAAATCCATAAACTAGGGATGAACTATAGGGCTTGGAATCCCAACGGCGAGGAGCGGAGTTACCTAAACTTTTCAGACATAACGCTACAAAGGTCTTAAAGCCATGGATAGCCATACCAATAAAAAAATTATTTGTAGTTAGCTGAATATACAATGCAAAGAGAGGAAGAAGATGATCCATTATTGTAGATCAAAACGCCATAAAACATAAAATAAAAATGTATTGTCAATGAGAGCTTGGTTAGATTGTAAAACGGGGGTGTTTCAATTTCCCCAGAGACATGTTTCGCCCATGTGGGTCGTCTAGCCCAAGCGGGCCGGTTAGGAAGACGAAAGTAGTAAGAACCACATCCTAGATCTTGAACCACAAACTTCAACTTGAAGAGAAACATGAACATCAGTGAAAGATGGAAATGGGCATTAGCAAATACTCGATGGAACTAGCAACTCGCATGCAGAATATGCACTCAATATGCAAAACATACTTTCCCAAGGACAAGACACCCCTTCATGAAAATATTGGAAGGTCCAAAATCCACATGATCCATTACCTGTCAAAAACTAGAAAAAATCCTAATAGAGATTTAAGATCGCAGGTCTGAGATTCGAAACCGGGATCATTACACAATTTCACAGTCCAATAGAACAAAGGTCTGAACAGAGATTAGATAAACACACGATCACAGTAAAATTTATTGATGTTGAATACGTATAGTAATTGAGAAATTATCGTGAATCGAAAACACAACATAGCATCTTCATTCCTAGTGCAATAAGGGTAGAGTTTTATCTGTCACATTTTACTAATATATACCAATGGAAATCATTTGACATCATTGTAGACGATGTGTTTTAGGGTGGCTTACATTCTCTTATATGCCTTGTGTTTGTCCAAGTCTAACACAAAATGCATCAGAAAATATGAATTGCATTCCGATGTATCATATCAGACATGCATGCCAAGGGAGGCAGGGAATAAGCAACCTTGATGACTAGCTGATTTATTGGCCAATGAATCATTTTTTTTTATATCATGCAACTTTAACACAACAACTGAAACCACGATTGTTTTCATTAAATATGATATTAAATTGAAAATATGAGTATCATATCCAATAAGAGTTTTACTTTTGTACATCATATACGATATTTACAAAGACAACAATATTTTAACCTACTCAAACCTCAAGCCTTTGTAGGGATTGCTTCCATAAAAAATGGCCACAACAAAAAACTGTTGCAAAGATTGAACCACTGTTGAATAGCAATGCTTAACATAACAATATGGGAAGCTCTATAATAAAAATTAAAGTGAAAATTAGTACAACTCGATATCAATTATGCATCATGATATCATCTTCCACCTCCATCTCACAAGTGCTTCTCTAAATCAATGACTTGTGCATCATCATCATCTTCGTCAGTTTCTGTTGGTATCCCAGTTTATGTTTAAGGATATCAATAGCATTAAGAAACATCTGAGAAGCTTTGAGTACTCCTACGGATTTGATAATGATCTTTAGTATTAATGATGATGTTGTTGATCGTGATGATCTAGATGATGATGTTGTTGATCGTGATGATCTAGATGACGATGCTGCTGATCGTGATGATCTAGATGACGATGCTGCTGATCGTGATGATCTAGATGACGATGCTATTGATCGTGATGATCTAGATGACGATGCTGCTGATCGTGTGATGACGATGCTGATGATCGTGTGATGACGATGCTGATGATCGTGATGCTGATGACGATGCTGATCGTGATTGGATCATCCCTGGACTTCAGTCCGAAAGAAGAGCCGTAGACGTATGTCTTCGAGAATGAAGTCCTTGGTGGACGGTTGAGGATTAAGTCATCCTTGGACGTGGTCCTAAATGTACGGTTGAGGATTAAATCATCCTTGGACGTAGTCCTAAATGTACAGTGGAGGATTAAGTCATCCTTGGACGTGGTCCTAAATGTACGGTTGAGGATTAAGTCATCCTTGGACGTGGTCCTAAATGTATGGTGGAGGATTAAGTCATCCTTGGACGTGGTCCTAAATGTACGGTTGAGGATTAAGTCATCCTTGGACGTGGTCCTAAATGTACGGTTGAGGATTGAGTCATCCTTGGACGTGGTCCTAAATGTACGGTTGAGGATTGAGTCATCCTTGGACATGGTCCTAAATGTATGGTTGAGGATTGAGTCATCCTTGGACGTGGTCCTAAATGTACGGTTGTGGATTAAATCATCCTTGGACAGTAAATCCAATAATTCCGAAAGGAAGGATAGTCCTAAATGAATTGAGTGGATTAAATCATCCTTGGACAGTAAATCCAGTAATTCCGAAAGGAAGGATAGTCCTAAATGAATTGAGTGGATTAAATCATCCTTGGACAGTAAATCCAGTAATTCCGAAAGGAAGGATAGTCCTAAATGAATTGAGTGGATTAAATCATCCTTGGACAGTAAATCCAGTAATTCCGAAAGGAAGGATAGTCCTAAATGAATTGAGTGGATTAAATCATCCTTGGACAGTAAATCCAGTAATTCCGAAAGGAAGGATAGTCCTAAATGAATTGAGTGGATTAAATCATCCTTGGACAGTAAATCCAGTAATTCCGAAAGGAAGGATAGTCCTAAATGAATTGAGTGGATTAAATCATCCTTGGACAGTAAATCCAGTAATTCCGAAAGGAAGGATAGTCCTAAATGAATTGAGTGGATTAAATCATCCTTGGACAGTAAATCCAGTAATTCCGAAAGGAAGGATAGTCCTAAATGAATTGAGTGGATTAAATCATCCTTGGACAGTAAATCCAGTAATTCCGAAAGGAAGGATAGTCCTAAATGAATTGAGTGGATTAAATCATCCTTGGACAATAAATCCAGTAATTCGGAAAGGAAGGATAGTCCTAAATGAATTGAATGGATTAAATCATCCTTGGACAGTAAATCCAGTAATTCAAAAGGAAGGATAGTCCTAAATGAGATTGAGTGGACTAATCATCCTGTAAATAGATTGGGATTGCCTCGTCCCTAGACATGGTGAGATGTCTTAAAGTGATAAGGACTAATCATCCTGTAAATAGATTGGGATTGCCTCGTCCCTAGACATGGTGAGATGGCTTAAAGTGATAAGGACTAATCATCCTGTAAATAGATTGGGATTGCCTCATCCCTAGACATGGTGAGATGTCTTAAAGTGATAAGGACTAATCATGCTGTAAATAGATTGGGATTGCCTCGTCCCTAGACATGGTGAGATGTATTAAAGTGATAAGGACTAATCATCATGTAAATAGATTGGGATTGCCTCGTCCCTAGACATGGTGAGGTGTCTTAAAGTGATAAGGATTGATCATCCTGTAAGTTGATCTGGATTGCATCATCCATAGACATGAGAGTTGTCTTAAACTGAGAGGGACCGATCATCCCGTAAGCGGATCAGGATTGTATCATCCTTGGACCTATGTCCTAAAGTGAGAGGGATTGATCATCCCGTAATTGGATCTTGTGTGTTGCAGGGTATGCTGCTATTGTGTATACTTGTATTGATGAGGATACTTGTATTGATGATATGTATACTTGTATTGATGAGGATACTTGTATTGATGATGTGTATACTTGTATTGATGAGGATACTTGTATTGATGATGTGTATACTTGTATTGATGAGGATACTTGTATTAATGATATTTATACTTGTATTGATGATGTTGTTGATCGTGATGATCTAGATGATGATGTTGTTAATCGTGATGATCTAGATGACGATGCTGCTGATCGTGATGATCTAGATGACGATGCTGCTGATCGTGATGATCTACATGACGATGCTATTGATCGTGATGATCTAGATGACGATGCTGCTGATCGTGTGATGACGATGTTGATGATCGTGTGATGACGATGCTGATGATCGTGTGATGACGATGCTGATGATCGTGTGATGACGATGCTGATGATCGTGTGATGACGATGCTGATGATCGTGATGCTGATGATCGTGTGATGACGATGCTGATGATCGTGAGATGATGATGTTGATGATCGTGAGGATCCAGATGTTGATGTTGCTGTAGTTGTTCAAGTGCTGCAGAAGATAAAGACTCAGTACTGAAGATGTTGATGTTCCAGTATTGAAGATGTTCCAGTAACTGCTTGAGTTACTGATGATGTTGAGAAAGCTTCCAATGATTTATAGATGTATCATGTATGATGTTGATGACTCCTTGCTCGTGCAGATGTTGTTATAATATCCTTCTCGTTAAGGGGGAGTGTTGAGATATTGTAACTTCAAAGAATATTATATTTGTACTTTATTATTCCGGAGATGTTTCATTCCTCCGTGAAGATCTTATTGTATATCCGGAGATGTTTATTCCTTCGTCGGAATGTGGTAACTCGGGTTATTAGACTTCCCTAGTGGGGGTCGGCCCTGTATGTGTCATGTGGGTCAAAGGGTTATTAGACCACCCTAGAGGGGTCGGCCCAGTCAGTTGTAGTGGGGTATTTAACCCATTGGTTAAATACGAGCCTACATGTACTTGTGTAAAAGATATGTCAGAGTAGTGTATAAATAGAGGAGGTGTGTTCCTCATTTGACACACACACTCACTTGAGAGAGAGGCGCACTTGTGGAGGAGAGGTCTGCTATGGTGGAGGAGGAGATCATGTCTTTGGTTTGCATCTTTGTATATTGCTGGTCATCTATATTGAGGAAGCTTTACTGGGTTTTCTACCCCATGAGGGTTTCCCAGGATAAATCTGTGTCTCTTGTGTTTATGCTATGCTTGTTGTTTCTTCAGTGATCCTGTATATGCTATTATTGTGAAATGGAATGTAATGCTGCTATTTTCTGTCTTAGCATATTAAATCTTAACATCTAGTTGGGTCATCACATATTTTCTTAGAGCAAGAAGCGCCCAACTAGGGTCGACGCAGAGTGTATTCTGCCAGCCTGCGCCGATGGCGCAAAGTGTCTTTGTACAACCTGTGTTTTCCCTGTTCAGGTGCAAGTTACCCTCATGCAGCTTGCGCTGGGGTTGGTTTATTTGGATAAAGGTGGCTTTCAAGCGATTTCTAGAAGTTGGATGAGGTGGATATTTATCCCTAACTCCTAGGTGAGCTGTACTACGGTTCCCTAACCTCAAGGGAGGATCCCGTAGCCCTCTACCCATGATCCTTAACCTACTCTATCCACTTGGTCCTATAAATACAAGGACCTTCTCCATTCCAAAGGGAGGAAGTCTATAGCACTTACATGCTGGTGGAATTAGCCTAGTTGATCCCTATCCATCTCTTGGGAGGCTTACATTTCCTTTGGAGGCATTGGCTTGGCTTGTTGGAGGAGGATTGCAACGTTAAGGCTTGGGTTGTAATCATCTCTCTACTTTGTATTTTCCTCTTTTATACAGTAATATAAACTCTTTCCACAAATGTTGTTGTGTTGATAATGTTTGTAGTTTAACTCCTTAATTGTTTACTTAGATCAGTTATTGTTTAGACATGTTTTATTGCTTGTATTGTTTCCACATGTTTTGACAGGTCTTGCAGCTGAAGATATGACGACCGCGGAACTTGGAGCAACAATGAGGAAGAAGATCTACAATTTGGAGGTAAGATGTCTAAGTACTCGATATTTGAATAGATATAGGAAAGTAGCTCTGTGTTCTGTCTTTATTTTTTCTAGATTTGCATTGAACTAGGGAGATCTGGCTCGCGTCCGCTCGAGTAGATTGTCCAATAACAGTCCACCCTTGCAATTTCAAGGAGGGAGACCTTGTCCTCATTTGTGACCAAGCTCATGATAAACTTGGAAAGGGAAAGTTCGAGCCCATGTGGCATGGACCATATGTTGTTAAACATTTTCTAGGAAAGGGGGCATACATCCTCTGGTGCCGCTGGCGGGGAGAGAAAGTTGAAGCTAGCTTCCCTGGGAGAATGACATAAGATCCAACTTTGATGATAGACAAAGTGTGGAAAGTATTCTGGTTGTAATCATCTATCTAGCGACTCCATTGGAACAAAGTGGCTTCGAGAAGACCAAGTACCAGAGCAAATCCTCAAAGGCCACTAGTGACGCCTGTTTCAGATCCCGAACAGATTATAAGGAGAGGAAGAGCTTCATAAAGATAGACATCCAGATCTGCAAGGACAATTGCATTAGGTACTTCTTCTGTTGTATCAAGCGGACCTCTCTTTAAATATTCTTCTACTAAAGCATCTAGTTCTTAAAAAATTATAAGTGAATCAAAAAATTTGGAGGGTGATCAACCTTCAATTACTTCTGCTGTTATAGGTCCTAGCTCTGAGTTTATTACTGTATCTGACTTAGGAAAAGAAGCTGTAGAATCTTCCCAAGAAGAGGACTGTTCCTCTTCCCTGAATTCTTCACAAACTGAGCCTAAAACAAATGATTCTTATGCTCATACCAGTTTTCCTGCCCTTGAGAATATCTTGCAAGATCTTTCTGCTCAAGGTGAAGAAAATTTGGCTTTACTACTTGGCCAGTTCTATCAAGCTTCCTTTTTCCCATATCATTCAGAGATTGGAAAAGTACAGTTAGCTAATTAGCCAACGAATCCTTCCACCTCATTTCCTATTGGGGTAAATCTACCACCTTTATCACAACCCATATCATCTTCTTCTACTGTTTCCACACCTACAACCACCATGGTGACTCCACTGTCTAAAGATTGAAGGGTGACTCCACTGTCTAAAGATTGAAGGGTGACTCCACTGGAGATTCAAGTATGGAAGCCATTTTGGCTCGAAGGTTTTCCTTTTGTGACTTTTCAGATATAACTGGTTCTCCAAACCCAATAATTAGCAGAGGTGAATGGGAACGTATTCTTCCTACGTTCAAAGGAAAAGATTGGGAGGTTCCAGTTGATCATCTGCTGGATTTTCACAAGTTTGTTCATGAACATCAAATTGTGCATGAAGATGTCAAGATCAATCTTTTCAGATATTCCTTGAAGGGAGCAGCCCTTGATTGGTGCATATCTCTTCCAGCTTCAAGCATTCACTCATTGGCAAGTTTTCATTATGTTTTCCATTTGTTTTGTAAAGATGAATTTCCAGCTGAAAGCCTCTTTGAAGATTGTTGTGATGAATTTGAGAAGCATGTTCAGCAAAAAGGACTCTTTTCTTCTGATTGTCAAGATGAAAATTATGTCGTTAAGGAAGATCTTCATGATACAAATGATTATAACGGGAATTACATAGTTATAGATGCAACAGACCTTATCTCTGTTGCACCTGCTGCCTTTGATTTGCATGAAGAAAAAGTTAGAGAAGAGGATTTTTCTGAACTTTTTCAACAGGTTGCCTACGATATGTTTTCACCTGTGATTGGAGAGGAGGATTTTAAGATTGTTTGTCTTTCTTCGCAAGATACAGAGGTTTTCTGTTCACTTATTTTTGATAACTATGTAGATGGAGAAGAGCAGATTTCTACATCAAATAATGTAGACTTGAGTAGCAGTCAGCCAATATATGACATTTATGAATCAGGTTTCGATGAGACTTTTTCTTTGCCCATAAAGGAACAACATCATGTTGTAATCAGCCCTTCCATGTTTGCAGAATACATTGAATATGATGAGTTTAATATGGCTGAAGATTTCAGGTGTTCTCTTCTGTTTATAACACCTCATGAACAGAAAATTGAAATCGCTTACAAAGAAGATATAAAAAAAGAAGGGATTAGCAGTCCAATAAGCTCATAGCTATTTTCAGATTTGCAGGAACCAGTTTGTGGCAGCCATATATCAGAGGTTGAAGAAATTCTTGAACAACAAGCAGAGTTAACTTCTTTCTATGATCCGGTAGCCGTTTATATGGAGTTATGTTTTTCAGAAGTCTTCAAATGTGCAAACTTTGGAATCAAAGCTGCAAATGATGATTGTAAGTATGCTCTGCAAGTTGAAATTTTGCTGCACGACATGAAGTGTCCTCTGAAATTTATCTGCATGCAAAGAGATTTTGTAAATAGTTCAATGTTAGCATGGCTTCATTGGAAGCATGATGTCACTTGATAAGAAGCAGTGCAGTTAGCTAGAGTAGGGTAGCATAGATGAATAAGCTCATGGCTGAGCATTTCAAGTTTGCATAATGCGTGAGGCTTGCATTTAGTATTGTGGTTTCAGTTTTGAAATAAAGACTCCATGCCCAATGGATATAAGACACTATTGGCAGGGGTAGTTTGGTTTCAAATGATGAGCAGGGTTGTGGGATTTGGATAAGGTTTTGAAAGCAGCATTTGAGACTCCATAGCCCAATGGATGCAAGGCGTTGCTAGCAGGTTTACAGTTGAACATTTGTGGATAGATTGCAGAAGATTTGGTGGCAGTTTAAATGACTCCATAGCCCAATGGAACACTAGAGGATAGGTTTGAATTTTTGTTTTACAGGAAAGGCATTGGATCTGTGGTTCTTGAAACCTCACAGGGAGACTTTCATCCCCGAGTAGGAGCCAGATGTTATCTCCTCAAATAATTTTTCAAATTTTATTATTTTAGGTGATAGGAGGTCATTTGAAAAAACAAATTATTAAATTTTGTATTTAGGCTCATTTTAATGGGTTCTAGCTCGTAATATGTCAAAAAACTTTTGAGTCAAGTTTTTATTTCAAAAAAATTAAAAGACAGGTTTCGGTGGCTAAGCGCTTATTTAAAACGGTCCCTAAGCCACTGAAAGCTCTGCTTTCGGTGGCTTAAACGAAATTTTCGGGGCTCTCCTCGCCACCGAAAGTGAAAGAAAATTTTAAATGAAAGCAGATCATTTCAAAGATATTTTTCAAGCAGAGCTTTTGGTGGCTTAGGTGGACATTTCAACTGTTCATTAGCCACCGAAAGCAGAGCTTTTGGTAGCTTACATGATAGAATTTTGGCTCACAAGCCACCGAAAGCACAGAGACAAGCATAATGATGATATTTTCGCTCAGATCAAATGTTTTTGCTGCCAAATCATTTGAGGAAGATTCTAAATGAATGATAAAATTAAAAGGGATAGAGATCACTCTTTCTTTTAAGTTTTGAGGTTGTTGCAAAGGAGATAAAGGTTGAAGAGCCTTTCTATTTTTAGTCAAGATGAAGTCCAGCTGTCCAAGGAAGATTTTAAGTGCCTTCTCATCACCTGGAAGATTGTTGCAGCTATCGAAGACATGAAGATCATCAAGATGGAGGCGAGGATATTGCTGCAAAAATGGCATTTTTACTGTGCAGAGTTATCATTTTAAAATGATGATTCTGAGCGACTGGAGAATCATTTTGCGAAAAAGGTGGAGTTTTTTGTGCCTAACACGTCAGAGAACAATAACCTCTCTCAGTTTTCCTACAGGTTTCATAGATTCGGAGAATCGAATCCATCTCTGAGCCCTAATTTTCGGATTTCAGAATTTTCCTGTTTGACACATGTTTTTGAAATGCAGATATCGGGAAAATGAAAACGAATTTCAATGATATGAGAGAGGTTTTTGCTCACAACAAACCAATATACAATAACCTCTTTTGGTTTATACACAGGTGTCACATATTTGGAGAACTAAACCCATCTCTGAGCCCCATTTTTCAGCAATTTGGCCAAATTAAAATGGATTTGTTCCTAGTTTATTGAAAACGGTTTTGATCTTCTATCTTTAGTAAATTGGATCCAACTTCTTAGGATCTGGAAAGATGTTGTGAAGGCTATAAAGCCTAGATCTTGAGAGTAAGAAAAGGGTTCAATTTTGGAGACTTTTTCATATATTGTAAACTCAAGCTTCTCATTTTCATACTAGTAATCACGAGCTTCTTTTGCCATTATTTGTTCAGACTTTCATCTTCCTATCTGTTCCTTACTTGCACCTGAATATTGAATTCATGTTAGTTCTGTTTGTCTGATGATTTATATCTGTCAACTTGTCAATTCATCCATAAATTGGAATCTACCAGCATTTTACTTATTTTATTTGGCCATTCCTATACACTTTATGTATATGTTTCTGCTAGTAAAATAAGCATTCTCCATACATTCATTTATCTATAACTCTCTGAGCAGTGATAGTTTAAAGCCTTGTCAATACTTGTTGTGTTCATGCATGTTTTGAGGGAGTGAGGTTTGATTTAAGTCATTTGATTTGATCCATTTTGAGTAAATTATTGAGAATAAGATTAAGTTACCAGGCTCTTTCGACTGCAACCTAGAAAGAATCATGGAGAGATAACAGGTTCCCTAACCTCAAGGGAGGATCCCTTAGCCCTCTCCCCATGATCCTCAACCTACTCTATCCACTTGGTCCTATAAATACAAGGACCCTCTCGATTCCAAAGGGAGGAAGTTTATAGCACTTACATGCTGGTGGAATTAGCCTAGGTGATCCCTATCCATCTCTTGGGAGGCTTACATTTAATTTGGAGGCATTGGCTTGGCTTGTTGGAGGAGGATTGCAACGTTAAGGCTTGGGTTGTAATCATCTCTCTACTTTGTATTTTCCTCTTTTATACAGTAATATAAACTCTTTCCAAAAATGTTGTTGTGTTGATTATAATGTTTGTAGTTTACCTCCTTAACTGTTTACTTAGATCAGTTATTGTTTAGACATGTTTTACTGCTTGTATTGTTTCCACATGTTTTGATAGGTCTTGCAGCTGAAGATCTGACGACCGCGAAACTTGGAGCAACAACGAGGAAGAAGATCTACAATATGGAGGTAAGATGTCTAAGTACTCGATCTCTGAATAGATATAGGAAAGTAGCTTTGTGTTATGTCTTTATTTTTTCTAGATTTGCATTGAACTAGGGAGATCTGGTTCGCGTCCGCTCGAGTAGATTGTCCAATAACAGTCCACCCTCGCAATTTCAAGGAGGGATACCTTGTCCTCATTTACGACCAAGCTCATGATAAACTTGGAAAGGGAAAGTTCGAGTCCATGTGGCATGGACCATATGTTGTTAAACATTTTCTAGGAAAGGGGGCATACATCCTCTCCGATTCCGAAGGCCACCTCTTGAAGAACCCCCGCAACAGATTGTACCTCAAGACATTTTACTCTCAACCTGACTGAACCCTTTGTTTACTATATTATAGCTTTTCCTCTTTTTTGTTTTATATTTTTCAAAGAAGGGCCTCATGGTTTGTTTACTTGATCTCATCATATGAATCCTTATCCTATTGTATACGTCGGTTATGTTAACATCACAAGGAGACATTGTTTGAATCTTGCCTGAACTGCATGGGTACTTTATTCCCCGATGCATGTCTTGGTTCACATAAGTGGCATGTGTGTTAATGCAGCCACCAATAACCAAATGAAATACGGTGATGTGATTATCCTCTTGATCAATTCCCTACACATGAGCATTTGTCACCTTCATGTTTACCTTGATACCTAGATGCTTGTCGCACAATTGAACAATTGTTACCAGGTATGCAATCCTTGCCTCTTTAGAAATTTCCTACGCACTAAACAATTAGTTAGATTGTTTGAAACCATCACATTCATTCATGTTCCCATACGTCTCAATAGTTTAGCAAATGAAATGGCTAACGATATTCCAGAGTGCCACATCAATAATCAATAACAAAGAAATAAACCATCCATGTGCATTTCATATAATTTTGCATCCACATATAAATAAGCGTCACATACATCACATCACAAAATAAAGAGGCTCCACACATGTATAAAAGGTTTTCATCCACGTGCGTATGTATATACATGTATATATAAGTCATATGTCCAAAATACAGTTGTGTCTACAACAAGGAGCCCCAACAACTCTATAAAATATAATAAGTGCATCGGTCAAAATATTCCCATGCTCATAGCATGGGGGAAACTCTCTAATACTGTTGACTAGTCATCAGAGTACTTGGAGGACTCATCCTCAGTCTCCTCCTGACTATTGTCATCAATAATGTCAGGTACACCTCCTCATTCCATCTCTCAAATAGCCTCAGTAGCTATGGCAATATGGCGCATGATTGACCACCACTCACTAGGTGCTTGGAAGCAAATAGCAATCAAATCCTCATCGATGTTCATCGACCCATCATCCACAACACCCTCTAATAGTTTCTCTATATTCAGGTGTATTCTGACAAGTACTTCCTCGACACTCCTGCATCATCATTATGTGTGGGAGCCAGATTTTATAACCTCAACCCTGCCGCGATGCCTCTGGTAACCTGTCGAAAGAGTCAATCCCACATATGCACACATATGACAAGTCATTAATATCGATATGATATAAAAAAAATCTAGCTATCAACAATGCTAGGGCTGTAAACACAACTGTAATCAACATGCATACGTACCATCAGGTCCCTAGGCTTGACCAGGAGGGTGGGGTAACTCAAGGTCCACCCTGTATTCCATGCCACATAGGGCACTAGTACAAAATGAGAGATAAATGACAAAAAAATGACCAAAATTGACATATAAATGACCACTTTTGAGTTGGTGACCACTGGTAGCAAATTAGCGGTCATTTATCACGCAACCAGAAATGTGGTCATATTTAGCTTGGTCATTTATAACTTATCTTGTGGTCATATATTTGGTCATTAATTGTCACAATTAATGACCACATTTTTTGCCACGTGATAATGACCGCTAATTTGCTACCAGCGATCACCAACTCAAAAGTGGTCATTTATATGCATATTTTGGTCACTTATCTCTTTTGTTGTACTGGTGGTCGTTTATATGCAAATTTTGGTCATTTTTTTAGTAATTTATCTCTTTTTAGTGGTTTCAGAATATATATAGGGCACAGAGGAATCAAACCACCAACCTCCTGCCTATAAGGCAGGTGCTCTACCATTGAGCTAGCACCCTTAAATATAATTCCTTATGGATTGATATGAGAATAAAATTTCCAACAGTTAACACCATCTTGCCAAATTCTGGAAAATGGTCACATACCTAGGTAAGAAATTAAGGTTACCCAATAGTCACCAAAAAGGGTCATGTTAATGATAACCTTCTTTTGCCAAAATCTCTCAAAAATCAAGAATGCAGTTGTATTGTCAATTTTTTCTCCGAGTGGTATCAAATCAAGAATCACAATTATCTTTTCCTGATCTTGGGCATTTGCATTTGCTCCCATTATCCTTACTTGGCTTTATTTCAAGAAAGTTCCTACTGCTATCTATGCAACCAACATTGAAACCAAATGGGAAAAAAGCATAAAGTGTCACCCCAAGCTCAAGCTCCACTTGCATTGGATATACACAACCACTTGGTGCACCAGGAGGAGTAGAATTCAATGGTTGAGTGCAAGCTATTGAACCACAATCTGAAGCTTTTTTTCAACAAATCTCTACTACTTCCTATTCTGCTAGACCCCATATATGTCACATGTTTGACTTATTACATGCACACAAAAAATAACCATCTACTTATATACAAAACTAAAAAATAGTTTTGATAAATTTTCAAAATATATACTTACAATCTAACACTGTTTTTATGTAAATAACATGAGTCTTTAGATGAACTAAAATGGCATAGCATGGTCCTTCTAGATTTATAGGATCTTTTCCTAGAAGCTACTAAAAAATTTCAGATATCTGCAGCTCCTACAACACTTAGAGATCTATCATCACCAACAAATATTTGTTTGGTGTTACATTCATGCATAGTAGAAAAGATGGCTTGATCCTTAGCCATATGATAAGATGCTCCAGAATCAATGAGCCATTCATTTGAAGTAGAAGAAGAAGATGCATTATAAGAATAACCAGAAGCACAAAGTGCATGTCCATGAGAGGCAGATTCTGAAGGCGAATCTAGGCTGATGTGGTGCTTCTTCATTGCTGCTTCCAAGGCTGCCATCTTCTTGAAACACTTGGATTCATCATGATTATCTTTCCCGCAATAGTTGCAATGACGCTCAGTCTTCTTGCCTTTTGGCTTTTTTAAATAAGGAGTTGACTGAGAGGGTTTTGGACCCTTGTTTGACTTATTATTGCGAAAATTTTGTTTCTTGGGAGGCTTGGACTTTTCTTTCTGTTGGGACAATAAGGCTTTCCCAGATGTATCTGCATTGTTGATTATTCCAAGATGAATGAGTTTATCTTGTTCCCTAATCAAGGAATCACAAAAGGATTCAAGACTAGGCTCTTGATAGCTAGCTGCATTCAATGACGCTTTCATGGAGTAAAATGTAGATACAAAAACAGAATATGCAGGTCCAAGTTTGGAAAGAATATGATAAATGCATTGTTTGTCTTCCCTCTCAATCTTACATTCTGCACATAAGAGCTTGAGAGTTTTGTACTTAGATAAATAATCTTGAATGCATGAAAAGTCACTTGGATTTAAAGAAATCAACTCATTTTCGAGTTGGTGACCTCGAATTTCATTGTGTTTACCAAACACAGTTTCCAACTTGTCCCAAGCAGTATTAGGTTCATCAATTCCAGATACGTGGAATCGCAAATCAGTAGAGATTGACATCCCAATCAATCCACGAGCTTCATCACATCTATTTGCCCATTTTATTTTCTTATCATCATCAGTGGGTTCTTTTTCTTTCCCTGTGGTAATTCTGAAAAGTCCCCTACTTCGTAGAACATCCTCCATACGAGATTTCCATGAGAAATAGTTGGAACTGTTAAGTAGAATATCACAATGGGCGGCCATATTTGTAAATTAATGGCTGTAAAGGCAGAAACCAATAGTCTGGATGTGAAGATCTCGAAAAAATAGGCGGTTTCAAAAAAAACGGCACTGAAAACTGACTCTGTATGATGAAGTTATGCTTGAACAAAGAAACTGTTGAAGATGTCCCCAATAGTGACGTGGCAGCTAGAGAATGTCCAGCAAAAAAAAGAACCCCCCTCTTCCCAAGATGAACCTTTTGACAAACACTTTACAAAAAAATTTGCTTTTAAGTGAATCACTTTTGTAAAATAAGTGATTTCACTTTTACAATGATATTACTTTTAAATAGTGCAACAATAAATAAAAAGCTTAAGTGACTCACTTGTATTTTTATTTTTATTATTTAAGTGAGATGCACTTTTACAATAAAGTAACTTGAAAATAGAAATTGCATGCACTTTTCTTTTTAAAAGTAACTTCCTAGACTTGAACTCAAGACCTATTAAGGAATAAAACAACTTTGAACCAAGTGAGCTAGATTAAAAGGTATGTAAAATATGGGAATGAGGAAGGGTTTTTTTTTTTTTTTTTTTTTTTTACTCTTCTTGCTCGGTTTGCGTGCTTGCCCTTTTTCCTGCAAAATAGACCACAAAACGAAACAAAATTTTTTTTTTCCACATTTGTGGAGTTAGATCTTGTTAGCTTGCCCGGAAAATCTACGTTTTCTCTCTGTTTCTGATTTCCCGAGATCGCGCAAGGTGCACGGCAAAGAGCATACGCAGCCGAGAAAAACCCTTTCCCTTTCTGTTTCTGATTTGCCGAGATCGCTCAAGGTGCACGGCAAAGAGCATACGCAGACGGGAAAGCAACAATCCGAACCAAAAAAAAATCTAACAGTACAAAAAAAATGAAATATGAGATTTTTTCTTATTAAAAACGAAATAAAAAAATGCGTCACTGTAACATTATACCTTCAGATCTGATAAAAAATGCGTTTCTGGAGCAACCGGGAACCGTTTTCGATCAAACGAAAACTATTTTTCAATGGAAACGACGCTCCGGACGCAATGGAACACCTCCCACATCCCAGAAATGCATAGAAATATCAGAACTAGAAACCCTTTCGAGTTTCGGCAACAACAGTTCAAGATCTAGATCACAACCGGAAGCGGCACTTCATAAAAGCTCTGATACCATGTTCGGGTACACAGGGTACTACCAAAGGACCGAACACCAAGAGCAACCACTTCACACAAACAGATCACAGATCAACACACCGATGTTTTGACGTGGTTTAAACCCTCTTGAGGGAAACACTCCACGGCCCCGGCCAAATAGCTTCTACGGGACAATTTATTATGCAAAGAAAGAAAGTTACAAATGAGCTTCTCATAATCGATCAACTAAACAATGACCCTCCATGCTCTTTAAATAGAGATCATGGACCAATCGGGTGTTAAGCCATGGATCAAGGTTAGGTTTGATCTAAGAGAAGTTGAGCCGTCAGATCACTCTATGTCGGAAACATATCGTGACCGTCGGCTCAACTTCTCTTAGATCAAACCTAACCTTGATCCGTGGCTTAACACCCGATTGGTCAATGATCTCTATTTAAAGAGCATGGAGGGTCATTGTTTAGTTGATCGATTATGAGAAGCTCATTTGTAACTTTCTTTCTTTGCATAATAAATTGTCCCGTAGAAGCTATTTGGCCGGGGCCGTGGAGTGTTTCCCTCAAGAGGGTTTAAACCACGTCAAAACATCGGTGTGTTGATCTGTGATCTGTTTGTGTGAAGTGGTTTCTCTTGGTGTTCGGTCCTTTGGTAGTACCCTGTGTACCCGAACACCATCTGGGTGAATGAATCCTGCTTAGAACTGGAGTGCTCTTCTCACTTTCTCCATCTGTTTGCAATAATGGAAAACATAATTCTCCAGGCTCTTCATTTGACATGACACTTCTATAAGGATCCAATTCTTCCTGGTTGTTATCATTACTTAATGAAAGTAAATCAACCAACTCAGTCAGGAGCCGCTCTTCTTCTGGAGGTGAAATATTACCTCTATAAAGTAAGTCCTCTGGAGACTGCAATGTTTTACTTTCATCTTGACCTTCTGGTAATACAAATGAAGCTTGATTGCAACGGTAAGAAAATATTTAATGGGATACACTTTTGGCATTCTGTACTATATTGTGATCTGAGAACAACATCTCTCCAGTTTTGTTCTTTCTATACCATCTCCAACATCTTTGAACTTTTAGGACAACATACTTCATATATTTGTATTTTGACTTGGCTACAAGCATACATAAATAGGCTTGTATAACAACTGCAATCCTTTCCCTCCGTACTGAACGAGGAAACTTCCAAAGCTTAAGAATATAATTGCGGGAACTGAAAGCGGATGAATGTCTTCTATTGTTGTTTCCTGAAAAAGATTCTCCTTCCTCAAAAATTAAGGAAGTAGAAGTAAAAGTAAAGATATTTCTCTTTTTATCTTCTAATGTTCTATGAACACAATCAATTTTTCCAGTGTAAGAGTGATTGGCACGTTGCCCTTCCAAATCACTAGATGTCCCTTGCAGCCTTTGTAAAATACCTGTTTGATGTGGTTTTTTCCTGCCATTCTTGATAGCCTGCTTATTAGATGCTTTAATATGCTGGAGTTGCCTCCTGTCTTGCATAATTAATCTCAATGTGACATCTTTCTTGGAAGGAATAAGATTACCAATATCAACCAAACATGTCATTTTGAACATGTACTTGTGTTCTATACAGGAATTGTTGATGATTTTGGTTTACCTGAATGAAGGATCATGCATTAATTTCATTGAACCAATGCTATTGCCAAGAAAACAATGCAGTACAAGTTTCAATGTTGAAAATGCTAACCAATAATATGAGGGGAGTTGCTTTCGTAAAAATCAAACATTGATGGGGGTTCAACGTGATTCTGTTCCAGCCACCTATAGATTTCAGTCCAGTATTGTCTTTTGTTGTCTTCCTTCAATTCCTCGGGTCCACCTTATTTAGTATCATTTCAAACATTTATACAAACTTTGTCAGCTCTTAAGTACTCCCATAAGAAATTGAGCACAACAACAACGCTTGCAGATTCAATATTTATGCATAGAAAAGTTTGCACGATCCCTTTTAATTATCACTTTTACTTCTTTAATGAGTGAGAAATAACCGTTTAGGTTGAATCTAAGTACCACCAGTGGAAATATTGAATTTAACACCAAATACAACTGTTGGCTACTCATACTGTTCTTGAGGTTTTCTAGAAAGACCTAGGTTCTGCGCGGTTTGAGGAACCAACAAAACCACTTTTCACCGTCCCTTTCGGCAACAACATGCGAACAGACTAGTGAGCAACACGCTACAGGACTCACGCTGCGAACTGGGGACTGCGTGAAGTTCACTTGTTTGCGGGTAATGCTTATACAATGGCGCATCCAACGACTGCGCGGTTCGGAATGGTTCTTCGACAACAGGACAACGCAACTAAAGACTACGCTTCCTCTTCGTTCCTTAACCTCTTTGATAGACTTTACTTAGTGTAAAAGGACACATTTAACAAGCATAATAGACTGCAACCCTTGCGACTTAAACAATATGATGGGTTGCAAGGTAACTGTGCGATTCCGGTGCTGCGCTCAGGGAATCACACTATACCGACTCTGTGGGCTTAAGTGTTACCCGATCAACTTATGCATTTAACATTCATTCAAATATGTTGATACTTAACATATTATTCCCATCATTATCCTTATGGTGAATACATATAAAAGCAAGAACACATGAACTCATAAACAAGATCTTAACCATTCAGCATAAGCAAATACACATATTCAAGCACACAATCAATCACATAACACAGAATTTAACGTGGTTCACCCCCAGGATGGGAGCTATGTCCACAGGAACTATTGTTATATTATCAATGGGAAGGGTACAACAGTTCCAGTCTGCGCACTCAGCTGCAAACTCTCTTCTCTCTCAGTAGGTCTCTGCGCATGCAACTGCAGAGCCTTTTTACAATCGTCTATCAACAGAGATCTAGATTCAACAATAATTAACTATTCATGATTAGAGATTCAACCCTTTCCCTTACAAAATTTGCCCTTTTATAGATCATTCTCGTAGGTCACGTCTTTACAATCAAGTGGGCCAAAACCCTAAGGTTACCCAAAATTGGCTCGGTTACTTGCCGACTCGGCCTGTCGCAGTCGACAGCTGCTCCACATGCTTCTGGTCGTTCTGCTAGACGACTTGTAGCTCACACGCCCCTCTGACATCCGCAGTCTTCTCAAAATGGTTATACTGCATCATGGCATGTCGCTTTTCGCCCCTCTAGCCTGCCTGTCGTTGTCGACCTCGTGGCTTAGCTTCTAACTGTTTTCCTCCACTCTCTTGACAGGTTGCTTTCATCTGCCTTCATGCTGCTCCATACCCATTCTTGGGAATCCTGGAGTTGCTTACTCAAAACAGGTCGCTTTCGCAGCTCGACCTTTCCTTACACTCTTTACCCAAAATAGGTGCTCTATTGGCACTGCGCGGTGCTGCCACTTCGCGGAGCTGGCACTTAGCCGCACGGTTCTTACCCTGCCGATACTGCGTTTCCCTGCAACTTCGCAGATCCCCAAAACTATCTTGCCAAAACTTCCTTCGTCCAAGCTGCGTTGTAACTTTGCAGCTCTGAAACTGTCTTGCACAAAAATGCCTTACTTGGGTTGTGCCCAACAGGCCCCTAACACTTACATGTGGCTTGTCCCCGAGCCACTTTCCACTTCTGGTTCCATGAGTTTCTCTTCCTCTTGTGGATCTATATTAGTAGCGAACTCTTGATACGTTGCGCTCAACTTAGCAATTGTATCCTTGGCATCCTGTTCAATTGCTTTGATGGTTTCTAACACATCTGGTGTTAAGTCATCCTGAGTTTTCTCTTGCATTGAATCCTGTGCATCACGGAGTTCCATCAGTTTTTCTTCGATCTGCTGCGTTAGTTCATGGGCTTCCTCCTGCAGGGGCTGTGACTTATCTCCAGCTTCATCCTCCTGTTCTCTTAACACTTGAAGTTCTCTTTTTAATTCTTTGACTTCTGGAACTCGGCAGAGTCTGTCTTTTGGTAGTAGGGTCTTCATCTCCACGTTCAGAGCGTCTAACGCTGCCTGCTTTTCCTGCAAATTGGTTTGGACCTGCAGCAGCTCAGGGTCCTCTTGCAACATAGTAAACACTCTTGTAGCTTTGTCCAGCAAGTTTTGACACTTAGCCACTTCATTGGATATGCTTTCCACGACAGCTTGTAGTTCTGCTTCTCTAAGCTCTTGCTGATTCGGTGGTGTCTTTGGGGGATTCTGTGCTTCCAAAGTGGCAAGCTTTGCTTGATAATCAATCTCCATATCTTTCTACCCAGCCTTAAGATCGCTGACTACCAAGCCGATCTTCTTTATAGTGTCTGCGAGCTCTGGCTGCTCGTCGCATTCTGGTATCTTTGCGCAGACTGAAGCGATAGTCTGCATTATTCTTCTTCGCTCCTCATGTGCAGTATCAAGTGCTCTAGCTTTCTCTACGGTTTCTTCCTGCAAACTTTTGTAATTTGCTTGTAAGTTATGGTGCTGGTTCAAAGTGACCATGTCTCTATCATGTATCTCCTACACAACCTGCAGATGCATATTGTGTAAACCTTCTAGTGACAGCATCGCGATGTTGATGTCCACATGCTCTACTCTCTACGCGCCCGCATGTAATTCATTGCGCGGTAAAATGACACTGAGTGGGTGAATGCGGACAATGCGCGGTTTTGGTGCCAAGGTCAAGGCTAAAGGTGTTTTCTTTGGCTGTGATGTGTCCCCTGACCTTCCTTCCAACTCTGATTCTCGAGTCAAAGCCAAGTTGCACTAGACTTACTCAAACTTCACTGCTATGCCTTGCAGCGCGGTGAGATTCTGTAGTAGACTTGCTTGAATCTCCTCATTCTTAGTGTCTTTGAGGTTCAGGATGTCTTCTAGATGCACGGTGACTGTGGATGCGATCTTCTCATAATCGTCATCATTAGCTTCGCGTCCAATTGGCCCTTTGAAGCTTTCTACTTCTTTTTCTGTACTTTCTCTGGCACTAAGCTTCCGGGCTCCTTTCTTTTCCCTGCTGGTGACTCTTCAACAATTTTTGTTGGGATTGGGTTACTTTCATCCGAGTCACTGTCGATGACCATTGGTCCTTCGACTTTCCATTCATCTAGCCATTCTTTCATATGAGGTCGATATCCATTTCGTCCATGTGATAGTTCCCTTGGAACCATTCTGGGTTCTTTTTCTGTGCCTTCGCTGAAATGTAGATGGAATGCATGTCAACACTAAAATTTAAAGTGTGAATATACTTAGATGTTACCTCTTTGGATATGTGCGGTGTGCGAACGATGACATCGCACATCTGCTCGTAGTATGTGTAGAATACTTCATTCGACGTGCGTTGTCTTTCTGGCATCAAATTTTCCCAGAGGTTTGCATACCTGGGTCCTCGATAGTCATTGTTGGGAGAAGTGAGGCCAACATAGTGCCTTGGGTCCAGCCTACAAAGGCAATCAGTACCATCAACCAACTATAATGGAAAGCAACTCCATTGACCTGAGTTTCGCGGACATATTCCAG
The DNA here is from genome assembly GCA_027924585.1 of Larix kaempferi. Lineage (NCBI taxonomy): Eukaryota > Viridiplantae > Streptophyta > Pinopsida > Pinales > Pinaceae > Larix > Larix kaempferi. Next base: position 897,282 of record BSBM01000097.1, read on the forward strand.
AAACTCGTCCAGTAAATATTGGCACCAATTAAATCTTCCGCCTTGCACTGCCTTCGCCCCAAGGAACACTGCACCGGATGGTACTTCTGTAGGTTTGGCCTTCTACAATATTTTTCCTGCTAGCAGTTGCACTACAAATCGTGTAGCATCATCTTTTATATAGTCCGTGATGAATCCTCTTTTGCCTTTGGGAATCCGGTATTTCTCCTTCATCTACGCGATGACTTCCTTGTCTCTGGTTTTGTCGACAAATAACTTCTTAGGGTATTCGCCTCACTTGGTTAGCCCTATGATCCGATGGATCAAGTCTATGTTGAGGCCAACGTTTCTGTCCAACCAAAGGTAGCCTTGGTGTGTGCGCAATATGAGTGTGTGCACCACCACGTTAAGTTCTGGGCTCCAGTCGAAGTGCGGGAGCCTCAATAGGTTCAGCAACCCTAATTCCACTACTTCAGACAACCAATTCTGCGCAACCAACAATGGGTTGTTCTTCACATCCATCTTCCAGCACATATATCTATTTGGCTGAAATTGTGGGTATTTCGGCTCGTTTGGATCCTTCTGCTGACAACAAGTCGTAATCTTCGAACTTACAGTCCACAATCTTACCCAACAGATTTGCTTATGGTTTTACATGTTTGGACATGGGCGGAAGTATCATATATGTATCATGTATTCCCTTCTTGTAAAAACCCTTGGAGCGAGTATCATATATGTGTGCATGAAATGATGTCATCCTTGAGGAGAGATTTTGAGATTTATTCAGGAAGAGATTCCAAATATACTGATCCTAAGGAAAACAAGGGGCAAAATGCATCAGCTTGCTTTAAGGAGCAAAATGAAGAGACATCACAAGAGCATGAAGAAGATTCTATTGAAAATATGGAAGATCATTTCGAGACACCTTCTAGCTTAGACATGAACCAAATAGCATCTACTGATGGATGCTTAAACTATGAAGGAGTACCTACTGATGGGTGCTCACACCTCTATGTTGGTGACATAGAGATCACTTTTGAAAGTGTTTCTACAAGTATAAGTTTCATTAAGCATGATAATGAAGACCTTGTAGCAGTTGAAGAAGAACCAAGATCAACTTCCCCATCACCACTTGAGCTTCATGAAGTTGGTCCAAGAAAAAATGAAGAAGATGAGGAGGTTCATTTGCAAGAGCCTCATTTTATTGAAGGATCCTTAAATATGAATGAAAATAAGATCCAATAGTCCCTCAGCATTCTCCATGACACTCAAGCATTGGTGTCAAATTCTTGTTGGAGAGCTACTTCATTGGAGGAAACATCCTTCCTTGAAGACATGGAGAAGATTCAAAGAGCAATGTGCCACATCAAAGGTAATTTCATGTCTTTGCTTTTGGATAGAAACCATTTGTTTGAGCTTAATGAATTGTTACATGATGCATACTTAAAGAATAATGAGGATAATCATAAGCTCACAATTCAAAATGAGCAACTTCTTGAAAAGTTGCAAGATACTTGTTTTTCCTCCTATGTTTCAGATTGTCAAATGGTAGATTGTTTGGAGGATTCTCATGACATGGTGGATCATGAGAAATGTGAAAATTTGAATGTTCTTGATGTGTTTGAAGATGAACTTGAAGATATCCAAACACTTGATGTGGTGGAAGAGGAACTTGAATTGTCTCTTGATGAAGGTTATGCAATTTTTAAAGAAGAGCATGATTCCTCTACATTGGAACCAAACTATGACAAAGAGTTCACACTTTTGAAGGAGCTGCATGATACTACCCATATGGATCCTTCCCATGATGAAACTCCTGTACTTTTTTATCATTTGGGTGATTTGGTTCATTCTCCTACATCCTACAATTCCATGTTATGCAACATTAGTCTCAATGAAGTATGGGTGAAAGGGTTCTTTTTTATGGTGCCACATGAGGAGTATGGAACTCCTAGATTTACTTTTTATGATGATATGGTTGGAGCACATTCTTATTCACATTTGCAGCAATATCCTTTGTTACTTTATGATGATGCACATCTACATGGATGCACCTATGATATGCATTTGAGTCACTTGAAGACTCATGGTTTTTCTTGCTCAACACTTGATTCATTTGATGTTGGAGGAACTTCATCCAACACTTGGGTGAATAGATTTATGATTGGAGAACATTTTTGTTGGAAGCCACATACTTTGTTATATCTTTATGATGATCACATTCAGGGATGTATGGGTGAGACTTCTTTGAGTCAATTGAAGTCTCCTTGTTTTTTTTGCTCATTATTTGGTTCATATTATAGTGGAGATTCTTCATTCACTTCTTGGATGAAAGAATACACGGCTGAATATTTTGATGCATATCACATCCTTTTGGAGCAGCTTGATAGGACATGGGATCCTCACCTATGTCATTGGAGCAGATTTGATTGGTCACTTGAAGCTTGTATGCAGTTGGAAAACGGTGGTCTACTTGCTTGGAGGTATAAGCACTTTCATGATTCTTTGATGAAGCACCTCCTTGATATTAATTTTCATTATGTAGTTATGTACTTTGATTATATATATTTTGTACTCATGATGTTTGGAATAATGCATACAAGAAAATGGGATCCAGGAATCCTCTTATCTGATGGTATGGGTTGGAGAGCACTCTTAATTGTTCGGGTGCAATACAAGCAATGGGATCCTGGAATAATTTTTGTCTCATTGGTTTCAATTTTTTTGGGGAAACAAGAAGTATGGGAGATGTATTTCCCACTAAATAAAGTGATTTTTATCAGAGTAGTGCAGCAGCAAGCAGGGTGGTTCCTCTCTAAAATATTCATGGAAACTCAAAGATTCAAGGTTGGGCAATTCAATGGCAACTCCAAAGAATTATACAGAAAGCAGGTTCTTCAACACCCATGTTTGAAATTGCTTGAGGACAAGCAATATTGGGAAGGGAGGATTTGTCATGTCCCAAATTTGGCATTGGGTCAAAATGGCCTAATAACATTGGCCCTATTCATTAGAGGTTGTCAAATTGATGCTAAAGGTCAAATAATTGCCAAGGAGGAAAATTACTAGTTTCCTAGGTTTGGGGTGGAAGCTTTGGGATTTGGAATAATGGGGATAATAAATGATGTTTGAACATTAGAATGGAATAAATATTTAATAAAGGAGATAAATAAATATATATAAGTGAAAATCAAAGTGGAATTTGATCATGAAGACACATGGAAGAAGTGGGACCCACATATGGCTAGATTTCCCCACTACACTTGGCATCATTCTCTCATCAATTCGAATTCAAAGTGAATGGTAGCATACTTGGGGGAGTCCAAAAGGTATTATTCATGACATGACTCATCCAAGGTCGAAATATAGAGGAAGAGTAACTCCCATGGAAGAGGAAGAGGCAATTTGGAGCTAGTGAGACACTTGGGCTAGATTCCCTAGCTCCATGACAATAATGATGAAGATGCTATGACACCTATGACACAAATCAGACCTGAAGGCTGACATATGACATATATGACATGTCAGGGCTAAAAATAGACTCCAAGAGGGCACTCAAGGGTTTTAGGGCAGCTAAGATGCTTCCACATGTAATTTGGTGGAAGTGGGAGACTAGGAATTGGTGTACAAGTGGCGTTCTTCGGAATCTCTTCCCAACTTGAGTTGACATGAGTCTCTTGTAAGGAATTCGACCCATGGAGGAAATTAGAACTTTATAAATGTCAATAAAAAATAAGGAAAGGATCTTTTGATCATTTGTAGAATTTGCAATTGTAGTTGTGAAGAGGGAGAGCTAGTGGATGACTAGTTTCTTGCCTTAGCCAATTTCGAGGGTGAAAGATTCCCATCCAAGTTGGTAATTGGAAAGGCCATTTAGACCTTTCATTTGGAGCTTTAATGGAGTTTTTATTTGTAGGTTTAAGCTACAGGACAGCTCATGGTTTCTTCTATTGCAGCTCACTCCTTCAACCATTTCTAGTTTTGATGGCATATTCTTGATCCTTGAGTGAGGGCGTTTTTGGTGAGCTATTGTACTCTTTGGGGAAGATTTTAATTCCCCATTTCTTTTGTAATATGAATTTAATACTCTGTTCTTCATCTCCAGAAAGTTTCAGGTCGAAATTCCAATTAGAAATGTATAAATCTCAATTTTAATGAAAGAACAGTGTCATTTCCCCACTACCTTGTTGTGAATCAATGTAATGCTGATGATTTCGAATGAATGGATGACTCTCTGATATATTTGTGATAAATATACTGCCATGGATGTATTATACAAGTTTCATGTACTGTACTTGAGCATTTGAAGCATTTTTACTCAGTTTAGTTGTATTGGGAGATGAAATAGTGCCATTTCCCCAATGGTCGAATTGGGGATTTTTGAAGTTGAATGGGAGAGGGTGAGAACAGTTGTAATAATCCATTAATGGTACATATGAGACTTTAATAACATACTTAACACATTACATACCTCTGTTCATAAATTTGAGTGGGTTTGGAGGCATTTGGGAAGCCATTTTCAGTACTTACCCCAGGGGGATTTGAACCCCAAATTACTAGTAAAATTGCATAATTGGTCCAGAATCTTAAGAGAGTTTGCAGAGGTATTTTGGTGGCCATATTTCATCCATAAACATAATATTCAATTTCTAATATCATTCATACACCTTCCTTGAAGATTTAAAGGCATTTGGAGTCAATTTGAGACCTAGAGAGCAATACTAGTCAAAGGAAAATCACTAGTAAAGTTACCTACATTAATCAGAATTGAAAGAGGATTTGTACAAGTATTTTAAAGGTCCAAAGGAATCCCTGAAACACATATTTATGTTCTAATATCATTCATATACCTTCTCAGAAGATTTGGGATCATTTGGGGCAAATTTGGGACCTAGAGATCAAAACTAGTCAAAGGTCGAACTAGGGAAAAAAAGTAGAAAATTGCAATTTTAATAAAATTCCTAACAAGGGACATTACATTAATTCACTAGACTGTTCTCTGCAGACTCATGGGATAACTGAGCACTTACTGGAAATAGATTGAACTATGGTGTGCGGAAAATTTCAGAGTTTCGGTAACAACCGCGAGTCCAGACATAGCAGTATTTATAGGCGCAGTTGAGCTTCGCCCCGCCCATTAACGGATAGAAAAAATTCAACGGCATGTCAGTTGGCCAAATCCACTAAGGATTCAAGTCCTTTCCTTCATTAACTTCTTCAGAACGACTATTTTTGCGTTAAATGCTCAAGGGGTCATCGACAAAATCACTGTATAACGACTAGTTTTTCAACTGACATTTTAACGACTAGTTTCTTGGGACATTGCATCGAACTGCGCAGCAGGTTGTCACTATCCCGGTGCGGTTGGTTCGCAGTGTCATGCTTCTGTGTTCTGAACTCTGTATGTTTCCTGATCTATTTGATATACGCAGCTACATTTTGAGCTTTGTACTGTGCAGTTCTTCTTTTCTTTTTCTCTCTCTCTCTTTTTTTTAATCCGCGCAACTTCACTTCTCGACTAGTGTTGCACGGTACATGCATCCTTTCCATTGGACTTCACATATCGGACCAAAACTGTGTACAGACTCTGCCCAATTTCTAGTGCCCAATTTCAACTGCACTTGACACTTAGAAACTTCCTTCTATTTCGATCACTGAGGGTTCTGCGAAGTAGGACTATCCCGATAGGGTTTTAGTCTACTTCCAGTCACCAAACCTGGTAAGTTATCTCCGGCTAACGTGGCTAACTGAACTGTGCTGCCGTTAGTAACATGCATAACATTATATGGCCCAAGCCAATGCATTTTAAATTTGCTAGGAAATTTCATGAACTTACTATCATACAGGAGGACTAGGTCACCTACCTGAAAGGACTTGTTCTTGATGTAGCGATCATGCCATGGTTTTTCTCTGTCTTTCTGCACTTGCTGTTGAAATCCTACAATGAAGCGATCCTCCTTCAATCCAACCAAGTGTAGAATCCTTTCTTCTATTGTTTGTTCATCCTCCATGCCTGTGAATGCAACAATCCTTAAGCTAGGTAGAATATACTCCATCGGCATCACAACTTCCTGTCCATAGGACAATCTGAAAGGTGTATGGCCTGTCAATTTCTTGCAAGTGGTTCTATATGTCGATAACACAGCTGGAATGCGCAGATCCCAATCATCCTTGTTTATTGCATACCTTTGTCAGCACATTTTCCAATACCTGGTTGAAAGATTCAACAATTCCATTGGCTTGAGGATGGTATGGTGTACTCCTCTGATGATAGATGTGGAACACCTTAGTAAGGGCTTCAATAGTTATGTTAAAAAAGTGAGTGCCTTGATCACTCATTAGAATTTTTGGGCATCCAAATCTAGTTAGGATGTTCTCGAAGATGAACTGTGTGCCAGTAGTTGCGCTATAGTCCTTCACTGGTTTAGCTTCTGACCATCTGGTGAAATAATCAGTCGCAGTGATAATATGTCTCGCACCAGTCCTCTTTCCCGATGGGTTAATAGGTCCCATGAAATCAATAGCCCATTTGTCAAATGCTTGTAGTGTCAATTGTGGTTTTAACGGAATTTCATCTCTTCGCGACGGCTTTCCCGTTCTCTGACAGACATCACAGCTCTGGTAGTGTTCCTTTGAATCTTTATGAATTGTAGGCCACCATAGCCCTACTCTTAATATCTTCTGCGCAGTAGCTCTACCTGTGTAGTGACCTCCTGATGCACCTAAATGTGCGTCAACCAATATAAATGGCTTCTCATGCTCTAACACGCATCTCCACAACACTTCATCTAGTCCCAACTTGTATAGTTGTCCTGCTATGATAGTGAAGTTTGTTGCTCTGACTACCAGCTGATTCTTCTACTGCGTAGTGAAGTCTGTAGGTGCCAATCCTGTAGTAAAAAAGTCTACAATATCCTTGTAATACTAATCTGCGATCTGTATGGCAAATAACTGCGCGTCAGGTAGATTGTCTTCAAGATTGGTGGGTTCTTCGCCTGACTCCATCTTTGAGAGATGGTCAGGTCCATTGGTGCGGTTATCTGCGCATAACCCTTGATGAATTTTATGTAGTACTCTGTATGACCCAACGTGGTGCGAAGTTGTTTCACTGAATTTGGTGCTAGCAGGTTCACAATAACTGTGATCTTCGCAAGATCAACCATCAAGCCTTGCTTACAGACAATGTGTCCCAACAGAATTCCATAGGGCACACAAAAGATACATTTCATCAAATTCAAAGAAATATGATGTTGTCTACATTTTGCTAACACCATTCTCAGATTCTCATAGTGGTTCTTCAATAAACCAAATACAGTCCAATCATCAAAATAGACTTCTAAAAACTTATGGATAAAGTCTTTAAATGCTGCAACAACAACTCTGGAAAATATGGCAGGTGCATTCTTCAATCCAAATGGCATAACTGTGTACTGGTATGAGCCCCATTCAGTAGCAAAAGTGGTCTTATGCCTATCTGCCTCATCAATCCTGATTTGATGGTAACCAGAAAATCCATTAGTGAAAGAATAGGCCTAATTTCCTCCGACATTATCTAATACTTCATCTGTAAATGGAGTAGGAAATGGGTCATGTAGAGAAGCATCATTTAGTTTCCTCAAATCTATGCAGATTCTTATTTCTCCTTTGGTCTTCTTGTCCTGGATAACCATAGGGCTTATCCATTCTGATTCTTCATCTGGCTCAATGATACCTGCATCAAGCATCTTATCAATATTTGCCTTAACTCTTTCTTTGTATCTGAGATTCAGTCTTTAAGGCCTTTGCTTAACGGACTTCGCACCTGGCTTGAGAGGTATTTTCATTACTCCCAAGTTGCCCAAAATGGATTTCATTTCGATGAACTTTGTTGGAAACAAATCCTGATATTCATGTAGAAGGTCTGCGACCGTTGCATTATCCCAGTAATATCCAATGGATGCGAACTTTGGCTCTTCACTTGTACCAATATTAACCTTTCTTGTTTTTACAGGGACGCTCATATCTGGAAATTCCAGTGGAGGTCCCTCTACATCGCACGCTCCCTCTGACTCTGGAATATTCACAATGTGCGGATCCTCCTCATCACTTTCTTTTGGATCTTCTTTATCTTCAGTGAGGTTATAACATTCAAGGGCATGCTCTATTGTTCTTTCCCATTCTGGTTGTAGGTTAACAAGTACTTTTACATCTTCAATTATCATGTCTTTGATTGCTTCTAATGCCTCGTTTGTACTTGGGCGTTCTTCTCTGAATATCCTTTCTTTGATAACCTGCAGAGCCTCTTTATGCTTATACAGTCATCTTCAAAACTAAAGGTTCTCTCTAAGTTCGCAGTTAAAATAGACCAATATGTAGTTCCTCTACGAAGTTTTGTGTCCGTGTACCAATTCTCTGGAATCTGCTCTAGCGTATGCACAAACAGATGAACCCATTCTGCTTGTGGTCTGTTTATCCATGCTTGTGAGTAGGTTGCTATGTGATCCCTCAGATCTGTTTGTCCATTACACTTTTCCATTGTTAGTGTGACTTTCTCTATGAACCTGATTTGCATCATGTGTCTGCACTGTTCCCATGTGGTCAAAGTCTGCTTATGCGCAGCCCACCATCTGGCAGGTGTAGCGCGCAGTGCTATATCCAATGCTGGAATGTGATGTTCAGCTGCAACTGATATGGTATATTCTTGAATAAATGTATAGACATTAGTCGAACCATCATAAGTGGGGATTGGAATTACCTCTGTTCCAATCTAGCGCAGTGACTTCGTGATCTACGCACATCTTCTTGCAGATACTTCGTGCAATCGGCCTTGCCAATTTTCCAGTCCTGCGTCAGAGTCTGATACGCAAGAAATTCCGCAGCGCCAACTAAGTGTTCCATCTGCTGTAGGATTGATGTAGTCGGCGTGGTTTGCTGTCATCTTATAGATGCAATCTAGATCATGAGATCTACATTCTTCTCTGATCGACTTAGTGTATCTCGGTCCTTGTGAAGGGTCCAAGGGTGTTATGACCCTGATATATGTTCCTTCAAATATCATGTGTTTTTTCTTTAAGTCGATGACCGCGAGGTTATCCATGGCCCAATCTATCCCCAATAAAGCTAGATAAGGGTTACTATCATCGACAATCTCAATAACCTCAAAGTCTGCTGAAGTTCTTACTTTGTCGATATCCACAAGAACATTTGCTAGCCTTCCAAAGGGTATAACCTTTTGCTGATTCGCTAGGCTCAACTGTATGGGTGACCATGACAACTTTGGTTTCCCCATCTGTAGCCATGTCTGCTTAGTCAAGACATTTACTTCAGATCCTAGATCAAGGATGATCTCATCCATCTCATCATCTCCAATTTTTGCACTTAGCCTCATTTCTAGGCCTATCCTTTTATGGCGTTTGATGTGGTGAACTGCGCTATGAGCAATTTCTGTGGAACTGCATTGCTCATAGTGGTTAAACAAATTTTGAATTTCCACCAAAGAATCTTCGCTCTTTAGCAGCTTCATACAACTCCATAGGAACTACGCAATATAAGTCCCTGTTTATATTGTGGTACTCGTTTGATCATACGCTGTTGGCATATCCTTCATCTGTGCTGGTTCACTTCGGAATGGGATTCTCGGACTAATAGATGTTGGTTCTTTGAAGATATCCCTCACTTCTACGAAGACTTCCTTATTTCTCACCAAATCGAAAACAAGTGTTTTCCCAGTAGCTTTTCTTATCCAGACCCCTTGAGTAGGTATCTGGGTAGTGTGGTGCTCTCCAGAAGTTGAAGCTTTTGGTTCTTTATCTTTTCCTGTCGCAATACCACTTCGTGTCATAGCATTGACGTTTGGATCTCTTTTTTCTGCTGCGATCATCTAAACATTTGGGTTTGGTGCTTCTTGCTTTATCTTCTGCATTTCTGGTGCTAGAACTAGGCATGCCTCAATGACATGATCAAAAGATTTACAATATCTACATGTAGTAGTAGCGTTTGTACAGTCTATAGAAAGATGGCCAGGCTGAGCGCAGTTATGACAGATCATCTGACCTCTTCCTCTTCCTTGTCCTAGGCCAGTGTTTCTTCCTCTTCCGTAGAATCCTCCATGGCCTCTATATGCACCTTGATCATACTGCGCATTATCATGGTGTTGCGATGTTTCTTCTTGAACTCTGTAGACATCATGCTTCCTTTCTATCATCAGGTCATACGCTCTACAATTGGAATCATCATGTCCAACTGACTTACAGAAACTGCAATACATATTCCTAGGTGTTCTCACATATTTTTGGATCAAATAACAATCCTCTGGTCGATGTCCTCTGCATCGACAGATTTCACACCATGGTCCTTGTTGCTGTTGATTTAGTGGATTTGGTTCTCCACTATCAATATATTCTTTGAAAACTGGGCAGTGCTCTTTCGAGTGTCCCTCTGCTCTACATTTCGTACACCAGATCTCTTCTCTAATTTCTTTTCCTTTCTTAATATCCTGGAGTTGTAACGCCAGGGTTGCTAACTGGTTTTGGATCTGAATCATCCCTTGACTTGTTTCTCCTATCGGCGAAGCTTCTAGCTTCATCGTGATCTCTAATGCTTTTGTTTGCGATGCAACCTTCTGTTGCATCAACGACAATCTGATATGGGAAACCAATGCGGCTATGAACCACTCTTGGTGATGTTACGATGCTATGTCAAAACTGACTTGGTCTAATAGTGCTTTAAACTTATGGTTAAATTCCCATACTATTTCAGTTGTTTTCTGTTTAATCTCTTTCAACTCTGTTATACATTGTGATTCAAATTTTGGTTTTTTGAACTCTCTTAAGAGAACAACCTTTATTTCTTGTAGGGTTCTATTATGTCCGACATAATATTTCATGATCCAAGTTAATGCTCTATCTCTGAATGTAGTGATGAGCTGCGCATGCTTAACATCATCATCCTAGACTTGTTTGACACTCCACACAGCTTCACATAGAAACCAATATTTCTCAGGGTCTTCTAGATTCGTTCCTTTAAATATCGCTAGCTTAATATCACCAGTCATTCTCCTTCTAGGTGGTACAGTATTCTATGTAGTGTTTTGAGTTGTGTTAGGGATGTGACTGCGCGGAATAGTCTAAGTCAGAATGTTCTGAGTACTCACTCCTGCGGTGTTACTAGTATTGACACTCTGAGGATTGGGAATGTTAACAACTTGAGGATTCTGAACTGACGGATTCTGTGGAATAGGAGGTGTAGTATTCACAACTAGAGGGTTCTGAGGCGTAAGGGGTTGATAGATAGTGGATGGAGGTGCTGTCTGGCTATCAGTCTCAGATTGGAACTCAGTTTCTACACGGAGTTCAAGTTCTTTTCTATATTGACCTTACATATTTTTCCACTTCTTAAATTGTGTGTATCTTCATCAGAGTCACTGTAAGTATTATCGACCATTACAGACTCGAAGCAACTATGAATCTTACTGCATTCTTAAGACTCCTTTCTCAGCTAAAAGCATTTTGATATATAAACTCAGATTGTTGAGGTACTTACCTTTGAAACCTTTGAATAACTCGACCTCTGCTGCACTGTAGGACTTCAATGTGTCCACAACGAACTTTGTCACGAATCCTTCTAGAATATTGTCAACCCAAAAGTCGCTGCTCGCCAGAGTGGACTATCTACTTCGACATTAAGTCTCTGAATAAGCTCTTGGTTCCACTCGGTAGGTGCTACTTGGAAACAGTTATTTCACTCTACAAGTCTTAACAACCACTCATGCAACTTGTTTCCAAAGGTCGTGAATAAAATTTCATGAATGTCCGCCCACAAGTATTTGTTTAGCAACTCTCTGTCAGATAGACGTGGATGTCTATTCTCCTTTCTAGCAAAATATCTTTCTGTCTTGTCCACCCACTTCCATATTTATTTCTTGTCTGGATGCCAATTTTTGGTACTCATCAACAGTTCAAGTGCGGCAACGGAACCATTTGTTGGCTGCTCATACTATTCTTGAGGTTTTCTAGAAAGACCTAGGTTTTGCGTGGCTCAAGGAACCAACAAAACCCCTTTTCACCGGCCCTTTAGGCAACAGCCTGCGAACAGACTGAGGTCTCACCCGAGGCGAAGTTAATGGGGAGGTTGCGGAATCAGGTTTCTACAACCGGGTGATGAGCGCTTAACAGACTGGTGAGCAGTGCGCTACAGGACTTGATCTATGAAATGGGGACTACGCGAAGGTCACTTCTTCGCGTGTAATGCTTATACAATGGTGCATCCAAGGACTGCGCGGATCGAAATGGTTCTTCGACAACATCACAATGCAACTAAAGACTACGCTTCCTCTTCGGTCCTTAACCTCTTTGATAGAATTTAATTAGTGTAAAATGATGCATTTAACAAGCATAATAGACTGCAACCCTTGTGACTTGAACAATATGATGGATTGCAAGGTAAGTGAGCACTTCCGGTGTTGCGCTCAAGGAATCACACTATACCAACTCCGCGGGCTTAAGTGTTACCCGATCAACTTATGCATTTAACATTCATTCACATATGTCGATACTTAACATATTATTCCCATCATTATCCTTATGGCGAATACATATAAAAGCAAGAACAAATGAACTCATAAACACGATCTTAACCATTTAGCATAAGCAAATACACAGATTCAAGCACACAATCAATCACATAACATAGAATTTAACGTGGTTCACCCCCAGGATGGGAGCTACGTCCATAGGAAATATTGTTATATTATCAATGGGAAGGGTACAACAGTTCCAGTCTATGCACTCAACTGCAGACTGTCTTCTCTCTCAGTAGGTCTCTGCGCATGCAGCTGCAGAGCCTTTTTACAATCGTCTCTCAACAGAGATCTAGATTCAACAATAATAAACTATTCACGATTAGAGATTCAACCCTTTCCCTTACAAAATGTGCCCTTTTATAGATCATGCCCGTAGGTCACGTCTTTACAATCAAGTGGGCCGAAACCCTAAGGTTACCCAAAACTGGCGTGGTTACCCACCGACTCGGCCTGTCGCAGTCGACAGCTGCTCCACACGCTTCTGGCCGTTTTGCTAGACCACTTGCAACTCACATGTCCCTCTGGCCTGCCTGTCGTTGTCGACCTCGTGGCTTAGATTCTAACTGTTTTCCTCCTCTCTCTTGATAGGTCGCTTTCATCCACTTTCATGTTGCTCCATACCCATTCCCGGGAATCCTAGAGTTGCTTACTCAAAATAGGTCGCTTTCGCAGCTCGACCTTTCCTTACACTCTTTACCAAAATAGGTGATATACTGGCACTGCGCGGTGCTGCCACTTTGCAGAGCTGGCACTTAGCCACGCGGTTCTTACCCTACCGATACTACGTTGCGCTGCAACTTCGCAGCTACCCAAAACTGTCTTGCCAAAACTACTTTTGTCCGAGCTGCGCTATAACTTCGTTGCTTTGAAACTGTCTTGCACAAAAAAGCCTTACTTGTGTTGTGCCCAACAACAACCTATCCCTCTGTTTTTAGTTTTATAACTATTAAACAATGAAGTAAATTTAAAATTGATCCCTCTCAAGTCTCAACTGCATCAATCAAGAACTACAAATTGCAAAATAACTGCCTCTGTTATTACTCTAAGTATACTTTGTATCTATATATCGTTCATAAAAACCAAAATTTTAATAAGTGAAAAAACCTCTTACACAGTAATAATTGGATCATACTAGCAAGACAAGCACATGATAAAACCTCTTACACAATAAACATATCTCCATTTTTGATAAAAGGATAAATATCCTATTAAGGTCCACTAACCAATTTGGTTTGTTGGATGTGGTACTGGTAAGTCCCTTTGATGATGGAGAGAAGCCAACTCCGTGAGGTCAAATACCTTCTCTCTCTCACACACACAAGGTCTCTACACCTGCTAGGGTTTGAACCTGGGTTGTTTCAATGGTGGTGCCGCGCCTAACCACTAAGCCATTGCCTGACTGATAGAAGCTTTGACCCAGGCATGTGACAACATGGTCTAATTCTCCAAGTAAAGAAATTTTTCTAGATTTATAGTAAGATGTGATAGAAAGTTGCAAAATTACAGAGGCATCATAGGAAACTTGACCCCGACTGGGAACCCAAGGAGATAATACAGTTGACTGAAAAGACGGGTTTCCAGTGTTGGAAAACCGCCAAAATGTTCCTGCTAAGCCTTTGTCGATGGGCAACAATCTCGTCGATAGATGAGGCAGCCTCAAAGATAAAGGAGAAAAAAACCTTTGATAGGTTTTGACAAATGCAAGGCAAGTTAATGCAGATTATGCAAAGTAAATGTGAAGGAATATAAGGATATTTTCACCTAATCCCCTTCTCATCACTCTTTGCTCTCCTTTTTCTCTCTCAAGTTCTGCTGCATGCCTTCAACTCCTATCAACTCCTATAAACTCCTATAATTAGTTCTCCAGAACATGTGAGGTCTAGTAATCTTCTATAGTTTAATGTCAACAAATAGTTCTTAGGGGAATTTTTTGGAGGCATGCCACATTAATGGGTCATCGTGCATTTGATCGATGTAGAGGGTCACAGCCAATGAGGTATCTCAGGCTGGGCTAATGTTTTTTCAAATTTTATTCCGTAGGTGCATTTTTTGTTTGTTTCTATATTAGTAATGTGCAGAATGGATAAGAAAATGTGACATATGAATAGCTCTAATAAATCTAAAAGAATTGCTTTCATCAGGGAACCTGTTGGTATTCCAATTATTTCGTGTTTTGCTGAACAAGTTTGCTATTAGGTTTAAGTGAATCTACCTAGAATAAAATTATTAGAATTCAAAAAGCTAAATTTTTTGATGGAATCCTATGAGTCAAAGTCGTACTTTTTTTTTTTATGTCATAATATATCTAAAATTAAGCATTTTCCTCATCCAAAACCCGTCGCTTTATAGATTGCTCTTGTTGATGCACTTGATCGCACTGCTTTGATTGATGCATGGACAGTTTGGATGGAGGAGCACATAAATTCTATTGGTAAGGTTCCTCCTGGAAATGAATCTGGTAACACCACATGGGTAAAGAAGAGACAGGACAAGCCTGATCTTCATCTTACACCTGGTCGGCATGTGCAATTGACAGTGACTTTGGAACAATTGATTGATAAATTGGTAAAGGAGAATAAGATAATTGTCTTTATTAAAGGTTCAAGAACGACTCCACAATGTGGATTTTCTCACAAAGTGTTGACAATATTGAATGAACAAGGGGTAGATCATGAATCAGTTAATGTGCTAGACGAAGATTACAATCCTGGTTTGAGGGAAACATTGAAAGTCTACAGTGGTTGGCCTACATTCCCTCAAGTGTTTGTGTAGGGGGAGCTTGTAGGGGGTGCTGATATTCTACTGGAGATGTCAGAGAAAGGGGAGCTCCAAGAACTCCTTAAGAGCAAGAAATAGGGAACTTAGATGTTCTTATTAGAAGGTATATAGAAGAAGGGCATACAAGTATAGAACGATTATTATGGCCTACATTTATTAAGCCAACATGTTTAGTGATCATTTTTCTTTCTCAAGGTGCTAGAATTGTCTCCCTTGCTTCATTATTTTGTGCGTTACAAGTGAATGGGTGTAACTGTTGACATTTTATTTAATCAAATGGGCTTCCCAAAAACAACATGGCACTCAATCCTAAATAGACTATGCTTTTATGAATTTACATTTTGCGTCTCACATATATACTGACACAGATTAGGTTTCTCTACTGGTTTCAAACGTGTAAGTAACCTTTTGATGTAAAATGTTGATATGGAATTTGGAAATTTATTTACCCTTCTGTGGAGTTTCTTTGTTTCAACTAAAGAGAAATTCACGCATAGAATTGAATGAGCTGATAGAATAAATGGTCATTGATAATAAACTGTATCATGTATAAAGTTACTCGGGAAAAGTGTTAAAATTTAATGTGCTAAGACAGAAAATAGCAGCATTACATTCCATTTCACAATAATAGCATATACAGGATCACTGAAGAAACAACAAGCATAGCATAAACACAAGAGACACAGATTTATCCTGGGAAACCCTCATGGGGTAGAAAACCCAGTAAAGCTTCCTCAATATAGATGACCAGCAATATACAAAGATGCAAACCAAAGACATGATCTCCTCCTCCACCATAGCAGACCTCTCCTCCACAAGTGCGCCTCTCTCTCAAGTGAGTGTTTGTGTCAAATGAGGAACACACCTCCTCTATTTATACACTACTCTGACATATCTTTTACACAAGTACACGTAGGCTTGTATTTAACCAATGGGCTAAATACCCCACTACAACTGACTGGGCCGACCCCTCTAGGGTGGTCTAATAACCCTTTGACCCACATGACACATACAGGGCCGACCCCCACTAGGAAAGTCTAATAACTCGAGTTACCACATTCCGACGGAGGAATAAACATCTCCGGATATACAATAAGATCTTCATGGAGGAATGAAACATCTCCGGAATAATAAAGTACAAATATAATATTCTTTGAAGTTACAATATCTCAACACTCCCCCTTAACGAGAAGGATATTATAACAGCATCTGCATGAGAAAGGAGTCATCAACATCATACATGATACATCTATAAATCATTGGAAGCTTTCTCAACATCATCAGTAACTCAAGCAGTTACTGGAACATCTTCAATACTGGAACATCAACATCTTCAGTACTGAGTCTTTATCTTCTGCAGCACTCGAACAACTACAACAACATCAACATCTGGATCCTCATGATCATCAGCATCATCATCTCACGATCATCAGCATCATCATCACACGATCATCAACATCGTCATCAACATCACGATCATCAGCATCGTCATCACACGATCATCAGCATCGTCATCACACGATCATCAGGATCGTCATCACATGATCATCAACATCGTCATCACACGATCAGCAGCATCGTCATCTAGATCATCACGATCAGCAACATCATCGTCTAGATCATCACGATCAGCAGCATTATCATCTAGATCATCACAATCAACAACATCATCATCTAGATCATCACGATCAACAACATCGTCATCTAGATCATCACGATCAACAACATCATCAATACAAGTATAAATATCATTAATACAAGTATCCTCATCAATACAAGTATACACATCATCAATACAAGTATCCTCATCAATACAAGTATACACATCATCAATACAAGTATCCTCATCAATACAAGTATACACATCATCAATACAAGTATCCTCATCAATACAAGTATACACATCATCAATACAAGTATCCTCATCAATACAAGTATACATATCATCAATACAAGTATCCTCATCAATACAAGTATACACAATAACAGCATACCCTGCAACACACAAGATCCAATTACGGGATGATCAATCCCTCTCACTTTAGGACATAGGTCCAAGGATGATACAATCCTGATCCGCTTACAGGATGATCAGTCCCTCTCGGTTTAAGACAACTCTCATGTCTATGGATGATGCAATCTAGATCAACTTACAGGATGATCAATCCTTATCACTTGAAGACACCTCACCATGTCTAGGGACGAGGCAATCCCAATCTATTTACAGGATGATTAGTCCTTATCACTTTAAGACATCTCACGATGTCTAGGGACGAGGCAATCCCAATCTATTTACAGCATGATTAGTCCTTATCACTTTAAGACATCTCACCATGTCTAGGGACGAGGCAATCCCAATCTATTTACAGCATGATTAGTCCTTATCACTTTAAGACATCTCACCATGTCTAGGGACGAGGCAATCCCAATCTATTTACAGCATGATTAGTCCTTATCACTTTAAGACATCTCACCATGTCTAGGGACGAGGCAATCCCAATCTATTTACAGCATGATTAGTCCTTATCACTTTAAGACATCTCACCATGTCTAGGGACGAGGCAATCCCAATATATTTACAGGATGATTAGTCCTTATCACTTTAAGACATCTCACCATGTCGAGGGACGAGGCAATCCCAATCTATTTACAGGATGATTAGTCCTTATCACTTTAAGACATCTCACCATGTCTAGGGACGAGGCAATCCCAATCTATTTACAGGATGCTTAGTCCACTCAATCTCATTTAGGACTATCCTTCCTTTCGAATTACTGGATTTACTGTCCAAGGATGATTTAATCCATTCAATTCATTTAGGACTATCCTTCCTTTCGGAATTACTGGATTTATTGTCCAAGGATGATTTAATCCACTCAATTCATTTAGGACTATCCTTCCTTTCGGAATTACTGGATTTACTGTCCAAGGATGATTTAATCCACAACCGTACATTTAGGACCACGTCCAAGGATGACTCAATCCTCAACCGTACATTTAGGACCACGTCCAAGGATGACTCAATCCTCAACCGTACATTTAGGACCACTTCCAAGGATGACTCAATCCTCAACCGTACATTTAGGACCACGTCCAAGGATGACTCAATCCTCAACCGTACATTTAAGACCACGTCCAAGGATGACTTAATCCTCAACCGTACATTTAGGACCATGTCCAAGGATGACTTAATCCTCCACCGTACATTTAGGACCACGTCCAAGGATGACTTAATCCTCCACCGTACATTTAGGACCACGTCCAAGGATGACTTAATCCTCCACCGTACATTTAGGACTACGTCCAAGGATGACTTAATCCTCCACCGTACATTTAGGACTACGTCCAAGGATGACTTAATCCTCCACCGTACATTTAGGACCACATCCAAGGATGACTTAATCCTCAACCGTACATTTAGGACTACGTCCAAGGATGACTTAATCCTCAACCGTCCACCAAGGACTTCATTCTCGAAGACATACGTCTACGGCTCTTCTTTCAGACTGAAGTCCAAGGATGATCCAATCCCCTCACATGTTCACCAAGAACTTCATTCACGAAGACATACATCTACGGCTCTTCTTTCGGACTAAAGTCCAGGGATGATCCAATCCCCTCACATGTTCACCAAGAAATTCATTCACGAAGACATACGTCTACGGCTCTTCTTTCGGACTGAAGTCCAGGGGTGATCCAATCCCCTCACATGTTCACCAAGAACTTCATTCTCGAAGACATACGTCTACGGCTCTTCTTTCGGACTGAAGTCCAGGGATGATCCAATCCCCTCACATGTTCACCAAGAACTTCATTCTCGAAGACATACGTCTATGTCTCTTCTTTCGGAATGAAGTCCAGGGATGATCCAATCCTCTCATGTCCACCAAGGACTTCATTTTCGAAGACATACATCTACGTCTCTCTTTAGAACAAGTGTTCAAGGATGATACAATCCCTCTTCTTTCTCGGAGACACTTGTCTACGGCTCACTTTAGAACTTGTGTTCAAGGATGATGCAATCCTCACATGTATTCTCATCAATTACTATCGATCCTGGGAACCCATACAGAACCTGATTCACACTTCTTCTTTAATTACACCATTAAGAGAATGGTCTTATCTAGCCAATTGGAGCAAACATCTCATCATGATTCTCTTCTTCTTTCTAAGAGAATCTTCTAGCCACAAGCCTTCTATAGTGTGTTTGATTTGAAAATCTTTTTTTTGTTTAACATCCATCGCTTGTTCAGTGTTCATCATTCATCATGATCTTTCCTACAAATCAAAATTAAGTACATGATTAGTAATACTTCATAATCATAAAATCATATTGACATGATAACCTATTATGCATACAAATATCATTTACATAGTTATCCAACTATTTTGACCAATACTTTGGCACAACACTTTCCCATATCCTGTATGCATACAGTGGCTATCTAGATGCCTTCCATCTCTACTAGAACATACTATCGAGAGTGTGCACAGCTCTCAGCATGTCAGCAAAGAGGTTTCATTCTAGACAAGCAACAACGGAATGTTTGTCCAACTTACCAATCATATGCATATTAGTAGTATACTGTTCAATGCTCTATGAATGTTTATACTCAACATGATATATTCTAGGAATACAAATATGCATACAAGCAATATCATTTACCATTTCAAATAACAACTCAAATACTTATCTTTTATGTTTGTGTGGTTGCCTCCCGCTTGATCTTCTATATGTCTTTTGAACTTGTATTCATTCTGTACCACTGTGCATGCTCAAGTGTGCACTAGTGTCATCCTCATGATCTCATACACAAACACACGTTCATTAGTATATTCTCCAAACATTCTAATTCTAAATAATCTTTAATATGTATAGTCATGATCATTAGTATTCAGGGTTTCAAGGAAGTCTTCTTTTACTCATGCATATTCTTGTTTGATCATAGTACTCTTCTGGTTAATTAAATCATCAAGACAAGAGACATAATATGCATAAACCCTTGATTACTAACTTTATGAATAAGCATAACCAATCATACCAAGTATACTTATATAAGGGATCCTAACACAAGGTAAGATTCTAACTTGACATAAGAAAACATATCTGGATTAGTTATGTACAACATACCTAAACAATATCTTCAATGATTTAGAGATCCTGAGCTAGAACCTGCATGTCTCATAGGTTAAGCATAATATAACAAAGTCATACATACCTCGTAAGTAGAACAAATATTATGGATGAGTCTTTGTCTTCATGTTGTCATGGTCATGGAACTTGATTTGTCTTTTGTGATGTACCTGTATCTTGTTAGCAGACAACATCAACCTCACACAACACCATAATGCATTAGTACAATCATATAGCCCTAATCAATGAATGTCTTCGATCATTCACATGCATTCATACTGTTACTAGGGTGATAAGACAATTCTAACAATAATCAAGATTGTACTAATAAATAATATGAAGACAAACACATTATGAACTTAATCAAGAATCATATTTCAAGACATACCTGAACCTCTTTAAGTCATACCTGTCGAGACTTCTTGTAGTCTTCTTATGTAAGGCCTTAGCCTCAACTCCCCCTGAAACTTGATTTGGAGCTTGATTAGGGCTTGCTAGAGAAACCCTAAAAATTCAATCTTTGACTTTCATGCTTCTGAATGGATGGAAGGATGTGTCTTGCTGAGTTGATCAAACTAGCATACTTCACTTTTGAAATCTCCAAAATTTGACCCCTCAAAATTGCCTTCGAAACTTCTGGATCTTCTGGACAGGAACCCGAACTAGGGTTTGATGAAGCCCACCCTTCTGTCCAATCAAAAGGTTCGATCCAAGGCTCTAAACTCTTATTTTTATGAGGAGCTTCCAGACGTGGTTACAGACTTCAAAAATTCCAACTTTTGTTGAAGCTCTAATTTTCCATCTTTCTGATCAAAATCCCGAACTAGGGTTTGATCAAGCCCGGTCTTCTACCCAACCAAAAAATTCGATCTTGGTCTCTAAATTTCTATTTTTCTGAGTAGCATTCAGCCGTGGACTCCGATTCCAAAAATTCTAACTTTCTCCGAAACCCTAAATTCCGGAAGCCATGAATAAAGGTGCTCCAAAAATAATTCTGTTTTGACAGAAATATGCACCTGATTGTTTCTGCTATAACTCTGAAATTTTTGCTCCACAGGGTCTGAAATTTTTTTTTGCAGTAGCCTGACCTGTCATCTTTCCATCCTAATAGGTCTTACCTCAATTGGATTTTCTAAGAGAGAGTTATGCCAAGTGTCTCAACGTGACCTGTTTATGGGATAAAACAGGAGAGCGAACTTGTACGGCATGCCACGTGTCACTGTTTGAACTTAGGCCTCTGAAAACGTTTCCTAAGATAGTACAGTCTGTGTACTACTTGTCACTTTTTACGAAATTTCATTTGGAGGTTCCTAGCCCAAGTTATGACATTTTTTCCAAGATTACCTGATTTTGACTGAGATCTGGAAGAGGCAAAAACCCTAACTTGTACTGATCATAACGCATAAAGTACAACGAATATGAGGGTTCCCTTTGGTTACAAGGTACCTGGGGATGTAATCTTCGACCTGTAAACTTTTCAGACCCTGAAACTTCGCATAAATGGATTTATAGCGAAAGTTCCACGATGACTGGTTTTTGCTATGTAAAACCCTAACCTTCAAATTGTCGTAAGTAAAGCAAGTGTCGTAAGTGCCATACCTTGCCTTCCTTCAGGTTAGCTCTGATACCATGTTAAAATTTAATATTATAAGACAGAAAATAGCAGCATTACATTCCATTTCACAATAATAGCATATACAGGATCACTGAAGAAACAACAAGCATAGCATAAACACAAGAGACACAGATTTATCCTGGGAAACCCTCATGGGGTAGAAAACCCAGTAAAGCTTCCTCAATATAGATGACCAGCAATATACAAAGATGCAAACCAAAGACATGATCTCCTCCTCCACCATAGCAGACCTCTCCTCCACAAGTGCGCCTCTTTCTCAAGTGAGTGTGTGTGTCAAATGAGGAACACACCTCCTCTATTTATACACTACTCTGACATATCTTTTACACAAGTACACGTAGGCTCGTATTTAACCAATGGGTTAAATACCCCACTACAACTGACTGGGCCGACCCCTCTAGGGTGGTCTAATAACCATTTGACCCACATGACACATACAGGGCCGACCCCCACTAGGGAAGTCTAATAACCTGAGTTACCACATTCCGACGGAGGAATAAACATCTCCGGATATACAATAAGATCTTCACGGAGGAATGAAACATCTCCGGAATAATAAAGTACAAATATAATATTCTTTGAAGTTACAATATCTCAACAAAACGTACTAAATAGTGACATTGATGATAGGAACATAATTTATAGGTACATATTATACTTGATAAGCCAAAACATGTGTTTGTATCTTGTAAAGAGTTTGACAAGTAAAGTCTTAAAAGTTGGCCAGAAAAAAGTGATCGCTATCTTTACCTTCCTTCAGGTCATGCGTTAACTTTTAAGTGCCTTCTGCATTCCATAAATACTGGTTTGGAGATGAGAAACCTAGCCCAAAAATTAACCAGATCTGAGAATCGTAAGACAGTAGTATCTTTCTTAAATCTAAAGATCCTAATACTGTCTGGCTAGAGTAGATTAAGCTTTGTTTCCAGGACCCTTATGATTACAAGTGTCCAATACTTCTACAAAAGAACGAATCCAAAGCTTAATTATTGACCTCAAAGGCAAAAGAGATAGTTTGACAGTGAAAGCAGTTATAATGGAACCTCAGACTCAGTTTTATAATTGATTAATACTATGAACAGTGATTAGGAATGGGCATATTTGTGTTATCTTATATACTCAGTTGTGTGGAGATCGGTCACAGATTAGTGCTCATTGGTACATATTATTGAGAATCGAAAGAAATAACACAGATGAAATGGTTTTACATATGTTGTAAGTTTCATATTTATGCATGAAAATGTAATTTTTAAGACTTTTGCAAATAACAAGGCCCAAGTATCAGGAGCAAGGGCTAAGAAAAAAATTGGAATCCTAAGTTAGGGATTTTTTAGGTGAGTTCCAAAAGGTACTAGCCTATGCAATCCCTCTGTAGCTTACAGGGTAGAAAATTTTTACTCTTAAGGCCATAAGTTTTGTCATACCTAAGGTGTTATTGATATCTGCTTGACACTTATGTGTATCGCCATGTGATACTCTTTATGGTTGGGAAGAGGTTTGATGAAGTCTAACTAGTTAAAGCTAGACAAAGGGTTTGGCGGCCAACCACATATATAAGACCCAACTCCCAAGCGAATCTTGGAACCTAAAATGAGCAATATAGAATGCCATGGCTCTTAATTTGACATTAATTATCATGTGCACTAGTTATATTTGGCCCACTCTTGAACATATCTTTGTTGAGATCCTCTGATCTAGAAGATACAAGTTAAAGACAATTTCAGGCTTTCAGCAAATACATCTCACTACATCCAGTCAAAAGCATACTGATCCAAGGAGCAGTCAAAATGCCTTGTTAAGGGTGTTACAAAGAAGGATATCTAGCCACCATACAATGTGCACAGTTGCTTGTATAATAAATTGGAAAATCACAATACAAAACATTGAAATTCTTATTTAAACAATCAACAAACAATTATTATGAAACCCAGATTCTAGAAACCCTATAGAACTAGAAATTTTATGAGCAAATTACAATATAAAACTGTGTGCATTTCTAGCATGAAGAGTACACTTGTTCTAGTCTGCATTTTTTTGTTCTTCATGTGTTTTCAAAAGGATCAAGCTCTCACCTCATTAAGTTTCTCAGATTCTTCCATCTTCTGCAACATCCACCTG
This sequence comes from Larix kaempferi, assembly GCA_027924585.1. Lineage (NCBI taxonomy): Eukaryota > Viridiplantae > Streptophyta > Pinopsida > Pinales > Pinaceae > Larix > Larix kaempferi. The sequence goes on from BSBM01000097.1 coordinate 921,486, forward strand.
TCAATCAGCATCATATTTTCTACAGTTACGCCACTTAATTTAGTTGACAGATCTGCCACTTGCTTATGAAGTTCATGGTTCTCTGATGTAGTAAGTTCAAGGGAATTTGATTTTTTTTCCAACATTCCTTCTAATTGCTCAACCCTTTCCCTACTATGCTATGTTATGTAAGGAACTTGAAAGTAGATGCATCCCGTCTTACCATTATTACTAGGGAAAAAGGTAAAACAACTGGCTTTTAGTAGATCTATTTGAAATAAAGAAATAATACATGCATAACCAGGACCTAGCTGAATGAAGTTCACTGTCAAGTCGATTGATCAGAACATCTTTCTCTTGGTTTTGTGCCTTCAACTTCTGACATTCTGAGACTCCCTTTAATGGGGGAGATTGAGTAAAATGAATACATAACCTACAGGTTGAAAGATCAATCATCAAAATCTGATAGAGGTATCAAAGAACATAAAAAAAGAACATAAGGAGAAAATAACAATGTTGCAGAATGAGTTGCTATGGTACCTATCGATGAGTAAGGAAGTTGTTCTGGTGTAAGTGGAAGCAAGGAAACACTTAGGTCAAAGGAGTGCGCTATGTATGCCCAAATAAATGTAGCGCTCACCACGCTTTCATCTTCGTGCTACCCCGTATGCCCTAAGTTTATTAGTAGATAAATAAGAAAAAGCAGCGGGAAAGACAGGAGCAGATCCATAAGCACTAGCAAGAGTGGTGGTTTATGTAGCTTCGGTAAGCATATTCTATATCCTATCCTATAGCAGTTTATTGGTCCAGCAACCTTCAATCCAGCAGATCTAGTTCTAGCAGATTTTGAAGTTGATCCAGTTTTGAGACCATTAAACCATGAATTAAAATATTAATGAAAGCCCATAAATATAATGGAACTAAAGAGATAAGGGTAGGAATTGTTACCCAAAGCATGATTGTGATGCAGTAGTTGAGCTAGGGTTTCAAACCCACCCCAAAGATTGTTGAAAAAATTGATGGCGAATAGATGATCTGAAGCAAAATCAAGAAGCCTATCACATAGAGAACCTTGCAAACATATGGAGAACTTTGCTTCCTATGCGCAATTCATGGAGATCACATGGAGATCCTTGCAACCATATGGAGAAATTTGCTTTCTCTGAGAAATTTGTGGAGATCATATCTGTTGGAGGCCTTATTTTCTTTTATTTTCCCTCTCAATCTATTTTCTAATTCACCGCCCATTCACTTTTCACTTTTTTGAGTTTCCCTCGATCGGTTACATTTGTTTTGTTTATATTCTTCTTTTTCTTAATTTGTTAATACTAGTTACATATATTAATTATATAAATATATATAATAACTATACAATATATTAATAATATATGTGGGTGAAAAAATATTCCGAGGAAAAAAAATACTAGTTACATATATTAATTATATAAATATATATAATAACTATACAATATATTAATAATATATGTGGGTGAAAAGATGCAGGGAAAAAAGGGTTTTTGATCATTTATTTATTTTATATGTGAAAGGAGAAGGGGTTAGCTGCGATTATGGGGGTATTTTTATTATTATTATTATTAATTAAGGAGATGGGAACAAAGGGATTTTTACAAAAGGGCATAATTATTTTTTCTTCAAAATGGAGGATATTGGCTATTTCTTGTAAGACAGGGACCCAGGGGGACTTTAAATATTTTTGAACTCAGGTGCAAAGAGAACCATGGTGAATGAATGCATATGGAGAATTAATGGGGGTTGTGAAATTGACAATTTTTAGCTAACATGACACAAAATGCATGAACTTGTCGAAACTTTAACAAACTGTCGAGATGGTCAAACAATGATGGTTTTGTTCAAACAAAATATGAACACAACCAATACAACAAGCTGAATGGAGTGACACTAACTTTATAAGGACGTGACAATTCCAAAAGGGAAAGATGACAAATATCGACCAAGACTCGACTCAACCACATGTGGAAGAACTCATCTATCACTTGATAAACTATATGCAAGACATGACGTATTATCTAGATATCAACTCACCACACCCAAGGCACTAATTAGTAGAGAAACCCCTAAATGAGCATCTCAATGATTCTCTTATCATCTAACACAATAGGCATCAGGATGGCCTCAAATAAATGCTCCCTTAGAAGACATGTATTGAAAAATAATCCAAGTTGTGTATTATTAATGTTACAATTTACTAAATTTTAACACTGCAGATGGATTCGAGGAGGGGTCCCCGAATCCATCTGCAGTTTTAAAATTTAGTAAATTGTACAAATTCATTATCAAAATTATAATTTTCCATTGCCGGAATGACACAACTAAAAATGACCACATAAATGACCAATTGCTATGTGGTCATTTTTAGTTTAGTTCTTATCTCGTGACCAAATCGGTCATTTATCTTAGTCATTTTTAGTTTAGTTCTTATCCCGTGACCAAATTGGTCATTTATCTTGGTCAGTTTTAGTTAGTTCAATTTAAATTTCTCAATTTTGGTCATTTATCCCTTGAAAAAGCTGTGGTGACCAATGTTTTTGGTCGCTTGGTCACTTATCTCTCATTTTGTACTAGTGGGGGTAGTCCTTAATAAAAACTAGAAGTTGTTGCCATTGTGCGAAGAAGTCTCGATTGAAGACTCTCCCCACTGTGCCTCTACCCTGGCGAATCATCACCTTGCCCCAATGCCTCATCTTGGGCTCCATAGGTGTTACACCTAAATCTTGCTACCATGAGACTTAGTGTAAACATCCTTGAAGTTCCCTATGACTGGAGGGTTTAACTGACCTATTTTTCAAGGTCGTCGTAGTTCACCCTTGTGCAACATGCGACGTCATAGGTTGTCCTAATGCAGCCTGCGACGATGTCAGTTAGTTGGATAAAAGGGCATATTCGAGCCCATTCTCGAAGCTGAGTGATGTGGATCCCTATCCCTAGCCTATTTGGGAGCTGACATTCGGTTCCCTAGCCCTTTGGTGAGATCCCCTATCTCTCTCCTACCATATCTCAACCTATCCTATCCTCTTAAGTCCTATATAAGTGAAGCTCATTCCCATTCCATAGGGAGGAAGTCTATAGTATCTACATGCTGGTGAAATTAGCTTAGGAGAGATCTCTACTCATCCTTTGAGAGATCCACACTTCCTTTGGAGGCTTTGGCATTGTCTTGGTTGGAGAAGGATTGCTACGTTAAGTCATTGGTTGTAATCACTTCCTTCTATGCACTTTCCCTTATTATACAGTAATATAAATGCTTTCCACCAAATCTGACTGCATTGATGATGTTTTGTGTAGTTTTACCGCTTAACTGCTTACTTAGATCTATTATTGTTTAGGTGCATTTTACTACTTGTTTTGTTATGTGTTGTCTTGACAGGTTTTGCAGCTGAGATCTGAAGACCATCAAGCTTGGAAAACATCAAGGAGAAAGTATCAACGATCTAAAAGGTAAAGCATCTATCTACTCAATCTCTAATTAGATCTAGGAAAGTTATTTCTATTCTGTCCTATTTGTTCTAGACTTATATTAAGCTAGGGAGATCAGGCCTCGAGTCCGCTCTTGGTAGATTGTCCGTCAAACAAATCTAGCAACCATACTGGGAAGTACATTGTTTTAGTTTTCAATTTGAATGCCATTTTCATTTGCTTTCTTTTGCAAGCAATCTTATTTGCCTCCTAAGTCTTTTTCACCATCTGATCTTCTCTTTGAAGAGTTTGTAGTCCTCCTATGAGTTTGTACTCACAATCCTTAAACCATTTTATTGCTCATTTCTTGGAGATTTGTTGATCCTTGAGTTTGGATCTCACCCGTCGCACCTGGGCAGTGGAACCAGAGCGTTGATTTGATCTATGTTCTCTTTCTTTTGGGTTGTCGTCGCAACCTTCACACTAGTGTACTGCGACATCGTCGCAATACCCGCACCGGTGATCTGTGACGGTCGCTCTATGTATGAACATAGACTGCGCCGATCTGTTAAAATTGGTATAAGGGCATCCCCCCTCCATTTTTTGATTTGAGTTTTGATTTGGTGTGCAGACCCCCTCTGTGCTGCAAGATCCAGTCAGAGACCCTTTTTTTATTTGTGTGTTGAAAGTGTTTGGTTTTTGTGTGGATTTGTATTGGGTCCCATTTTAACAAGCTTGCGTTTGGTAGTGGTGGACATTTTGGTTCCCCCACCTTCATCCACTTGACCTTGTTATCCCTCCTTTCCCCACCTGATCTGATCTTTGCATTGGATCTGATCCCAAACTGCTTTTTGCACTTGTAATTTAGGTTTGTTTGCATTCAGTTGTTTGATTGAGTGTTTTGAAGTGTTTTCAGTCCATATGAGTGCTTGTCATTTTCTGAGAATTTCCTGAGTGTTTAGAGTGCTGCAAATCAACTTTCTTTTCAGTTTTTGTGCTTAAAAATATCATTGTTATCAAGTCATAATCTTGGCATACCATTGGAAAATTAAAGGAGCATCATTTTTATTGTTCTCAAGTGCATTTGAAAATTATTGTAGAAATTGCTTCATTCATCGGAATTGGTCATTCATTAGTCTTTTGGAAAAGTTTGAGAGAAAATATCAATCATTTGTGCTTTTCAGGAATTATGAATCATTCATTTTCTTGAAAAATTCGAGTGAGATCAAGTTTTTACAAAAGCGATTCCATGTTTGGAGAGATTGTATGCATTCTTGATTTTTTATGCTTTTAAGCCATTATAGTGAAATTGAAAAGTTAGAGTGCTCTAGATAGGAAATTTCTCTCTTTTCATCTCTTGAAGTTTTGATTCGAAAAGACAAAAGAAAATGTTTGTATTTGGTTGTTATGCTTGTTGATTTTTTGAGTTTTGCTTGGAAAAATGGAAAAAGCGAAAATAGTATTTTTTATCAAATTTGGTAGATTTTGGGATTGTGTTGCATTGTGTTGCTTTGGTAAAATCACTTGGAAAGAAAATTTTCCCTCCCATAAATAGAGTTCATCGAAAGAAAAGTACATTTTTGCATGTAGTAAGGGCCTGCATTATGTTTACATTTATGTACTCACCTCATGCATTCACCTAACCGTCCAGATAAAATTAACGGTAGAACTAGGGTAAAGTTTTTAGTAACTTGTGTGTTAAGTTAGAGACATGTTCCGGCGTCGTAAAACATGGCAGATGTCGTTACTTGCAAGCACTGTATTCCGGGGGTATTGTAGTCTTCCACGTACTTATTGGTATATCGAAGACCTTTCACGTACCAACCAGGTATATCGAAGCTCTTTCATGTACCCACCAAGTACTTCGCATACTTGGCGTATATCGAAAGGTGTTTCACGTACTTGGCATATATAGAAAGGTGTTTCACGTACTCGGTAGTATATAGGAAGGTCTCATGCCGTACGGTTGTGCATTAGACAACACCACAACGGATTTGAGCTCCCACGTACCTTATGTATATCGGGAGACACCATTAGGATTCCTGAAACCAACTGAGTTAACCATTTGGCCGTCTTGGCAGAGCAATACACTGAGAACAACACTCGGGCAGATTACTATGCATGTACTGTCCAGGTAGTCGGGTATTCAGGCAAGGGTACGGTCCCAATCCTCCTTGTCACGTTTTACTGTTGGACCCTGCGGTATATAACGATTTGCGAAGTCTTGACAATCCTGTGAGGTTCTAGACTTTTGAATCCACTCCTATTACATAAGTTTGCTTGCGGCCTTAGTTTGTGTAGTATTTTTTTGGATTGTTTTTCTTTTGTTTAGCTTTCCCTAGGAGAAACTTTTGTTTTAGTCAGTCTAGCTGAATTTCCTTGGAGAAGGTCCCGTAGGATTTAGAACTTACCTCCCGAATATCCCCTTAACCAGGAGGTCATTTCGAAGGTAAGGATGGACCCACAAGCCACGGTCCTGTAACCTGAAGTCTAAAACCCTACTTTGAATATTGGAGCATATATGTTCCCTCTATATTCACCTGTCTCCAACCCCCACAGGGTGAAGAAGCGCAAAATTCTACTTCACAAGACCTACCTTCCGTTTTACCAGGAGAGCCTGGATCGGTGGAATGGTTAAATCAATCCCAGGATGACCCTGCAGTAGCTGTTGGTCTAGCAGTAGCTTATTGGACATCATCTCTAGGCCACCTAGTGGCCCATTTTTCCATTTCATCCCCACCCAGTTGGGCTACTCCGGAGGAGATTTTCGGACCCATTCGTGATTGCTTGGATCGATTACGTGACATGGGTGATGAATTTCAAAGACAAAGTCTTGCACGAAGGGTTGAAGACTCGACGTTACCTCCTTATCAACCACTCCCAAGTCGCTTTTTATCTTATGATTCATCGGAATCATCCACACAACACGTGAACACTTATCAACCTGGTCAACCATCACTTCCTGCACATTCACCCCTCAGACAAAAGACCGGTTCTACACCTCGAACAAATCAACCTGTTGAAGGACAATAGTCCAACACACTTGTTACTACCACGGTTACATTACCTGCTCCTCCCCCACCCCAAAACTCGCGGGTAGGATACTCTTTACCCTTTACCTTCCTTACCGGTAATGTTAATACTATAGTAAATAATCAACAACCCATGTTGGGTCAAACTTTGATTAGTGGTCAGCAAGTTGTTGCTGGGGGGAAACCCCCGTCTCTTAACCATAATACTCAAGGAGGAGTTCCAATCGTTCCTTCCGTTGGAAATTCCTTACCTCCCGGACCTTCCACTATGGGATTATCTTATGTTGGGGGACCATCCAATGTCATTCAACCACCATGGAGTCAAGCATATCCAAGTTATTTTAATCCTGTGTCAGGACAACTCAATCCCGGAAACGCACTCTACGGGGTACCCTACCCCGAAAATCCATACACTCTATGGGGGCAGCAAAGTTTTTTACAACATGGAACCCCACCTATAGTCCCTCAGGTCCCACCACCCTCGTTTGGTCCAACCCCACCTCCCGTTGGAGGCGGTGGGGCCACACACAACTCTGGAGGAGGAAGACCTCTACCTTCTGGCGGAGGACCACCTCATTCCAGCTATCATGGCCCATCCCCACTGGCGGCGGAGGTGGAGGCCCTCCCCCTTCAAGAGGAGGTGGAGGACCACCCCCCCGGTGGTGGCGAACCTCCACCTTATGGTGGAGGACCATCCCATCCTAGTGGGGGTGGTGGATGACCATCCCATCCTGGTGGTGGTGGTGGAGGACCACCCTACTATGGTGAAGGAGGCGGAGGAGGCCCCTACCCTTCCGACGGCAGCGGTGGACCACCACCCCCTCTCGGTAGAGGCGGTGGAGGCCCACCCTATTCCGGCGGCGGCGGTGGACCACCACCTCCTCCCGGCGGAGGCGGTGGAGGCCCATCCTATCCTGGCGGTAGTGGTGGACCCCCATCATTTGGAGGCGGCCCACCCCCTCCCGACGGCGGAGGCGGGCCCCCACCTTATGGTAACGGACCACCTTATTATGGTAATGGACCACCTTTTTATGGTGGTGGACCTACTTACGGTCGAGGCGGTAGATTCCCTTATAGTCAGTTTCCTCCGGGAACACCCTACAATTAGTTGATTAAAGGTCCTATCGGTCCATGCATGCCTTATTAGTACTATCAGTACCCACAGTTGAACCAACAGTTTCCCTTTTTGGCTACTTTGGACTTACCTGACCTATCTTGTTTAACGAATGATCCCATTTTCCATGGGCATAACTAGCCGCCCATTCTGGTTAAGTTACCATAAGATATCCCCAAATTTGACGGCAAGCCTAGTGAGGATCCCAAAAATCATGTGATGACATACCATCTATGGTGTTCATCCAACTCCTTGATGGATGACTCGATCTGTCTTAGGCTATTTCAACGGACTCTCACTGGCCAAGCTGCCAAGTGGTACATTGAGCTACCACCCAGTTCTTTTCCCGACTTCTGATCTCTTGCTATGTCGTTTTTTACCCACTTCCAATTTTCCATTTGCTATGAGACTGGTACAAACTTATTGACCTCCCTTTTCCAGAACAGTGCCACTCATATTTCCAATCATATTCATGAATGGCGGGGAAGATGCCATCTTATTAAGGCTCATATTCTAGACCAACTCTTAGCTGACTGGTTCACAAAGTCACTTTTACCCGTCATAGCTTGAGATGTAGCTATGGGAGGAGCCATCACTGAGGAACATGCTATTTCCCGTGCCCATTACTTAGACTTGGTCTATGCTCAATCCGACACATTATATGAAATTTTTCCTAACACACCTCGCCCTACATACAATCCCGCGAAACCACCCAAGGGACCACAAGCTAATGGCATCATTGGTTCCCTTGCCTCCCAGCCTTCTATTCAAACTGGTGCCTCGTCAAACCCCCAAGGTTCTCCCCCATCACCACCACAGGCTGGAAACAACACTACCAAGTCCACCACTCTTGCCTCCACCGAATAGGTGAATTCTGTGCAATTAGCTTCATCTCAGAAATATGGTGGTAAGAAGAAGAACAAAGGGAAACCTAAGAAATATTCTAACCAACAGGAGCCCAAGCCCACTCAGGAAGACACCAAACAGAAGAGGAAGTTAAAGTATCCTTGTTTGCTGTGTGGTGGAGACTATTTCTCAAAGGAATGTCCCCACCGAGACGAAGTTCCAAAGTTTCTCAAGGAAAACTCTACTACCGCAGTTCTCAACGATCCCTTCCCCACTCAAAACCAGCAACTCATTGCACACACCTCTCCTTCCTAAGGAGAAGCACCCTCCACCACGCATGTTCTCATGATGTGTAGTGAGACCGTCAACTTGAACACGCATTCTCGTTCGTATGACTCTGTCCCGCCGAAGGAACCTGTTGGAAGTAATACTGAAAAATCTTCCACTTCGATTCTCGACGTCACCGTACCGCTCGCTTATCTCACCATTGAGAAGCCCTCTTTCGAGTCAGTGTTGCGTCCGCCCAAGAGCATGATTAGAAAATCTATTTTCAATCCCAATGCTCGGGCTGCTCAGAACTACAATATTGTAGAGGACTTGGCACAAGATCCTTGTGCTATGTCGACGCTTGAGGTCTTGCAGAATTGTCCTAACCAGCGCAAGACTCTCCTCACTGCCATCGACGCAGTTGATCCAGATTCTTCAAATACCATCATGTTCCGGCTGGAATACTTTAAACCAAGGCTTTCTCATCAGTTGGCATTTCAAGTTGCCACAAACATTGCTGGGAAGACAATCCATCGTACCGTCTTGGACGAAGGTGCCTCTACTTCAGTCATGTTGATTTCATGTTGGAGAGCCATTGGCTCTCCCGAGTTGAACCGTTCTCCTACCACCTTGAAAGCATTCGACGGATGTGGCTTTCAACCTCATGAACTGTTACAAGCTTTAGTAGTTGAGTTGGAGGGCAAGAATGCAATCATTAATGTGGAAGTGGTCGTTGCCCCGTTAGATTATAATATTCTGCTTGGTCTTAATTGGTTTTACGCCATGACTGCGGTCGCATCATCTGTCTTTTGTATAGTGCAATTCCCCCATCAAGGCCGAATTGTTACTATCGACGAACTAGATTTATGTACACCTGACACCGCTACTCATCAGGGCGATAATGTTCCATTAATTGGACAATCTTCACATCCTTATGAGAGCGTGGGGGTTGGCCTCATCCCTTATGGGATTTTTTCCAACCTCGGATCCCCCAAATCATGTTGCCACGGTGAACATGATCTCCTCTCAGATTTCATCTATCCCCAACTCCACTGATCAATGGCTTGTACCTGATGAAGCCACCACACACCTGATTGGAGATACTATGCCTCTTTCACCCGCCGAACTCACTTACGAGGCTATCCAGTCATCCCCGGAGGACCACTTAGCTGTGGCCTCCACCTCCTGTTCTCTACAATGGAAATCATCCCTACCCGATCCTATGCTCCAGACTTTTCATTCTGACGAGTCCATTATGGAAATCATGAGCGCCGATGATCCTCCATGGGAAGACCTCCATCATCGTTTGTCTTTCCTTCCTTCTTTGGATACCGTGGAGAATAGCATTAGCACCATATTTACACTGGTTGTCTACCCTTGCTCTCAGTCCTCAATACTCATGTGTCAAACAGAATCTGAAGGCAACTTGGCCAACATTGAGCCTACCATTTCGGTCGACATATTGGTTACTCCTGGTGTAGTGGAAAACATTCATTTAGGCCAAAAGTGTTCCCCTAAAGAGATTACAATGTTCACGGCCTTGTTCAAGCAATTTCGAGACGTGTTTGCTTGGACTTACGAGGAGATGCCTGGGATAGACCCCGCTATTGTTTCACACACGATTAAAACCTATCCTGATGCTAAACCAATCCGACAAAAGTTACGACCGGTGCACCCCTGAAAGACTGCGTCAATCAAGGTAGAGATTGAAAAGCTCTTGAAAGTTGGTTTTATCTACCATGTGTCGTTGACAGAATGGGTCTCAAACGTCGTCCCTGTGGCTAAAAAATAGGGTACCATTCGTGTATGTGTCTATTATCGGGATCTATACAAGGCTTGTCCTAAGGACAATTACCTGACTCCCTTTATCGACCAGATCATCGACAATTGTGCTGGAAGTGCATCTTTTCGTTCATGGATGGCTTTTCCAGCTACAACCAGATTGAGATCCACCCGGCTGATCAACACAAGAAATATTTCATCTGTCCTTGGGGTACGCTTATCGCAAGCTCCCTTTTGGTCTTAAAAATGCTGGTGCCACATTAAAGCGGGCCATGTCGTACGCCTTTCACGACATGAAGGACTTTGTGGAACCTTACTTGGACAATCTACCTGCCCATTCACGGCAGCGCGAGTACCACATTGACCATCTGATGGCGGTATTCCTCAGATGCAGGCGATATAACATCCGCCTAAACCCTCACAAGTGCATCTTCTGCGTCGAGTCTGGACGCCTCCTCGGTTTCATTGTCTTGAAAGATGGGATCCGCATTGATCCCCTGAAGGTGGCAACCATCGTTGCTCTCCCACCTCCCACTGACATCACAGAACTTCAAAGTTTGCAAGGGAAGGAAACTTATCTAAGGCATTTTGTCTGTAATTTCACACAAAAGATGCAGGTTTATATGAGGCTACTTAAGAAATATGTCCCATTCATTTGGGACGACGAAGCGCAACAATCTTTCGATAGTCTCAAACATGCTATCACGCACGCCCCTGTGCTCCAACCGCCTAATTACTACAAGGATTATATCCTTTATCTTGCTGCTTTTTCCACCATGATCGTCATGGTATTGGTCCAAGAAGACAACAACACCCAGGAGCATGTGATCTACTACCTCAATAAGGGTCTCATTGACTCTGAAACCCATTATTCACATGTCGAGAAGCTCGCTCTCGCGGCAGTCATTGCTGTCCAAAAGTTTTGAAATCACATCTTGCTCCGCACCACCACTATCATTGCCGATTCGAACCCCATGTACCACGTTTTGACACGTCAGGAGCTTGGGGACAAGTATTTATGTTGGATCGTGATATTGCAGGAATTTGACCTCCTATTCAAAAAGGCTAAGTCTAAAAAGTCTTTGGTGTTTGCTGAGCTGATCTACGATCTTCCCCGGGCTGATGTCGATTTTGAGCCCAATGATTCCCTTCCAGATGAATCATTGTTCCTCATCAGCACGTCTGATCCATGTTATGGAGATATCACTTTATATCTTCAGACCCAACATTTCAGCATCCAACTCGCGCGGGACAACCATCCTCGAATACGCCACCATGCAAAGTATTATCTAATCATCAGTGATACTTTGTACCGCCGTGGTATTGATTCTATTCTTCGACATTGTCTCACTCATGAAGAGGCTGAACATGTCTTAAATGATTGTCACGCTGGGGCGTGTGGCGGTCATCTCTCTGGGATGGCTACAACCCAGAAAATACTTCGCGCAGGATATTATTGGCCATCTATCTTTAAATATTGTATCGAGGCTGTCAAAAATGTCCTCCATGCCAGCACTTCCAAACTAAGAAGTGCACCCACCCAGCCCCGTTACACCCGGTTATTGCTGCTGGCCCATTTGCTAAATGGGGCATTGAATTCATGCACTGTAAGCCTACCTCGGCTGGGGGGCATAGTTACATCATAGTAGTCGTGGATTACTTCACAAAGTGGGCCAAGGCTATGCCTACATACACGGACGACGACAAAACCGCCACACTCTTCATGTTTAATAATGTTATAACGTGGTTCAGAGTTCCTCAAGCCATAGTTACCAACCATGGTTCTCACTTTATGAACCACATGGTTGATGAATTGAGCATTAGATTGGGTTTTCGTCATGAAAAATCAACACCGTACTACCCACAGTCCAATGGACAAGTAGAGGCCATTAACAAGGTCTTGAAAACCTTGATCCAACGCATGGTGGGTACGCACAAGTCCAACTGGCATAATATGCTCTTCTCCGCACTATGGTCTTATCGAAATTCCGTTAAGACCGCCACTGGATTTACCCCCTTCCAATTAGTTTATGGATTGGAGGCAGTCCTACCGATTGAGTGTGAGATTCCGTCCCTCAAACTCATAGTTGAACTTCTCCCTAGCACTACTACTGAGGAAGAACTCTTCCTCTACCTAGCTAAACTAGATGAGACTCGTCGCGATGCTGCTCTTGCCAATGAGGCTCATAAGAAACGCATCAAAGCACAATATGACAAGTCGGTAGAACCTCGCGTCTATAGCGAGGGTGATTTGGTCCTCACATACGACCAAAGACATGATAAGCTGGGGGCAGGAAAGTTTGAGTCCATGTGGCATGGACCCTACAAAGTGAAACGGGCCTTAGAGAAGGGAGCCTAAGAGCCTGGATATTATGACGGGATATCTTTAAATGAACCCTGTAATGTGCTTTACCTGAAGAGGTACTATGCCTGAGTCTTTCATGCATAAGTACTTTGTATATACTGTACATGGCGTGTGTTTTGTGTAGTGTGACGCTTTGATTTTTTGCGTGCTTAGCTCTTGTTTCGTTACTTATACCATGTTCTGTCTATGTGTGTAGATGGAAACTTGCTATGAATTTGCAGACGGTGCCAACCGACTTACCCGCAACCTTGCCTCGGTAGCCTGGGTGCTCTATTCACCTATCGAAGAGCTTATCAGATCAAGAGGATTGTGTCTAGGTTTCGCAACCAACAATGCCGTGGAATATCAGGCAGTCATTGGATGTCATGTCCCAAATTTGGCATTGGGTCACAATGGCCTAATCACATTGGCCCTATTCATTAGAGTTTTTCAAATTGATGCTAAAGGTCAAATAATTGCCAAGGAGGAAAATTACTAGTTTGCTAGGTTTGGGGTGGAAGCTTTGGGATTTGGAATAATGGGGATAATAAATGATGTTTGAATATTAGAATGGAATAAATATTTAATAAAGGAGATAAATAAATATATACAAGTGAAAATCAAAGTGGCATTTCATCATGAAGACACATGGAGGAAGTGGGACCCACATATGGCTAGATTTCCCCACTACACTTGGCATCATTCTCTCACCAATTCGAATTCAAGGTGAATGGTAACATACTTGGGGGAGTCCAAAAGGTATTATTCATTGCATGACTCATCCAAGGTCGAAATATAGAGGAAGAGTAACTCCCATGGAAGAGGAAGAGGCAATTTGGAGCTAGTGAGACACTTGGGCTAGATTCCCTAGTTCTATGACAACAATGATGAAGTTGCTATGACACCTATGACACAATCAGACCCGAAGGCTGACATATGACATATATGACATGTCAGGGCTAAAAATAGACTCCAAGAGGGCGCTCAAGGGTGTTAGGGCAGCTAAGATGCTTCCACATGTGATTTGGTGGAAGTGGGAGACTAGGAATTGTTGTACAAGTGGCGTTCTTTGGAATCTCTTCCCAACTTGAGTTGGAATGAGTCTCTTGGAAGGAATTCGACCCATGGAGGACATTAGAAGTTTATAAATGTCAATAACAAAGAATGAAACCAGCTTTTGATCATTTGTAGAATTTGGAATTGCATTTTGTGTAGAGGGAGAGCTAGTGGATGACTAGTTTCTTGCCTTAGCCAATTTCGAGGGTGAAAGATTCCCATCCAAGTTGGTAATTGGAAAGGCCATTCAGACATTTCATTTGGAGCTTTAATGGAGTCTTTATTTGCAGTTTTAAGCTACAGGGCAGCTCATGGTTTCTTCTGTTGCAGCTCACTCCTTCAACCATTTCCGTTTTTGATAGCATATTCTTGATCCTTGAGGGAGGGCGTTTTTGGTGAGCTATTGTACTCTTTGGGGGAGCTTCTAATGCCCCATTTATTTTTTAATATGAATTAAATACTCTTTTCTTCATCTCCAGAAAGTTTCAGGTCGAAATTCCAAGTAGAAATGTATAAATCTCAATTTTAATGAAAGAACAGTGTCATTTCCCCACTACCTTGTTGTGAATCAATGTAATGCTGATTATTTCGAATGAATGGATGATTCTATGATATATTTGTGATAAATATAATTCCATGGATGTCTTATACAAGTTTCATGTACTGTACTTGAGCATTTGAATCATTTTTACTCAGTTTAGTTGTATTGGGAGGTAAAATAGTGCCATTTCCCCAAGGGTCGAATTGGGGATTTTTGCAGTTGAATGGGAGAGGGTGAGAACAGTTGTAATAAACCATTAATGGTGCATATGAGACCTTAATAACATAATTAACACATTACATACCTCTGTTCATAAATTTGAGTGGGTTTGGAGGCATTTGGGAAGCCATTTTCAGTACTTACCTTAGGGGGATTTGAACCCCAAATTACTAGTAAAATTGCATACTTGGTCCAGAATCTTAAGAGAGTTTTCAGAGGTCTTTTGGTGGCCATATGTCATCCCTAAACATCATATTCAAGTACTAATATCATTCATACACCTTCCTTGAAGATTTGAAGGTATTTGGAGTCAATTTGAGATCTAGAGACCAATACTAGTCAAAGGGAAATCACTAGTAAAGTTACCTACATTGATCAGAATTGAAAGAGGATTTGCAGAAGTATTTTAAAGGTCCAAAGGAATCCATGAAACACATATTTATGTTCTAATATCATTCATATACATTCTCAGAAGATTTGGGATCATTTGGGGCAAATTTGGGCCCTAGAGATCAAAACTAGTCAAAGGTCAAACTAGGGGAAAAAGTGAAAAATTGCCATTTTAATAAAATTCCTAACAAGGGAAATTACATTGGTATCAGAGCATGATCTTGGCACCTGATGTGGTCTAATATTCATGAGGACAAGAATTCAGGTACCACCATTAAATATTGAAACCAAAAGTGCTTTTGTTGAAGAGGGAAAAAAAAAGTAGGAGAAGAAGAGCAAATTTTTTGAGGAAACTATGACTAGGGATGAAAAGGGAGCCTCATATGATGGTGAGGAGCATATAAAAATTATGAAAACAATATTTGAAGATATGACCAAGCAACTTAAGGAAGGATTCGAATTGTTTTCTATCGAACTTGTGGAAAAAATTATTGATTTTAAGAAAACCAAGGGGCAAAATGCATCAGCTTGCTTGAAGGAGCAAAAGGAAGAGACATCACAAGATCATGAAGAAGATTCTATTGAAAATATGGAAGATCATTTCGAGACACCTTCTAGCTTATACATGAACCAAATAGCATCTACTGATGGATGCTTAAACTATGAAGGAGTACCTACTGATGGGTGCTCACACCTCTATGTTGGTGACATAGAGATCACTTTTGAAAGTGTTGCTGCAAGCCCAAGTTCCGTTAAGCATGATAATGAAGACCTTGCAGCAGTTGAAGAAGAACCAAGATCAACTTCTCCATCACCACTTGAGCTTCATGAAGTTGGTCCAAGAAAAAATGAAGAAGATGAGGAGGTTCATTTGCAAGAGCCTCATTTTCTTGAAGGGTCCTTAAAGATGAATGAAAAGAAGATCCAAGAGTCCCTTAGCATTCTCCATGACACTCAAGCATTGGTGTCAAATTCTTGTTGGAGAGCTACTTCATTGGAGGAAACATCCTTCCTTGAAGACATGGATAAGATTCAAAGAACAATGTGCCATATCAAAGGTAATTTCATGTCTTTGCTTTTTGATAGAAACCATTTGTTTGAGCTTAATGATTTGTTACATGATGCATACTTGAAGAATAATGAGGATAATCATAAGCTCACAATTCAAAATGAGCAACTTCTTGAAAAGTTGCAAGATACTTGTTTTTCCTCCTATGTTTCAGATTGTCAAATGGTAGATTGTTTGGAGGATTCTCATGACATGGTGGATCATGAGAAATGTGGAAATTTGAATTTTCTTGATGTTTTTGAAGATGAACTTGAAGAGATCCAAACACTTGATGTGGTGGAAGAGGAACTTGAATTGTCTCTTGATGAAGGTTATGCAATTTTTAAAGAAGAGCATGATTCCTCTACATTGGAACCAAACTATGACAAAGAGTTCATACTTTTGAAGGATCTGCATGATACTACCCCTATGGATCCTTCCCATGATGAAACTTCTGCACTTTTTTTATCATTTGGGTGATTTAGTTCATTCTCATACATCCTACAATTCCATGTTTTGCAACATTAGTCTCAATGAAGTATGGGTGAAGGGGTTCTTTTTGATGGTGCCACATGAGGAGTATGCAACTCCTAGATTTAACTTTTATGATGAAATGGTTGGATCACATTCTTATTCAAATTTGCAGCAGCATCATTTGTCACTTTATTATGATTCACATCTACATGGATGCACCTATGATATGGATTTGAGTAACTTGAAGACTCATGGTTTTTCTTGCTCAACACTGGGTTCATTTGATGTTAGAGGAACTTCATCCAACACTTGGGTGAATAGATTTATTATGGGAGAACATTTTTGTTGGAAGCCACATACTTTGTTACATCTTTATTATTATCACATTCATGGATGTATGGGTGAGACTTCTTTGAGTCATTTGAAGTCTCCTTGTTTTTTCTGCTCATTATTTGGTTCAGATTTTAGTGGAGATTCTTCATTCACTTCTTGGATTAAAAAATACATGGTTGAATATTTTGATGCATATCACATCCTTTTGGAGCAGCATTATAGGACATGGGATCCTCACCTATGTCATTGGAGCAGATTTGATTGGTCACTTGAAGCTTGTATGCACTTGGAAAATGGTGGTCTACTTGCTTGGAGGTATAAGCACTTTCATGATTCTTTGATGAAGCACCTCCTTGATGTACATTTTCATTATGTAGTTATGTACTTTGATGATATATATTTTGTACTCATGATGCTTGGAAGAATGCATACAAGAAAATGGGATCCAGGAATCATCTTATCTGATGGTATGGGTTGGAGAGCACTCTTCATTGTTGTGGTGCAATACAAGCAATGGGACCCTAGAATAATTTTTATCTCATTGGTTTCAAATTTTTTGGGGAAACAAGAAATATGGGAGATGGATTTCCCACTTAATAAAGTGATTTTTATCAGAGTAGTACAGCAGCAAGCATGGTGGTTCCTCTCTAAAATCTTCATGGAAACTCAAAGACTCAAGGTTGGGCAATTCAATGGCAACTTCAAAGAATTATACAAAAAGCAGGTTCTTCAACACCCATGTTTAAAATTGCTTGAAGACAAGCAATATTGGGAAGGGAGGATTTGTCATGTCCCAAATTTGGCATTGGGTCACAATGGCCTAATCACATTGGCCCTATTCATTAGAGTTTGTCAAATTGATGCTAAAGGCAAATAATTGCCAAGGAGAAAAATTACTAGTTTCCTAGGTTTGGGGTGGAAGCTTTGGGATTTGGAATAATGGGGATAATAAATGATGTTTGAACATTAGAATGGCATAAATATTTAATAAAGGAGATAAATAAGTATATACAAGTGAAAATCAAAGTGGCATTTCATCATGAAGACACATGGAGGAAGTGGGACCCACATATGGCTAGATTTCCCCACTACACTTGGCATCATTCTCTCACCAATTCGAATTCAAGGTGAATGGTAACATACTTGGTGGAGTCCAAAAGGTATTATTCATTGCATGACTCATCCAAGGTCGAAATATAGAGGAAGAGTAACTCCCATGGAAGAGGAAGAGGCAATTTGGAGCTAGTGAGACACTTGGGCTAGATTCCCTAGCTCTATGACAACAATGATGAAGATGCTATGACACCTATGACACAAATCAGACCTAAAGGCTGAAATATGACATATATGACATGTCAGGGCTAAAAATAGACTCCAAGAAGGTGCTCAAGGGTGTTATGGCAGCTAAGATGCTTCCACATGTGATTTGGTGGAAGTGCGAGACTAGGAATTGTTGTACAAGTGGCGTTCTTTGGAATCTCTTCCCAACTTGAGTTGGCATGAGTCTCTTGGAAGGAATTCGACCCATGGAGGACATTAGAAGTTTATAAATGTCAATAAAAAAGAATGAAACCAGCTTTTGATCATTTTTAGAATTTGGAATTGCATTTGTGTAGAGGGAGAGCTAGTGGATGACTAGTTTCTTGCCTTAGCCAATTTCGAGGGTGAAAGATTCCCATCCAAGTTGGTAATTGGAAAGGCCATTCAAACCTTTCATTTGGAGATTTAATGGAGTCTTTATTTACAGGTGTAAGCTACATGGCAGCTCATGGTTTCTTCTATTGCAACTCACTCCTTCAACCATTTCCGTTTTTGATAGCATATTCTTGATCCTTGAGGGAGGGCGTTTTTGGTGAGCTAATGTATTCTTTGGGGGAGCTTCTAATGCCCCATTTATTTTGTAATATGAATTAAATACTCTTTTCTTCATCTCCAGAAAGTTTCAGGTCGAAATTCCAAGTAGAAATGTATAAATCTCAATTTTAATGAAAGAACGGTGTCATTGCCCCACTACCTTGTTGTGAATCAATGTAATGCTGATTATTTCGAATGAATGGATGATTATCTGATATATTTGTGATAAATATACTGCCATGGATGTCTTATACAAGTTTCATGTACTGTACTTGAGCATTTGAATCATTTTTACTCAGTTTAGTTGTATTGGGAGGTGAAATAGTGCCATTTCCCCAAGGGTCGAATTGGGGATTTTTGCAGTTGAATGGGAGAGGGTGAGAACAGTTGTAATAAACCATTAATGGTGCATATGAGACCTTAATAACATACTTAACACATTACATACCTCTGTTCATAAATTTGAGTGGGTTTGGAGGCATTTGGGAAGCCATTTTCAGTACTTACCTCAGGGGGATTTGAACCCCAAATTACTAGTAAAATTGCATACTTGGTCCAGAATCTTAAGAGAGTTTGCAGAGGTATTTTGGTGGCCATATGTCATCCCTAAACATCATATTCAAGTACTAATATCATTCATACACCTTCCTTGAATATTTGAAGGGATTTGGAGTCAATTTGAGATCTAGAGACCAATACTAGTCAAAGGGAAATCACTAGTAAAGTTACCTACATTGATCAGAATTGAAAGAGGATCTGCAGAAGTATTTTAAAGGTCCAAAGGCATCCATGAAACACATATTTATGTTCTAATATAATTCATATACATTCTCAGAAGATTTGGGATCATTTGGGGCAAATTTGGGACCTAGAGATCAAAACTAGTCAAAGGTCAAACAAGGGACATTACATTGGAACCCTAACCGACGCTATTTCTTTGGGTATGGACCACATTGTCATCCATTTGGATTCTCAACTGGTGGTCTCTCATATTAACCGGGTTTACGCCATCCGCGACCCTACCCTACTCCATCTCTACAGACGAGTTCGTCTTCTGGAAAGGTCCTTCGAATCCATTCAGTACCTGCATATTCCACGAGACGTGAACACAGTTGCTGACTCCATTGCCAACTTCATTCTAGATTGGTACATTGCACACACATGAGCATATTCATGAACTGTAAAAGTAGACATAACATGTAAATCATTCATCACATAAGCAAACGCATAAACAAGATCTCATATCAAACACAAATGTATAAAGCCGCCAAAGTGTCTGTATATATATATAATCAAGATAAAGTAATGCTAATACAAAAATATGAAGCACAATGGCTTTCAGTGGGTCTATAAAAAATCTGAAGCCTGATAGCTTTCAGTAGTACAAAATCTGAGGCTCACAATCTCTCAGTACGTACATAATAACATAAGGCCTAATGCCTGGCCCGTGCACCCCTAGGTCTCGCAGCTCTCGCCTACTGACCGTTGAAGCAGTCTACCGCTCTCGCTACCTTGCAGAGAAGCTCACTGAAGCGCAAGTTCACACCAACCGTGTACCTCTGCATGGGCCTCGGTAACTCATCCACTGCTGCAACTGGAACATCCAATGTCAACCTGGTGAGGTTCTCATTGAAATCCTCCATCTCTATGAATCATGGCATCATGCATGGCTGGGGCTACTAGTGGTGCCTCTCCCCTCCTCGCGAGAAGCGAAACTCCCACTGGTCGTGAAGGGCCCACATCTGCACACACATGTTATTAACTCATTAGCACTATCCAAAAAAAATTATAAATACACAAAATGAAAAAGTACAAGGGTCATTGTTCTTACCAATATCTCCCCACTTTGCTCCCTGGGTAGCACTAGGTCTAGATCCTCCCTGAAGTCCGTACCATTGTACAGATAGTCCTCGATCATGAGTAGTTGGCCTTCCAGCCAGGTGAAGAATCCAGAACCGTATCCGATGATCGGACCCCCGCCACCATGGAGGGCCATCACCTCCATCCATCAGGCCATGTGAGGATCCTTGGGATCCCTATCATCCAAGGTCACCTGACGGGCGTAAGAGAGGAAACCACTCGAACAAGAAGGATATCACTATTGATCCATACCCGAACTGCTTGAGCTCACCATGCTGACACTTGGTCAGCTGAGCTCGAAGGTTGGTGAGGAGTGCCTCACACCAGTTGAACACCTTTGGAGACATACAGTCCTCCGCATACAACATTTGGGACTTTGTAGCCAAGTGAGCCGCTTGGCTCCCTGCTATCCTCACTATAGTGAAGAGTATAGCACACAATGGACGATATCGCACCTCTTTAATGGGAATTTTCCCACTAGAGGAATGGGCATGTGGAGTACAGTGCTGGGCGATCAAGTCATCCACCGTCTGATCACTCCCTCGTGATCTGGTGAGAGACACGTTATCCCCCCTCCGGGATAATCCTGTCAAAAAATAAATGTCATCAACATCTATAGTCAGTGTATGCTCCCCGATCATGAAGTACTACTGCGATGCATCCCAACTCCGAAGCATATGATCCAGTACTAGGACTTGGGCCCTCATGCCCTAGACCTGGAAGAACTTCAATAGTCCACAGTTCCTCAATGCCTCCACACACAGTGGATCATTTGTTGCTTTTACATCTTCCACTTAATGTTCACGCTCACGCCATTATAGCACCATGGTGAAGGCCACAAACCTGTCAAAGGAAGCATTTAAATACCATTAGAGCTCACCCAAACCATCAAAAGTTTTTCTTGTGGGCTAGGTTTGATTTTGAGATTGATGTTTCCGTCGTCGCACCCCATCTTTGATGACAGGGAGACATCATCGCAAGACATCCTTACGGGTTTTGTGATGACTCAGGTTCGTCACAATTCCCGTAAGGGAGACCTGCGACAACCGAAGGGCACAAAATCCCC
Source organism: Larix kaempferi (assembly GCA_027924585.1). Lineage (NCBI taxonomy): Eukaryota > Viridiplantae > Streptophyta > Pinopsida > Pinales > Pinaceae > Larix > Larix kaempferi. Next base: position 943,126 of record BSBM01000097.1, read on the forward strand.
TCACAAATCAACCCAAACATCTAAAAAATGGACAAAAAATGAAATTGTAAACCACTAGAAAGATGCTGGCTGAGATTTAGGTTTACCTGCTCCTGACGGCATGTGAAATGGTCACTCATAGCTCCGACAGTCGACGAATGAAATTTTGCTCCAAATGGCACTTTCTTCTCCCCAAATTTGGCAAATGACAATGGTAACTATGTTTGGTCATTTTTTCTATTTTATAAACAAAAAGGGAATATTCTTTTTCAAATTTAGATGATTTATGGGTTAGTTTCTATAGTTTGGATCATTTTACTGCATTTGAATGCCCGGTTGACTATTTGACCTAGTTTTCAAGCATGTAGGAGATGTTAAGTGTTTCATTTGCGCCATTTTCGCATCGTAGCGATCATCTCAGGTATGAACAACCCATTGAATGTTTTTGTTGTTATTTTCATCCATTAGATTTCAATTATTTAATGACGAAGAGCTTACTCTTTGTTCTTTCTCGTGCTCTTAAAACCATGAGAATAAAACATCGAGTTATGATTTATTACTTTTCCAGGCTCGTTAAAATCCTACGGAAAAGGAACCCCCCCCGGAGTCTATCTTTAAGCTCTTTTCAGGTTCTCGAAATACAAAAAGATCGCCAAGCGAACTTGTCACGTTCACACTTGCTAAAAGTATTTGAACGGTTGTCTCCCTAGTGACAGTTTACCCCTTTTTCGGACCAGGGGGCACTATTTATGAAAAAGGAATACTCTAGCCAATCATGACTGGAAGAGTCCTCTCTCGCGTTGTTTTACCCTTTTTCAGGCGAAGAGGCTAACTTTATGAAAAAGGACCATTGGAGTCTTCTTTAGTTCTTTTTAGACTCTCTATGAAATGACGACTGAGTTTACCTTCTATGGACTTGTTAAAATTTGACATTGAAGGGCCTGCTATGGGACGAACCCCTCCTCTCCCAGGTTCGGAAAATATTTGGGATTGGACTCATCTATGAGATGAGCAATACTGAGCATCTGGTTATCCTCATTAAACTCGTAAAAAACACATGAGGCACTCATCATTCATGATGGGGAAAAATGAAAGCTTTTATGTTACACTCTTTATCTGTGGCAGTATCTAGTCGTTCTTGAACATGGAACTCATTTGCATTTGCAGATTGCACTTGGATCATCTGTTTATCCTTGAGTCTTGCCTACTTCCTGATTCATGTTGCTCATTTGGGTCATCCAATGAATACTTCCACCATCAGTTGCATTAGAATTTGGTGTCGTACTCGTCATGTCAATACTGCCAAGTCATGCCATGCCCATGTTCAAGAATACTTTCACCACTCATCATTTGCAGTCAGTAAACCTTCCACCATGACAGCCTACTCTGAGTCAGTCCTGTATGTTACTGTACCATCCGATCTACTCCAAACATCTGTTGTCATGTTTCGTGTTGAGGATGGGCGATTCATCATGGCCCTCCTTCGACCGATTCATCCTTGTCGACTTCAACACATCATCCAAGGATTGAATCTAGAAACCAATCGAGTACCTTGGGCCTGCATGCCTCAACAGCAGGTGACCTCGCTTTCAACATGAGTTTACATCATTGACTCTAGATTGAAAGATTTCGTTAACCGTTCGAATTCAACTCATTTATTCACGCTTAATGATATGTACTGTGATACCTTGGGGATCACTAACATTAATGATGATTCCCCTCACACTTGTTAACGGTATACATCAATGACCGATAATCAAGTGGTTTCTACCATGTTCAACGTCAAGACATTTGTAATCACATGGATAGATTCGTATCATTGCGGGTTCGGCTTGAAGACCCTGGGGAGTCATGTTTTACCAGGTTGCGATGGAGATTGTTTTGAGTCATATTACACGGATCCACTTTTGTATTGGTCGTGGCTATGTTATCATCTCATCATGGATCTACGCTTGTGTGTAGTATCCATGATTGTGTTCAGTCGGTCATTACTACCATGGATCTGCATTGTATTGGTCGGCAACCATGTTGAGAGTCGTATGAGACTGTGTACTCAGAGTCAGTTGTACTGCAACGACATCCTTCGTCCGACAAGTCTGTTGCCATTCCTTCTGTCAAAGAATTTCACTTGTCAAATTCAAACAACTTCATGCTTTGGGGGGCATTCTATTACACCTAAATCTTGCTACCATGAGACTCAGTGTAAACATCCCTGAATTTCCCTATGACTGGAGGGTTTAACTGACCCATTTTTCAAGCTTGTCGCAGTTCACCCTTGTCCAACATGTGACGTCACAGGTTTTCCTAATGTAACCTGTGACGATGTCAGTTGGTTGGATAAAAGAGCATCTTTGAGCCCATTCTCAAAGCTGAGTGATGTGGATCCCTATCCCTAGCCTATTTGGGAGCTGGCATTCGGTTCCCTAGCCCTTTGGTAAGATCCCATATCTCTCTCCTACCATATCTCAACCTATCCTATCCTCTTAAGTCCTATATAAGTGAAGTTCATTCCCATTCCAAAGGGAGGCAGTCTATAGTATCTACATGCTGGTGAAATTAGCTTAGGAGAGATCTCTACTCATCCTTTGAGAGATCCACACTTTCTTCGGAGGCTTTGGCATTAGATTGGTTGGAGAAGGATTGCTATGTTAAGTCATTGGTTGTAATCACTTCCTTCTATGTACTTTCCCTTATTATACAGTAATATAAATGCTTTCCACCAAATCTGATTGCATTGATGATGTTTTTTGTAGTTTTCCTGCTTAACTGCTTACTTAGATCTATTATTGTTTAGGTGCATTTTACTACTTGTTTTGTTCTGTGTTGTCTTGACAGGTTTTGTAGTTGAGATCTGAAGACCATCATGCTTGGAGCAAACATCAAGGAGAAAGGATCAACGATCTAAAAGGTAAAGCATCTATCTACTCGATCTCTAATTAGATCTAGGAAAGTTATTTCTATTATGTCCTATTTGTTCTGGACTTACATTAAGCTAGGGAGATCAGGCCTCGAGTTCGCTCTTGGTAGATTGTCCGTCAAACAATAGGCCCTCTATTTCTCACTTCCAAGTGCAGTCGTAGTATCAACACTCTCTCAAGGAAAAATGAGCATGTGAATGATGCAAACCCAAAATCTCGCCCATGGCGACTGGCTTGGTTTAGATCTTGCTGAACCGCGGTCAAGAACATCTGGTCCTACCCGAAGTAGGTCCCAACGAGCAATCTTTCAACTAGAATCATTTGCACACCTAAGATCTTGTGTAGACTAGGAGACCCCAAGACTCATACAACAGCTGCAGTAATAGATCATGTCTCCAAACTCTCAATGCCATAAAGTAGAAAGGACAAAGTATGAAGTCGCACAGTACCAATGCAGTGACAACCAAGTATATCCTGCATACTAACTTCCCCAAGACGTTTGGGCTGTGTTTCCAAAATCACTCCCAACATAGGGAGCCTAGTCATGAATCATACTTCCTCGAGGGTGAGATACACTTGCTCACCTTGCACTATAAAAGCCTTAGTGTCTCGGTCACAAAACTCAATGATCTTATTGAGTAGCAGTCGGGCATTGTGCATCAAAGGGTTCTCAAGAAACTTAAGAAGTTCGTGTCTCATTAGGCTGCCCCAGACAACCTAGTCCCCTCGGATATCTCAATGGATTTCAGCCACATCCCGCTCCTTCTAGTTCACCCTTGACATCCTGCAAGTCCAACAAGCACTAGGGATGAATACAAAATATGTCTTATTTCCAACTCATCCCTTTCTAGGTTATTTGTGTGACTTGGGTCGCACATTTTTTGGGAGAACAAAGTGACCTAAGCTATGCATGTTCTCTAAACAGGTGCAACTTGGGTCGCACCTGTCTCTTGGATAAGAGCGACCCAACTTGCACATGTCCTCTCGAAAGGTGTGACCTAAGTCACTCAAATTCCCATAAAATAAGCGACCTAGCCGTAAAACCCTCGTTGGGTTCGCCAAGGTCCCTCAGGTGTCCAAATCATAAATTTAAATTGATAAAAATGACAAGCAGGATGAGACCACTAACATGAAGCTCGCAGAAATGAAAACTCGTGGCCGAATCGAATGGGGCCCTCCACACAACTCCAACAATCAAAAGTTAAAATGACACATGGCATTGTGGGTCCCACCCTATTTGAAGGCTATTCGTTCCTAATTTTCTTCTAAATTTTATAGCCTCATACAAGGCCTGTTTTATACGTTTTTTGCATTAACAGAATCAAGATTTTGTGCTCTTCTCGATTATGGAAACCATTTTTCATTATCAAAAACGTTTTTGGGATACCTTTTAGCTCGCCTTAATTTGCATGCCCTCATGTAAGTCACCCAATTTTAGATATTTGTACATTAATTTTATTTCTAGAAGCACGTTTAAGCTCGACTATCATCTCTATGTGTACAGGTCCAAGTCACCATGAGGATCACTACTTTCAGCCCGTGAGCAACCCCTACAAGTATAATGCTTCAAACTGGCATATAGGTAATCACCCCTACAAAATATCATATGCATCAACCTTATTCATCATCTTTTACACCTATAGGACCTCCCATATGTTCAAGTAATTAGTGGCCAAGCCCATCCATTCTTGCATTTTCCCTTACCCGGCAGTAGAACCTACCTTACATGGGTGACTATTTAGTGCCCTTTGTCATTTGGCACCCATGCCATTACCATTGCCATAGGATTTGGAGTCCATGTAGTTTGTGGTTTTACACAACACCGCATATTACTATGTCATCATCACTCATTAGCCTACCCTATGGACTCCCAAATTTACAGTTCTCAAGGCATTATGATGATCTACATCGCACAATCACGAGCCCACCGCTTCATCCATACTACAAAAAGTGACAATATTATGCCACCATTTATCACCCCACAAGGAGGTTACCATGAGTGTCCTATCCCCTATCAAAACTCTCATATGATATCGTTCTGCCATTTGAACCATATGATCAATTCACTAGATACTTACCTCCTTACTAGTCATGTTATATTACTGAGGCGACCTCTCGCCTCAACCACCATTATAGAAAGGTGCTTTTCAACACCCCCTTTTTCTAGGTTCCCATACATCTAAGGAAGCCACGATTGTGAAAGTATTACTCACAACCTCTCTTCAATGCCCACACATTGAAGAAACCACTAGTAGAAAATGAGAGATAAATGACCAGGTGACCAAAAAATTTGGTCACCACAGTTTTTTCAAGGTATAAATGACCAAACTTGATTGAGCCAACTAAAAATGACCAGAGGAATGACCAATTGGGTCATGATATAAAATATATGACCAGATAACAAGTAACTAAACTACAAATGACCACATAACAATAGCATTAATAATATGAATTGGTCATTGTTAGTTGTGTCAATCCGACAATGGAAAATTGCAATTTTGACAATGAATTTGTATGTAATTACTAAATTCTAACACTACAGATGGATTCAAAGGCCCCCTACAATTTACTAAATTCTAACACTGCATATGGATTCAGAGACACCCCCCCCTCCCCTACAATTTACTAAATTCTAACACTGTAGATGGATTCTGGGGGTCTCTAAATCCATCTACAGTGTTAGAATTTAGTAAATTGTAGGGGAGGGGGGTCTCTGAATCCATCTACAGTGTTAGAATTTAGTAAATTGTAGGGGAAGGGGTCTCTGAATCCATTTGTAGTGTTAGAATTTAGTAAATTGCAGACTCCCTCATGTGTCACAACTCAACATTAATGCATGGAGTAGATTTGCATTGCTTACATTAACGACCTTATACGTAGTCTTCTATTCTTGGAGCATAAGAAATTTGCTTATACGCTTTACATCCTTCCCAAGGTATCATAACTAATTTTCAATACATCTATGGTACACACATTAATAAAAACCGTCCCAAGTTGAGATATCGCAAGTACCACAAACCTAAACTAAAAATGACCACATAACAATTGGTCAATTATTTGGTCATTTTTAGTTGTGTCACTCCGACAATGGAAAATTACAATTTTGACAATGAATTTGTACAATTTACTAAATTTTAACACTGCAGATGGATTCAGAGACCCCGTCTCTGAATCCATCTGCAGTGTTAAAATTTAGTAAATTGTAACATTGTAGACGGATTCAGAGACACGAGCTAGTGTCGAAACATGAAACCATAGGAGAAGCTACTGAAATTTTTTGCAAGATCATTTCATCTGTACTGTCACATCCAGTTCGATGTGCTTATCATGTCCATATCTTATTTCACCATTTTTGCTATTGTATTATCCCTTCGACAGATCCGCCAAGTTGCATAATGTGCATTATCATAGTGTGGTTGAGTCGAGTCTTGTATATTTGATGTCTTTCCCTCTTGGCATTGTCATGTCGTGAAGTTGGTGTCATTATATTTGGCTCGTCATACTGGTCGCGTTCATATTTTGTTTTAACAAAACCATCGTCGGTTAACCCTCTCGACAGTCTGTTAAAGTTTCGACAAGCTCATGTATTTTGCGTCATCATGATGTTAGCTAAAAATAGTCAATTTCACAACCTCCATTAATTATCCATATGCGTCCATTCATCATGGTTCTCCTCGTGCCTAAGTTTGGAAAGTTATAAATTTCCCCTCGGGTCTCTCCCCTACAAAAAATCGCCAATATCCTCCATTTCGAAAAGAAAAAAAATCCTCCATTTTTGTAAAATTCTTTTAACGGTTGTTGGAAGTGTTAGACGACCATCCAGACGTTGTTGACTGTCTGATACCACTTAACATGGCACTCATATCTCATATTGGGGATTAAGTGAATCTTTAAATACCACTTAGCATGGAACTCATATCTCCCCACAACTACCCTGTACCCTTTGGGATCAAAAGCACAAAATTATTGTGATTTCATTGCTCTGGAGGATACTACTAATATATATGCATAGATTCATCTTGAAAAGAACAAACCTTAGAGCTAGGTTGGTTTTTGGTTATTGTCATCATGCTGATCCATTCAATCTAGCTATAGCAAAACCTTAGCAAATGTTTTTTCCTATGCACTAGGATGCATACCATTGTTAAAGTAGTTATAATATAATATAGTTTTAGTATTTATATATATTAATATTAATATATATCTATAAAATAAATTTAAAAAAAACATATAAAAGTTATTATTATTTTTTAATTAGAAAAAGAGGGAAATATTGTAAAAAGGGATCAAATGAATTTCCTACATGAATTTGGGAAATATATAATATATATTTCTAATATTTATATATATTAATATTAATATATATAAAATAAATTAAAAAAACATATACAAATTATATTATTTTTAATTAGAAAAAAATGGAAAAGATTGTGCAAAGGAATAAAATGAATTTCCTTCATGAATTTGGGAAATTTGGGGTTAGATTAGGATAAATGATAGGGGAACGCGCTTGCAGAAGCCACGACAGGATGTGGGTTATGTCTTCCACATCGTGGGCAAATCGGAGGGCAAAACCTTTGCGGAAGTTGTTGCAATTGTTGAGCTTCTCATAGTGCATGAATCAACCTTTCCTATCCACTTCATCTGTTGCCATGGATTCTCATTCTCATCTTCAAGTTCGTGGCTAATGCCAGAAAACGGTTCAGCAAATTGTGGTCTATACTTTTTGTAAAGGGTTTGAGTTGCTTTCCGAGGGTTTGGCACATAGTTGTAAAGTCTGTTTCAACTTCTCAGAGAAACTTTTTTTTTTGTTTTTTGGAGGGGGCAATCGACTTAACCATGAACATTTTCAATAAAAAAACCACAACCAAAGGTACGCGACTGCTTATTTCATCTCATTGAGCATCATTATTCAATATCCTGGTACAAGTCCTGGTTTTCCCTCTGTAGAGTGAAGTCAAGTTAAGAGTCTCTCCATTAAAAAGAATGTGTATATTAGATTTGAGTTAAAGTCTCTTTGTTAAAATAGAACTATAGATGATCACCAAAAACCATTGGATATACCAATGAAATCATTTTTCTTTTAGTTGTTGCAGATCCAAGAAGGAATCATTGTTGAAAGAACAAGCCATTTTTTTCCCAATAGTCCTTTTCCCATGATCATTTTATGGTTTCACCATGTATATACCTAATTCGAATTAGAATCTCTCCATTTAAAGAGAACTATGGATAATCAACAAAACCCATTAAATCTACAAATAAAATTGAGTGAAACCTTTTTGGTTTCATTATGTATACTCAAATACAATTTGACTTGGAATGTGTCTTAAAAGGAGTGGGAACTAGAATAATGAGGAGAATGTGTTGCCATCTTCTTCATTGTCCTTTTAAATATTTAATATATATAATATTAATATAATATATTTTTAATATATAAATATATTATCATGAAACATTATAAAAAACAAATTCACAAATATTATTATATTATTTTAAATAAATAAATATTATTATATAAACAAGTGAAATTAGCAACGAAGTTGCTTATACTTACCTCTTAGAAATGTTTAATAAAATAGTTATATGTAGTTCAAAGAAGTTGAAGTATATAATGAGAGATCTAAATCTCAGCAACTATTAATGAAGCATTAACAATATCATGGAAGTGTAAATTAAAATCTTGGAAACCTTTTTACTTTGGAATACTAATCGTTTCCAATGATATAATGGAGTAGCTTTTTCTACATCCCCATGATTATCTTCATCCATTGTTTCTTTTAAATTAGAACTCCACAACCATTATTTTTGGATTACTTGTGTGCGAGAGAGAATTAGCTTGTTAGCTCTTTAATTGATGCACATTTACAACTTTACTTATTTGCAATTACTAGTGGACAACATTACTTGTTTACAATTATTTTTCACAACTTCTAATATTAATAATTTAGTTAGTTTTATTTTCAAATCCAAAATAATAATAATATTGTTAAATTTTAATTTAGCAAAGTTTGCCTCTTAGAAAGTTTAGGGTAGGGTGGGGTTCAATTCCCCCAAACTCTACTATATTCTAAAGAAAAAAAAATTGCCTCTTGAGAAAAGTTTGAATAAGTTGTTAAAGTTGTTTATTAAGATAAATCATTTTGTATTATAAGAGGTTAGTTGGACAATGGTTGAAGGATGTACTAATCAGCCACTCAAGTGGTTAGGGATATAATGGATTAGTGGTCAAGGCATATTAGTGGGTTTGTGAGTTAGTAATTGATGTTAAAAGTTGTGTTGTTAGGAAAAAAACTTTAATAATTTAATCTATAAATAGTTATGGGTTAGCCCGTTAGATATTAGTAGGTTAGTAGCATTAATCATGGATAAGTATATTCAACATTAATCTATCATGTTCATAATTTATCATGTTCAACTATAATCAATGGTAATCAACCATAGTAGTTAGAGAGTTAATGAGATAGTGGTTAGGGCATATTAGTGGGTTGATTGGATGTTGGAGGAGAAGAAATGTCACAATAGTTCTCTTGATCCTTTGCTGGAAGAGATAAAGTCCCGTCATAAAAGGATGAAGTCTAACAATTTCTGTCATATATAAAGAGAAAGAAACAATGAAGCAAATGTTCTATCAAAAGCCCCAAAAAGTTTGGAATTGGGAGAATGACATATCAGGAAATTAAAGATAGTTCAAATTCAAATGTTCAAACTACTTTTATATTTTGATCTAGATCTTAGATCTTGAATATTGAAGGGAGATAAGTTTCTCTAAAAGGTTTTTAAGCAATATACAATTTAGTCTATATAGAAGAAGTATATAGATCTGGATTTTTGGTCTTTTATGACCAGCAAGAGATGGATTTTCAATGTATAGTACTCTCCAATGAGGATTTAATGAGCTAATTATAGATTAGGACCAGTCATATTTTTGTTTTTTCTGATCTTCATATAAGTAGAAATACTCTTTAATGAGGATGAAATGAGTTATTAATAACTTAGGATTAGTTGCTTTTTGATATTGTGATATCCGTATCACTCAAACTTTGAGAAAATGTAATTTCATTATGATAATAAAGTTATAATTTTTGAAAAAAAATAATATTGGGTTAATTGATCTATGATTAATAACTAAAATAAGTTAGTTGTATGGTTAGTAAATAATAGTTGTTGGGATTATTTTGGGTTAATAATTTAAATTATAATAAAATAGGTATTAGGAAGTTCATAGATTAGTGTTATAGTGATTTAGTCTACAAATTTTTCTTAAAAATTAATTATTTGATATGGTGTGGAAAATTTGTGAAAAGGAAGGTTGATGTATCTTGATTAACTATATTAAAATATTTATATTTCAAACATTTTAATAAAATATAAAATTATCTATCTGTTATTTTACTTATTTATTTATGTAATTTTTTTAATAATTAATCATTATTACAATATTTTTTTTGAAATAAACCATGTTAAAGTTTAAAAGTATTTTTAATTACAATTTATTTTTAAACCATATTAAATTTTATACTTAAACCATGTAAAATATTTGTCATATAAAGAACATTCATCTACTAAAAGCTAAATCCCATAGCTGAAGATTGAAGATTATATTCGGTAACTAGTGCATAGTACTGAAATTTGAACAATGGAATCCATGTGGAGGTCAATTTCCTAGCTGACCCTTCAACTAACATTTAGTCATTAATATGGATGCTCTTCGGTTCGTGCAAGACCCACTTCACACTCGGTAAAAGATGTGGTTTTAGAGCCTTATTTCGTGTAATAATACAGTTGTCCCATAGTTTGTTTTTTATTTATTTGTCACGTCAAGTCACGTCGAGCTTAAAAATCAAGTCGTACTGAAAGTTAATAGAATGGGTTAGGGTTTAGTTAGAAAGTCTCTTAAAATACTAACAAGCTCTCACAAGTCAAAGTTGATCTCAACTATCATCATCATCATTAATCCTAAAAACCAAGATATATAATTTTGAATAATATCATAAATGATCAATTTTAACAATTAATTTGTATTAATTAATTAATTTTAAAACATTAAAATAATTAATAACATGATAGTTAACCATAGCTAACAAATTTTCTTTTATAATCTAAATCCATTCATAATGAATTGAATTGGAATAATATAATAAACTTCATTTAAACTTAACAAATCAATAAAAAATGACAATCAATTAAAAAACTATATAAGAATTATATAATGAATAGAAAACTATATAATCAACATTATCTAAATTATCTAATTAAAAAATCTATTTTTTTATTAAAAATAAACCAATAAATTAGTTGGCCTTGCACGGCATAAACAACTCACACCTCGATGGAAGTTGTTAGGAGAACGATTGATTGTACTAGTATAATATTTTATTACCTAACTATAAGGATTGGATCATCATAGCTTTGATAACTCGTGTCATAAAGCTTTTAATGTAGATATCGATCCCTAACTTTTAATGTAGAGGATTTATGTCATGTTATTGGTAATATTTATGGAAATGTAATATTTGGATAAGAGTCACTATTAAATGGGTAAACGGTGATTATGAATTGAAGGTTATAGAACTGGAATATTGGTGCAAATGTATTAGATGGGAATTGAACACTTTCAGCAGCTATACACTGGAGCACATCTACATGGAATATAACACACAGACAGATCTATTTTCAAAGGCTGCTTTGGATGGAGAGGATGGCATTCTTCATTGGGAAGAATATTGTGAAAATTGCTTGATAGACTCTGGCAATTTGTTTAGATAGGTGATGGTTACGCCAAAACTTTTTGGTAATACTATTACACAGATTTTGGGATGGATAATGTATAAAAGCTAGATAAGTGATCATGAATATTAGAAGTTGGTTTTCTTGATTAACAGAGACATCAAGTGCTATTTGATTCAGTCATATGAATAACAATAGTATGCTTTTTTCGCGGGAAAAAAGAGATAAGAAATTTGGATAAAGTTAGGGGACCTTGCTATTTGTGAATAGTGGGAATAAATATAGTAGGTTGGTGGCGTACAGGTCATAATTTAGTGAGTAATTTTTAATTTTTATTTCTGACAAATAATGTGTATAGTAGGGAAAAATTGTCACTTCACAGCTTTCCTCCAATTAAAAATTAGAAATTTGTATTTCGAAAATTTAAAAATTATTTTTTTTATTTTTTAAAATGTTTAGTTTAATATTTATTTTATATAAAACATTTGAAAACTATGGAAAAATATATTAAAAATTGCATAATAATTTAAAAGTTAATTGAAATTAAGTGCAAACCCATTGCTATATACCTAGCCTTCTACAGATATAATAATAAACTCAATAAGGAGGGAAAGAAAATTTTGGGGAAAAAATTGAGGGTTTTGCAACAAAGATTGAGAACTAACTTGTCTTCCTTTCCATATTGATGTAGCTGGTCATTTTTCACCGGGGAGTGAGCTAGTTTGGATCTCTGCAAGTCAAGTATGCAATATTAGAAATACCCCGCCATCTGAATGATTCTTTGTTTATGTTCTATATTGTTAATTAAAATAATTTTTTTCGTTTATATATTTAGATATGTGCAGCACTGAAGAATTTCAAAACAAGGGTTTTAGATGCAAATCAAGAAAACTTTGACTTTTGAGGAAAATATTCCATCCAAGGGAGTTAAGTATTGTAAATATTGGTGCAATTTGTTTGAGGTAATTCTTAAACATTGCTTCTGTGGCTAGGGTTTTCCAAAAGATACCTAGGGTTTTCCTAGAAAGCAAAATATCCGAGAAACACAAGGGCTGCAAATATCTGAGGTATGCAGGGGTTGTAAATATTTTATATTTTACCTTTATTCAATAGATAAGATTGATGGGATGCACTTCCTACTAAGAAAGCCACAAAAATGGGATTGATTAACAACAATTGAATGTGACCCAAGTGCTAAAACTTTTCTCCATTTTTGCAATTTTAGAACATAATGCCTTACTTGTTTCAGAGCAGGGTGGGCTGAGCGGAAACACCAATAGCAGTTATCCCCAGATCAAGACTCGACATCAACCCCTTAAAAAAAAACGCAGAGGAAAAAAGGGATTGGTCTGAGTGAATGAAATGCAATATCGCACGCATAAGTCCATACAAAGGGCTTAGATTATTGAGCAACTTCTCCATTGGTTCTATAATCCAAGCATTGTTGTAAGATAAATGCCTATGGTAGCCTATATGGCAGCTAAACGTAGACCTCAACATATGCACATTTATCGGGGCAGGCCTGCGCATAACTTGAATGCTCCAGCTGTTAATTTATTTGTTGGGTTGTAATATTTGACTCACAATCTGAGATAACTTACTATTGTGAGGCCTGATTCTTGTTAGTTTTTATTTATTGCAGACAAATATTGGGAGGACATCAAATTTGGATTTGAGCAATGTATTTATTAAGAATGTGTTCCAGGCGTGCTTTCTTTATATTTGAAATGCATACATCATAGAACATATCATGATTAGGATGCTGAGCTCTAGCAAAAACTTGCAAAACCATAATATATGCTACCTTGGTAATTTGTTCTCTTATGATAATTTGTTCTCTTATATCCCTGGAGGACATGGAATGGGCCACATAACCACGATAAAATATCTATATAGTTATTGCAACTTCAATAGCTATTTTTTGTAGCACAAGTTTCTTTCCTAACCACACCTGGTTAGGAGACTTCCCTTCAACTACATCGATCAACAATCTAATAAACATATTGAGATCTAAGGCCCTAGATTACTGCTGATTGCTTGGGATTGCATTGAGAGAGGGTAGTCTCTCATGATGCAACAAATTGTTGAGATATTGTAACTTCAAAGAATATTATATTTGTACTTTATTATTCCGGAGATGTTTCATTCCTCCGTGAAGATCTTATTGTATATCCGGAGATGTTTATTCCTCCGTCGGAATGTGGTAACTTGGGTTATTAGACTTCCCTAGTGGGGGTCGGCCCTATGTGTGTTATGTGGGTCAAAGGGTTATTAGACCACCCTAAAGGGGTCGGCCCAGTCAGTTCTAGTGGGGTATTTAACCCATTGGTTAAATACGAGCCTACATGTTTTGTGTAAAAGACAAGTCGGAGTAGTGTATCAATAGAAGAGGTGTATTCCTCATTTAACACACTCACTCACTTGAGAGTAACGCACTTGTGGAGGAGAGGTCTGCTATGATGGAGGAGGAGATCATGTCTTTGGTTTGCATCTTTGTATATTGCTGGTCATCTATATTGAGGAAGCTTTACTGGGTTTTCTACCCCATGAGGGTTTCCCAGGATAAATCTGTGTCTCTTGTGTTTATGCTATGCTTGTTGTTTCTTCAATGATCCTATATATGCTATTATTGTGAAATGGAATGTAATGCCGATATTTTCTGTCTTAGCATATTAAATCTTAACATGGTATCAGAGCTAACCTGAAGGAAGACAATGTATGGCACATACGACACTTGCTTTACTTACGACAATTTGAAGGTTAGGGTTTTATATAGCAAAAACCAGTCATTGTGGAACTCTCGCCATAAATCCATTTTGGCGAAGTTTCAGGATCTGAAACATTTACAGGTCGTACATAACATCTCCAGGTATCTTGTGTCCAAAGGGAAACCTCATATTCGTTGTACTTTGTAAGTTATGATTAGTACAAGTTAGGGTTTCTGCCTCTTCTAGATCTCAGTCAAAATCATGTGACCTTGGAAAAAAGGTCATAACTTGGGCTAGGAAGCTCCAAATAAAATTTCGTAAAAAGTGACAGGTAGTACACAGACTGTACTATCTCAGGAAACCTTTTCAGAGGACGAAGGTGAACCAGTGACACGTGGCACGCCGTACAAGTTTTCTCATCCTGGTTTATCCCAAAAATAGGTCACGTTGCGACATTTGGCATAACTCTCTCTCAGAGAATCCAATTGAGGTCAGACCTATTGGGATGGAAAGATGATAGGTCAGGCTAACACAGAAAAATTTTTCAGACCCTGTGGAGCGAAAATGTCGGAGTTACAGCAGAAACAATCAGGTACATATTTATGTCAAAACAGAATTATTTTTTGAGCACCTTCATTCATGGCTTCCGGAATTTAGGGTTTCGGAGAAAGTTAGAATTTTTGGAATCGGAATCCACGGCTGAATGCTACTAAGGAAAATCGAAATTTAGAGACCAAGATCGAATTTTTTGGTTGGGTAGAAGACCGGGCTTGATCAAACCCCAGTTCGGGATTTTGATCGGAAAGATGAAAAATTAGGGCTTCAGCAAAAGTTGGAATTTTTTAAGTCTGTAACCACGGCTGGAAGCTCCTCAGAAAAATAAGAGTTTAGAGCCTTGGATCGAACCTTTTGATTGGACAGAAGGGTGGGCTTCATCAAACCCTAGTTCGGGTTCATGTCCAGAAGATCCAGAAGTTTCGAAGGCAATTTTGAGGGGTCAACTTTTGGAGATTTCAAAATTGAAGTATGCTAGCAAGACACATCCTTCCATCCATTCAGAAGTGTGAAAGTCAAAGATTGAATTTTTAGGGTTTCTCTAGCAAACCCTAATCAAGCTCCAGATCAAGTTTCAAGGGGAGTTGAGGCTAATGCCTTACATAAGAAGACTACAAGAAGTCTCGAAAGGTATAACTTAAGGAGGTTCAGGTATGTCTTGAAATCTGATTCTTGATTAAGTTCATGATGTGTTTGTCTTCATATTATTTATTAGTACAATCTTGATTAATGTTAGAATTGTCTTATCATCCTAGTAACAGTATGAATGCATGTGAATGATCGAAGACATTCATTGATTAGGGCTATATGATTGTACTAATGCATTATGGTGTTGTGTGAGGTTGATGTTATCTGCTAACAAGATATAGGTACATCACAAAAGACAAATCAAGTTCCATGACCATTACAACATGAAGAAAAAGACTCATCCATAATCTTTGTTCTACTTACGAGGTATGTATGACTTTGTTATATTATGCTTAACCTATTAGACATGCAGGTTCTAGCTCAGGATCTCTAAATCATTGAAGAGATTGTTTAGGTATGTTGTACATAACTAAGCAGGTATACTAATGCATGTATGTTTTCCTATGCCAAGTTAGAATCTTACCTTGTGTTAGGATCCCTTATATAAGTATACTTGGTATGATTGGTTATGCTTATTCATAAAGTTAGTAATCAAGGGTTTATGCATATTATGTCTCTTATCTTGATGATTTAATTAACCAGAAGAGTACTATGATCAAACAAGAATATGCATGAGTAAAAGAAGACTTCCTTGAAACCCTGAATACTAATGATCATGACTATACATATTCAAGATTATTTAGAATTAGAATGTTTTGAGAATATACTAATGAATGTATGTTTGTGTATGAGATCATGAGAATGACACTAGTGCACACTTGAGCATGCACAGTGGTACATAATGAATAGAAGTTCAAAAGACATATAGAAGATCAAGCAGGAGGCAACCACACAAACATAAAAGATAAGTATTTGAGTTGTTATTTGAAATAGTAAATGATATTGCTTGTATGCATATTTGTATTCTTAGAATATATCATGCTGAGTGTAAACATTCATAGAGCATTGAACATTATACTACTAATATGCATATGATTGGTAAGTTGGACAAACACTCCATTGTGCTTGTCTAGAATGAAACCTCTTTGCTGACATGCTGAGAGTTGTGCACACTCTCGATAGCATGTTCTGGTAGAGATGGAAGGCATCTAGATAGCCACTGTATGCATACAGGATATGGGAAAGTGTTGTGCCAAAGTATTGATCAAAATAGTTGCATAACTATGTAAATGATATCTGTATGCATAATAGGTTATCATGTCAATATGATTTGATGATTATGAAGTATTACTATTCATGTACTTAATTTTGATTTGTAGGAAAGATCATGATGAATGATGAACACTGAACAAGCGATGGATGTTCAACAAAAAGATTTTCAAATCAAACACACTATAGAAGGCTTGTGGCTAGAAGATTCTCTTAGAAAGAGGAAGAGAATCATGATGAGGGGATTGGATCATCCCTGGACTTCAGTCTTAAAAGAGAGCCACAGACGTATGTCTTCGAGAATGAAGTCCTTGGTGGACATGAGGGGATTGGATCATCCCTGGACTTCAGTCCTAAAGAGAGCCGTAGACGTATGTCTACACGAATGAAGTCCTTGGTGGACATGAGGGGATTGGATCATCCCTAGACTTCAATCCTAAAGAGAGCCGTAGACGTATGTCTTCGAGAATGAAGTCCTTGGTGGACATGAGGGGATTGGATCATCCCTGGACTTCAATCCTAAAGAGAGCCGTAGACATGATGTCTCCGAGAATGAAGTCCTTGGTGGACATGATAGGATTGCATCATCCTTAAGAGAGCCGTAGACATGATGTCTCTGAGAATGAAGTCCTTGGTGGACATGATAGGATTGCATCATCCTTAAGAGAGCCGTAGACATGATGTCTCTGAGAATGAAGTCGTTGGTGGACATGATAAGATTGCATCATCCTTAAGAGAGCCGTAGATATGATGTCTCCGAGAATGAAGTCTTTGGTGGACATGATAGGATTGCATCATCCTTGAACTCAAGTTCTAAAGTGAGCCGTAGACAGGTGTCTCCGAGAAAGAAAAAGGATTGGATCATCCCTAGACTTCAGTCCTAAAGTGAGCCGTAGACAGGTGTCTCCGAGAATGGAAGATAGGACTGCATCGTCCCTGGACCTCGGTTCAAAATGTACGTGATTGGGATTGCCTCGTCCCTAGACATGGTGAGATGTCTTAAAGTGATAAGGACTAATCATCCTGTTAATTGATTAGGATTGTATCATCCTTGGACCTATGTCCTAAAGTGAGAGGGATTGATCATCCCGTAATAGGATCTTGTGTGTTGCAGGGTATGCTGCTATTGTGTTTACTTGTATTGATGATATGTATATACTTGTATTGATGAGAATACATGCCTTTGATGATAGATGTATTAGTGAGAATACATGTTTTGATGATAGATGTATCAGTGTGGACACTAATGCTGTAGATCGAGATGATCCAGATGTTGTAGATCGTGATGATCTAGATGCTGTAGATCGAGATGATCTAGATATTGTAGATCGAGATGATCCAGATGCTATAGATCATGATGATCCAGATGCTGTAGATCGAGATGATCCAGATGTTGTAGATCGAGATGATCTAGATGATATAGATCGAGATGATCCAGATGCTGTAGATCGAGATGATCCAGATATTGTAGATCGAGATGATCCAGATGCTGTAGATCGAGATGATGTGACGATGCTGATCGTGTTGATCTAGACGACGATGTTGATCGTGTGATGACGATGCTGATGATCGTGTGATGACGACGCTGACGATCGTGAGGATTCAGATATTGATGTTGCTGTAGCTGTTTGAGTGCTACAGAAGATAAAGACTCAGTACTGAAGATGTTGATGTTCCAGTATTGAAGATGTTCCAGTAAATGGTTGAGTTACTGATGATGTTGAGAAAGCTTCCAATGATTTATAGATGTATCATGTATGATGTTGATGACTCCTTGCTCATGCAGATGCTGTTATAATATCCTTCTCGTTAAGGGGGAGAGTTGAGATATTGTAACTTCAAAGAATATTATATTTGTACTTTATTATTCCGGAGATGTTTCATTCCTCCGTGAAGATCTTATTGTATATCCGGAGATGTTTATTCCTCCGTCGGAATGTGGTAACTTGGTTATTAGAATTCCCTAGTGGGGGTCGGCCCTATGTGTGTTATGTGGGTCAAAGGGTTATTAGACCACCCTAAAGGGGTCGGCCCAGTCAGTTGTAGTGGGGTATTTAACCCATTGGTTAAATACGAGCCTACATGTTTTGTGTAAAAGACAAGTCGGAGTAGTGTATAAATAGAGGAGGTGTATTCCTCATTTAACACACTCGCTCACTTGAGAGTAACGCACTTGTGGAGGAGAGGTCTGCTATGATGGAGGAGGAGATCATGTCTTTGGTTTGCATCTTTGTATATTGCTGGTCATCTATATTGAGGAAGCTTTACTGGGTTTTTTACCCCATGAGGGTTTCCCAGGATAAATCTGTGTCTCTTGTGTTTATGCTATGCTTGTTGTTTCTTCAGTGATCCTATATATGCTATTATTGTGAAATGGAATGTAATGCTGCTATTTTCTGTCTTAGCATATTAAATCTTAACACAAATGTGATCCAATGCAAGCAGATGATCCCCTGTGTCGTTGTGCAAACTAAATTTGGTGCACATCCCATGGCTATGAGAGTATTCCTTTATTCATAGAGTTTGCACCATAGTTGATTCAGCATCAAGGCATCATAGATACCTTTATCTATCATGAGGGCCTTTGTTATCCTCAACAAATTTCATGGCTCTGAGAGTATTCCTTTATTCATAGAGAGTCTGCACCATAGTTGATTCAGCATCAAGGCATCATAGATACCCTTATCTATCATGAGGGCCTTTGATATCCTCAACAAATTTCATGTCATTTTTCTCAACGGAATTCTTCAAAATTTGGAAATGCAGACACAGGAATGATGATTGGCTTTAAATTCTACATATTTTTAGTGATTTGGTGAAAAATGATGATAGTTATTCCGAAACAGGAATGTAGAATAGGCGTCCAATCTTCACGGTGTCTCTTAGACATTTATTTAAGACTAGAGATGACTTAATACCATACTGGATACAGAGATTTAATCATATCATAGTGAGCAATCCACTGCATATTTGGAAATCATATGTAAACCCATGAACATACGTATTGACAAGTGGTGAAGCAAAGAGATGTCACTAACCAAATCTCTTAATCCATAACAATAAACAATAAATTGAAATCAGTTTTGTGTAGAGCGCTATCTCCAAGTGACATATTCTCTGCAAAATCCATAACAGATTTCATTTATTATGATCATTATCTCAAAACTTGTGTCAATTCTGCGTTTTGCTGGCATTTGAGAGACGGAAATTCTTTGATTGATTTGGCAGGTGAAGTAGTTTCGTGGCAGATACTTGGGCGATTTGGTGCATATGATCTCCTTTCCCAAGCAGTAATCCTTTACATATTGGTTTTCATATTTTCTAATGAACTAAGTGTAACCATATTCATTCACAATCGCGTTGGTGCAAATCACCATGAAAAAATTACTATGCACAAAAACCTAATTATTGAACTACAAAGGAACCATCTATCTGTAGTATCCCAAATTTTTTAAATGTAAAGTAAGGCTTGATCTTTTTAATCTGTGTAAACAAGCACTTGTGTCCCTTGCAAATGGAACCAGGGACCCCATGGCTTATAATTTATAACCAACATATTTGTCTCTTACTTAGATCCTCCTATTGTCGGTTTATTGCAAATAAAAAGTAAAAGAGTCGAAGCATGTTGAAAGTCTCAGGGAGTTTGAGAATTCCTGTCATAGTTTGTATTCAAGTGCAATGAATGCTTGATCAAATCTTTCTCAAGCTTTGAAAATGTTTACAACTTTGGATAATGGTTGGTATTGCATAGTTTTCTTACCTTTGGCATTTGTCCCTCCTTGGTGGAAGTGGATTTCACATCGTATTTGTAGATTTTCCTTCTCTTCTATAGGTAGGTTAGAAATTCCAGGTCAGATAATATTTTGACTGTGAAATTACCACCACGTCCAGTAAGCTATTCTTCTTATTATTCATTAAAAAATATGATTTTATTAATGCCTATAAAATGGCCACAAAAGTAGGTCAATAGGACTAGAAAACACATCCAATGTGAATACAATGTGAGAACATTCTATTACAGTTGGGAATGTGAATACAATGTGAGAGCATTCTATTACAGTTGGGAATACTTAAGTTAGGGAGCTGGCATCATCCTCATGATATCAAAGCATGGAAACTTAAAATATGGAGACCAGCGATGAGTGATGACTAATCTGCTTGAATGAGTATTTTTCTGTAATGATCATGTTTTATGTTTGAATGCAAATGAAGATACCTCACATAATGCAAAACTTTTAACTAGGGAACCAAATCAGTTATTGATAACTATGTTAATTACCATAGGAGTTTTGATTGATTCCTTTAGCCATGTGGACAACTTCTATACTTCAAAGAATGAAATGAATATATTAAATTATGGATATCATTAGCATAACTCTGGCAATTTCATCATGTATTTTACATATGGACCTTGTACTAGAAATTTATGTATCAGTGAACAAAAATTAAAAGGAATTTTTTTTTAAGTAAAGACGAATATTTGTGTACATTTATAAATAACACTTATTATGTTTTATTTTTTTGAAAACTAGAGTTGTGAATTTATATTAAATATTAAAAACACCATCAATCTTATCCAAAAGAATATTGGGTTGTTAACTTGAAGCTCTTGTCCAAATCTTTATAATAATAAATATTTGTTTTGGAATGTAATCTATCTTTAAAGTTTAACCGTATATGTATGAACTCAAAAAAACTTGGAAAATAGACAAGAAAGCTTCCCTCTCACAACAAATAATTTTTCTATCCCAGATTGAAGAATGGAATATATAAAATATTTGAAAGAGTGTTTCTCTCATACTTTTACGTAGTTTTTGCTTTTCTCTTAATTCATGGCAAAATATGAATTTATGGTATTGAAGATTTTTTGAACTTAGAGGTTGAATATATCAAGGTAGTGTCTGCAAAATAGATTCTCTTTATACTTGAGTTTATGATAGTTCTTCTAGTAAAACAAATTTCGTATTAAACATTTATCTGGCTTTCAATCTGACCCTTATGCTATAGTGTAATTTATGAAGGTATATGTCAATTTAATATAAGAACTAATTACTGAATGTGCATTTATTCTGCGTTCTGGAAGATGAATTGCTGATAAGAGGTTAATTCTTGTGGACGCAACACCATTTCCGTTGTTGTGGTAGAACTTTATGCTTTGAGCGTTCATCAAATAAAATTGTTAGTAATCTTTTAGTCTCTATATCTTCCTTATATACTGTTTCATTTGACCCCTTTATTTTTAGTCTGAAACTTGTATCTGTGTTGAGTTGTGCAGCCATTGCCACAGTTTGGAATACATTATGTTGTTAGAGTATGCCACGACTGCTTCAACAATGCTACATAGTGAGTCTTATCTTGTCCCTTTTTAGGACAGTATTGACTTTGAACAAAAATATTAGTTTTCTAGTGGACATTGTTTTGGTTGTTTTTTCTTTTAAAAGGAAAAACGAAAAAGTTATTTTCTTTTGATATTTTTTTCTCACCATCTCATTTTTTGGTATGATTTTTCTTTGCTCCACCTCCATAATTTATTAATTTTTTACTATTTGTTATCCTATAGTTATTACGTTTTCTGTGTTCCCAAGTTCCTTTAGTTACATGTTGATCTCTCACAAGTTCTACGTGAAAACGTTGTCAAGTATGTACAATAGGGCTAAGTGGATACATGTTTATGACAATATGTCCCTAATTTTCATGCACATCTCCCATGGCATATAAAAACTAAGGCTTTTGGCTTGTTTTGACTAGGGTGTTGCATTCAAAATACATAAGCATAATTTTTATTCACAAGGCCAACGATCGACAGGGAAAAATTCTAGGGCAAGTAATGGTTCAACCATTGGATCGTTCAGTTTTCTGACGTGCACTGAAAACTATTTCCAGAGCCTACTTCTCCAATTTTCCCGGTGACTTCTTCAAGCTACCTTCTTCTGATGACTTTTTAGAACCCGTCTACATGTGGATTTTTCAAGGCTACCTTCTTACAAATGTCCATGAGGTGTACAGTTCCTCTAGATTGTCATGTTCATGCTTCCCATTTTCATCCTTTTTTACAAGATTCCATTACATTTGTAACACAAAAAGTTTCTCCTGCTAGATTCACCAATTCGAAAACCTTGAGATTTCCAATTTGAGTGCACCCGATCAATTGGTTCACTTTAGTGGAAGATCCACTAAGTGGTTTCTGCAAATTATAGAAAACAAAGCCTATTGACATAGAAGAAATGTGTTGGAAAAATGCCTGATCCCACTATCCTTCTGCAATTTTTGTTTCCATAATCAAATTCTTTGTCCCGTGGGAGTTCCAAATTCTTCAAACACTAATTGGAAATTGAATCATCCCCTACTCTTCAATCTTTTCACATTTTGGTGCATTTCACTCAAATTAGAATGCATTTTCAGAGTAAGAGGTGGTGAAAAGGCCTTTGAATGGAAGACTGTAACAGATTCCTTACTTCAAAGCCACCATGGATTCCTTGATTCCACATTTAATGATAAATTTCTTCTCTGTCCCTTCAGGACCAACACTATAGATTTGCAATTAATTTTAAGGGTTTTTCTTTCTGCTTATGAAAGCCTTGAATACATTATTAGATCCTCAAAAACAATTACGGCTTAAGCCGAGATTGGTATTTATTATAATAGTTATTTTTTTGTGTATTAATTCTTGACATTGTGTCAATAAAGAACTTATTTTATATATGGATTGTGATGAACACCCTTTTTGAGTGGGTTGAGTTAATAAAATATTGCACTATTTTTATTCATGATAAGATGCCCATAGGTTTAGAAATGCTTATGAGAGTTCTGAGCTTGTTTTACTATTTATTGTTTATATAAGTTTTGCATATAATATAGTTTTATTTAAAGGGGTCAAAACCCTATGGCCTCTCCATATTTGTACTTTCAACTTTTCAATAGCATTCATTATAATATCGGTATTTGTTATGGCCTTGCTAACTTGTTCTTTATGTTCTTGCCAATTGGTTTGATTCTTCAAAGGTCATCATTCATTAATTTTTTACGTTTATTTGTTCTTTCAGGGAGTGTGCCAAGATGATGCAGGCGCATTATCATCAACAGAAGGTAGGGGAATATTCACTCAGTGGCCATTGTAATATTTTGAAAATTCATCGATATTGTATATGTTTTTAATGTAAAGTATGGAGACAATTAATTTTGTTATGGACCAGTATTAGTCCATTAGTGTATATTTAGTTGGAAACTCATATTTATTGTAATACTTGACATTTCTTATAATATAATTTATGTGGTTGAAAATTGTATTTTTTTTCCTTGGAACATGTCATGGGAAAACCCTCAGGTACTTCCCCTCGTTTTGAGGATGGTACCCAAGGTAAACCACCGGCCCTGATTACATGGCCTAACCTGGTGGGGACATCAAGTGAGGCCTTTAAATATATATGCATAGCCACCCGGGGATTTGACCCTGAGACCTTTTGCTTACAACTCACAACCCTCAACCACTGGGGCTAACCCACCGGGCTGGTGTGGTTGAAAATTATATGTTGGTACTTGATATTATTTAATGTTGTAATTAACTAATATTGTGACTTTGCATGATTCACATGTATATTAGATGAGCATGATTATCATATGAGCATGATTTAGACATAATATCAATATTACTAAAAATTTATGTTGATTAATATAATGGAAACCATTAAAATTACTAATAAATAATGAACACATATGAACGACTAAATTGGTCTTTTATATTGATTAATAATGACCATAAATAAAATGACTACAAATGACCAAAAAGAGATAAATGACCACTACAAAAATGAGAGATAAGTTACCAAAACATGACCAAAATTAACATATAAATGACCAAATGGCGACCACTAGTGGAAAATTAGCAGTCATTTATCCCATGACAAAAAATGTGGTCATATTTAGCTTAGTCATTTATAGCTTATCTTGTGGTCATATATTGGGTTGTTAATTTGGTCGTATATTTGGTCATTAATTATGACAATTAAGGACCAAATATACAACCAAATTAATGACCAAATATATGACCACAAGATAAGCTATAAATGACCAAGTTAAATATGACCACTTTTTTGGTCCCGTGATCAATGACCACTAATTCACCACCAGTTGTCGCCAAATGAAAAGTGGTCATTTATATGCGGATTTTGGTCATTTTTTTGGTCATTTATCTCTAATTTTGTACTAGTGAACCATTTAAAAAATGGTTCATCTTAGCACCCCTACCGATCGCATATCATCTTTTGTTGCAGTAGGATTCATGGTTGCTTTTGTTCAAAGTATTTTATGATGAGTCACCCTTGGAGTCACTTTGATATCATGTTCTCCCAAAGTCACATATCAATACCCCCCCTTTGAGTTTCCCCCATTGCAGCCATTACCCCTGGTATCCCAAATTATGTCCCTGCTTGAGATCAATTTCACACATGCTACCAGGCCAACCATGTCGACATCATAATTTGAACAAACGAAGTTTGATTCCATATTACTCACAGACCCTTGTATACCCCAACATGGTCTCACCCATTCATTCACTGGTTGTATCCCTTGTACTTCTGTTAAGGAAACACCATCTCCTTTCCCATTGTAGATATTCCTCTGTTGACATCAACACATTTATTCCAGAGGATAGACCCATAGATACCTTGTACCTCGACCTCATAACCATAATTGATGATCCCCTTGGACCACCTAAGGGGAGACCTCATTTCCCTTTGGAATGGTTGTTTCTCATGTTCTCGACGTCACCTAAATTATCGCACCGATGAGATTCGTATAGGTTGATGGTTCTCTAATTATTTGGTCAAAGACCCCGGATGTCCCTTGACTCTAGTCCATTAATGAGTCTATATGGAAACCTCCACAACATTATGTTTTTGGTGATATCCAAGTTGCATTGGAAACTGTGTTTAGAATCCCTCTAGTTACATGCTTCCTATTATATCCAGTTCATATGCAGTTCATTGTACCTGCTAGATTTATAGTCTCAGTAGTTTGAGTCAATACAGATGTTGGACCCCTTCAGATCCAATAGTGCATCAGTTATTATGATTCAACATTCCATGAGAATGCCATTGTTCCAGTACCAATTATTTATATCATACATGGTTGGACCATGATTACATTCCATATTTGAGTCTATCTTCGACACTTATGATGTACACATCGGTTATCCATGTATTGATCAGGTCCCCTTTGGGCCTCGATCTAATTTTTAGTTTAAGACATTGGTACGAGCATGGGAATTCCTGCCTCATCCATATATTTGAGATTATATGCACCTCATACATGTTGAGTATTGTATTTGTAGGTAAGGGCTCATGTAGTCCCGTTGAAGGGTGAGTTACCTATGATGTAGTGTTCATACTCTACGCCACAGTCACATGCAAAGTAAGATTTTATGATGTATGTTGGCCATACGAAGAGCTCCTGAACTCACACATCAGGGGGGAATATGTTAAAACCAAAATTTTCCCACAAGTCATGTCACCAACCCAGTCGTCCACATACACCATCATACCACTTCATTTCCACTCATTTTCACCCCTTGGACCCTGATAGATCTTGACAAAAGCCAAAAAATCAAAGCAAATGCAAGAGCACCCCAAGTTGCTCAAAAAGCCAAAAATAAGCGACCTAAACCCCAACATGAAACTTGGTTGTTTTCTACTTTTCTCATGCAAAAAGAGGAAACTGACGCTCGTACTTCAGCTTGACACGAATCACAAAGAGGATTCCAGACAAAAAAAGACATCCGGATCCTTATCCATATAGCCTTGTGTCGAGCCTATAAATAAATCCCCAAGGTCCATTTGTTGATGAGATACACACACAGACATACACACGTCCATTATGCCCACATACACCCTTTGACCATTTACCCTCTCAAGCTACCACCCTGTTGAATTTCCGCCCGAATTCGGAGCTGGCCTCCCTCTCGCTCCCTTTTCACTTGCTGGAGATCGAGTTCATGGCATGTGGTTGGAGGATTGTGGACTGTACAGAGATCATACAAACCCCCATTCGGATTGATGCAGGGGCCCATCTTACTGCACATCTAGAGGTAACCCTATCTCTTGTACTAAACCATTTATAATGAAAAATGCATTCTTTATACTTTAACCTTGTCTACCATGTGTTTTTTATGAAGGATTAACAAATGTTTAGCTTAGATTTAATTTCATGTCATTTAGTTTAGTTTATCTTGCATGTTCAATTAGTTAGCTTTTTGTTTTTTCATTTTACATTGTGAAACTCTACTAAGTTTGGCACAATGCTTAGTAGGTGGATTTTGGAACGTGCTGGTGTGGAAAAACACTAGCAACACCATCCAATGCAGTTGTAGGTGATATATTTATAAGATAAGAAATTGTATTAACAACCTCTACCTGTAATCCATTATCCAACCCAGATGTGTTGAGCATGCTTCTTGTACATTCATGATTGTATGATTCATTTGCTCAACCACACCATTTTGCTATGGAGTATATGGAGTAGTCGTTGGTGTTTAATTCTTTCATGCGTGCAAAATTTATCAAATTCCTTGAAGCAATACTCTCCATTATCCGATCTAAAATCTAAAATAGACTTTCCCAAATTTTTCTCTACTTGTGCCTTGAACTCCTTAAATTTCTCAAAGTATTTATATTTATTTTTCAGAAAATACACCCCACACCCTTCTAGAATAATCATCTATAAAAGTTATAAAATATCTAGCACTATTTATAGATGCAGTGGGAACTAATGCAAATATATCATAATGAATATGTTATAAAAGATATGAACTTTTTCCAGAGCTTGTAGTAAACCAAAATTTCTTATGTTACCAAAAATGCAGTGCTCACACAACTCTAAATTACAAGATTTAATCGCAGAAAGCATACATTGGTCATACAGAGAAACCTTTTTCACTTATATGTCAAAGCCGTTGATGCCACAACATCACTGCATCCAAAATATTCCCCAAGTTTGTTGCTGGTGCATGATTTGTTATTGTATCACCGCACAAACAATATAGGGTCCCATAATATTCTTCATTTTATACCACTAGGTATCCTTTGGTAATCTTGCAATGATTATCACCAAAGGGAGTAGAATACTCCAATTTATCCACCATCTTGATTGAGAGCAAATTATTTTGTAGATCTGGTATGTCATACATAAAACAACTTTAGTTCTCTCCCATCATCCAACTTGATCCTAATATCTCCTCTTCCCACAATTTTTGATGCAAGAGCATCAATTCTAAGCCAACAATGTGATTGCATGTCCACATGTTGTGGCTAGCAAGAGGACAAGCTGTCCTGAAATGGGACAAAAATTTGCTTATTAAGTATTTTAGTATTTGCAAAATATGTAACCGACTAGTGTGTTGTCAGTTTTTGGGAAAATAGGACATAGTGGCATGTTGATACTCCCTGCGTGGAGATCAAGCCAGATAGGCAGTTTGTTGAATAATGATAGTGACTCCTTCAGTGATGAGGGAGAGTTTGTTAGTTATTTTGTTTTCTATTCAACCATTCGGTTTTGGGGGATTTTTCGAATGGATGAAAAGGGGAGAGACAGGGACTTAGTAGGGGGCCCTGCGTGAGGAAGAGTCGGTGGGATATTTTCTTGAACACCAGAGGAAAATGTGACTGGGTGGGGAAAATTTCTATCAATTAATGAAATTAGCAAGTTCTGTGTGTTCAATAGTGTTACTGCGTATTTGAATGAAATATAAGCTTAGATTCTATCAGGTAGAGTTGTGTGAACGCGTTAACCTAACGTCTGTGTGAATGAATCTTCATTTTTCATGTGTGTGTGAACTCTCATGTACAGTTAAGAACACCCAAGTCATTCACGAACCGATTGTCACTAAGTAACATAGTTGATTCAATTAGTAGAGGTTGGATGGCTCAGATCAAAGCCAAAAGGAAGATTGAGGATGGGGAAAGGATCCGCAAGGTGAACGTGCACAGGAGTTAGCATTTCTGCAAGCCGATGCGAAGTATTCCACATTGATCATAGATCAACGGACGAGAGCAAATCCGTAAGGGATCGACAGTTGATAAAACTTTTTGTAGAAGGAAGGAGCTCGGGAGTTAACGGGGAGAGTTGCGGAAGCCGCATTGCAGGAGGGTTTTTGTGGAATCATTTTCAAGAAATTATGAAAAGCGCACCCGCAATCTGCAATCCACAGATTGTGGAAAGGAGACGTCCATGTTGCGGAAAGGCTCGTTGAGGAAGGGCACGTTGCAGAGAGACCGTTGCGGAAGGATGCCCGCAATTGCGGAAGGAAGGCACTTTCGTAGGGATGTTGCGGAGAGTCAATTTTGATCAATAGAATGTTGCCGAAATCTCATTTTTGAAGGGGAGGCCTGTGGTTGAGAAGGACTTAGCTATTTTTTAGCTAAGTTTAGTGGTTCGATTTCAGAGGATCACAATATTTCCTGGGGGAAGCGGTTTGGATTGGATTTTGTCATTCCTGCCTGCATCAATTTCTATAGGATGGCCATCAACCAAGCATACCATCCCACAAATATAGGGTTGATATTTGACAAACCAGTCTCTATGTGGAGACATGTGGAAAGATGCACCTGAGGCCAAAACCCAAGCATATAAAAGAGATATGTTATTATTAAGATAGTAAGCCTCACATGTTTTCATTTCTTATGAATCTACTATGCTAGCCTTAGGTGATTGTTGATCTGGATTTTCATCCTTCTTTTCCTTCTTAAAATGCCAATAGTCCTTCCTCAAGTGCCCCAATTTCCCACAATTCTAGCACTTCCCTTTCATCTTGTGTCATTTGGACTGTGATCTACCTTTTTTACCCCTTTCACTATATTAACCTCTCACAAATAGGGCTTCACTTGTAAAGGGATACAAAGGCAATTTTTGCCTCAACTCTTCTCTTGGCAAAGCAACTACCACATCATCAAATATCATAGTTCTTATTCAGGGTGTTATAACTAATTTAGTCTAACATAATAATGCAAAACATGAATATGATTTTCAGATTTACACATCTTTCCTTATACTAACATCAAGCCATAAAATAAATAAATTGCAGCATATTTCATTATTAACTATGTAGCAAATTAATCACAACAATTAAATCAACAATCTAGTTTATAGTTCCAGGTAGTTCCTAATATAAATCTACCAACTTAAATTAAATTTTGCAATAGGAATACTTTTTTTCTGGTTGAGGAGTCCAAGGCACCTCCCAAACAATTATGATTTCCTTGTAGCTTCAACAATTACCCACCTGAGTTTAATCACCAATCCACTGGGAACAACCTCTTTGACTCCCCAATTCCATAAATCTTAGAATATTTTCTATCTCTTGTGCCCAAAACTCCAAGAATAGTAGCACATCACCCGACTAGAACAAGCACTTAGAAAAATTTCACCATATGTTTACTCGAACCACCAAAAATTGACAACCCCAAATAATTCCTCGTCCCCTCCTCTTATCATTGAGGTTTATTTTCCCCTAAGTCATCCCCAATGTAATGACCCTTTTTCAAAATTTTATTAAAATGCCAATTTTTCCACTTTTTCCCCAATTTCGACCTTTGACTAGTTTTACTGTTTTGACCTCCAAATCAACCCAAATGCTCCCAAATATTCTGTAGGAGTGTATGAATGGTATTTAGACTTGAATATTAAGTTCAGGTATGTTTTATGGCCCTCCAAATACTGCTGCAAACTTGATTTGTATTCTGATCAATATATGTAATTTTGACTAGTAATTTGTGCATCAAATCTCCCCAGGGTAACATTGCAAATGGCCTTCCAAATGCCTCCAAACTCCCACGAATTTATGAACATAGGTATGTAATGTGTTAAGTATGTGATTAAGGTCTCATATGCACCATTAACTGATTTTTACTACTGTTCTAACCCTCTCACATTCAATAACAAAAACCCCCAATTCGACCCTTGGGGAAATGACACTATTTCACCTCTCAATACAAACAAACTGAGTAAACATGCTTCAAATGCTCAAG
Source organism: Larix kaempferi (assembly GCA_027924585.1). NCBI lineage: Eukaryota > Viridiplantae > Streptophyta > Pinopsida > Pinales > Pinaceae > Larix > Larix kaempferi. Next base: position 973,825 of record BSBM01000097.1, read on the forward strand.
TACAGTACATGAAACTTATAGAACATATCCATGCCAGTATATGAATCACAAATATATCAAATAATCATCCATCCATTCGAAATAATCAACCTTATAGGGTCATACATCAAAGCATTGGGGAAATGGACATTGTTTGCTCATTAATCAATAATTTTGCATACAGTCAATGGGTATTTCGACCTGAGAGTTTCTGAATATGAAGAACAGAGGATATGAAGCTATTACAATTAGAAAAATATCATATGAAGCTCTCCCAATGAGTGCAAGATCTCACCCAAAGCGCAATCCCTCAAGGAGCTCGAATATGCCTTCAAAATTGGAAATGGTGGAGAGAAAGTGCTGCACTAAACCAAACCATGAAACTTCCTGTAGCTTCTACCTGCAAATAAAACTCCATTAAATCACCATGAAAGATCTGAGTGGCCTCTCCAAACACCAACTTGGATGGGAATCTTTCACCCTCGAAATTGGCTAAGGCAAGAAACTAGTCATCCACTAGATCTCTCTTCACAAATGCATTTTTTCTCAAATCATCAAAATCCATTCTCATAATTGATTTCTACATTTTATAACCAACATCAGCCTTCAAGGGGTCGAAATCCTCTCAATAGATTCAATAAATTTCCATTAGAAAATATTCCTCATTTGCCACTTGTCTCTTAGTTCCAACTTTCCATCTTCTCCCAAATTCGAATTTGAGTCTCTTTAGCTTCCCCCAACTCCATGAGCACCTTCCTTGAGCCTAGTTTTGGGGCTGACATGTCAAAATGGTCAGGTGTAAGAAGTTAGGTCTGAATTTTGTCATAAATGTCATAGATGCTTCATTATTGTTGTCATAAAACTAGGGAATCTAGCCCAAGTGTCCACTAGTCTCCAATTTGACTCTTCCTCTCCCATGGAGGTTACTATTCCATCCCATTTCGACCTAAGATGCTCAATTCCATGTTTTATGACTTACCAACTCACCCAAGAGTGTTCACCTTCCCATGAATTCGAATTGGCAAGAGAGAGTTGCCATGTGTCACTAAAAAATCAAGCTAGTGTGGGTCCCACCACCTCCATATGTCTCCAAAACCACTTGCCACTTAGAATTTCTCTTGAATTTATTTATTCACCATATTTATTAAATGATTGAACCCTTCTAATGTCTAAATATCATTTATTAGCTTCCTTATTACCATCCCACATGTGCCCATCCAACCTAGGAAACTAGTAGGATTGATGGGATTGTCATACTATGCACTTATTTGAATGGGGACATTACAGTCCTCCCTACCCAAGATTGCTTGTCCTCAAGCAATTTCAGATTTGGATGCTGCAAAATATTCTCCTCTTCCCATGTGGCATCTTCATTTGGTAAGTCCTTCCATTGCACTAAATATTCTTTGATGATTCTACTCCTCAACCTTCTTTCCCGTGTCTTCAAAATATTTTCCGGAACAAGTGTGAGCTGACCTTCATCATCCAAAGGAGGAAGTATTTATGAAGTGATGATTTGTTGACCAAGAGCTTTCTTGAGACAAGAAACATGAAATACATTGTGGATTTTACTCCCTTCCGGAAGTTCTAGTTCATATGCTACTTCTCCAACCTTCCGCACTACCTTGTATGGCCCATAGTACCTTGGTTTTAATTTTTCTGCTCCATTCTTTTTGAGAGATGTTTGTTTATAAGGCTGTAACCTTAAATATACTAAATCATTGACTTGAAAGGTTCTTTCTTCTCTATGCCTATCAGCATATTGTTTTGTTGATTTTGAGCAACCTGCAAATTGTCTTTCAAGAGCTTTAAAATTTCTTGGCTCTCTTCCACCCAATATTTATCCTTTGGGGCTCTACTATCACCAAATATAATGTCAGCAAATGTAAGTACATCATAACCATATAATGCTTTGAAAGGAGACATTCCTATTGACATATGATAAGTGGTGTTGTAGCAAAACTCAACCAAGTGTAGCCATTTTGCCCATGCTTTTTGCTGCCCTCCCACATAGTTTCTTAGGTATCCTTCCAACCATTGGTTTACCCTCTCTGTTTGTCCATCAGTTTGTGGATGATAGCTGGTACTTGGAGTCAATTGAGTGCCTACCAATCTAAAAAGTTCTTGCCAAAAAGCACCCATGAATCTACTATCTCTATCACTGACAATGCTCTTGGGGAGCCCATGCAATCTGAAGATTTCTTTGAAAAAAATATCAGCCACTTATGCAGCACTAAAAGATGATGTAACAACAAAGAAATGAGCAAATTTTTTCAACCTATCAACTACCACAAAGATGCAATCCTTACCCAAGGATTTAGGCAATCCAGTGATGAAATCCATGGAAATACTGTCCTATTTTTGCTCCGGAATGGGCAATGGTTGTAATAGGCCGGCTGGACATGTAAGTTCTGATTTGTTTTGTTGACGTGATTTACATTCATTCACATACTTCTGAACATCTTCCTTCAGCCCCTTCCAAAAAAATCTTTGCCTCAACTGTCTATAAGTTTTGAAGATCCCCGGATGGCTCGCTAGTGGGGAATCATGTGCTTTTTGCAAAATTCGGTACTTGAGCTTGGAGTTATGAACTAAATAAATTCTTCCCTTATAATATATCAGCCCATTCAAAATCCTATAATTATCATCCCCTTTGATTCCATCCAACACATCACAAGCAAATTTGTCTTTGGCATATTCAACTAGTAGCATGTTTTTCCAATCCTTGGCAATATCCATGAGAGAAAAAGGCCTTCTTGACAAAGCATCTGCTACTATATTATTCTTTCCTTTGACATATTCAATATCAAAATCATAAGCTTGAATCTTGCTTACCCACTTTTGTTTCCTTTCATTTAGATCTTTTTGGGTGAGAAAGTGTAATGTCCCTTGTTAGGAATTTTATTAAAATTGCAATTTTCCACTTTTTTTTCCCTAGTTCGACCTTTGACTTGTTTTGATCTCTAGGTCCCAAATTTACCCCAAATGATCCCAAATATTCTAAGAAGGTATATGAATGATATTAGAACATAAATATGTGTTTCAGGGATGCCTTTGGACCTTTAAAATATTTCTGCAAATCCTCTTTCAATTCTGATCAATGTAGGTAACTTTACTAGTGATTTTCCTTTGACTAGTATTGGTCTCTAGGTCTCAAATTGAATCCAAATGCCTTCAAATCTTCAAGGAAGGTGTATGAATGATATTAGAAATTTAATATTATGTTTATGGATGAAATATTTCCACCAAAAGACCTCTGCAAACTCTCTTAATATTCTGGACCAATTATGCAATTTTACTAGTAATTTGGGGTTCAAATCCCCTTGGGGTAAGTATTGAAAATGGCTTCCCAAATGCCTCCAAACCCACTCAAATTTATGAAAAGAGGTATGTAATGTGTTAATTATTTTATTAAAGTCTCATATGCACCATTAATGGATTATTACAACTGTTCTCACCCTCTCCCATTCAACTGCAAAAATTCCCAATTCGACCCTTGGGGAAATGGCACTATTTCACCTCCCAATACAACTAAACTGAGTAAAAATGCTTCAAATGCTCAAGTACAGTACATGAAACTTTTATAATACATCCATGGCAGTATATTGATCACAAATATATCAGAGAATCATCCATTCATTCGAAATCATCATCAATACATTGGCTCACAACAAGGTAGTGGGGAAATGGCATTGTTCTTCCATTAAAAATGAGATTTATACATTTCTACTTGGAATTTCGACCTGAAAATTTTTGGAGATGAATAAAAGAGTATTTAATTCATATTAAAAAATAAATGGGGCATTAAAATCTTCCCCAACGAGTACAATAGCTCACCAAAAACGCCCTCCCTCAAGGATCAAGAATATGCCATCAAAACTGGAAATGGTTGAAGGAGTGAGCTGCAATAGAAGAAACCATGAGATTCCCTATAGATTATACCTTCAAATAAAGACTCCATTAAAGCTCCAAATGAAAGGTCTGAATGGCCTTTCCAATTACCAACTTGGATGGGAATCTTTCACCCTCGAAATTGGCTAAGGCAAGAAACTAGTCATCCACTAGTTATCCCTCTTCACAAATGCAATTGCAAATTCTACAAATGATCAAAAGCTGGTTTCATTCTTTGTTATTGACATTTATAAACTTCTAATGTCCTCCATGGGTCGAATTCCTTCCAAGAGACTCATGCCAACTCAAGTTGGGAAGAGATTCCAAAGAACGCCACTTGTACAGCAATTCCTAGTCTCCCACTTCCACCAAATCACATGTGGAAGCATCTTAGCTGACCTAACACCCTTGAGCGCCCTCTTGGAGTCTATTTTTAGCCCTTTCATGTCATATATGTCATATGTCAGCCTTCAGGTTTGATTTGTGTCATAGGTGTCATAGCATCTTCATCATTGTTGTCATAGAGCTAGGGAATCTAGCCCAAGTGTCTCACTAGCTCCAAATAGCCTCTTCCTCTTCCATGGGAGTTACTCTTCCTCTATATTTCGACCTTGGATGAGTCATGCAATGAATAATACCTTTTGGACTCCCCCAAGTATGTTACCATTCACCTTGAATTTGAATTGGTGAGAGAATGATGCCAAGTGTAGTGGGGAAATCTAGCCATATGTGGGTCCCACTTCCTCCATGTGTCTTCATGATGAAATGCCACTTTGATTTTCACTTGTATATATTTATTTAGCTCCTTTATTAAATATTTATTCCATTCTAATGTTCAAACATCATTTATTATCCCCATTATTCCAAATCCCAAAGCTTCCACCCTAAACCTAGGAAACTAGTAATTTTCCTCCTTGGCAATTATTTGACCTTTAGCATCAATTTGAAAAACTCAAATGAATAGGGCCAATGTGATTAGGCCATTGTGACCCAATGCCAAATTTGGAACATGACAGAAAGTGTCTTAGACTATTGTGGTCAATTTTCACCACAAACTTGCTGCCCACCAAGTATTGTCTGAATTTGGCCAAAGCATGCATAATGGCCAGCATTTCTTTATCATAGATGGAGTAAAGTTTTTCATGAGGCTGCAACTTTCTGCTCTCAAAGGCTATCGGGTGTTGGCCTTGCTTTACGACAACCCCTATTCCTCCACCTGAAGCATCACATTCCACAACAAAAGGTTTAGTAAAATTAGGAAGTGCAAGTATGGGACAACTACTCATTACCTCTTTCATTTTTTGGAAGGCCTTTTCAGCGTCTTCATACCACTTGAAAGCATCCTTCTTAGTCAAATCAGTGAGTGGAGAAGTCAACTTGGAGAACCCTTTCACAAATTTTCTGTAGTAGGTGCATATGCCAATAAATCCTCTCAATTCAGTAATATTTTTTGGTGATGGCAATTCCAAGATAGCCCTGATTTCTTCCATGTGTACCTTCACTCCTTATTGCCCAATAATGTGCCCAAGATATAATAGTTCTTTCATCCCAAACTCACATTTTGATAACTTAGCAAATAAGGACTCTTCTTGTAAGATTTTCAACACAATCTCTAACTGCTGCAAATGCTCTTCCCATGTTTTACAGTAAATGAGAATATCATCAAAGAAAAACAAAACAAACCTTCTTAGTTGCTTTCAAAATATCATATTCATACATGCTTGAAAGGTGGCTGGAGCATTAGTTAACCCAAAAGGCATGACAAGAAATTCAAAGTGGCCAAAATGACATCGAAAAGCGGTCTTTTGCACATCTTCATCTTTCATTCGAATTTGGTGATACCCTGATCTAAGGTCAATTTTTGAGAAGTATTTGGCCCCATGTAGCTCATCCATGAGCTCATCAATCCTAGGAATAGGATACCTATTCTTGATAGTCTTTTTGTTCAAGGCTATAAAATCTATGCACATTCTCAATGTTCCATCTTTTTTCTTCACTAGCACTACTGAAGAAGCATAAGGGCTAGAGCTTGGTCTAATGAGTCCCAACTCTAGGAGTTCTTGGATATATTTTTCAATCTCATATCTGAACTTTTTAGGATGTCTATAAGGTGGTATCTGAATGGGTGAAGTACCCTCCTCCAAAATAATACTGTGCTCAACCCCCCTATCCAATGGCCTACCATGTGGAAGGTCTCTAAAAACCTTTTCATATTTTTGCAAAAGTATCTCTATCTCATTTGGGTGTTTGACAATATTTATAGTTGGCTTGGGAGATGTAATATGACATTCAGCAGCCCATTCTATATCCCCATGCCTCAATATAGATCTCATACTATTGGAAGTTACTACTTGATTTGGATAAGTGTGTTGCCCTCTCACAATTCTTTGTACTCCTTTTGAATCTTGGAATTTCATTTCGGGAATTTGATAATTTACTGTATGCTCTCCTATTGAATACAACCATTGCACTCCCAAAACCACATTAGTATCAGCAACATCAACAACATAAAAACTATCAACAAAAGTATAGTTACCTACAGTGACTTGCAGCTTTGGAACCCATGTTTTGCATTGCATTGTGTTGTGACCGGGAATGACAACTATGAAGCCATCAAATGGTTCAATAGGTATCTTTATTTTCTCTACAATCTCTTCATCAATGAAGTTATGAGTGGCTCCTCCATCTACCAAAACTGAAGTTCTTTGTCCTTGTACCACACCTTTGCATCGGATAGTATGATAGCGAGGTACTGTTGAAAGCACTGCCATTCTTGCTTTGTCCGGTGAAGACTGATTTTATTCTTGTCTTTCCTCTTCTACTGCTATCTCATATGCCTCTTCTTGATCTGAAATATGTCCATCTTCATCCATGCCCCCATCATACCCCTCATTATCAGAAAATACTTCTATGTATTGAGCCTTTCCTTTGGTACATTTGTGCCCCGGTGTCCATGGTTGGAAGCATGTGAAGCATAGTTTCTTTTTTCTAAGTTCATCCCTGTTTAGTCCCTCTTTTTTATTCCTCTCAAATGACTCTCTTTTCCAAGGTTTCTTATCATATCCATCCCTTTGCCAAGGTTTCTTTTCAAATTTGTAGCTAGGCTTCGGAGGAAATCTCGTTCTACGAAGCACATTTTGGAGATCCCTAGTCAAGCTCATTGCATCTTTTAATGTAGTTGGATTGTGAGATTTGACCAAACCTCTTAAGGTTTCATCCAAACCTTCAGTGAACAGCAATAATAATCTTCCCATAGATACATCAACCACCTTGACTGATAATTTTGGAAAGTCCAACATATATTCGGTAGGGGACCCAGTTTGCTTCAATTGAGCTAGTTCTTTGAAAGGCAATTCTGGATCTTTTTGTTCAAATCTTTCTAGTACCCTGTAAACAAATTCTCCATATGTTTTAACCTGATTATGACCCAAGGTTTTCATCCCATGAAACCACCATTCATTGGTATCTCCTTCCAAATGCAAAATGGCCATTTTTAATGCACCCTCTTCCAACATAGGATTCAGCTGAAAATATACATCCAATTTTTGCACCCAAGTGTTAGTAGAATTTTGAGAAGAACCATCAAAAGTAGGAGGTGACATTTTTCCAATAGCACTATTCAATTATTTGTTTTGGAATGGACTCCTATTGTCTTCCTTGCTTTTAATCTTTTGCATAGCATCAATGTAGTCACTGAGTGGAACACCTCTTTTACACTCTTCATTCAAATCATTCCAATCATTTACTAGTTTCTTGTAATCCAATTCAAGATTGGGCTCTTCTTTGGGTGTGAGAAATTTAGGTGTAGTATGCCTTTGTGTGCTTTGAAATTCATCAGGTCTATTATGAGGTCCTGTACTTGAGAAAATGTGCTCATTCCCTTTCATCTTTTCCCCTGAGTGTGAATCACAATTATCTCCAATCATCCCTTTGCCTGAAAGTTGGCTATCCAACAATTCGAAAACTTTCATTATTTGTTTATTCATATCTAGCATAACCATGGTAATTCCTTCAAAACATGGTTTTAAGGCTTCAATAAATTCCTCCTTATGTCTTAATTTTTCCTCCTCCTCTCTACCCATTGTTTTAGAAAAAAACTCTTTTTCTGCTACTATCTCTTCTTCAACCAAAACTTCTTCAACTACTGATTCAAAGGGTGGTGGTTTATTTGTTTGGATTCTTGTTAATACCATCATGTTCCAAGACCATTCTATGATACCACTTGTAATGACCATTTTTCAAAATTTTATTAAAATGCCAATTTTTCCACTTTTTCCCCAATTTCGATCTTTGACTAGTTTTACTGTTTTGACCTCCAAATCAACCTAAATGCTCCCAAATATTCTGTAGGAGTGTATAAATGGTATTAGACTTGAATATTAGGTTCAAGTATGTTTTATGGCCCTCCAAATACTGCTTCAAACTTGATTTGTATTTTGATCAATATATGTAATTTTGACTAGTAATTTGTGCATCAAATCCCCTCGGTGTAACACTGCAAATGGCCTTCCAAATGCCTCCAAACTCCCACGAATTTATGAAAAGAGGTATGTAATGTGTTAAATATGTGATTAAGGTCTCATATGAACCATTAACTTATTTTTAATGCTGTTCTAACTCTCTCACATTCAACAACAAAAACCCCCAATTCAACCCTTGGGGAAATGGCACTATTTCACCTCTCAATACAAACAAACTGAGTAAAAATGCTTCAAATGCTCAAGTACAGTACATGAAACTTGTAGAACATATCCATGGTAGTATATGAATCACAAATATATCAGATAATCATCCATCCATTCGAAATAATCAACCTTATAGGGTCATACATCAAAGCATTGGGGAAATGGACATTGTTTGCTCATTAATCAATAATTTTGCATACAGTCAATGGGTATTTCGACCTGAGAGTTTCTGAATATGAAGAACAGAGGATATGAAGCTATTACAATCAGAAAAATATCATATGAAGCTCTCCCCATGAGTGCAAGATCTCACCCAAAGCGCAATCCCTCAAGGAGCTCGAATATGCCTTCAAAATTGGAAATGGTGGAGAGAAAGTGCTGCACTAAACCAAACCATGAAAATTCCTATAGATTCTACCTGAAAATAAAACTCCATTAAAGCACCATGAAAGACCTGAGTGGCCTCTCCAAACACCAACTTGGATGAGAATCTTTCACCCTCGAAATTGGCTAAGGCAAGAAACTAGTCATCCACTAGTTCTCTCTTCACAAATGCAATTTTTCTCAAATCATCAAAAGCCATTCTCATACTTGATTTCTAAATTTTATAACCAACATTAGCCTTCAAGGGGTCGAAATCCTCTCAATAGATTCAATAAATTTCCATTTAGAAAATATTCCTCATTTGCCACTTGTCTCCTAGTTCCAACCTTCCATCTTCTCCCAAATTCGAATTTGAGTCTCTTTAGCTTCCCCCAACTCCATGAGCGCCTTCCTTGAGCCTATTTTTGGGGCTGACATGTCATAATGGTCAGGTGTAAGAAGTCAGGTCTGAATTTTGTCATAAATTTCATAGATGCTTCATTATTGTTGTCATAAAACTAGGGAATCTAGCCCAAGTGTCCACTAGTCTCCAATTTGACACTTCCTCTCCCATGGAGGTTACTATTCCATCCCATTTCGACCTAAGATGCTCAATGCCATGTGTTATGACTTACCAACTCACCCAAGAGTGTTCACCTTTCCATGAATTCGAATTGGTAGGAGAGAGCTGCCATGTGTCACTGAAAAATCAAGCTAGTGTGGGTCCCACCACCTCCATATGTCTCCAAAACCACTTGCCACTTAGAATTTCTCTTGAATTTATTTATTCACCATATTTATTAAATGATTGAACCCTTATAATGTCTAAATATCATTTATTAGCTTCCTTATTACCATCCCACATGTGCCCATCCAACCTAGGAAACTAGTAGGATTGATGGGATTGTCTTACTATGCACTTATTTGAATGGGGACATTACACCCAACCCCTAAAATCTGATCCTCCTCCTCCCCTTTGCACACTCCCCAAGAACTCATTTAAAATAGATTAATAAATCTTGGGACACAATTCAAAGAAAACTTTATAATAAAATAATAACCCATTTATGTCAATCCTATCGTAATCTACCGACTCAACTAAAAAAAACATTCTTCATTGGAAATCAAACAATTTTACAATGGACAAATATATTTATGTGGGAACCTTGTTGTGTGTAGGTAAAACCACAAGGTGTTGGTTGTGGAGCCAGATATTCTAGTCTCACAGATGATATTGTATCAGCCGTGTTTGTACCCCAGTTTTATATGATATGTAGGTGGACTATACAGTCACCCCAGCGGGGGGGTGTGGGGGGGTATCCCGTGGTATTTTCCCATTGTATTTCCCTTATAAAATAAAGACATTGTAATATGGCTAGGGATGATGATGTATTAGGTTTTATGCATTGTAAAGATCTCTGAGATCGGGAGAGAGACTGTGAAACAGAGAAGAGGAAGTGCAGCGGTTGTGCTGCAGGTTGTGTCCCTTAACCTTGCTGGACGGTAATAATAATAAGGACTGGAAAATTCAGTGTGGACGTAGCCCAAGTTGGGTGAACCACGATATATCTATGTCTCTCTTGTAATGTGTATGTGTGATTATATTTGTATTTCTGTTTATTGTTATTGCTCTGCGATCCTGTTTTTCTAACACAAGGCAATGTAAACTTTGATATTTTATTAATACTCGAGAAAACTTATAATGCTTTCTTATCTTATAATACAATACTAAGGGTCACTTCCCTTTTATATAATACATATGAGGGTTTGAGAAGGAACCAAAATACACTAGAAGGGTCTGAAATTTTCACCTTAGGGACTCTACCCCCACATCCCTAGGCAGGGGGGGCCTAAATAACCCCCCTGGTGTATACAAATCGTGTGAATGGATAGTCATGTATGACTATATAGGAAAATATTAGAGATCTAGATATTGACTTCACCTCCCAAGACAATTTGTCTCAAGACTGTATTTTTTGCTTACAATTGAGCTATACGTATTATGTTAAAGGGGAATCCATGGTATTGTTGAAGGATTATCTTGTTAATTGGTGCTTTGAGGAGTGAAACCACCACTTGAAAGCAATACTTTCTCACATGTGATTTAACCAAGACAAGATTGTAGAGGTGTAACAATGTTCACATCCAATCTCTATTACATATATATGTATACACCAGTTATAGTTATGTAATTATGTGTCTTGGGAATAAGAGATCGTATATATTCAATTGATAGAGTGAGAGTGAGAGTGAGAGCTTGAAGTTCATCGTCATTAAGAGTGCCAGGGATTGAGTTGATCCAACTTGAGAAGTCATACATTGTCAAGTCTTTAAGAGCTTGATATTGTTGTTTGTCTCATTTGGATAACACTTGTGCATATAATAGAATATCAATGTTGGTGAAATGAATATGATATGAGCCTACCATTTACGGATCATATGGTATCAAAGCTCAAGTTCAAGTATACTTGGTGATACCTATATGGTAAACACCCACAAGGACTATAGGAGAAGTGGATAAGATTCATTGTCATGCCTTTAGAGAAGCAAATGTGTAGCAATGACAGGGGTTCTTAATGAAGAAGAAGTAGAATAAGATCCTAGAGTCAGGTTGGATCGGCTACATCAGAGCTTAACCACACTCACATCTATGGTAGCATAACTATTGACATCCAAGGGAATAGAACCAGCCTCAGGAAACACAGATAGTATAGAGGATATCAAGAAAGAAGATGAAGAAACAAAGTCAAATGCCCAAAAAGAGACAGAGATGGGAGAATACAACTCTAGCAAACAACATATGCTGTTCGGGTACACAGGGTACTACCAAAGGACCGAACACCAAGAGCAACCACTTCACACAAACAGATCACAGATCAACACACCGATGTTTTGACGTGGTTTAAACCCCCTTGAGGGAAACACTCCACGGCCCCGGCCAAATAGCTTCTACGGGACAATTTATTATGCAAAGAAAGAAAGTTACAAATGAGCTTCTCATAATCGATCAACTAAACAATGACCCTCCATGCTCTTTAAATAGAGATCATGGACCAATCGGGTGTTAAGCCACGGATCAAGGTTAGGTTTGATCTAAGAGAAGTTGAGCCGTCGGATCACTCTATGTCGGAAACATATCGTGACCGTCGGATTAAGTATTTACAAATGCATACTAATGCATACTAAAGAAACACACTATCCCTAACGGATATATTACACAAGTTGATCTTAACTAACTCCTAAGTGTCTAAATATCCTAACATCCCCCCTTAAGAACAACTTGGGATAGGATTGAAGGATTTACAAAAGTGACACTATTAGGAGAAGGAAGGAGGCATTAGAGCCTATCCCCCCTTAATGACAAGTTCCTGAACTCCTAACATATATCGAAGTTTAGAAAACTTCGCTTCTGTAAGAGACTTGGTGAAGATGTCTGCAACTTGATCATCTGTAGGGCAAAAGAGCACTTCAAGAACACGATCATGAACAAGATTTCTGATAAAATGCATATGTAGCTCAATGTGTTTGCTGCGTTGATGTAGAACTGGATCTTTGGCAAGCTTGATGGCACTTTGATTGTCGCACCAAAGTGGAGTAGGCTGCTGCTGCTCGAATCCAAACTCTGAAAGGATCTGTCGAAGCCATAAAGCTTCCTGACTGGCATTAACTGCTGCTCGATATTCTGCCTCTGCTGAAGAAAGAGCAAGAGCTTGTTGTTTCTTACAAGCCCAAGTAATAGGTCCAGATCCCAGACTGAAAACATAACCTGCAGTAGACTTTCGATCATCAGGATCGCCGGCCCAATCTGAATCAGTGAAACCAACCAACAAAGGTTTCCCCCCTGTACTGTAATGAATCCCAAACTGAACTGTACCTCGAATATATCGAAGTATTCTTTTAGCTGCTTTCCAGTGACTTTCATGAGGTGTCTGCATATAACGGGCAACTCTACCAACGGCAAAGGAAAGGTCAGGACGGGAATGAGTCAAGTATAAGAGACAACCAACAAGCTGACGATACAAGGTGGCATCGACTTCAGGTGAAGTACAAGTGGCAGAAAGTTTGACTCCAGACTGGAAGGGAGAAGGGGCTGGTGTACAATCTTCCATGTGAAAACGACGAAGAAGGTCACAAGCATACTTAGACTGAGAAAGAAAGATTCCTTCTTTGGTTTGCAGAACTTGGAGACCAAGAAAATAATGCAAATGTCCTAAGTCTGACATTTCAAAAGTTTGTTTAAGACTGGATTTCACATGGGTTATAAGCTTAGGGTCACTACCAGTAAGAATAAGGTCATCAACATATAGAACAAGTATGATGAGATGGTTTCCTACTTTCTTGGTATAGACATTGGGGTCAGAATGGCATCTAGAAAAACCAGTGTCAAGGAGAAAGTTATCCATTTTGGCATACCAAGCTCTAGGAGCTTGCTTAAGGCCATATAAGGATTTCTTAAGGCGGCAGACAAGGCTAGAGTTATTCTGAACATAGCCAGGAGGTTGTTCCATGTAAATTTCCTCCTGTAAATCACCATGTAAGAAGGCAGACTTGACATCCATTTGATGGACTTCCCAGTTGTGTAAGGCTGCAAGGGAAAGAACAAGGCGGATGGAGTTCATTTTGGCGACGGGAGCAAAGGTTTCATTGTAGTCAATCCCTTCAACTTGGGAAAAACCTTTGGCAACTAACCTTGCCTTAAGTCTTTCAACACTTCCATCTGATGCATACTTAGTTCTGTAGACCCATTTACATCTGACAAGTTTTCTTCCTTTTGGAAGAGGTACAAGATCCCAAGTATCATTCGCCATTAAGGAACGATATTCTTCATCCATGGCTGCATCCCAATCTGGATTCCCTGAAGCTTCTGCAAAAGTTTCTGGATCATGATTCTCGGAAACTTGAGCCAAAAGAGAAGAGGCTCGCTGAAACTGAGAACGTGTTCGACGTTGATCTCTAGGATCACCGGCAAGATCACCAGCTGCTTCACATGTTGAACGGACCCATCGAGGAAGCACTTGTGCTGGTGCAACTGGAGGAACATGTGCAGGCGGAGGTGGATTTTCATCCTCACTGTCATCATCAGAAACTGGAGTTGGAAACCTGTCAAGGAAGTTGGAAGAAGAAGAAGAAGGCACAAACGCCGAATCAGGCTCGCAGGCCAAAGATGGCACACTCGCCGAGTTAGGCTCGCAGGCCAAGATATTTTCATCAAATTTAACATCTCTTCTAATGATTATAGCATGAGAAGGTGGTTGAAGAAGTCTATAACCTTTTACATCTTCAGAATATCCAACAAATATGCACTTTTCACTTTTAGGCTGCAATGCTTTCCGTTTTTCATCCGGAATGTGAGCCCATGCTTCACTACCAAACACACGAAAGTGACTTACATCAGGTTTAATTTTACTCCATGCTTCTTCCGGTGTTATACCTTGTAATGCTTTTGTGGGGGTGCGATTAACTATGTAATTTGCACAATTAATGGCTTCAGCCCAAAATTGAAGACTTAGTCCCTTAGATTGGATCATACAATTAGCCATTTCTTTTAAAGTGCGGTTCTTCCGCTCAGCCACACCATTTTGTTGTGGTGTATATGGAACAGTGTGCTGTTGTTGGATGCCTTGTTCAGTGCAGAAAGTAGTGAACTGTTTGTTAACATATTCTCCTCCATTGTCAGATCTTAACTTAATAATTTGATGACCAGATTGTTTTTCAACAAGGGCCTTGTAGGCCAAGAACATGTTAAATACTTCGCTCTTAAGTTTTAGGAAATAAACCCAAGTGCGTCTGGTTGAATCATCAATGAAAGTTAAGAAATATTTGAAACCAGAAAAGGAAGCAGATGGAAGAGGACCACACAAGTCACTATGCACAAGCTCCAAGGGAACCGAGGCATGCCAAGAGGCACGTTTGTCAAAACTGTCCCGATGATGTTTTCCGAGTACACAACCGGAGCAAACACCATCTCTGCAAGATACCATCGGAAGACCTGTCACCATATTTTCTTTACATAGTTGTTGCAATGAGCGATAATTTAAGTGACCAAATCGCTCATGCCAAAGTTTGCTCAAGTTATCACTATGAGCAACAAAAACTGAAGGGAAAGGTGATGACCCAAAGTTGTTAAACTTGTACAACCTGGTAATATCATCAACAATTCCGGTAGCTAGGACCTGTTGAGGATCTTTAAAATCCTTGATTACAACTTGGTGAGGGGTAAAGGTCACAGTTTTACCTTCACCAGAATGAGTGATCTGATAGACTGATAACAAATTGCAGGAAATTTTTGGAACACATAGTACATCACTAAAATGACCATTATCTACTGGAACTGTTCCAGCTCCTACAACACTTAGAGATCTATCATCACCAACAAATATTTGTTTGGTGTTACATTCATGCATAGTAGAAAAGATGGCTTGATCCTTAGCCATATGATAAGATGCTCCAGAATCAATGAGCCATTCATTTGAAGTAGAAGAAGAAGATGCATTATAAGAATAACCAGAAGCACAAAGTGCATGTCCATGAGAGGTAGATTCTGATGGCGAATCTAGGCTGATGTGGTGCTTCTTCATTGCTGCTTCCAAGGCTGCCATCTTCTTGAAACACTTAGATTCATCATGATTATCTTTCCCGCAATAGTTGCAATGACGCTCAGTCTTCTTGCCTTTTTGCTTGGATCCTTTGTCATTTTTTAAAGAAGGAGCTGACTGAGAGGGTTTTGGACCCTTGTTTGACTTATTATTGCGAAAATTTTGTTTCTTGGGAGGCTTGGACTTTTCTTTCTGTTGGGACAATAATGCTTTCCCAGATGTATCTGCATTGTTGATTATTCCAAGATGAATGAGTTTATCTTGTTCCCTAATCAAAGAATCACAAAAGGATTCAAGACTAGGCTCTTGATAGCTAGCTGCATTCAATGATGCTTTCATGGAGTAAAATGTAGATACAAAAACAGAATATGCAGGTCCAAGTTTGGAAAGAATATGATAAATGCACTGTTTGTCTTCCCTCTCAATCTTACATTCTGTACATAAAAGCTTGAGAGTTTTGTACTTAGATAAATAATCTTGAATGCATGAAAAGTCACTTGGATTTAAAGAAATCAACTCATTTTCGAGTTGGTGACCTCGAATTTCATTGTGTTTACCAAACACAGTTTCCAACTTGTCCCAAGCAGTATTAGGTTCATCAATTCCAGATATGTGGAATCGCAAATCAGTAGAGATTGACATCCCAATCAATCCACGAGCTTCATCACATCTATTTGCCCATTTTATTTTCTTATCATCATCAGTGGGTTCTTTTTCTTTCCCTGTGGTAATTCTGAAAAGTCCCCTACTTCGTAGAACATCCTCCATACGAGATTTCCATGAGAAATAGTTGGAACTGTTAAGTAGAATATCACAATGGGCGGCCATATTTGTAAATTAATGGCTGTAAAAGCAGAAACCAATAGTCTGGATGTGAAGAGCTCGAAAAAATAGGCGGTTTCAAAAAAAACGGCACTGAAAACTGACTCTGTATGATGAAGTTATGCTTGAACAAAGAAACTGTTGAAGATGTCCCCAATAGTGACGTGGCAGCTAGAGAATGTCCAGCGAAAAAAAAAAAAGAACCCCCCTCTTCCCAAGATGAACCTTTTGACAATCACTTTACAAAAAAGTTGCTTTTAAGTGAATCACTTTTGTAAAATAAGTGATTTCACTTTTACAATGATATTACTTTTAAATAGTGCAACAATAAATAAAAAGCTTAAGTGACTCACTTGTATTTTTATTTTTTTATTATTTAAGTGAGATGCACTTTTACAATAAAGTAACTTGAAAATAGAAATTGCATGCACTTTCCTTTTTAAAAGTAACTTCCTAAGACTTGAACTCAAGACCTATTAAGGAATAAAGCAACTTTGGACCAAGTGAGCTAGTTTAAAAGGTATGTAAAATATGGAAATGAGGAAGGGGGCTTTTTTTTTTTTTTTTTTTTTTTTTTACTCTTCTTGCTCGGTTTGCGTGCTTGCCCTTTTTCCTGCAAAACAAACCACAAAACGAAACAAAAAAACTTTTCCACGCTTGTGGAGTTAGATCTTGTTAGCTTGCCCGGAAAGTCTACGTTTTCTCTCTGTTTCTGATTTGCCGAGATCGCGCAAAGTGCACGGCAAAGAGCATACGCAGCCGAGAAAACCCTTTCCCTTTCTGTTTCTGATTTGCCGAGATCGCTCAAGGTGCACGGCAAAGAGCATACGCAGACGGGAAAGCAACAATCCGAACCAAAAAAAATCTAACAGTAAAAAAAAATGAAATATGAGATTTTTTCTTTTCAAAAAACGAAATAAAAAAAATGCGTCACTGTAACATTATACCTTCAGATCTGATGAAAAACGCGTTTCTGGAGCAACCGGGAATCGTTTTCGATCAAACGAAAACTATTTCCCAATGGAAACGACGCTCTGGACGCAATGGAACACCTCCCACAGCCCAAAAATGCACAGAAATACCAGAACTAGAAACCCTTACGAGTTTCGTCAACAGCAGTTCAAGATCTAGATCACAACCGGAAGCGGCACTTCATAAAAGCTCTGATACCATGTTCGGGTACACAGGGTACTACCAAAGGACCGAACACCAAGAGCAACCACTTCACACAAACAGATCACAGATCAACACACCGATGTTTTGACGTGGTTTAAACCCCCTTGAGGGAAACACTCCACGGCCCCGGCCAAATAGCTTCTACGGGACAATTTATTATGCAAAGAAAGAAAGTTACAAATGAGCTTCTCATAATCGATCAACTAAACAATGACCCTCCATGCTCTTTAAATAGAGATCATGGACCAATCGGGTGTTAAGCCACGGATCAAGGTTAGGTTTGATCTAAGAGAAGTTGAGCCGTCGGATCACTCTATGTCGGAAACATATCGTGACCGTCGGATTAAGTATTTACAAATGCATACTAATGCATACTAAAGAAACACACTATCCCTAACGGATATATTACACAAGTTGATCTTAACTAACTCCTAAGTGTCTAAATATCCTAACATATGCCTCTTGTGTGGAGGCAAAGGTAGATATCAAGCCTTATACAAGTGAAGCGGTTGCCATCAAACTGAACCAGTGGATATAGTAGGCAGAGGTGTACATGAAGTCACTATGGGATTGGGGATTGTGTTCGCCTAGTTGAAGCTTGAGGGACATGCTTTGGCATGGTGGAAGAGTGATGTAGTGGGAAGATCATAGGAGAATGGGCCACCAATGACCAATTGGTAGGTTTTCAAGGATATTATTAAGGCATGGTTCTACCCAATTGGGTATAAGGAGCATCAACATATTACGTGCCACAAGGAAAATCGTGTAGGATTTCCTTATTGAGTTCAAGAAGAGAGCAATTCAATTGGGTGTATCTCTCAAGAGTCTAGAAATGTAGATCAAATATATTTTTTTCAAAGAAAAAAATCATTATATTGGTATTTCAAAGTTTGAAATCAAATATACAATTCTTTATCCCATTCATACTTAAAGAGTCAAGAAGACACTTCAACACAGTAATCAAAATACAAAGAGGTATATTGTTTTTGACATTATAGTATTCCTTGGTATATCAACTTTAGCGTTCATCAATAACAACTTCAAGTATTCATTATATAAAAAGTCCAAATATTGAGCCAAAAAACCAAGTCTAGTACAACCAAAGTTGTATGAACTATCATCAGTTGTACTTAATATAAAGAGCTTTAAGCTTATGCTAGGAGAGTTTTCCCTCAAAATTCTTGTTAAGTAAAGGTACCCTCCTATAATAAGAGTGTTTCTTTAGAAATTCGATCTACTTCTATATTAATTCTAGGTAAATATGTGTGAATTGAAGAAATTAAAAAGTACTTTTCACCTCTTGCACTCTATCCATAATAGGTAAAAGAACTCAATTTTCAATTATGAATTGTTGATTAGCCCATTCCATCAAGCCTTTTGAATCATGGAAATAATTTAAACCTATTTCTTTTGTTGTGAGCATCAATAATGACAATGCATAAAATTTGGTACAAGTATTAATATCCATTGGTTGTGGATCCCGATCTTCCTAATTCAGAGGTCGCATTTCATCCATATTTGGATCCCAACCCATAACGGGGGGGGGGGGGGGGTGTGGGGGGTATTTCCCCCCCACTATAGTCCCGTAACGAAAATTTTGGAAAAAATGCCTTGTAAAATGTAACATCCCTACTATGAAAAATTACTCAATTTGGACCAAATTTCGAACTTTGGATTGGTGAACTCAAGCTGCTACAAAAGCACCCAAATGATTTGTAATTTTTTAGGGATGCAATTGGGAGAAGCATTCAAATTTGAACCTTTCCCGGCCCTTCTAAAGGGTTCTAGGCCTTCCTAGAAGTGTAAAGTTAAAATTGCCCTTCAAAAAAAATTTAAAATCTGAATTTTACCCTTTCAATAGGAAGTACATAATTTATATCAACATTTCAAAAGAAGGGAAACATTTGAAATTACCCATCCATATGAATTTCAATTTCTATGTTGAAATTCATATGCTATAAAATTCATTCAAGATTTTGGAAATATCATAAATTATAATAATTTACTCACTCATGTCATGCACTCACGGCTTAGCTTTGCAAGGTGACGAGTCATGACTGACGACTACGAGGTACTAGCCACTGGGATTTGACTCTGAATCCTGAGTCACTTTGGGCTGAGATCTAAGGTGTGACAATGTGTCAATGACTATGGCTGTAACAATAGAGACCCACTACTAGGCCCAAAACAAGCCCGAAAAATTGTGCCTACTACCTATGTGAACCTGGCTACCAATGTCCACTCGTTTTTCATCAAAATGAAATTCAAATTTCCGTTTTGATGAGTCCTCCTCTACAAGACTTCATTTCTTGAATGAATGTCACAGACTCACGACAACTCTAAACAATACTCAATGGCATGCAACTACAAATAATGGCATGTAGCTAGAACCACAGACCAAGAAGAGGTTGATTTATGCATTGATATAGAGAGGTGGCACTAGGCACACAATATGGAGAAACAATGAGTTAGAAAAACAATTGGACCAAAGTACCACAATGGTTATTAATAAAATTAAAAAAAACAATTTATGCCTCAGGAATTGTCTTCAATTTGATGGGTTGCATGATCATGATCATGTAATCTCCCTCCGTCCTTCCAAACATATGTGGTTTCTCACCATGTTTGTATTTGACACTCGCCACCAGAATACATATACAAATTACATGTCTTTACATCCTCTTCCATTTAAATCATCATCGCATAGTCATAACTAAGGATTATTATGCATGAACACCCTCACCTTATAATATCAATTGGGTCAAGGCGCAAAGACAACCATAAATTATCAAATGTGTCAAGATGCAAAGAGTAAGAGACAACTATAAGTAAGTCTTATATTAAATTTACCATATAATTCTTTAATTGGCACTATCATCTGATATTTGACAAGTTGGTGTGATGAACTTGCAATAATTAATTAATGCAAATACACGAGATATCATAAATAATAGAACTCAGAATCACTTTTATATTGATCACGGGCCACTTCGAGGGGGAAACCTCCTTTGAGCAAGCTCAATACAATTAACTTCACGGTGCCTTCAATGACCTCAACACACACTTATATACTAAGTCTATGCCCAATACTATGGGTCAAAACCATGGGACATATAATACTACAGGACGACTTACAAAGCATATGCGTCCAATACTATGGGTCAATACTATGGGCTAATATGAACTATGGATCAACAAATACTACGGGATGACTTACAAAGCATATGCGTCCAAAAACAATATACTAACATAGTAAAGAGAAGGGTTGACACGGGTTCCTAACAGTTGGATTGTTGTGATCTTCTGATCACTCATTACCAATGTGATCATAAGGCTTCTTTGATGGTCAAGTCCATAATTTTAGTCTTCTTCCTCATTCTCATGCCTTTTGGTAAGACAATAAGGAGGGCAGTGGCCCGCATCAACATGGAAAACGGTTTCGACATAGAGGTAGATGCATTAATTCTTTCATTAAATAACTTAAATTTCATGCCAGTGACTACGAATTCACCGAATCGTGGATTGGTAAACAACACATCAAATTTTAGAGCCTCGAGATCTTAATTACTCATGTATCTAGAATTTTCACAAATCGATCCATTAACAAACTTCTTTTGTTGTTCTGGTTCAATTTAAAAGGTAGATTGTAGAGACTCAAACATGCAACGAGTCGTAAGGATTTAGTTGAATTAGGCTTGATTCCATTTCCCCTCCATCCCATACCTGTTTGTTGTCGCGACAAATGTTGAACAACAAAATTTGATGCCCAGGCCCCTATGATGCTAGCGTTGCTAACTTGTTTAGTATGGAGGATTTTTTTTAAATGTTTTTTAGCTATGTATTATTCTTTCTTAGGCTCCTAATGTTCATCATTCTTACATCTCTCAAGCTTGGATGGTTTCCCTCTCTCCGGTTTGAATTAAGGTTTTGGTTGGTTTTATATGTATATTTTGGTTGTAGGTTTATTATAGCCTCGTTTTGCTTAGTGGCTTCTTTTGGTACTTAGTTAACAGTAAGTAATTTTCTCATGGTTCTAGTTTTATTTTAAGACTATATCTAGTTACAAGGTCTTGCACTATGCATAAGATTATGCAGATGCCCCAATATGGTTATGGAATAGTCTAATTAGTTTTTCTGTATAATGAAGTGTGGTCTAACCCAGAAAAATACAACAAAATAGTTGTTATTTTTATGAACTGTAAAATTAATGTTACATATATGTCAAATTGATGTGTTCAAATTCGGTTTCATTGAAAATATACCATTTTATCATGTAGATATTAAGGAGTGCTCAATTGTTTAGATTGTAAAAATTTGGATGGGCAATATTTATTTTTTGCATTTTTTGAGGGGAAGGGTTTAGTTAATTTATACTTGTCAATTGAAGTACAATTATTAAAATTGCCTTTCATCTTTGAAGGGCTCCAAGAATAAATGCCCTTCCAATAAAAATTAAGACCCACCCTTCAAATTTGATCACTGATTGGGAGGACTTAATACACCCTAATTCATCCCTTAAACCCCTAGACACTTATTGGAAACATTTAGGGTTTGCAATTCTCGAGGAGGAAGGAAGGGGAATAAAACTAGTTGAATTTGATGGTTGAAAACCCCACTAGACTAGTAACTTTTTGGCCTTCCAAAAACTGTATGTCCTTCCCTATTTTATGAAATGATACTTGGAACTAATAGAGGACCTCAAGGGAAACCCAAATGCAACATTAACTCAGGTTGTAGGGTCTACTATAACTCCCAAAAAAAACAGTTTGTATGACATAGAAATTGTGAGAAAATGGTCAACAAAGGACATAAAGTTTATTGCACAATATTTTAGAAAAAATCCAAGGCTATGCACACAAATTTTTTGTCATACATATTACTTCATATGCAGCTCGAAAAATAATCTAAAACTCAGAAAAAGTCTAATATCAAACAGATACAAAGTCACTTAAAAAACACCATGTGAAACTAGTGAGGAAATTAGCTCGAGTCTTGATTTTGCTTGGAAATATTACATGAAATGTATGGTATTTCTAGCTATGGCTCCAATATGCAATTCATTACAATGAACTGGATATTTTGAGTTGTGGCTCTCAATGTCCATCACACTTGTACATGGACATTGCGAGAGTTTTGAGAGAGAGATAGTAGAGAAAGAAGATAGAATATGAACTCGAACTCAAAGGGGGATCGAAACTGCATCAAAAAATATCCATTAAGCTCTGTTGGGAGTTCTGAATGGCCTCTCCTCCAACCAAATTGGACAGGAATATTTCACCTTCAAAATTGGTTCTAAGGCAGGGAGGATGAACATCCACCGTGCAAGGACAAGCTAAGCTCTCCAAAAGTGCAAATGAGAAATGACCAAAAGCTGCTCTCCTTCATCGTCCTTCTCTTTTATTAACCTCCAATGGAATCAATAGCTCGAATTCCCTTCAAGAGTCTTCACTCAACTCAAGTTAGTGAGAGATTCTCATAGAAGACACTTGTCCACTTCTTCCTTGCATTCCTCTTTCCCCAATTCGAATTGGGAATATTGGCTGACCATAAATCCCCCTATGCACCCTCTTGGTGGCTATTTTTAGCCCTGATATGTCATATGTGTCATAGGTCTGCAATTAGGTCTGAATTTGTCATAGATTCCTTCATTGTTGTCATAGATGCCATGGAATCTAGCTACAAGTGTCAAAACTTCTCTATGATGCCTCTTCCTCTTCCACTCCAATTCAATCTTCTTAGATTCTTGTCATGAATAATGCCTCTTCAAATCCCCCAAGAACATTACCCTCCACCTTGGACTCAAATTGGTGATAGAATGATGCCAAGTGTAATGGGGAATCTTTCCACATGTGGGTCCCACACCAACTTATGTGACCTCACGACCAAATGCCACCTTATTTTTACTTCATTATTATTTATTTGACCCAATTAATGCAAATTTGCAAGTCTAAAGTCAATCTGGGGTCTTGTATCTCCCTCATTCTAAGTTTTAATGTTTCCACCCCAACCTAGGGAACTAGTAGATTAATGGAATTTTTCCTCCATGAAATTTATTTGGATGGGGACATTACATAAAAGTTGTAATTTCGTAGTCATGACTTGGTCAATAATGGGTGATTTATAGGCCCATGGTATTTTCCCCTGGTAATCCCACTTTAAAAGGAAGGCTTTGTAATATGGTTGTGTATTGTAGTATTGTAAAGATCTTTGTGATTGTGTAAGAGAGACTATGAGAGAGTGAAGAGGAAGTTACAACGGATGTGCTGCAGATTGTATCCCTTCTTTTGTTGGAAAGATTAATAAAAGGACTGGAAACTTCTGTGTGGACGTAGCCCAGATTCGGTGAACCACGAATATTGGTGTCTTTCTTGTATTTGATCTTATTTGTTTTATTTCCGCATTCTATTTATTTTATTGCCCTGCGGTCCTATTTTTATAACAATATCTTGACCAACTACATATTTTAATAACAAGTAATGATATGAAGTGAAATAAAGAAATACAGAAAAATGCTTGTTCCACAAAATCCAATTATTCATTGGCAAGCTCCATCATATAATCTCCATGGCTTACTATGGTCTATACTTGTTGTTAATAAAACTCTAGTATTATTTACTTTGGTGGTATCCAACTACCTTCCAAAACCAACCTTATCTTAAGTTCCACTTGAGCATGTGTGTGAATTAAGGCCTAGGATATCATTTGATTCCTAGATAACCAAAATCCACATATTCCATAGAGAGGTAGATATTTATAAGCACCTATAGACTTATGAGTTACCTAGTCAAGTAAATAATCCAATAGTGTATACTTATCCCAATTGTTACTTCTAGATGTGGATTGTATAACTTCTTTCCGAATAGATCTTGTATATGGGCAATGCACAAATAGATGATCCACAAACCTTTCATTAGATTTGCATAAAATATGAAGCGTTTGATAAACCTACGTAACAAAAAAAATATCAAAACAATCTAAAAAACACAAGAATTAACAATGGCTCACATGCAAACCCAAACCCGAAAAAACCAACATACTTGAGAGTTTCTCCACTCTCTATATCATTCTATTATCTTATAATATTATAGTATCCAAAAACCTACTCCATTAACCCATATTATATTATAACCCTAATTCCTTAGACATAATTATTTTACAAGGGCTTGAAAAAAAATGGTTGAAAATGCTAAAAACGAACCAAAACATACCCAAATAATTTATTTCAAGGGCTATGGGAAACTACAAAGAGTACAACATGTATTGAACATTCTCCCACTTGTTGTATTCTTTGAAAGAAGTGGCCAAAGGGGAGGCATTCATGAAATCAATTGTTAAGGGAAACAATGCTTATTGATTCTCTACACCAAAAGAACCTTTCGGTACTAATAGACTTTGTACATGAATACGCAACATTCTTCAAGGTATGAACCTTCTCCAAAAGTATTTTTTATGTTCAATCATGTCTCTAACAAAATGATATTGTACATTAATATGCTTTTCCTTGGAATGATAAGCAAGGTTCTTTGCCAAAAAATTGCACTTGAGTTATCACAACCTATTATCACTACTTTCTAAACAAAACCAATACCTGAACACAATCTTTGCAACCATATGGATTCCTTAGTTCCATGAGTGGTTGTCGCGTATTTAGATTATGTAGTTGACAATGCAACTACACCCTACCTTTTACTCATCCAACTAATTGATCCACCAAATAAGTTAAAAACATAACCACTTGTAGATATTCTACGGTTAATATCTCCAACCTAGGATACACCACCAAATCCTTGTATATCTATCTCTTCGTGAGGTCCAAGTATTCCTTGGTACCATATTGCATAATATGAAGTGCCACACAAATATCTAAAGACCATGTATATTTTTTTCCAATGTTCCTTCCCTAGATTTGGCATATGCCTGCTAAAAACTCCCACTACATGGGCAATGTTTGGTATAGTACAAATATTATCACACATCAGGCTTCCAACATCACTAGAATAGGGAACAGTTGACATGTCTTCTATCTCTTCTTCAACCTTGGGACACTAATCTACGAATAACTATGAACCTACATGAATATGGGCTTTTACCAGTTTACATTTGTACATATTAAACCTTCGGAATCCTATCTCAACATATCTCCTCTGACTCAACCAAAGTCTTCAATTGGATTGATCTCTTTTAATTTCCATGCCCAAAATAAAATTCGCAGAACCAAGATCTTTCATATCAAACTTACAAGAAAACTAGGCTTTGGCATCCTTGATGATTTCCTCGTTGTTTCCAATCAACAACGTATCGTCAACATATAAGAGGACATAAATAAAATTACATGAAAGAAAAACCAAAAATCATATTCATCTTAAACCCAACACTCTTTTAATATATATACTAAATACTATAATAATTGCAATATAATTATAAACCAATTAACGTTAATAATTAAATTAAAAATTTAATAAACTACAATTATAATAATATTAATGTAATACTCCCTTTTATCTTTTTAATCTTTTTCCTAATCTATAAACCTATCTAGTTTTTAAATACAAAAATTAGAAAAACTATAAGCTATTAATAATTGTTTTAAATTATTTTAAATACTTCCACTTAAAGACTAATTGACTTAATAACTTTCTAGGAATACATTAACATATTAAATAAGAAAACCCTAAACCTAATTTTCCAAAGCCAACAAATCATATTCTTTGCATCTCAACAATGAATTTTAATACCTATTGATGAGCAACTCTTCAAAAACTTGACAAACCATCCTGATGATGAATCATGTTTTGGATTCGAAACATCGAAGACAATCATGGTTACTGTGGATTCTCCGAGACATGAACATGAAGATAATTCCCACAGAAATCTTGCAACAGAGATAAATAAAATTATCACCAACCTACTTGGAATACGCACAATGATCAACTTTGCTTCTTAAGAAACCAAGTCCTAATCTATAAGTATCAAAATTTTGACACCACAATCTTGGTGATTATTTTAATCCTTATGAGGACTTCTTCTGCTTGCAAACCATCTCCTTCTTTCCCTTCATTGCAAAACCTTATGGCACTTTCATGTAAATTGCTTCTTCAAGATCACAATGTAGAAATGTTGTCTTCACATCCATCTAATATACTTCAATATCAAGAATAACATCAATAGACAAAATAAATCTAATAGAAGTTAATTTAGCAACATGAAACAAATATCACCAAAATCAATTCCCTCTACCTAGGAATATAACTTCGCTACTAAACAAGCTTTGTACTTCTCCACCTTACCTTTTGCATTCAAATTCTTCTTAAACACCTATTTTCCACCAATGCATTTTCTTCCAACCAACAACTCAACTAGATACCAAGAGTAATTTTTATCCAAGGCATCCATTTCTTCAACCTTTGACTTCTTCCAAAGTTTACTATCTTTTGAATCCACTACCTCCCTAGCAGTTCTATAATCATCATCAATAATAGACATAACAAAGTCAGAGCAAAAAATAGCTGGGATAGACCTTTATAGTTTCCTTCTTTCATGAACTGATATCCTCAAGGCTAGAACTTGGCGTTCTTCCTTTTACGGTTCATCTTCTTTTGTTGAGTTATATTCTTCACCCTCCAACTCATACCCTATTGTCTCTCATTCTTCTTCCTTTGGTTGGACTTACTGTTTGGGAGGAACTTTATGTTAAAGAAATGTAACCGCGGAAGATATTTTAAATGTATTTGTCTATTGTATTATTGTACTCCTCCTTTGGGACATGCCATTGATGTAATTGATAATGTAAGAGTCATTGAAAGAGTCAATGTAAACCTTAACTGATTAGGCCAGCCTGGAAAGATCTAGAAAGAATATTTTATTGTAAAGAGTACAGGTCGGCCCAATTAGGTGAGTTAGAGTCGACCTAGTTAGTAAAAGGTCAAGTCAAAAGTAGAATATAAATAGAGGATGAGTTTCTCATTTTTATTCACTCATCTCACTCACACAAGTTCGCATAGGAGAGAGAGAAGCTCACACAAGAAGAAGAGAAGCTGATTTTGTCTTGGGGTTTATCTTGTACTTTGTGAATTCTATGTTGAGGAATTTTTGCCAAGATTTTCTCCCTTGTGGTTTCCCCGAGAGAAATATTGTGTTCATTATGATTGATGTGCTTGTATTTCTTTCAGTGATAGATTGTTTAATGTTATTATGCTAAACAAATAGAAAAACTAACATGGTTTTAGAGCAGGCCTGAAAGAAAACATTGTGCAGCCTCCGCAACTACAGAAACTAGGGATTCTTATTCCGGGATCTCTCTCCATAGATCAGCTGAAAAAGAGGGTGCATCTAACTCACCTCACTAGGGTGCATATTTCTGTCGAAGCATAATTCAATTTTGAGAATTTTCATTTTTGGGTCCCCCACTACAACTCGGAGAAACTAGGGCATCAAGTTTTTGAATCATCTGCTCATAGAATTGGGAGAAGGAGTACTTTTCTCAACTCGCCTTGAGGAGGCGATCTATTCATCCAATCAGTTTTCCAAAATCCCAAATTTGGAAAATTAGGGTTTCTCTGACAAACCCTAGGTCAAGGTAGAAGCAGATTTTTCAGAAGAACAACTTTCCTGGTAAGTCCTACATCTATTCTATTTCCATTTGAGGTTCTCATTTTATCAAAATGACATTCAATACCAAGCTTGATGAGAAGCTTGAAGGAGTTGATAACTTCAGGGCATGGAAATATAGAGTCATGCGCATTCATGAAGAACATGACCTAGAAGGTTTTATAAAGGAGGGACTTACAGAACCAGAAGGAGATGAGGCCAGAGCATTACACAAAAAGAATATGATCAAAGCTAAGAGGATCATAGCTGATTCTATCAAAGATCATTTGATCCCTCAAGTATCCTAAAAGAAGACTCCAAAAGAGATGTTTGATGATTTGACCAACCTATTTGAAGGGAAGAACATTAATAGGAAGATGACCTTGAGAAATAAACTCAAGCTTGTGAAGATCCTGAAGTCTGAGACTATGCACTCATACTTCTCTAGAGTATCCGAGATCAAAGAACAATTAGAAGTTATTGGAGACATGGTAGAATATGCTGAAGTTGTTATGACCACTTTGAATGGTCTCCCTAGAGATTGGGAACCCTTTGTCCGTGGAATATGTGCTAGGAAGAAATTGATCCAATTCAGACAACTATGGGAAGAGTGTGTGCAGGAGAAAGAAAGAATAACAGTAAGAGAGGAGAAACTAAATGACAATGAAGATCAAGCTTTGGCAACTCATGCCAAAGGTGGAAGGAAAATGAAGAGTGATGTACGTACCCGTGACCACTCTCCCAAAATATATCAAAGACCTCAAAGGAACAAGAGTTTCAAGAGAGATCTCTCCTCAATAAAATGTTACTCTTGTCACAAGACATGACACCTAGCAAGAAATTTTCCATCCAAATCAGGACAACCTAAGAAGCAAAAGAAGATATTTCATGCTCATGCAGCGGAAGATAGTGAGTAAGATGATGAAGACAAAACCAAAGAAGATGAAGACTCTAGTGAAGAGTATGTGCTAATCTCAGCACTCACTGGTTCAATATCTCATGGGAGTGATACGTGGCTAGTGGATAGTGGAGCCTCAAAGCATATGACGGGATACAAATAATCTCTTGTACATCTCATGCAGAAAGATTCTCCACACAAAGTAAATCTTGGAGATGACTACCAATATCTTATCAAAGGAATGGGAGAGGCCACTTACAAACAAATTGGACTCTGGAAATTCCATGAACATGAAGGAAGTGCTATATGTTCTAGGTTTGAAGAAGAACCTTCTATCTATTTCAGCATTAGATAAGAAAGGTATTAGAATTGCATTTGTAGATGGTGAAGTTCTTATGTGGCCAAAGGGGAGGACTATCAATGATGCATTCATCATTGGAGTAGAAGAAGGAGGACTTGCTTAAGGGTCATGCAGATTCAACACTGGTGACCAGTACCATGAGCCCCTGTGAAATATGGCATAAAATACTAGCTCATGTACACTACAAAGCCTTACCAATAGTAAGTAAGGCGGTGACTAGATTACCATAAATCTAGGTTGATCATGAAGGAGTGTGCAAAGGATGTGCACAAGGAAAAAGTACAAATAATCCATTTCCAAGCAGTGACAACAAAGCTAAAGGTATATTGGATATTATTCATTCCGACATTTGTGGACCTATGTCTACCACTTCCTTAAGCGAATATGTTTACTATGCTTCTTTTATTGATGATTACTCCCGCAAAACATGGATTTATTTTCTAAAGAGTAAAGATGAAGTTTTTGGAAAGTTTAAAGAGTTTAAGGCTCTTGTAGAAAACCTCTATGATAAGAAGATAAAGATACTAAGGACGGATAATGGAGGGAAATACACTTCAGGTGAATTCAAATATTTTTGTAAACAAGAAAGGATTAAGAAGGAGCTCACTATTCCCTATAATCCACAACAGAATGGTGTAGCTGAAAGAAATAACAGAACTATCATGGAAACAGTGAAGGCCATGATCCATGATCAAGACCTACCCATGCATCTATGGGTGGAAGCAACTAGAACCGTATTCTATGTTTAGAATAGAATCTCTCACAGTTCTCTTGGAAACAAGACCCCAGAAGAGATGTTTATCGGTACAAAGCCTGAAGTTAGTCATCTAAATATATTTGGATGTCCAGTATTCATTCACATTCCAAAAGAGAAGAGATCGAAGTTGGAACCTTCAGGAAATAAGGGAATATTTATGGGTTATAGTGAGCAATCAAAGGATTACCGTATCTACATCCCAGGATTCCGCCAGATTGAGCTCAACCAAGATATTACATTTGATGAAGACACAACCTTCAACAAGTCCAAGAAAACTCATGAGGATGAAATAAGCATGAATTTCCTAAAGTTACAGAAACTAATAACTTACAAGATAGAAATGCTAAAGAAGAACCTATTCCAGAATATCATGATATGACAGAACATCAGAGACCTGAGGAGACACCTCATGAAGAAAATCCACGAAAGAGAAGACCGGCTTGGGAATGAGAATTAATACAAGATGCAGGAAGATATGGTGCTCCAGAAGGAACCAGTAGAGAGAAAAAAGAGCAAGGCCATACTCCAGTAATGTAGCCTTGATGTACAACCTTGTTGAAGAATAATCAACATGTTTTGAAGATGCAGTAAAGAAGAAGGAATGGTTGGATGCTATGAATGAAGAATACCGGTCCATAATTAAGAATGATGTTTGGGAAGTGGTTCTAAGACCGAAGGACAAGTCAGTTGTTTCGTCAAAATGGATATTCAAAACAAAACACTTAGCAGACAAAAGTATTGAAAAGTACAAGTCAAGGTTCGTAGCCCGGGGATTCTCTCAGAAGGAAGGAATTGATTATGAGGTGACTTTTTCTCATGTGGCTAGATATACCTCAATTACAACCATCCTTGCCTTGGAAGCTAAGATGAAATGGAAGTTACATTAGATGGATGTAAAGACGACTTTCCTAAATGGAAGATAGAAGAAGAAGTATACATCGAAAAACGAGAAGGATTTGAAACAGAAAACAAAAAAAAACACATGTATGTAAACTGAAGAAATCATTGTACGGGTTGAAGCAAGCACCCGGAGCATGGTATGGAAGAATTGATGGCTTCCTGATGAGTTTAGGATTTACCAAGAGTAAAGCAGATTCAAATATTTAGTATAATATCATGAATGATGAACCTATGATATTACTATTGTATGTGGATGATTTGTTCTTGACAGGAGAAGACAATCCCATCACTGAATGTAAAATGAAGCTTGCTGCGGAATTTGAGATGAAAGACCTTGGGATGATGCACTATTTTCTAGGTCTTGAAGTATGGCAGTTTCGAGATGAGATTTTCCTGAGACAAGGAAAATACATAGGTGAGATCCCAAAAATATTTGGGATGTTGGATTGTAAGTCCATGACAACTCCGATGGTGACAAATTTGAAGCTCTTGAATGATGCTTCATCAGAAACAATATATGTCACAATGTACAGACAAATTATTGGGTCATTGAGGTACTTGACCAATACCAGACCAGGCATATGTTTTGTTGTGAACACCTTGAGCCAGTATATGGTGGAACCCATACATGTTCACCTGATTGCAACAAAACATGTGATGAGGTACCTAAAAGGTACGATACACTATGGACTAATATATGCTTCTGATAGTGAGTTCAGACCGTAGGGATATAGCGAATCAGATTGGGATGGAAGTGCCGAAGATAGAAAAAGCACTTTAGGATGTTGCTTTAGTTTGGGTTCAGGTATGATCTCATGGCTCAATAGAAAGTAGTGTTGTGTTGCTCTCAGCACAACAGAAGCTGAATACGCAGCAGCATGTTCAACTTGTAGCGAAGCAGTGTAGCTTTGCAAGATGTTGGCAGGATTGTTCGATGCAGATATAGATGTGACTGATATTCTCTATGACAACCAAAGTTGTATCAAGATGACAGCTAATCCAGTGTTCCACGATAGATCGAAGCACATCAAGATAAAGTTCCACTATATCTAGGATATGGTGCAGAAGGGAGCCGTAAAGCTCAAGTATGTTCCTATAGAGGAACAAGTTGCTGATGTGCTGACTAGGCCTCTATATCGCATAAAGTTTGAATACTTTTGAGACAAGATTGGTGTAGTCCAAAAGGACCTCCCTCGAAAGAGGGAGTGATGATGATGTTATTCCAATCCTTAAGTGACTAATGCCAGTCCTGAGGTGACTGAAGATTAGTACTGGATGAATGATAGAGTTCCAGTCCTTCGGTGACTGATGCCAGTCCTGAGGTGACTGAAGATCAATACTGGCTGGCTGATAGAGTTCCATTCCTTAGGTGACTGATGCTAGTCCTGAGGTGACTGAAGATATGTAATGGTTGACTGATAGAGTTCCAGTCCTTAGGTGACTGATGCTAGTCCTAAGGTGACTGAATATTAGTACTGGCTGCCTAATAGAGTTCCAATCCTCAGGTGACTGATGCCAGTCCTGAGGTGATTGAAGATCAGTACTGGATGACTGATAGAGTTCAAGTCCTTAGGTGACTAATGCCATTCATGAGGTGATTGAAGATCAGTATTGGCTGAATGATAGAGTTCCATTCCTGAGGTGACTGAAGATCAGTACTGGCTAACTGATAGAGTTCCAGTCCTTAAGTGACTGATGCCAATCCTGAGGTGACTGAAGATCAACACCGACTGACTGATAGAGTTCCAGTCCTTAGGTGACTGATTCCAGTCCTCAGGTGACGGATGCCAGTCCTTAGGTGACTGAAGATCAGTACTTCCTGACTGATAGAGTTCCAGTATTTTGTTTGCTAATGATTGATATTGTTGTTCCAGTATTTAGTTACTGATGATTGATATTGTTATTCCAGTATTTAGTTATTGATGATTGATATTGTTGCTCTAGTATTTAGTTACTGATGATTGATATTGTTGTTCCAGTATTTAGTTACTGATGATTGATGTTTTTCCAGTGTTCATACATTGATGATGTTGTTGTTGATGAGGATATTACAGCAGACGATGATGATGTTGTTGATGGTGATGTTCCAGTAGACGATGATGATGCTGATGGTGATATTCCAACAAACGATGATGATGTTGATGGTGATATTCCAACAGAAGACAATGATGATGATGTTCCAACAAACGATGATGATGCTGATGGTGATATTCCAGCATATGATGTGATACCCCAGACATATGATGATTCAAAAAATTCCTATGACATATAGAGATTCACAAGTTAGCTGGATAGTTGTTGTTGTTGTTGATGTTACCCGCATAATACCTTCCTAGTTAAGAGGGAGTGTTAAAGAAATGTAATTGTGGAAGATATTCTAAATGTATTTGTCTATTGTATTATTGTGCTCCTCCTTCAGGAGATGTCATTCATGTAATTGATAATGTAAGAGTCATTGAAAGATTCAATGTAAACCCTAACTGATTAGGTCGGCCTAGAAAGATATAGAAATAATATTTTATTGTAAAGAGTACAGGTCGGCCCAGTTAGGTGAGTTAGAGCCGACCTAGTTAGTAAAAGGTCAAGTCAAAAGTAGAATATAAATAGAGGATGAGTTGCTCATTTGTATTCACTCATCTCACTCACACAAGTTCGCATAGGAGAGAGAGAAGCTCGCACAAGAAGAAGAGAAGTTGATTTTGTCTTGGGGTTTATCTTGTAATTTGTGAATTCTATATTGAGGAAGTTTTTCTGAGGTTTTCTCCCTTGTGGTTTCCCCGAGAGAAATATTGTATTCATT
Source organism: Larix kaempferi (assembly GCA_027924585.1). Classification (NCBI taxonomy): domain Eukaryota; kingdom Viridiplantae; phylum Streptophyta; class Pinopsida; order Pinales; family Pinaceae; genus Larix; species Larix kaempferi. Next base: position 1,007,640 of record BSBM01000097.1, read on the forward strand.
GTGCTTGTTGTGCTTGTATTTCTTTCAGTGATAGATTGTTTAATGTTATTATGCTAAACAAGTAGAAAAAATAACACTTTAAACTCTCTAAATACAACATCCCAACTATAAATAGTCTTCTTAGTTACTAGGTTCCAAAACTTATAACCTTTTAAACCATCTTTATTATCATAAAGATACATCTTTCGAATTTATTATCCAACTTAATCTTATTTTCCTTTGAAACATGCACATAAGCATCACAATAAAAAAAAATTGAGATGTTTAAGAGATGGGTTTTTACTGGTCGATGCCTCATGTGGAGTTTTGTCAACCAAAAATGATGTAGTTGACCAATTTATCAAGTAATATATAATATTCTACCTCTGCCCAAAATTACTATGATAACCCTAAACTATTGAGCATACTCCTTGCCTTTTCCATCAACATCATATTCAACCTTTATGCAACTCCATTATGTTGAGGTGTTTATGGAGTATTATTTTGCCTCATTATTCAACATTTGTTATACAATTTCTCAAACTAATTTCCACAGAACATTCGCCCAGTATATGTTCTCAACACCTTTATTTTCTTCTCTATATGTTTTCTATAAGAGCTTTAACTCTTTAAATTTACAAAAAACATCATATTTCTTATGGGGGAAATAGAACCATGCGTTCCTTGAGAAATCATCAATGAACAAAACAAAATACATAGATTTACCTAGTGACAGAATAAGAATAGGTCCAAACACATCAATGTGTATTAACTCCAAGATTCATTTTTCTCTTGTAGCACCATATGAGAATATCACCTGATTTTTTTTACCATATATACAATGCTCACATAAATCAAAATCTAATGCGCAATTGAACATACCTTCAACAATACATTTACTGTGTAATTATCAAAGGCCCTTCTCTCCAATATGTCTCAGTCTTTAATGCCATAGCATTGTCTTCTCTACAGATACAATAGGGTTCTTGTTTACTACATTATGATACTCATGAACCACAAAATTATCACACCCATCATTGGGGGTGCTTCCCAACATCTTATATAGAGTTCCAATATGAACTCCCCACATCAACAACATTTATCCTCAAACGATCTTGCATGTGTCCTTTTCAAATATAGTATGCACACCTGAATCACCCATATTACTTATAGATATCAGGTTTATCGCTAGATATGAAATATGCAAAAACCTGGTAAGAGTTCTAATCCTTCCCTCTTTGAGCAGTAGCTTGACCCTTCCAAGTCCTATGGTTTTGGTTTTTGAGTCATCTTCGAGGGAAAAATCACCTCCATTATACTTTCCATATTCACAAAACCACTTCCCATGAGGATTCATAAGAAATTAAGTACCCAATTCAATTAACCATACATCATGATGTGCATGTGTACCTTTAGATTCCAAGTAAACATCACCTCCTTTTTTTGTGGAAGGAGCATCATCAGATCCATTACCTTTATAAACATTCTTATATATGCAATCCTTCTTATAATTCCCAACTTTTTTGCATTTCCAACATCTCTTTGTAAATTTTCATGGAGATTTACATCCACCTCTAGAATTAGATATTCCCCCAGAAGACTTATTTTTCCTGTCTTGGGAGTGACCTCTCACATATAAAGCATACTTGGTCACACCCTCCATGGATTTTCTCCTATTTTCCTCTCATAACAAGGATGAAACACCATCCTTAAACTTTAATGTGTATTCGCTGGCACTACCAATTGTTACAACCAGATTATCCCAAGAGTCTGACAAAGAACACAACAAGGTAATACACTTATCTTCTTCCTCCATCTTAATATCAACAGAGACTAGTTGACTTAATAGAGTATTAAAGTCATTTAGATGATATATCACAGAGTCACCATCCTCCATCCTAATATGATACAACTTATTTTGAAGAAATAACTTGTTTACTGTAGATTTTGAATAATACAAAGTTCCCAATTTATCCCACAACTTCTTTGAAATGCCTTCTCTAGAGGCATTAATTTGAGAGGTAGAGCTGAATCATGTTTCTCCCTTTTCTTTCCATCTTTTTCTAATCTTCTTTCGACATAGTAGTGAGCTTTGTACCTAAATCCACATAAATCCACTATTCTATATCTACAAGAAGATCTTCCATCTTCAAATTTCATAACTCGAAGTTTTGGCCATTAAACTTTTCTATTTCTATTATTGTACTACTCACCATTTTCTTTATACATGAAGGTTAATTGTGCAAAGCTCCCACTCCAACACAGGTTTATCAGAAACCCAAGATATGTTGGAATATTCTCACCATCATTTTTATATTTTGCATGCCTGCATGCATACAGTCATCTGCATGCAAAATGCATGCATCCAGTCATCAGTATGGTAGTCTCCCATCACCTAGTCCTTTGTATCCCCCAGGAGCCTATTTCTTCTCAATTTTAGCTTTCCTAGACACGTATGCGCCCTTATTTCCATCACTGGAGTACAACTGCGCCCTCTTCCACCTATTTAGGAGTTACTTCAGTTAGTTCCATGATTAGTGGATATGTTCCTTGTTTTGGGGATTGATTACTAGTTTAACTGACTGAACCACTTAGATAAACCTCCAGAGAGACTAGATCAGCTATACTAACTACTGACAGCTCCTCATGCGCCCACATTAGAGTCTCCTTCCCTAGATCAGTGCCCATGCACTCAGTTAGACTCAGTTAGACTCATTTGACTGACTATTGACTATTGTGACTACTACCATTGGTTTGGATGATGTATCCAATGCTATCCAAGCCACATTTTGAGGAGAATTCGAATGACCTTAGTGGTATTCAAATTCATTTGATTGTATTTAGTTATTATTCACTTTACAGAGTGCCAGCTCACAGCTGATGTATGATACAACAGTTTTTGTCATTTCTTGTGTATGAGTGATTATTGAATCTCCATTTCTTCTTCTTATTTCTGCACTTCATGAGTGAATTCTAGTGAGGTCTGCTACTACTGAGTGATCCTAATCCTAAAATATCACATGGTATCAGAGCTGACAAAAACTATTCAAATTGCAGTAGCAACAGTTGCAACAATTGCTTGAGTAGTTGTCTTTCATTGAGCACCAGAAGCCTATGGGTTTCCACAGCAAATCCTGGTGCTATTTCCTTGAATTCACTGGAGTAATCCAGTGAGGTCTAGCCAAGTGTGAAGGACCCAGTCACGTGTGCTCAATGTCCTAAGGCATTGTTCAATTCGAATTGCAACAGATCTTATTTTCATAATTTTCATTTGTTTTTCAGGAATCTCCCCTATTCAACTTCAAATTCTTTAGTATCATGGATCTCAAGTTGAATTTATTCAACTACTTCGAATGGAAGGAAAATATGAACATATTCTTGAAGTCAAAGAGCCTTTCCAGAGTAGTGAATTACTCTGCAGTTGAGCCCACTGGTGCAGTAGAGAAATCCAAGTACTTAGACAAGCTTGATGAAGCAGTAGGACTGCTGCTACTTAACATTTCTGAAGACCTACACTTTCATGTTATCGATTTGAAGACTCCAAAGGAGGTTTGGGACCAGCTCGAATATCTCCTTGGTCAGAAAGATGATCTGAAGGGTCATAAACTAGAAAATGGGATCATCTCCTTGAGCCCAAGCAATTTTGAAACTATCACTGAGTTTCTCAACAAATTCAAGAACTTGATTTCACAGTTGAAGAGGTACGAGATTGAGAAGGAAGAAAAATAATTGATTCTTGCCATCCTGTCGAAGCTAGGCCCTGATTATTCAATGTTTTTTTCGACCTTCCAGTCAGCAAATTTGTCCATTCCAAAATGGAAATTTACTTCGCTTGAAGACTTCATCCAATCCCTCACTCTTGAGGAGGAGAAACTAGTGCACATGGGAGTGATAAAATCCAAATTGGATTCAGCTCTTGTAGCTACTGAGTCAAGGAGAGTGAATGGAAAAGGAAAACAAAAAATTTATGATAGAAACTCGAATGACCAAAAGCAAAAGGAGGCTCCAATTCAGTCAAATGGAGTCTCGAATCCTAATAAGGACAAGCAAACTCATAAGGGAAAATTCAAGTGCAAATACTGTAATCGAGGATATCACCCTGAGATCTCATGTATGAGGAAGACCATAGATCTCATGGCTTCACTTCTTGAAAAAAATAATCTTCCAGTACCTGCATGTGTTAGAAAGAAAGAGAGTGAACCATCTGGATCTGAGAACAAAGAGAGATGCCATGCCCTCATGGCAAGTGCATCAACTCAATCGTCCTTCATCATAGATTCTGGAGCATCAAGACACATGTATTCCTCCAAGGATCTCTTCACTAGATTCGAAGCTACTGTTGGACCATCCACTATGTTGGGAAATGATTCTGAGCTCTCCTCTGAGGGGATTGGAAGAATCAAACTTGAGCATGGGTACTTCTCCGATGTACTCTATGTCCCCACACTCACTGCAAATATACTTTCAGTATATCGGATGACCCATACTGGAGAGCCCAAGAGGGTGATCTTCTCTCCAAATGAGGTCGAAATTCAAGACATGGTATCAGGTTCTACCATTGCAAACGGTGTGGCTAATCATAAGTCGAAACTGTATGAGTTCTCCCATTTTCTACCTCTCTCTACACAGTCTGTGTTAGTTTTTCATCATTTAATTCAATAGATCTAGGATCTTAACTGAAAGAACAACATGTACAGCATATCAAGCATAAGAGACAAGAGACAAGAGACACAAAACATTTCATCGGGGAAAACCAAGAAGGTGAAAAACCCCGCAACTTCCTCAAAGATAGAATAAGCATCAATACAAGGATCACAATGATCAAACCCAAGAGATATATATCTTCAGCAACATGCTCCTCCTCCACTTGTGCGCACTCCTCCTCTCTCTCACTAATGCTAAGTGAGTGAATAATAGAATGTGTAAAATGAGAGAGACACATTCTCTATTTATACACTACTTCACTTGTCTTTTAACTTTAGCTAGGTCGGCCCCAACTTAACCACTTAACATAATGTTGACTGGGTCGACCCCCACTAGGGTGGTCTAATAACCCTTTAATCCACATGAATCATACATGACCGACCCCATCAAGGTGCTCTAATAACCCATCAAGTATAAGTTACGACACTTACAATATAACTTGCGACACTTGCAAGTACAACTGACGACACTTCCAATCGGAGGAATAATACATCTCCGTTGGGGATATAATAAAGTACAAATACAATATACAAGTGAATATCTTCCGAAGTTACAAATACATCAATAGTATGCTCTTCACACTCATGCAAATGAAGAGAGTAGGATATGGCATGAAATATTTGGGCATCTTAACTATCAATACTTGCAAGACATGCATACTAAAGAGATGGTTGAAGGGATGCCCAAGATCAAGTTTTCCACACGGGGGGTTCACTTAGTGAACTTGTTACATAGCACGATCATTCACATGATATTAAAGAATATCCCTAATTTCACTAAATATTGGAAAATATGTCCTAAAATTGTATTGTTGACCCCCCTCCCAATATGCCTTTCCAATTAATAAAACCCCTAGTTTAACCAATTATTGTAGGTATCCATTTTTACCAACCCATTTTTAACACCCCCTTTATATCATATTATCAAGTTGTAACAAACGAGAGCCCTAACATATCTTAGTATAAGAAAACAAGATGCTAAATAAAATAATCATATAATGCTAATAATGATCCCACTGGGATTGCAGGGGAAACTGATCAATTTGTAGCATTGGATAGTGGAAGACCCAACGAAATAGTACTAAGGAAGGAAAAATGTGTAAAAGGAAACCTAGTCAAGAGATCAACATAACAAAGAATTTAAAAGTATAATAGTTCAATTGTTAGTGAAATGCTTAGAAAAGATGAGAATTGCAGATGTTTCACACCATATCCTGCCAATCTACCAATTTTATATATGTAAATACAAATATAGCCATAGAGAGCTCATGTTTTCTATAAGATTATTAAATTAAACTCCATAAAAATGAAAAATTGAAACCCTTTCGTGGATGGACTCCCCTACCTTCCTATCAAAACAAACGTCATTGATGTTTGAACCCAAATGAACATAGAAAATTTCCTTTTACTTTTCAATAACGCCATATGATCATGTGCATAGCTTGGATTTGGGTCATTCACAAGATCCAATGAATTGCCTCCACTTCCTCTACATTTATTCTTGCAATCAAGGGAATTAACAACATTTAGTTACCTTTTATTGGGTTATATCTAGTTTTTTGTATCTTTACAGGAGAGGGAAAAATCTCCATTCTTAGGTTTCAAGCATGCAATAGTTATAAAGACGCACAGATGGTGAAACTTATATGATACCATTTAATGGTAATGATAACACATATGGTATGTAAATAAGGATTTAGATTTTCACCTGTGTTCATATTAGATCCAATACCATATCTGGATGGTTGCCTTGCATATAAGAATTGAAATTACAATTATGAATGTGCCAAATATAACTCAATCTAACAATTGTTCCTAACTAGCAATGTGAAAATATTAAAGAAGAATACAAAAAGTTGAAAGAAATAATTAGTCAAGAAACATTGATCTAACTTTTCTTGGTTCCAGTGAGCCAAGAAATATTGATCTCACTTTTCTTGGTTGTTGTGGAGCAAGGTTTAATTGAATCGCAATGCCCACCTAAACCCCAACCTAAAAATGAAGAGTTAAATCTTTTACTTGAATGCCTACAAAAAATACAATACAATTGTTCAAGTCCAGAACTCCCGATTAGCTACATATCTTAACTTAAAGATTATAAACAATATAACATCAATTCAAACCAAGCCTAAATAAGCTATTAAATGAGGATTTCTCAAGGTCAATAATCCAAAGAGACTTCCATTGATATTATCATTGGTACACTATATCATATTTATGCAAAACTTAGGATCATAATCAATATCAAATAAAAATGGAGGGTCCTTATGTTTTAGGTGGTTATGAATTGAGCCCATGATTTGGAGGTTATTCCTCAGCACACCCAAATAAAATAACCCCCAATATTTATATTGTTATGTCAAATTAAAAACCCCCTTGACCCCTTCATACGAGGCAATATATTTTTGATGTTTTAAAGAGTATTCAAACCCCCAATATGAATGGATGTGATATGATATTTCCTCACTAGTGAACCCCCTATGGTTTTCCAAGGGAAACTGTCATGGTTGTTTGATTGGTAAGCATACTGAAAAGAAATTTGAGAAGGGGAAGGCAAGGAGAGCCTCTCAAACTCTCGATCTGATTCATAATGATGTTGCAGGGCCATTTCCAGATCTATCTTTGAACAAGGCAAGGTATATTCTTACTTTTATTGATGATTATTCAAGATTTACATGGGTATACTTTCTCATATTAAATTCAGAAGTATTTGGATTCTTTAAGTTTTTCAAGTCTTCTACATAAAAGTTTTCAGATAGAAAGATCAAGGCCATTCGCACTGATAATGGAGGTGAGCACATCAAGGGTGACTTTCAAACTTTTGTGTTGAAGAGGGCATTGAGATGCAACATACTGTTCCCTATACACCACAACAGAATGGTGTTGCTGAAAGGAAGAACAGAACATTGAAAGAGATGGCCACCTCCATGCTAAATTCGAAAGGGTTGCACCCTAGTCTTTGGGTAGAAGCCATCAACTGTGCCACCTATCTTCATAATAGAGTTCCTCACAAAGGACTTAAAGACATGAATCCTTTCGAAGCATGGATGGGATACAAACTTAATGTGTCTCATCTTAGAGTGTTTAGATCCAGAGCATGGGAAAGGATTCCAAATGAGAAAAGGAGAGCCCTAGATCCACAAAGCAGAGAGTGTATTATGGTGGGTTATGCATTGAATGCAAAGGCCTACAAGCTTCTTGATCATTCTACTATGACCACATTCCTTGATAGGAGTGTACAGTTTGAGGAATGGCCTCTTCATGATGTTCATCCAGTTGAGCAAGAGAGCTTTCCTACCACACCTCCACTGCTTGGTGAGATCCAAGAGAGCGAATCTTCATCACATGACAGTTCAGATTCAAAGTATGAGAGTGAAGATGATGAAGAGAGAATGCTAGATCCAGATCCACAAGAACCTAAAGATCTATCAACTATTAGTGAAGATGAGCGAATGGAAGATCCAAATCCACAAAAACCTGATGATATTGCACTTGATGATCCTCCTCTTCCTAGATGGGAAGCCACTACTCTTAGATCTACCGGAGATCTTGTTGGAGATCCACTTGATCCAAGGAGGACCAGATCTGATTTTCGGAATGGTAGGTTTCATCCTTCTCACATTACTGATCCATTTCTTGTCGATAGATCATTCTTTGGTGGAGAAGTCCACTTACCATTTGGGGTGAGTGATGTACATGATTGATCATCCTACCACAGTCTATCTTGAGGGGGGGATTTCTTCCCACTGGTTTTTCCCTCTTTCCTCACTTTGTTTATTTTAGATTGTTGTACGGGGTGACCTTTGGTCTCAGTTACTAGGGCCCTACCATTCCAGTTGTTTCTCATAGTATAACTTGCGGGGGGTGTTGGAATATTCTCACTATCATTTTTATATTTTGCACGCCTGCATGCAAATCTACATGCAAATGCATCCATCCAGCCATCAGTATGGTATTCTCCCAGCACCTAGTCCTTATTTTGCAGCCCCCAGGCGCCTGTTTCTGCTCAGTTTTACCCTCCTAGCTACATATGCGACCTTGTTTCCATCACTGGAGTACAACTGCACCCTCTTCCACCTATTTAGGAGTTACTTCAGTTAGTTCCATGATTAGTGGATCTGTTCCTTGTTTTGGGGATTGATTACTAGTTTAACTGACTGAACCACTTAGATAGACCTCAAGAGAGACTAGATCAGCTATACTGACTACTGACACCTCCTCATGCACCCACATTGGAGTCTCCTTCCCTAGATCAGTTTCCATGCACTCAGTTAGACTCATTTCACTGACTATTTGACTATTGTGACTACTGCCACTGGTTTGGATGATGTCTCCAATGCTATCCAAGCCACACTTTGAGGAGAATTCAAATGACCTCAGTGGTATTCGAATTCATTTGATTGTATTCAGTTATTATTCACTTTACAGAGTGCCAGCTCACGGCTGCTGTATGATACAACAATTTTTGTCATTTCTTGTGTATGAGTGATTATTGAATCTCCATTTCTTCTTCTTCTTTCTACACTTCATGAGTGAATTCCAGTGGGGTCTGCTATTGCTGAGTGATCCTAATCCTAAAATATCACAAGATACCCTTTCTCTTCATAAGATGAGATAAACCATGGAAACAAAGGCGCCCCCCTGAAGCCAATAATCTTTCTCTGATGCCAGATGAATAGTTTGTGTTAGAGGCTTTTGTGCAGCACAAGCAAGCCAACCTAAAGCTTGGGATGTATATGCCATTGCCAGTAGCAAGTAGGCCTTGGGAGAGCATCTCTATGGACTTCGTTGGAGGATTTCCTACGTATGATAGAGCATATGACTACTTATTTGTCATGGTAGATCATTCCAACAATATGTGTATCCTCATTCCATGTAAGAAGACGATATCTAGATGAGAGGTAGTTGATTTATTCAATTTAGTCATGTTTGGGGGCATTTTGGAGTACACAACTCTATTATATATGACCGATATAATAGATTATTGGGCATGTTGTGGACACCACTTTGGGATAATATGGATACCAAGATAAGGTATTCCACTACATTTCATTGCTTGACTAACAAAGAAATAGAGGTTGCGATCGAACATTGGTATAGGTGAAAAGAGAATTCATTTTACAGGTTGATCAGTTATGCAATAGGTTGGAAGAGACCTGTTTAGGGTTTAATAAACTCTAAACAGGTCTCTTCCAACCTATTTCATAATTGGTATAGTTGTTGAGAGGATATAATAGCAAGCATCTGAAGGCATGGTGCAGATAGTTAGTGTATATTTAGCACTCACACAACCAATAATTTCATTCCTCCATCACTAAGTGTCCCTTTTGAGACCTATTTTGGATATTCTCCTCCTTCATTTGTTATTGTGTATGGATAGTGGAAGGATGAGATAGAGCTACATGGAGACGAGAAGAAGGAAATCATATTTGTGGGTAAGATCAAGTAGATACATCTAAAGATACATGAACAAGTTGAGAGAACCCAACAACAGTATAAGGTTAAACATAACCAGCACTAGGAATATCATAACTTTCACGTTGGAGATAAAGTGTGGCTTCACCTAAGAAAGGAGCAACTACAAGGAGAAGTGAAGAAGCTCAAGCCTTTCATATACAGACCATTTGACATTGTCAAACAACTGAACGAGAATTCCTTCATATTAGGGCTTCCTCTGTATATGTAGATTAACTCAGTAGTGAATGTGGAATACTTGAAGTTATTTGAGCCTTCCATGATGGATGGAGACGAGGATCATCATATTCTATGTAGGGAACATAAATATATTAATGAATATACACCAATAAATCATGATTAGTAATAATAATGAAAAGAGACACCCTAATTAAAAGGCATGACCTAATGAAGGGACATAACCTATGAACCATGGGGACCAATCAATGCGTATGTAAGTATACCATACCATGGAATTGTGCCAATCATATCTTATCTATTCATTATTAAATATATTTATTACACTCCTAAATAGATTTATGTTTACTTTCCTTCCCATGTTGAATATTTTCTACTAAATGAACTTATGTTCATTTCATTTGGTGTCAGAGCCTCATTTCTTATCTAGCCTTTGGACATGGTATTTTTAGACCCTGTATGATTTGGCCTTTGGCCACATTCATTATTTTTTTGAGTTTTTTGGATTACTAGGTCTTTAACCACAAACTGGCCTTTGGCTACTCTAATTCAAAATTTCCAATGAAGAATTACTCTATTGCCATACCTTGAAATTTTCATGAAGATCATATGTTGCCTATGTTAAAAGGATCTACGATATACCTAGGATTTTTGTGGAGCTATTATCATACAGATATGTGGGCCTAAAGACAAAACAAAAACAAAAGAGAAGAACATTTTACTAGGCCAAATTACCCCAAAATTTTTTAATCCAAAATAAAATTGAAAACTCATTCAAATAGTGATCGCTTTACACATTAAAATTTCATAGGAGCAAAGGTTGAGTCACTAATGTAGGGGTTGCTCGAAACATTTCCATTTGAAAACTAATCCATGTCAAGGCTACCATTGCAGCTGCAATCCAATAACAATCAAAGAAAATTAGTAACTAGTCAAAGTTTAGCCACTGAGTTCTGACATCCTATAACCACACATCGCTACTGACCTTAGCCACCACTCTATTTGTCAATTATACAAGTGATCATCCCACCATCAAAGATATCAATCCTTGAACTATTTACTACAAGTGATCATTCCACCATCAAAGATATCAACCATTTTATTTATAATTTGTTAACCAGATGATCTCCTTCCTTGTATAGAAAGAGTTATATAAGAAACTATTTACTCACAATTGAGAGGTTTAACATTGAATCATATTTGACTTACCAATGTGTGATCTATCACAATTGAATCATGACCTTGGAATGATACTAAGTTAATTATTGACCAAATTAAAATATTTTATAGTTTAAATTGGTATCAAGTGGAATTGTTATGTTTAAAGGAACATAAAATGTTTTTTTAAAGAGCCCTCATGTACAAGAAACTAACTAAAGAGGAATAACAATGCTCTTTATTGAGAGGCATCCGAAACTACCAATTGTCACTATTATCACGCATACTATTTGGAAATACACCCAAAAAATGTTGAAAAGGATGAATGCATCGATTTTGCTACCCATCTTCGAAGAAAAAATATTCAAACTTCAATTTTCTCAAAGTTGCTACCTTCGAGATATTAAACATTTGAGTTTTTTTTTTCACAGAAAAATATAACTTACTATTAATATACGAAATAGTAAATAACACCAGCTGTTAGATAACATACATGTCTGCATCCAAATCCAGTAAAGTGGATTTGCCAGACATAGCCAGAAGAGTCACCCATAATAACAATAAAGTCCAGAAATAGTACCACATGTCCACAGTAATAGTCAAGGATCCCTCCGGGAGGAGAAACGGATCCCGAGATCACACCATAAACCATAAGTCCATAAACATGTACAATAAACAATAATGCCAACAGTAACCGCTGTCAGAGTCCCAGAGAGGCAAATATAGAGTATAACAAAAAGTAGTGCCAAAATATAGTCCTATCATCGATCATATCAGCCGCAAAAATATAGTGAGAGCAAAGATGTCCAACCAGTAATTGGATCCAGGCTCTAAGGAGTATCTGCACATATAGCTAACCGGAATGTAAGATAAATATCCGCAAAATGTAGAGCATAAAAACAAAAAATGACACACAGACATAAATAGCATCATAACAATCAAGGCCAATGAAGATGATAGGAACCCTGAGAAGAAAGAGAATCAGCCCTCCATTCTTGCCACATGATGACCCCCGCCTGAGAATGAAGAGCACGTTTAGAAAGCAAATCGGCATCCATGTTAGCCTCCCGATAGACATGCTGAAAGTGGAGATGATCAAATTCCCGGATAAGGTTTTTGGTCGCATCCATCCAGTATTGGAGTAGCAGAACATTGAGTGTAGTCTTGCCACTAGCCCAAGAGATAATAGATAGAGAGTCACCAAAGATAACAAGTGAGGTGATCAAATTCAGTCGCGCCCAGAATAGAACGAGCCAAAGGGCACATAGCTCACTCCGAGTATTGGATCCATTACCCAGGTTAAGCCAGATATGCATGGAAAAATCCATGTTCAGATGTAATATGGCTCCAGCTCCCCCACCCCCATAATGGCCCTCCGCAGCCCCATCAAAAAATGCACAAGGGAAAACAAGTACAGGGGGAGCAATTCTACGGGAAATTGCAAGAGTATCTCTCCCACAATTGGTATCGTGAGCAGACATGAATTCCTTGTGTGCAGCAGTCGTTTTGAAGCAGATACCATCCCTAGAAGGTATTTTGCCTTCAAATATACACAAGTTTCTAGCCTTCCAAAACTCCCAGATCATAAAAAATGGTAGTTCAGGGCATCCCCCATCAATACGAGACCAATGCTCCAGATTTTCATTCAGAGTGCCATGATTCCAAAGATAATGTATGCCAGATTTAGTAGCAATCATATTCCAGATTTCTCTAATGAAACAACAGGCTGCAAATAGATGGTCCACAGATTCACCCTGTGTGCAACAGAATATGCACCACCCCGGGCCGCAAAAACCACGGCGACACAAATTATCCCATGTTAAGATCTTGTTGCACAGCGTAAGCCAGGCAAAACATTTTATTTTAAGGGGTAAAGAGAGTTTCCAAATATATTTATCCCACCATCTCACCGCATAGCAGGAATCAACAAACAAAGAGTCATAAGCCATTTTAGCAGTGACAGTCCCTCCAACCACATCCCACGACCATATTAGTCTGTCAGCTACGTCAGATAATCTGATATTAGATTGATACAAAGGTCTGGTGTAGTCCGCCCATTCATTTCCCAGAGAGCCCGATAAACCCAGCTGCTCAGCCGTAACCCAACGAGTATGCCCATCCACATACCTACCGGCCACGTGAGCCAGAGTGAAATAGCCAGAAGCTCGGAGATGAGTCCTCAAATTTAGTGATAGTGTATGATTCGAAGGACCACCCATGAAAGGATCCGTTCCCAACTGAATATTGCGACCATTGCCCGGCATCCATGCGATCCACTGCGTAATAACCCTGAAAGCACTGACAAGACCGTTCCAGATGTTTGATATCCCCAGAGTCACAGGGCTGGCCAACCTTAACCAACTTGTTACAGGGTTGTTTTTCAAATATTTGGCACGAACAATCCTTCCCCATATAGATTCATTAAATAGAACACGCCACAGACTCTTAGCATGTAGGGCCATAACAAAGTGTTCCAGATCCTTGATGTTCCAGCCCCCCAGTTTCCATGGACGAGCCAAGACATTCCACTTTGCAAGATGGTATTTCTCCTGAGTATCATTCCCCGTCCACAAAAAACTGAAGACCTTCCGTCTAATAAGACTTAAAATGGTACGTGGGATTTTACAGAGTGAGATAATTTGATGGTTTGATGAAGAAGCCCAGATATTTAGTGCCCTCCTCTAGTTCAATAAATTTAAGAGGCAGAATGTTGGAGATCACTTCTTCCGTATCTTCATCCAGCAAATGCTTCAGGAAGAACGATTTAGTATAGCTGATAATCATACCAGTGACTAGACAGAAAAGATCAAGTATAAGCTTATATTGAATCCATTCAGCAATTAAACCCATTCCAAAAAGCATAACATCATCCACAAATAAAGAATGTGTTACAGAGATCTCCCTGGTTACTTTAATGCCAGTGATCCGACCTTCCCGGCGCGCCTTGTGAATAGATAGGCTCAGTCCTTCAATAACCAGTAAGAATAATAGTGGAGATAGAGGGCATCCTTGTCGAAGACCCCGTGTAGCCTTGAAGAAATCCGTGGGATGCCCATTGATTAAAATAGCATAATTGACAGAGTTTATGCATGCCATTATCCATTTCATCACACGCCAAGGTAACCCAATCTGGATGAGTATTAATCTCATAAAATTCCAATCCACCTTATCATAAGCTTTTACCAGATCCAGTTGAAGTGTAAGAGCTTCAATTTTCCTTTGTTTGATAGAATGAAAGATTTCCTGAGTCACACCAACAGCATCATGAATTTGTCTACCACATAGAAACCCATATTGTTCCATAGAGATGTGTTGTGAAAGCAGAGGTTTGATTCGATCAGCAATAATCTTGGCAATAATCTTGTAGACCAAATTACATAGAGCAATCGGTCTGTATTCATCATAGCCATTCGGATGTGAGGTCTTCGGGATAAGGGCCAGATAGGTAGTATTAAGAGCCCCCGAGACAATGCCCAATTTGCGAGATTCATCCACAGCCATCCGCAGGTCCTCCCCCATAATATCAAAGAAATGGATGAAAAGCTCCACCGTCCACCCATCAGGTCCAGGAGATTTATCCTTAGCAAAACCATTCAAGGTGTTTTCCACATCACCCAGAGTGACCTCCAGGAAAATGTTATCACCCTCCTCCTCCTGGAACATCCGTGGATACTCCTTTATAAGCCTAAATTGTTCAGCCAGGGTGGTATTTTTTGGATCACAATAATATTCCCGGAAGTGTCTAACAGCTTCATTCATCAAATTCTCCTCCCCCCGAATCCGCCGGCCTTGATGGTCATTCAGGTCCCAGATAGAGTTTTGCATACGTCGAGAGTCTGCATATCTGTGGAAGAATTTTGTATTCAGATCTCCCGCCTGGAGCCAAGTAGCCCGACTTTTCAGCCTCCAGGATTCTTCCTGAACCAGAAGGATTTTCATTTTCCTGCACTCCAGGGTAGAGAGACTAGAAAGTTCCATAGTATTCAATTCAGTCTCAACCCCTCTATTCATCAAATATTCCACTTCCATCTCAATCTCATTGAGTTCTTTTCGCATCAAGGCTTTTTTAGTTTTTTCCCACTTGATAGTAAAGTCTTTTAGCAACTTAAGTTTCACCGCCATTTTGTCCATAGCAGATCTCTCCCCAGAGACATCCATCTGCAACCATAACTGCCTTACCCCCGTAGTGTATTCCACATCCGCAAGCCAGGTGGAATTGAATTTGAAAGGATAGGTTTTCTGGAAAGGTTCATCATCAAATTGGAGAATGATTGGCAGATGATCGCTAATTTTAATTTGGTGCATCCAGGAACGATAGTTTTGAAATTTGGTTAGTAGTGATTCAGATATTAGGAAACGATCAATACGCTTCTGGATCTGTTCATCCCATTTCCTACCATTCGACCAGGTTGGTGCCAACGGTCTCGGAGCAACATCAATCAGAGAATACTTCCTGAATAAATCTTGGAAAAAAGGACCCAAAGGGTCACGTCTAGCCGAAGTCCCCCAAAATTCCCCATCCCCCCACGTGAAGTTAAGATCCCCAGCAATTATTAAATTCTCCATGGCTAGCAGATGTTCAGAAGCCGCCAGGTTCCAAAAAGCCTCACGATCACAGTACGGTCCATAACAATTTATGATGTTTATGATCTGTTCCGAACCCATCATGTTTCCAGTCAGCAAAATACCCATTGATATATGTGATGGTGACAATCTCAACACCGAAGAGTTCCATGCCGCCAAAAGACCTCCAGAAAGCCCAGCCGCGTCCACAGAACAGTACATCCATCCCGGCTTCACTTTATTAAAAAATATACGAGCTTTTTCCCCACAAACCATAGTTTCCTGTAAGAGCACTAGATCAGGTTTAACAATTTCTAATATTCGTTTGAGGGCCAGTTGCTTGGGCAGGCCCCCCACCCCCCGGATATTTAGAGAGAGAAAGATCATTTCCGAACCCTAGCAAGGGCTTTCATTCCTCTAAGAGCCCGGGATTCAGTAGATTTGGGGGAAATAGTCATATCAAGGTCCACCACTGCCCCCCCAAGAGTGGCCTTCTTGATTTTTCTGGCACTTCTAGTTTTTATAGGCGAAAAGTCTTGTGCGAGGCCACCCCTATGGGCCCCCCTAATAACACTTGTGTCCCCAGTAGTCTCAGGTAAATTCCCAGTAGGGTTTTTGCAAGCCCCCACCGTCGGAGTGGATTCCTTCAATGCCAATGGGTCCCCTCCAACCCCATTGTTGTCATCAGGGTCCACAATCCGATTCTTATAGTATGTATGAATAGGGATTTTCTTCACCATATCGGAATATGTAGGCATGTGTATGACATTCCCCCCCGCATCAGGAATAATATTAGGTTCATCACCAGGCCCCTCAGTCACCAAGACGTCCCCGCCAGCCATATTCACCAGGTTCAAATCATCAGTCCCCAACCCCCCAACCATGATGGCATTTGGATTTTTAACAGTATCTTTCTCCATATCCCCATAGCCCAAACCCGCGCCCGCATTATTGCATGAACTGTCCAATTCCCGTGAGTTGGGAACCGACAGAGTAGCCGAAGGAGGATTCTCAGGAGGACTCACGGTAACCAGAGGAGGGTCACCAGGATTAAGGTTTTGTAACCTATCCCTCAATTCCGACTCACTTATCGGGTCATCATATACAGAATTGTCATTTGAAGTGCTATCAGTACCGGTGGAAACATAACCCATGTTTTGACCACGACCCAAATAATTACCATTATTGCCATGGTTCTTATCTAATTTATTTATGAAAGTAATATCCATATCATTTAACGAATGGAAAAAATGAGGGTCCTGTAGTTCCAACTTACGGAATAATGCCGAGCCAGATGCGAGAGGGTTGAGGACCCTATTTGAAAAACCATCAAGTGCGCCTGTCGCATCCATCTCCAAATCGCTGCCATCGTCGGACGACCAGAGTGGATCCCCCTCCCTGGGACGACCGGAAGAAGCAGGAGCCCTACATTGTCTCCAAATATGACCCACAGCTTTGCAATTCGAACAACGGAAGGGTATAACCCAGTAGTCTATAATTTGAGTCAATTGACGACCGCGCCAACTGATGTGCAGAACGTCAATCAAACCAAGAGAAACATCAACCTCGAACAACATCCTACCCATACGCCTGTCAAATCCATTCAGGTGTTCCTCCTCCACATGTAAAAAACGACCCAGCCGGTTTCCAATGGCCTCATAAGCCCCACGGTTCCACAATGCCAGTGGTAGTCCAGGCAGTAACACCCATAAATGTCTGAGACGAACGGTAGCCGAGTCCGGGTTGAAATCCGTATGCCATTTTTGCAGCATAAGACTCCCGGTTCCATAGAGCCATAACCCCGCAAGAATGCGAGTACTGTGTGCTTCCTCATGAAATTTAAAGCCATACCAGCCACATGAAAGAGCAAATATCTGAGGCGTGTATTCTAGAATAGGGTTCCATGTCTCTTCAACCCATTTGACGATATTTTGCCTGTTCATGGCATGGTATGAAAACTTGCCCACAAGAACAATCATGTTGCATTCCACAGCTTCCTCCAAACCAATATCTCGACCAACCGTGAGATGAGACTCACCAGGTATGTTAAAATATTTGCCAGCCAGTCTATTGTTTGCTCTTGACGTCGTACCATGCCGTTCACCACCAGCCCGCTCAGGGCAAACTCTACCACTACCGACCGATGGGTCCGAGCCCATGACATCACCATGTGGCACACCCGTGTCCAGATGTCTCTTTGGGGTTTTTCCCTTGTGTGCCACCTGTCGACCACCGGAGTTCAGAGCCCGTTTTCCACGGAGCTGGTTCCTGAAGAAAGAGTCAGTTTTGAACAGGCCAGCCTCTTCAATCATATAGTCCGAGGCGTTCATATTATTGCCAGCCGATATGTTGAGATCCGGACCCTCCATTCAGCCTCCAAATAGCAGGTAAACCCAGATGCACAGCGCCAGGAAAGACAGGTGATGCCAAAAGTAAACCCTGACAAGGGATATTGGGATAACCGGAAGCTATCAAAACAGTGGACCGTCCCAAGAACTGTGGTCCTTCCCAATATAAATCGCCCGTAAAAAGTTTAAGCCCAGTTCCACAAACCACTTATAACGACGGTCCACGGCAACGTCCGGCACATTCACGGTTCAGACCAAAGAACACTTAAACAGAGAATCCCCAGAAAGATTTCTAGATTCGTAACCATGAGATAACCGGAAGCTATCAAAACAGTGGACCGTCCCAAGAACTGTGGTCCATCCCAATATAGACCGCCCGTAAAAAGTTTAAACCCAGTTCCACAAACCACTTATAACGACGGTCCACGGCAACGTCCGGCACATTCACGTTTCAGACCAAAGAACACATAAACAGAGAATCCCCAGAAAGATTTCTAGATTAAACATTTGAGTTATAGTAGGTTAAGCGTTTAATTTTAGAATAAATGTTACATAAAAAGGTATTTAAAGTTCAAAAGTGAAGAGATTCTTGTACATTAGAAAGGGGATAAGGAAATTCCAAATTAAAATTAAATCAAAGTAGTATTTAAAAATCTTAAAGTATTTATACCATAATATCAAGAAGAACCTCAAGGTATTTGAAGTTCAAATTCAAAATACAAAAGGATTTTAATATTAAAAAAGGAATATTATTCAAGAATGAAAGTTAACTTAAAATTTAGATGGATTATTCAAGAAAATGATATTATTATAGTTATTTGTCTAGGTAACAAGATAAATTATATGAATGCTGATATTGTCAATCAATTATTAATTATAGAGACAAGTATAATTGAAAAGAAAAAACAATTTTGGTGAAAATGAATATGAAGTTAAAGACTTACAACTAACAATTAACAATTAAAAATTCACGTTCAAATTTAATATTACATCTATGTTTGATAAATATATTGACATAGTTGTCAATATATTGATACATAACACTTCCATTCCTTAAGCTTCACCCATATATTCAGATGCTTCAACCAAGAGGCCGATAGATTGTCCAAAAGAGGTCTGTAAGTTGAGCCTGGTGAGGTCCACCTCCAGCTTATGCAGGATGGCAGAGTTTTGGCAATCGACTCCTGCAAATTGTTTTGAGTATGCATCTCCCAAGTCACTTTCTTGCCTTTGGTTTTTCTTAGTAGAGGAAGGACTCCTCGGCCTTTAAGATGAGATCAAGATCGGGCTTGTGGTTTTTGGTTTTAAGCTTTTTGGAAATGTTCTCCTCGTAGGTTTCAGTTTTTGTATTTCCCTTAACTTCTTTTTTTATTAGCTATTGTAGTCAATTTCCCTATTTATTGAAAGGAAAAGTCGATTCAGTTGGGGAAGCTCATAGGAAAGCATTGGAGGTCGTCCTCAAAGGTTTCACATGGATCGTAAGGATGTAATTAAAGCATCCTGTAGGCCTGGTTGTAAATATCTATGTATGGCTCCTTAGGGGCATCAAAATTTTGACTTGTCAGCTCTCAGTATAGCTATCAAAATCGAATGTCTTGTATGTCGTTTAGTGTTTTTGTATGTCTTTGTCTCCTCTCATGGTATTTCAGCTTAGTAATCTCTCTCAGTATAAATCATTGTACACTTTGATTCTATTTTGGAATAAAAAGTGTTGGGTTTTTTCAATGGAAAAAAAAAAAATATTGACATAGTTCTATGTTCACCTAGATAAAAAGACGATATATTTTCATCTTAAACATTGAAAAAAAGTTTTTGGCGTTCTCCTATAAGAAAAAGATAACATCATATGATGTTACAAGGAAGCTATCCTCAAAAGCACCCTCATCAAAATACCTTGAAGATATCTCAAGGGTGATCCTTCATGATAATGAGAAATTGATACAAAATGTGCAAAAAGAATGTGAGGAGGTATTCATTGAAAAAGATGAAGAAATTTCTCGCCTCAAAAAGCATAATCATAATTTACTTGCAAAAATCAAGAAGTCAAAAGATAAGAAGCAATGTTTTCAAAAGTTGGAACAAAAGAATCAAGATCTCGAGAAGAAGTTATCATAAAAAGATGAAGAAGGTTCTTGTTAATTTTCCCAAACCCTAGGCGACTACTATCCTTATGTTCTCAACTAAACACAAATTGTTATTAAATTGTGGAAATTAAACTATTTCACATAGTAGTAATCACACATATAGCTTCGAAAGTAAACAACAAAAGAAAAACCCAATACACATATAATTTACTCCTTCAAACCAATCTTTCATTAATAATTCAAAGATTACAAGGAAACTTCCACATAATTTCAAACTAACAGATCTACGGTACACTCAAATGGAACAACTATGCACACTTACTGAGGAAAACTAACTGCCAAAAATCGAGAAAACAACTTGATGTTTCATATCCGTACGATTGCACAAACCTGTCTATACTATTGTATAGATCTATTATGTATAGATCTATACGTCGCTATATGTTTGGCTCTTGAACTTGAATCCTCTCTAGGACTCTAATTTTGCTACGTAGATGAAATTAATCACCTCTCGACCAAATTATCTTTGAGTGAATAATGAATATATATTAACCCTCTACCTTGACTTACCTTTATACTTGAGTTCAAACCCTAATATACCAAAACCCTAATCTCTCAGTGAGATGTATGGTTGAGATTAGTCTAAATCATTATTGTATTAAAATACACTTTATTAGACTCAATAGTTAAAGATAATACTTTCACTTTACTACAAAAATGAATTACAAAATAGAATTGTCTCAAATGACTTCCGACACATTTAACACTAAACCTGTGCGGAAATTCCTGTCTAAGCTGCAATTTCCAGTGCTCCCTCTTAGCAAGGAAGGAATTTTGTGCAACAATCCAAGTTTGTCTCTGAATGCTTCAAACTTCCATTTTTCTAAGGGCTTGGTCAGAATATCAACAACCTATTGTTCTCTGGGTCCGTACTGGAGCTTTACTACCCCCTTCTGAATCATGTCTCGAATGAAGTGATATCTAATCTCAATGTACTTGGACTTGTCATGAAAACTGGATCCTTAAAGAGTTTGATACAACTTTGATTATAACTAAAAATCACCATGGGATCCAACTCCCGATGAAGTAAATATGCAAGTAACTCGTGAAGCCAACTGCCTCACAACTCATTGTACTACCTACCATACACTCCTTTGTTGAATTGTGTGCCATAGAAGTCCGCTTTTGACTGAACCATGATATCATAGTTGATCCCAAGCTAAAGCAACACCCTAAGGTGCTCTTACTGTATGATTCACTGCCTGCCCAATCTCAACATGTATACCTCTACAACTTCACTTCCGCCATCTTCCAGATAACTCAACCATGCTTCACTGTGCCCCTCAAGTATTTGAACACATGTTTTGTTGCTACCCAATGCTCCTACTTTGGCTCCACCATGAACTGAATCAAGGCGTTCATTGCAAAACATATATCTAGCCTAGCGTTGAATATATACATCTAGGAACCTATCAGCTACCTGTACAACATGGGATCCACCACATATGAATATGAAGTTTTTACCTTGTTCAGATTAGTGATCATAGGCATGGTCATAGGTTTGCAATCCTCCATCCAAAATATCTTTAGAATCTCGATTGCATACTTACCATGTCCAAAAAAAATCTCCCTAAGTCTCTACCAAACATCCAATCCAAAGAAGTAATGCATCATGCCAATGTCCTTCATATCAATCTCAACTACCATATTTGCTTGCCGCTCACAATGAGCTTGTCTAAACATGTAAGAAACAAGTCATCTACATACAACACCAAAACAAGTAGATCTGCCTCAAAAAATATGAAATATAAGTTGGGATCTACTTCACTTTTGGTGAAACTCATACTCTGTAGGTATCCATTAATCCTAGAATGCCATGCTTGGGGTGTCTGCTTGAGTAATTAGAAGGCCTTTTTCAACTAGTACACATGGGAGTCCTTCCCACTGATCTCAATGCCCCGAGCCTTCCTTATGTACACTTCTTCCTCAATTATCCCATTGAGAAAAGTTGTATTCATATCCATTTGATGTATCCTCCATTCCATAATGGAGACTAAAGACATCACTACACTAATGGAAGTGTACTTGACAATTGGAGCAAAAGTGTCCTTGTATTCCACTCCCTCTTTATGGGAGAACCCTCTTTCCACAAACATTGCTTTTTACTTCTCTATGTTTCCATCTGTTGCATACTTGATCTTGTAGAGCCACCTAGAAGTCACTACTGATTTTCCCTTCGATCTTCGCACAATGTCTCATAAATCATTCTTTATGATGGAGTTATACTCCTCCACCATCACATTCCTCTAAACATGTTGGTATGTTATGTAATACCCCATTTTTCCCTTGATGTTTATTGGCTTCAATGTAAATATTGTGTATATGCAGTGTATGTATTCTCCCTAGTGTGGAGCTCAAGGCCAAGGCCCCACTAGTGGATGTTTAAGGTTATTGCATAGGCAAGTATTTGATAGTTTGATTATCCATGGGATTTTAATCCATGAAGAAATGTAAATGATGTAATTATTTATTAATGAATAAAATACCCAAGAAGCTAGCTAAGGAGGCAACCAATAAGAAGAGACCGTGTGTATCCACTAGGGAGAGGTGAGGTGAGGGGGTTATAAGATTGGTACCCATTTTGCCACATGTCCAACTATGAACCCTTTTGACCTCCCTACTTACATTAATTCGGTTGCAAGGGGTGGTTGAGAACGTTGTTGCTAAATCCGATGGAGTATGGAGCATGCATGTGATTTTGTATAGCAGGGCATGACTCTGGTTACTTGTCCTGGAAGACACTCAAACGCCTGGTGTAGGACCCCGGTCCTAGATTATCTGAGTTTATCAATAAACTACTCATTAAACTCTGTTTACATACTGTGTCAAATTTCAGTTTCTATTTTGTGGTTTATGTTTAAGTTTCATGTCTTCAAAAACATAAAGTTTACATTTACATGTTTGAATAACTATAGGTGCTATTTTATGATTTCTAACAGTTACTATCTTGCAGGTGTAACAACATATAATATATGACAGAACTACTTCACATAAATTTCATTTTTTCATAAGTTGGAAATAATGATTTACAAGGTTAGAAATTAATTGTATACCTAAATGAGAAATACCTCTTAATAGCTAGTAGATCCCCCCTTTGTTGCTGCTCCCTTTTGTTGCGCTGCTTGTTGTTTCCCTGCAACCAAAATCTTCCCAAATCCTTGAAACTCAACCAACCCAAACAATTATCCACCCTACCAACTGGCAAGGTCTCGCCGACCACCCAGCTCGAAAGGTACCCCTTTGGACCCCCTAGCTCAAACCGAGTACAAGCCAACCTGTTATATCCCTTCAGAAATCTCCAACAAAAACCCCCTTTCAACTCTGCTATGAAAAATTCTATCTCTACTGTGAAAACTTCTCCCCAAAATCTCCCAAGGTAATGATCCCCTATTTTTCCTCCTCTTCTCCACCTTATTCTCCCTTTGCTGACTCTCCTTCCATGCAATTACTACCCTTATCCTAAAATTAATGTTTTTCCTTTTCCCCATTTTCTCGAGCCCAACAATTCTCCCCATCAATTGGTAATTAATATTTTAATTTAATGTATGGGGTTGGGGTCACCCACCAACCACAAGTTTCACATTAATTACGAACTTATCCTCATTATATACCAGTTTTCGTTCGTTGACTAATACAACACACAAATTCATATTTTAATTAATAATGTTTATTAATAAATCTCAAAGCATATTTTAACATATTAATTTTACTATCACATCCTAATTAATCATAATTAACCCTAATTAATTATAATTAATCATAATCACCATTAATTATTAAATCAAGAATTCTTAATAACCAAGTATTTATTCAACAATTTATTAAATCAAGAATTCTTAATAACATTATCAGCATCATTAATCATTATTAATCGACAATAATTAATCATTAAAAGACATTAGAACTTGATCATTATTCATAATCACCTAAGTCATTCAACAACCTATTCATTTATTTTAATCGACAAGATCCTTTACATAATTAAGCCCTTTTGTTAATACCTTTTCATAACCTACTTAATAACCATTAATTGAATAATTCAACATAAATATTAAGTTAATTATTAATTAAGCACAAGCATGTACACCATGATCATTTAGAATCACAGCACATCCACATAATATTTCAATAGATAACTCATATATTCACTTAAGCATTACTAACCAAGTGCATTAATTACTACCTAGGTTAACCATAGTTCGTTTATTACTCAACACTAATTAATTATTAATCGACAATAATTACATTATTTATTCAACATTAGTTCACGCAATTTATAAATATGTAGGGGAGTTACGTAAGCGTAGCTACTGCTTACATACATCGCGTAAGTACACTAACAGTAATAAATCACACACATCAATCATAATCACGAAACTTATTGATCACTGACACATTTTTTACATAGTTGCAAGGTACAGTCTCTTACCTAACTGTATCTTATTAAGTTACGACAATTCATACATCACTGAGTTACGACAAATAATCAATCAATGGTTTTCCACCTACACAGTTAGATCTTGTTTTCATCCCGACTGCAAGCTACACCTATCTATCTACATCACAACTAACTTCCACGTCATATCCTTTCCTCTGCTAGACTACCCTGAAGTGTCAAGCCATGACCAGCTCTAGCTAGAACCCGTAAGCGGAAGTGTCGACTACATCGACCAAGCTTCCCCAGCAGGAAACCACCAGTCATCATCACACACCTTGGGGAACGTGTCGTAGCACAGCCCTCCCATGACTCTGGGTTTCAAGGATAAGCGGTGGGTAAAGCCTCCACCCCCCTAATGGAACAAGGGACTATGTCTACTCGACATAACAACAGCGTTGCACTTGTACTCGATTTGTCATCGTATAACCAATCTGGGCGGTTGAGTTTCCTGAAAACCTACCCCACCCATGTCATAATATACATCATAATAAACAACATAATAAACATGCGAAAGTAAATATTGCATCACTCGCATACCATTTTATCTTTCGAAGTCCATGTTCCCAAGGTCCTCCCACCTCGTAGGATCCAGCTATTACTTAGCCTTTTAACCTGTAAGCTAGTATCTGACATACAGTTTAGAATATCGTGCATAAATCCTCAACATGTACACATACATTTCATCACAACATAAAAACAATAAATTCATTTATTCACCATGCACCTGGCATAACATTCATTTATTCAACATATAATTGTAATGGTATCCACGTACCCATCATTCAATAGTTTGCATAAATGAGACATATTAAATTCATGATACATATCTAAACATGACTACCGATCATAATACTAACATCTCACACACACATATATATATCAGAAAAATAATAGAACCATATGTCCATAGTGTCGTCAAACCGACAAAGTCTCACAATCAAACAAATACAACATATGATAGTAGTTCAAGTAGTAATGTCAAAACGGGGTGCTACACCTGGGAACTCGCAGAACCTGTTTTGAATACCCATGGGGGAAGGGAACATCATTAAATCACTCATAATTTCATCATCCATCCATTCATCGAGAGAGAGAACTCGTTTAGACATTCATGCATACGCAGACCCACAGAGCCCAGCCATGAGGAAGCTTGAAGATAATCGCGTTTCCTGTGTAATAGGAAAATACCATAGAGTCCATGGCCAGAGAAAGTATGTGTGTGAACCCAGTCTACTTGTAACAGGAGTGGTAAGAACCCCGAGAGTAAAATTACAAAGCTCGAACATCATAGAGAAACCGTGAAAACACGAGATCGGGTCGCAGAGAGTAGATTGTTGAACAGAGCTCAGTCTGCAAGTCTAAGAGGAACTGGCTTGTTGAACTGTGGTAGAAGGTTGGGTTGCTTGATAAACCCAGTGAAGGTTGTAATCTCACAGAACTAGCGACTGGACCTTTCTATGCCCACCCTGAATAACATTGTAAGGGAAGAGGCCTTGAGGGACTGTGCAACAGAGAAGAGGGTCTTCCTTGTGTTGGGTGAGGTAGGTAATGTTGGTTCCATGTTTGCTGAGTGTTGAGATTCTTGTATCTCTATGGTTGAGCTCACTGGCTTAGAAATACCTTCCTTTTCATCCTTATATGTCTGATAAACCCACTGCAGGTTGGCTTAGCATGATCAACTTGCTTGGTATGATTGATAAACCCAAATGCAGGCTGGCTTGGCATGATTGTGTTGTTGGTATGCTTGATAAACCCAACTGGAATTTGGCTTAGCATGAACAGAATGTCCTTATATTCCTGATAAACCCACTGCAGGTTGTCTTAGCATGATCAGCTTGCCTGGTATGCTTGATAAATCCAACTGCAGGATGGATTGGAATTATTGTGTTGTTTGGTATGCTTGATAAACCCAACTGGAATTTGGCTTAGCATGACCAGTATATCCCTATATGCTTGATAAACCAACTGTAGGTTGGCTTAGCATGGGTAGATGCCCTGGAATGCTTGATAAACCCAACTGCAAATTGGCTTAGCATGGGTAGATGACCTGGAATGCTTGATAAACCCAACTGCAGATTGGCTTAGCATTGGGATGGAACCTTGACTGTGAGAGAACTTGATAGCCCTCCTTAGTGGATACAGAGCCCATCTCGGGGGTGATCTCTCAGCTGAAAGAGTACAGGATGGACAGAGATCTAAGGTTGGGTGGAACATTGCTCTCACTTAGCCAGTTGCTTGGCAGCTTAAGAAAGTTAAAAGATAAGTACTTCTTTGTTATGTTTAATGATGATGTTCCATTGTTATGATATGGTTGCTTATGTTCAGTTGTGGAATGAATGTTTATATGAATTTGATTGATAGGAATATTATGTGCAAGCCTGAGTAAAAGGCTGAGTTCATTGTTAAATACATCATTTTATTGCATCGGTTTAAAGCATTATAAGTCTTGCATGTGATAAATGTAGTGGTTAGACCTAAATTTATGCACCTTACATGTTGTGATGTATTGATTAACCCCATGAATGAGTTGTATGACTGCACCTGATCTTTGGGAAGGAAGGGGGATACCCTGTTGTGTTTCAGAACCCCTTTGTGGGTCAGGTGAAGGGGAAAGTCATGGCAGGAGGAGGTTAAAGTCATTTAAGTGGGGTTATGGACAAAGATTCAATGGGAAATTTAGCATGGCATGAGTGCTCAGATGGGGCGAGAATTTCACCATTGGATAGAACTCTCCAATAGATTTCCAACAGTACCGACCTTGTCTCATTTGGACAAAAGATGAGGAAGTTATGCCCCTCAGAAGTTGCTTAGGAAGTTACCATTGCAGGGGTGTGGTTCCACATGCCCGCATACACAATGCAGATTGCGGAAGGGTAAGTTTCCGATGGGAAATCTCGCACTTCCGCATCTGCAATTGCAGATTGCATAAGGGTAAGTTTTCCGATGGGAAATCTCGCAATTCCGCATCCACAATTGCGGATTGCGGATTGCGGAAGGGTAAGTTTTTCGATGGGAAATCTCGCACTTCCGCATCCGCAATTGCGGATTGCAGATTGCGTAAAGGGTAAGTTCTCTATTGGGAAATTTCGCACTTCCGTACCCGCAATTGCAGATTGTGAATTGCAGAATGGAAATTTTCCCGAAAGGGAAATCCCGCATATCCGCATCCACAATGTGGATTGCGGATTGCGGATCCGAGCTACTTTGACTGTGTGTGTGTACTCAGTTGAATTTGGAAAAAAAAAATGTATCGGGGTCTCCCATGGCCTCTGAAGGTCGTGGGGACGTGACATGCTACCTCCTGAAAAATGGAAATCTTGAAATATATGATGCTCCTCATTAATGTTGTGTAGTTTGGAAACTTCTTTGTAGGTCTTCTCCCTAAATGAACTCCTAGGACCCTCAACATGCTCCTCAACATCCCTTAATGTCTTAATGAACCATTGAGGTCTCTTGACAGAATTGATAAGAGTTTGTGGCTCCTCCTCTGCACTTGAATGATGCATCCTTGAACTAGAAGTCACTGGTGACCATGGTTCAACCTTCAAAGCTTCCTTCTCCTCATTCTCTGTTAGCGTAATAGGATCATGAGACTTCCTGGATGCAAGGTATTCCTCAAACTTTACGTACCTGCTTACAATTATCTTTCTCTCCCCTGGAATATAGATCTTGTAGGCCTTTGAAGTCTCATCATACCCAATAAACAAAACCTTTCTGCTCGAGGGCTCCAACTTGGTCCTCATCAAAGTATATATGGATATAAACTAGACAACAAAAGATGCAGAAAAGACTCACCTCTGGCTTCATGCAGTGAATGCCTCTCTATTGTCTCGTCCTCCAAAATTCTATGAGGACACATGTTCTAGATTTAGACTGTTGCATTGCATGCTTTTTCCCATAGAAACATCGACAAATCTTGGTCATGTATCATGGCCTGAGTAACCTTTGATGGATTGGTTCTTTCACTATGGAAACCCATTTTGATATGGGTTGTATGAAAAAATGAACTCCCTCTTGATTTGTACATCCTTGCAAAAATCCCGAAATCATTGGAGGCATACTCACCCCCATTTCCCATTCTCAAAACTTTGATCTTCTTCTATGTCTAGTTCTCCACTGGAGATTTTAACTCTTGAAACCTACTAAATGCCTCATCCTTGGTCTTTAGGAAGTAGATCCAAGTTTTTCAAGAGAATACATCGATGAAGGAAACATAATACACGATTCTTGTGATTGATGTTACTGACATTGGTTCACATACATCTAAATGTGCCAGGTCTAGAATCCCCTTAGACATGTGATCACTATTTGGGAAAGTAGCCTTAGCATGCCTGTTGAGTGCACACCCTCTGCATACACCATGTTGCTCAATGTTGAACTCTAGAAGACCTGTGACTATGTCCCTCAAAATAGTCAATGCACAAGATGCAAGTGCCCCAGCCTCTTATGCCATAACTTGCACAATTTATCTATGTTATGCACTAGGGCTCTAGTAGAGTCCCCCTATAACTTATATAAATTGCCTTCCCTAACCCCGATCACTTTATTTGATCCTATGATAGAGTCCTTTGATCTTACAAGGACTTGTTGGTTCTTGAACTCTACTACATAGCCCTTATCTTCCATGACTAAAACTGAAAGCAAATTCTTCTCGAGACTTGGAACTAACAACACATCATCAAATTCTAAAGAGATACTTGACTGGAGTTAGAAATGAATGGTACCAACTCCTTCTATTGGGTACTTTGCATCATCACCAAGATAAACATGAACTCCCGAGCCATTCTCTTTTAGACATGAAAATAGCTCCATGGCCAATGTCATATGCCTAGATGCTCCATTGTTCAGATACCATGCATTCTTCATAATTGTGTTGGAAGAAAGGCACGATACCATTGAGAAATCCTTCTCTAATTCGGAGGCAAACTCCTTCATATGTGTTTTAGCTGAGGTTGCTACCTGATGTTATTGTTGCTTCCCTTTACCCTTCTTATTTGGAAACAATAATGCATAATGGCCATGCTTATGACATATGAAGCACTTGATTTTACACAATTCCTTTTTCCCTAGCTATGAGATTGAATCCTCACTCTTTACCTTACCTTGCGGGGTCATTTACTTATGCCCTTCTTTGTTTGACCAATTAGGGCATGATCATTGTCACCTTCCTGCTTGTTGGCATTTGACTTCATCTGAGTATCCTTCTAGATACAATCATCCCACAAGCTTTTCCAAGAGGGAATATTCTCTCGAGCACAAACACCTTGGACAAATTTTTCCCACTGAGATGGAAACCCATTCAATGCCTAATTCACTATCTCTTTGTCTTCAACCTTCTCCCCAACTGCTGCAAGTTGATCATGAATCTACATGACCTTCATCAAGTAATTGGTGATGGTGTATGATCTGCTCATCTCAACAAATTTGTCTGTTGTACATCTTCTTGTTTATGTTCTTGCTCTAGTAAGGCTAACCAGGGCATCCAACATCTCCTTCACTATATTCTTCTTGGATATATGAGGGATTGGATGATCCTTTATAACATTCATGATCATCCACTTAGCCCTCACTTCTTTCTTCTTATGAGCTTCCAAAATCCGTGGATCTATCAATGAAGTCGCAATATCCTTGACAATATCCCAAAAATCATTATCTTCTAATATAAGAGTTACCTTGACTT
Organism: Larix kaempferi; assembly: GCA_027924585.1. Taxonomy (NCBI): domain Eukaryota; kingdom Viridiplantae; phylum Streptophyta; class Pinopsida; order Pinales; family Pinaceae; genus Larix; species Larix kaempferi. Next base: position 1,038,305 of record BSBM01000097.1, read on the forward strand.
TCTATAATAGCAAATTTGAGGCACCATCCGATCCTAGCTCTATTAAGTACCGCCTCTGAAACCCTCTTATTGTTGGTCTTAGTTGTAGAAGTTGTTTCCAATAGTTGATCTATTTCTGTAAACTCTTCAAATCCTATCAATCAAAGAAGCTATGATACCATGTTAATTTTTCCAAACCCTAGGTGACTACTGTCCTTATGTTCTTAACTAAACATAAACAATTATTACATTGCAGAAATTAAATTCTTTACTCCTTCAAATCAACATTAATAATTCAAAACTTACAAGGAAACCTCCACAAACTAACAAACAATCAGCTATATGGTACACTCAAATTGAACAAATCTGCACACTTACTGAGGAAAATTGCTTACCAAAAATTGAGAAAACAACTTGATATTTATTGCCTATTGTACAGGCTATCCATATGACTATACAAACTTGTTTTGTATGGATATATAGACCTATATATATGACTGTATAGATTTGTTTGTATGGATCCATACAATTTTACAAATCTTTCATGTACGGACCTATAGGATGCTCTATGTCTGGTTGTGAAACTTGGCTCCTCTTCAGCGCTCTAATTTTGCTCCACAAATGAAATCAATCACCTCCCAACCAAACTGTCTTTGAGTGAATAATGAATGTTTATTAACCCTCTGCCTTGACTTTCCTTTATACTTGAGTTCAAACCCAGATCTACCAAAACCCTAATCTTTTAATGAGATGTACGTTTGATATTAGTCTAAATCACTAATGTATTAAAAACACACTTTATTAGACTCAACAACTAAATATAAAACTTTCACCTTATTACTAAAGTGAATCATAAAATAGAATTGACTCGAATGATTTCTGGCACGTTTGACACTAAACCTGCCCGAGCTACAAAGTTCAATAGTTCCAGCTGAAGGAGCCTTAATCAAAGGTTGCTTGAACAAATCAAAATATTAAAAGATGAGTAACTAGAAATAAAAAACCTAAATTCGACAAATTGGAAAACGATGAGGAACTTTCTCATCTAAGGAAGCATAATCAAACTTTGCTTGCAGAAATAAAAAAGTTGAAGGATGAAAAGAAAACACAACCAAAGTTAGATGCATGCATCAACAAAGGACCACTAGTCTTCAAAGAGGCAGTGATTGAACCAGTTGAATTGGGGATATCATCAAATGTTGAAGTACAAACAAAGGAAAATCTAAGTATCTCTATCCATAAACATTTAATGATTAACAAAGTAACATAAGTATGTAAAGTAGACATGCTACCAAATATGTAACAAGAAGTCATTACAAGCATGAGAAAAAAAGATTAAGTTACAAGGTCATCTTATCAACATCCAAATCGGAAGAGTTGATTCTTTAGCTAATCAGTGTATCGATATCATTCGAAACAAAAGCAATTGGCCTATATTTCAAAAAATATTAAAGTCGGTACGATTGGGTCTCAAAATAGAAGTTTTTGGACCCTATAATAGCATGGTGCTACAAAGGATCGAAATAGGGTGGTTTGACCCTTACACAATTTGACAATTATGCTCAACACGTAGAAGGTCATATCATCTAATGTCCTCAACCATGACCAACTTAAGAATGAAGAGTCATGAAAAGCATTACAAGCCAGGATGAAGACATAACTTTTTTATGCTTTGAGGACAAATATTTTTAAAGGGGTAGGCAATGTAGCGAACACACACACATCTATAAATAATAATAACAATAATAAATATTGATTATTAATAGTAAATGAAAAGATACATCCTAATTAAAAGGCATTACCTAATGAATAGACATGACCTATCAACCATAGTAATTAATCAATGCATACATAAGCATACCATACCATGACATTGTAATCATATATTATATATTCTTTATTAAATATATTTATTATAGTCCTATATGGATTTATGTTTAATGTCCTTCATATGTTGGATATTTGCTAGTAAATGAACTTATCTTCATTTCATTCTCCCCACTATCAAAGACCTTGCACTACACACACTTGTAGAGTTGAAGGAGGATACAGTGATGCAACATAAGGAACGGGTAACTTGTAGAGCACTACAAGAGTTGTGGGAAATTGCCTTGAGGAGACAGACTTGAAGGAAGGCGAAATGGTATGAGAGGATCCATATTGAAAGCAAGTTCCCTCATCTTTCCTTGGAAGCTTTTGGGGACAAAAATCCTCCCAATGGAGAGGTGTGATTTGAAATTGGATCCAAAACAACAATGAATTCAAGTGTAGGATCAACAAATATCGAAATAGGCAATATTTAGAGCTATGGACAAGGTGGGAGACATAGTTGATGGTATGAAGGGCCCCCAACCATCGTGATCGATGTCTACCCCTACATGTCACATCCCCACCCATCATACCAGCATGGGAGAGAACATGACTCTGATTCGGGGACATCTAGCCCCATATTTAGTATACAAACATGCATATAGAGAGAAGATGGAAATATGGAAATACATTAAATATTTGAAAACACAGCAGAATTGAATTCTATTACACATCCATCATACATACAAGATATTCAAGTCATTCATCAATTAAAACAATACAAGTAAAATTCACTGATGATAAAAGACATGTACATATGCATATCGTAATTAAACACATCGGAATTAAAATCATGTTGATATCTAACATACATTTAGCATTTTCATGACAGCCATTAAATAAAGACATTGCAGAATTGTAATAGAGAGTACTTATCTTAAAACAAAGTAGTCTCTGAGCAACCAGCTATGCATCTGCAACGTTCCACCCAACCATAGGCCAGTTGTGCTTATCAATCTCTTGATACAACTGCCACCCCCGAGCTGGGCATGATTTCTACAAGGAAGAAGGGAACAACAGATTCACACATAACCAACAATACACCAAAATCAGCCAAGCCAACCAGTTGTTGGGTTTATCAGGCTGTTAGGAGATGGAAAAGGAATGAATTCCTAAGCTAGTGAGCTCAACACAGAGCCATGGATACCTCTACCAGATCTATCTAGCTTAGCACCCACAATACCTACACACCCAATAACAAGGAAGTATTATCTCCATTGATACACAGTCCCTCAAGCCATACCTTCCTTTCTAGTGCTCTCAGGGTGTGCATAGAAAAGTAGCCAAAGCCCTCTTGATCTTCTTGAGAGGTTAATTTTCCCCACTAGGTTTATCAAGCCAATTCTGTCCACTACCACTCCAAATTCTCTTGCTCACAGGTTCAAACCAAAACATGGATGCACATAACAACAAAATTATAAGTGTTGGGCATGAAGAAACGTTTTTACAGTGAGATTCCCAAAGATGGGGTTTTCGTTAGCTTCAGAAAAACATGGGAAACCCAAAAACGAAAATGGAAAATAGGGAACAACCCTGGGAAGCCAAATCCGATTTTAGAAAAATGTCCATGGAAATTCTGGGGCAAAAACGGCCTCCATAACAGTCCCAAAATGTGGTCCTCCTCTCCCAGCCACTGTGCAAAACAAAAAACGAGTTCCCATGCATGGAAAATGTAGGAAAAATGGTGAAAAACGTGATGGGGAAAGCCCAGCTAGCTCAGAATGCGTGAGAGAGCAAAGGCCATGGGTGGAATATGGCTTTGGGCACCATTTCGTGGGTGTTTTATTTCCCAAGAAGCAAAAATACGAATTCCCAGGTTGATGGCTTGCCCATGCACGAAATTGGTTGCCATATCTCTCCACTCCCAAGGCATTAACTCCCTCAACTAACTCTTGGAAGAATTTAATGATTGGGTGCATAAGACAAAATGGGTAGTTGAGGGTTTATGGGTTTTCTCATTGACACATGGATTAACACCATTGGCTCAAGGGTTTGAATAATTTCCCTCCCTATTCCTTATAAAAATCATGCCCCCATCTCTTTGTTGCATTGCATAGCTAGTTGTGGGTATTTCATTAAAATTCGTATTTACATGATGTCTTAATTTACATTGTGCCTGTCTAGCACAAGAACCATATGCACCGATTTTAATTGCTGATACATAAAACAATAAATCAATGGCGGGGTCTTGGCCTTGAGCTCCTCACCATGATTTAGATAACAATATTTACATCATTTACGATTTAATGCAATATGGTCAAAATGGGGGCGTGACACTACATTAAGACAATACTCTAAGGTTAAATGAGAAATGTAAAATTTGAAAGAACATATATCATGTACTTGTTAAATATATCATGTACTTGGAAATATATCATGTGAAGGAAAATATATCATTTATTTAAAAAAGAGAAAACATGATTTTCCTCAATTGTAATGAAAAGGAAAAAAAACAAAGAGGAGTAGCTCTAGGGCTTGGGAAAGTTAAAGGGTTTGGGACATTTGACCTTCCAACTATCCCCTTATTGATTCGTCCTCCTATTTACCATTTCCCAATAAAGATAGATGGGTTCTTTGGCTAAGAGTGGGAGCGATGTTGTCCAAGTTCCCATAAGTAGAAGAAATGATGAACCAGAGAGCCAGAGGGTACTATAACCTACCTGTTGCTAATAAATGAAGAGCCAAGTGGAAGCTATTGAATGTTGGTTTTTCTTATTGGGTTTCCATGGTAAACATTTTTCTTGGTGTGCAATGCTTTCTATGTGTGTCATTGTTTTACTCTATTAATTTGTTTAAACGTTGTGGGTTAAGAGCTCCTTTGTGTTATTAATGGTTGCCAATGAGTAATGAGAGTGCATTTGAGAGAAATTTGTAGTTAGAATTATAGTTGCAATATATGTTATGGTTTTGTTTGTCTATTGGAAGGTCCCCTACCATCAGATGCTCAAATAGTCTAAGAGATTGATGGTCTCCATTCAAGAGTCGTTGCAATAATTTAGGTGGTTGCCAATTTCGTTATACAATGTTTCTTGGTTTGTTGGACATAGGCTTTGTCGCTAGGCATTCTCTCTCTCTCTCTCTCTCTCTCTCTCTCTCTCTCTCTCTCTCTCCATGGTCGTACACCCTTCCTCTTGCGGAGTTGTGGGTGGATTCTTGTCATTTCTACTTAATTGTTGAATATAGAGCTTTAGTTGTATATATTCCATGTCAATAGCTCACTACTGGGTGATTCGGCTACTGGAGGCAGTTGTACATCCTCTTGTTTTTTGTGTGTTGTATTCAACTGGGTGAACTAACTCAGTCCCAAGCCATACACACTCTTATCCTCAACGTTTTCTCTCATTAGCAAACCATACACCTATAACAGAGGGTGACTTGGTCTCCTTCTATGTGTTTCTTCCTCAACAGAGTTGCATGCTATGGTTGGATGAGTCTTTGGTTAGTTATGGGTTAGTTTGATTACTAAAAGGGTAGTATTAACTAAACACTAGTTCTTCACCTCTTGTTGGAGTTGTTTTGTTGTAAGACTATATTGCTTGCTTACAATTGGGTTATAAGTATTCCTTTTAGGGGGATCCATGGTACTATTGAAGGCCGATCTTGTTAGTTGGTGCTGTGAGGAGTGAAACCATTGTTGGAAAGAAATACTCTCACATATGATTTAACCTTCCAAATATTTTAGAGGTGTAAGTGTTCACATACCATCTCTATTATATGGATATGCATACACTAGTTGAAGCTATGTAACTCCATGTCTTGGGAGTAGGAGATAGTATGTCTTCAATTAATAGTATGTGAGTGAGAGCTTGGAGTTCATCGTCATTGAGAGAGTTATGAAATAAGCTGAACCAACTTGAGAAGTCATCCATTGTTCAAGCCTTGAAGAGTTTGGTGTTGTTGTTTGTCTCATTTTAGCTAACACTTGTGTAGAGATTAGGAGATATGTGTTGGTGAAATAGGAAGGCTATGAGCCTACCATTTAAATATTTTATCTTCAGGGCATTGTTGTTATGTGTAAGTGATCCTTGGGTTTATCTCGCATTGATAAAATCTCAAGATCATGTTATAATGTCTCTATTAACTTATACTAAATTTTGGATGGATGATGTTTTTTAAAGAAAAAATCTCTATAATTCCCCATTTTAATCCATTTCATTCCTTCACGATACCTCATTTTTTAATTCATTTCATCTCATCATGATTCCAACCCTCATCTCAAGTCTCCATTCATTTCTTGGTACAACAATCTATTCATGTACATTATCTTATTTTGATTAAATATGTTATAAATTTATGCAAGGCTTCTCCCTTTAATGGTAAGATACATGTTTCTGTGAACATTATAAAGGGTTTGTAATTTTTCTCTTAGTTGTTTTAATACAAATATTTTTTTAACTCTCAATTGTTTTCCAAAATTACGAGATTCTTGGACTCCAAACATAGTAATTGTATAAAATTATTATCTACGTCAATATAACCAATATAGTGAAGTGGAGATGTCTCAATTACACTTGAATTGGTTTACATTTCTTTGCACAGAGTAAATATTTAGTAAAAAAATCCCTTTTTATATTACATGGTCCTTGATCCATCAAGGTCTAACTGTCAACTCCTATTCAACTAAGATTGGCATCAACCCCATCCTATATCGCTTTCTATAAAGGAGATGAAACATTAATTCATTTCTTTTGGAAAGAAAATAAAGGCTCTTTTAGGAGACAAATGTAACCAATAGTTGTCCCTAATGGTGCAAAGAAACTTTGTAAAATGTGATGTATTAAAATGTAATCTTTATTATGTGGATTTTAACATAATCTTTGTTGTGTGGATTTGAATATAGTTGTAACACTTACTTTGTTTGAGTTAAAGCAAATAATATTGAATTCCATACTATTACGAATGTTAAAAATTGGACATTGCATTATTAGTGAAATTGTATCGAAATTTACATGTGGTGCATTGATTGTAATCAAAGTTGCAAACAAGTCTTATAGCTATAAAAACCAACACAAGGTTTGGATTTGAAATGAAACCATGACCTCCATCCCATCATCCTATTAGGTCCATATAGAATAAAATCCTTCCTTCACTTTAGATTTGAAATGAAACTATGGTCTCCATTCCATCAAGTCAACATAGAATAAAAGTCTCCATACTCTACATTTTGTGCTATTATTGTTGTCTATCCACAATGATTTGTTTTTGTCTTTGTTTAATTAGATCTCTAAATTATGGAATATTACGTTGCTGGTTTTTTTTAAATTAGAAAATTACCAAAACTATTGAGTAGGTCCAAAGGCATGATCATCTCCTGGTCATAAAATAGAAAAAATACTAGAGATGTCAAGTGGACCCAACTTTCAATAAAGGGCATGATTAACACCTATTCATAAAAATAGAAAAATACTAAAGATGTCGAGTGGATCCAACTTCCGAGAAAAGGAAAGATTGACACTTTCTCCAAAGTGTTTGAATATGTTAGTTCTGAATGATATGAACTATTGGTGATTTCCATAGAAGGATGATATCCTTCAAAGGACCAACATTGTTCATGTTAACCATCACCATAAACATAAAAACCACCTCCTCTTCCTCATGTTATTCAACATTGGGTTGCTTTTAAGAGCCTTTATTTTTCTCATGTCATGATTATTTCCTACAAAACTACTTACAAAATTCCCTCATGTATCTTAATCTTGTTGTTTCTACTTTGTGCCCACTTCTATTCTTCTTAGCGAACTTGTATTTGCCCTTGAATTTCACTACCAAGCCCATTTATGAACAACCCTCATTCATGTTAACACTGGCCAGCTATAATTTCCACTCATCTTGTTGAAAAAGTTTAACTCTCAACTCTTCAAACTTTAGGTCAATGTCAATAGTAGTAATTTTGAGGGTTTCAATAAAACACTGAAACAAAACTGGTAAACTTTAAAGAGTTATTACCACTATATCTTCTTCTTCCATATTTTGTTCAATCATTTTTAGATCTCTGATATCTTCGATCTTTGTGAAATGGTATTGCTAAGATTCATTTTCATCCAATTTGACAAGGAAAAAGGATCTACCTTTGTCATAATGTTCATGCAACTCCTTTACCCATTTACAAATGTATTTTGTGTCACTGCTAATAAACACACTGAGTAGAATTTCACAAGTCACAAAGAACTTTCTTTTCCAAGTAAAACCTAGCAAGGAAGCCCAAAGGATGCTCCTGGATGGCATCCCTAGTAAAATCATCAACATAGACTAATAGACCTAACCCAAGGGGATTCGAAGCGAGCACCCACTAGCACAGAACTACCCAAATGCCCAACAACATTAGCAACAACTAATTGAGCTAGCACCTTAGGCATTATCACCAAAAGCTTTATTAGCATTATTGCCTCTATATTTCACTCATTGAACTTGTCTTGGTTTTTTCTTGGTATCGCGAGTTGGGTTTCCTTCTCAAAAACATGTTGACATCCGTACTAAAATATACCTAACATTGTATTTACAAATATTATAATTTTCTTGGAAATCTTATGATTACCCTCCTGCATGATATTAGAGATAGTAGCCATGTTTTAGTAAATCATTTCAACTTATGTGTTTTGATATATAGACTTACATTTGCAAATCTAATACAAATTTCTTCTTCCATCCCCCAAATTGCAAAATTTGGAAGAAAAAACATAGAAGTACTTGCCCATCCCGTTTAAATTTGAAACATGTTGAAATAAGTTCAAACTCATTGCCAAAACCATTGAATCTACTACATTCTTGAAATACTAAGATATTTAAAAAAACAAGACAACAAACAAACACAACATTATTGATCTATCAACTTGTTGTTTAATTGGATGAATTTCTTTACTATATGGCAAATTTATGTTGAAAATTGACCAATTTCCTCTATTGGGTGGACAATATATGTCTTGGGTGTTTGTACATGTACAACCTAGCAATTTCACTAACGGATTGTCATACAACATCCACACAAGTCAGATTTCTCTTTGGTCACATCATACAATTGCCCATACAAATCATTTAACCTATAAATGTGGCATATGACATTACCTAGACGAGGCAATTTGGTGTTTACTTCATACAACGATTATGAATATGGATTTAAATTTAAATTAAAAAAAAAAAAATCTATTCTTAATCAAGCAAACGTGTTGAGCTAGTCTTTTAGAAGAGGAAAATAAAAACCTAGCTTCTCTTTGGTAAAACCTAGCTTTAAAAAAAAAAAAAAAGTACAACTTGAGTTCATTTAAATCAGAAATAAGCATTGGGTTTAAACATAAAAGTCAAACCTAGCTTTCAAATGTCTTCATATTTCTTTATTTGTATCTCCATCTGTGGAAATTTTGGGTAGTACCTAAAGCTTCACCCACTTATTCTTAAACTTCCCCTCACCATGGCTCCGACACCATATTATAAAAATCAAACACATGGAAATCAAGAACAAGAGAAATTGAAAGTGACTTTGATGCCATATTATAAAAACTTAAAAAAAAACACAAAAATGAAAAATCTTTTTTTAGATATCATATGAAAAGAGTAACCATCTCCATCTCTTTATAGAGAAATAATGACATTATAAACCATATAATGACTAAGTATTAAATTATTAATAAAAAATAAACAAACTAAAATATCATAAAATGACTTTATTATTATGCTTGAGTTTATCTATAATTTAGATGACCATTATAAATTGTAACAATAATAATTACTTTCTTGATAAAATGTGAGAATGCGCACATCCTTCAAACATGAAAAGATCTGATGCAGGGGCATCTGGACCTAGGAAGAACAGTCGAAGTTGATCGACATGAGAAGTCGACCAAGGGGATTGCCGACGACCACTGGTGCGAAGGGATGCTGGCTGTCGAAAGCCAGACAGTCGAGCATAAAGTTGTCGAGGTGCATCGACAGAAAGAGAAGGTCGAGAGTTGACATGTCTAAGGTCAACAAAAGACAGGGTGTAGCGAAGGCGTCGAGTGTCAACAGGTTGTCGAACAACGACACCGACAGGTTTGAGGCGGGAGCCAAGCGTGGAGGAAGGGGCGGACTAGCGAAGCCTTGGAAGCGAAGTGAAACCAACGGGTAAGTCGAAGGCTCACGAAAGGTAGTATGGTCAAGGTTAGTGACGGGACCGACTACTGTAGCAGTGTCAGAGACATTTAGAAGTCCAGGCAAGTACTTGGTAGCCGTTCGGGGTTGCTAAGGAAGTTATGAGCAGTTATTAAAGGTGGTTGGGATCATGACAGATGTCACCACAGGAAGAGGTAGTGCAGCACGACAGAGGCATTGACAACTGCAAGTCTGCAGAATAGGGGGGATTCGGGGGACAAAGGAAGCATGTCTCGGAGGTCGGAGTGATCTCGCGAACAACAGCAGAGCAACAACAGTAGAAGACTAGTGCGCAGGCACAAAGGGGGAGGAGTTCCATTTTGGGAGTTAGCAGAGACCGGATCCATAGCTCAGCGAGTGCTTGCATTCAACAGAGGCCGTGAGAGGGTGAAGATCGCACAAAGAGAGAACACACATTTACTTCTGTATATTGTAAAGGTTGAGGCCGACCAGTTGGTTGTTTACTTTTCCTTGCATTTAGCATTGGAACCTTTGATTCGATTGAAGTAATAGAAGCCAGATTCTGGCGTCCTGTTTACATCCAGTTTGTGTAAGCATCGTGTGTATTGTTAAGCAAGAAGGTTCGACCGACCCGACTTGCGCCAATTGGTATCAGAGCCCGGAGTTGAGTCCGGTTGAGTTGAAGCATCCTGTGAGCAGGAGAGTGTCAGTGGTATCACTATTGGAAGTGAATCCAGTGTCGAGAGTGAACAACTCCAGCTGCGGTTGGGTAGAGTTGTACACGACTTGTGAAAGTCCGGTTGCGATTGGACAAGTGGGAGTTTCAGCTGCGATTGAAAATGGATCACCAAGGCGTTGGACGAAGAGCACGTGGCACTGCAGTCACGGTTGATCGTGAAATGTTCGACGAGTGCATGCGAACAATGCGAAGTTTGACTAGTGAAGTCGCAGCGATCAAAGAAAGCCAAAGGTGTGGATGCGTTCCTGATGCGTTAGACTACAGCGACGAGGAAGTCAAAGAGGTGGAAGCACGCGAAGCAACAGGAGAAGAACCAGTAGACCAACTCATCAAGCTTCCGACGGAGATGAGAGGTCGGACAAAGATGGATGTACATACCTACTCAGGAAGTCTGGATCCAGAAGACTTGATCGACTGGTTCAGGGAAATGGAGAAATACTTCCACATAGAGCAGATCGAGGATCCTAGACGGACAGGATGGTCGCCAAACTGAAAGGGAAGTTCTTGTCGAGTGACTGTGATTTCCTTCTTCCGGAAGTTACAGAACATTCGACAAAAAGAGATGACCGTGAAAGAGTACACAAAAGAGTTCTACAAATTGTCGATAAGGTCGAGACAAACCGACGAAGGAGAAGAAACTATCGCGAGATACGTGAAAGGCTTGAAGTATGCTATATAGGACGAGTTGAGCTTGTCAAGGTTTAGAGCGATCGACGAAGCCTACCAGTTAGCTCCGAAGGCAGAATAGAAACTATCGAGGAAATCCACATCGACCAGAGGCAAGATGACTGGTCGAGGTGCGAAGACTATTTCCGCGGTGGTTGAGAGAATCACGGACGAGGTGCGTATGGTCGAAGTGGTCCATCCGACAGAAAATGAGCTGACAAACCAACTGTGGTTTGTTATAAGTGTTGAAGAGTCAGACACAAGGCATATGAATGCCCAGAGAACCTACATGTTACAGAGGAGTCGAAACCCAGACGTCGAAGAGATGAGCAAGTCGATGAAAGGGCGGAGTCGACATCCGACAATAGTGAAGGTGGGAAAAGAAAAAGTCGAGCCATGGCGACTAGGACGACGTTGGTTCAGAACGACCGACACGTCGAGAAAGAGCCGACACAACGAAAGGCTATCTTTTGAACCAAAGTGCGGATTGGTGAGTGGTATTGCAAGACCATAGTTGATGGTGGCAGTACAGAGAATCTTGTGTCGACAGAGGTCATCGACAAAGCGGGTTTGAGATGTCGGGAACACCAACACCCATACAAGATCTCTTGGTTGCAGGAAGGACACCATGTCAAAGTAACCAGATAGTGCTTGATAAACTTCAAGGTCAGGAAGCTTGAAGACATCGTATTGTGCAACGTAATCCCAATAGATGCATGTCATATGTTGTTAGGGAGACCATGGCAATATGATCAGAAGATGATCTATGATGGTTGAGCCAACACAGTCATAGTGTGGAAAAATGGCACGCGGAGGACTTTGAAGCCGAAGCAGGAGGATCAAGCTAACTGCAAGCAGGGCGAGAGCAACTATTGGGAGAGGCGAGTGCTGATGTGTTCAGCCAAGGAATTCCTCGCAAAGGAGGAGAAGCAGTCGGGATATTTCGCCATCATTCTGAAAGGACCATGTGTCGAGAGGTCGACAATGGAGAAAATTCTGGTCGAAGTCGAAAAGATGCTCGACAAGTTCAGGAGCAGAGTAGTCGACGAAGCACCGACAGGATTGCCACCGACGAGAAGCATATCCCATCAGATCGACTTGATTCCAGGGTTGAGTTTTCCAAACAAGGCACCGCATAGAATGACTCCGGCAGAGGGTCAAGAACTCAATCGACAGATCCAGGAGTTGTTGGACAGAGGATTGATTAGAGAAAGTCTTAGCCCTTGCGCGGGTACCAGCAGTATTAGCGCCAAAGAAGGGTGGAGAATGGAAGATGTGTACAGACTCCAGAGCTATCAACAAGATCACGATCAAGTATCGGTTTCCATTGCCAAGAATGGACGACTTGATGGATTGCTTAAGTGGAGCGAAGTACTTCACGAAGATCGACCTAAAGAGCAGTTATCACCATATTCGGGTTAGAGAAGGAGATGAATGGAAGACAACATTCAAGACGAAAGAAGGGTTGTATGAGTGGTTAGTCATGCCATTCGGATTGACTAATGCACCCAGTACGTTCATGCGGTTGATGAATGAGGTACTGAAGCCATTCTTGGAGAAGTTCGTCGTAGTGTACCTAGACGACATCCTGATATTTAGTCGAACCAAGAGGGAACACTTGGAGCACATACGACAAGTATTGCAGAAGTTGCAGGAAGAGAAGTTGATGGTGAACCTGCGAAAGTGTTTCTTCATGAAGGAAGAACTAGTATACTTGGGATTTGTAATCTCGGGTAAAGGGTTAGTGATGGACCTAGAGAAGGTGAAGGCAATATTGGATTGGTCGGAACCGACAAGTGCGACTGGAGTGCGAAATTTTCAGGGACTTGCCAGTTTCTACAGGAAGTTCATCAGGGGATTCAGTCGGATATGTGCACCTTTGAAAAAGTGCATGAAGAAAGGGAAGTTTAAGTGGACGAAAGCTACCCAGAGAGCTTTCAACAAGTTGAAGGAAAAGGTCACTGAGAGCCCAGTGTTAGCGCTCCCAGATTTCGACAAAGTTTTCCAAGTCAATTATGACGTGAGTGGAATGGAAATTGGAGCAGTGTTGAGCCAAAAGGGCCGACCAATTGCATTCTTCGGCGAAAAGTTGGATGATGTGAAGCGGAAATATTCGGTCTATGACCAGGAGTTCTATGCTATTGTCCAAGCGTTAAAGAAGTGGAGACATTACTTGTTGCCCAAGGAATTTGTGTTGTACACAAATCACCAAGCACTGAGGTATTTGAATACTCAGTCGAAGTTGAATCAACGGCACATGAAATGGGTCGAGTTCCTGCAGGGATATACCTTCATGTTGCGACATAAGTCAAGCAAGTCAAACAAGGTTGTCGACGCGCTGAGTCAAAGAATTGCATTGTTGAACACGACAACAGTTCAGGCAATAGGAATAGAGTCATTGAAGACAGAGTATGCGACCGATGAGGATTTTGTGAAAGCATGGGAGGCTTGTCGTGAACCATGGAGTGTCGACTGAACTCCATACTTGGATTATTTCATCCAAGAGGCATACCTGTTCAGGGGACAACAATTGTGTATTCCCAGAGGATCCGTAAGGGAGAAGCTGATCTGAGAACTGCACAGCAGCGGATTAGTAGGTCATTTTGGCATCGACAAGACCAAGGCATTGGTCGAAAAGAGGTATTATTGGCTAGGAATGATGACAGATGTCGAGAAGTGGGTACGATAGTGTCGAGTTTGCCAGTTGGCAAAAGGAAGAAGTCAAAATACAGAGTTGTATACGCCATTACCAGTACTGAATACCCCATGGGAGCACCTAAACATGGATTTTGTACTAGGATTGTCGAAGACACAGCAGGGAAGCGACTCAATCTTTGTTGTAGTCGACAAATTTTCGAAGATGGCACACTTTATTCCATGTCGGAAGACAAGTGACGCCACAAGCATTGATGTACTATTCTTAAAGGAGATAGTCAGATTGCATGGGTTGCCGAAGAGTATCACGTCGGACAAAGATACCAAGTTTATGGGACATTTCTAGAGAACCCTATGGAAGAAACTGGACACGAGGTTGCAGTTTAGCTCGGCATATCATCCGTAGACAGATGGACAGACCGAGGTAGTGAACAGGAGTTTGGGAAACCTTCTGAGATGTTTGACAACCGACAGACCCAAGCAGTGGGAGAACGTGTTGGCGCAAGCAAAGTTCGCGTACAACAATTCTGTAAATCGGTCGACAGGTTTAAGTCCATTCCAGATTGTTCAAGGACGAAGCCCACATGAAGTGGTAGATTTGGTCGAGTTACTGATGGAAATCAAGAAAAACGTGGATGCAAAATCATTCACAGAGCATATGAAAGAAGTGCATGAAAATGTGCGAAAGCGCATAGAAAAGAGCAACGCGGCATACAAGTTGAGAGCCGACAGGAAGAAGAGGCTACAGTCATTCAATGAAGGAGACTTAGTCTATGCAGAATTGCGAAAGGAGAGATTTCCAAATTCTTTAGTTGCACAGTTCAAATTTAAAGATTGATTCAATTGGTAGCTTGTTTGTAATATTAAGAATGATAAGGAAGCTCTTCAGATTCAAGGATATGTGCACTGCGCAGCCGTGTGCGATAGGTCAACCGGTAAATGGGCGAAGGTTTCTGCAGAGTTCCGTGGCAGCCAAGCCTCTCCTCTAATTTGTTTATGTTTAATTTACTGAAGTCAGCCCTGATAAAAGAAGGACGGTGAAAAGCTTGAAGCAAAACATGACATCTAAAATCAAGAGACTTGGAATTTGTGTCAAGGCTAACTTATAAACACTGCTCTAGTGATTAATTGTGTATCCCGTTCTTCTTCCACAATAGCATTAGCAAAAAGACAAATCAAAGAAAATTTTATTATGTAAATCCACCAAGCCTAACTTCCTCCATCCCCATAGAAACTCATGTCACAACAACAAAAGGACTTGTAACAATTTTTTATATTTTTACTGCAACCTGATCATACCAAAACATCAAAGGTCAAAAAAACCAACACGGATTTACAGAACCTGATCTTCTTTGAGTTAGATATTTCCTGATAGCAATCTCAGACCTTTTCCAAATACAGGTAAGCATTTAGCACAAGGATTTTGAAAATGGCTCTGTTTCCAAGCCATTATAAGTTTTTGATTGGTCATCCATCCTTTACCAATGTTTAAAGTTTGGGCAGTATCTTCATCAGTACAAACTCTGAGTCTGATAGGCCTTCATTCTCGTATCCGGTGTCGAATGAAGCATCACTCAGGAGGTCCTGAATTTACATGGGTTAGTTTTGTATCACTCCCCTACATCAAGAACACACAAAAATATAAATGCTATAGAATTTTGATAAAGAATAACATAACTATTAGCTACAATTTATTATCTTCTAAACACTAATCTTAGCACACATTTGGAACTTGTGAACCTACTTGTCCTACTTAAAGGATGACAGAAAAGAGTTACGTAATGGAATATGGCAACGTGATCCATTCAAGCTTGCATCTTACAGCAAGTTTCCACAGGTAACTTGGAACAAATAATTATCCTGAACACCTTTTAGGCCTGGCAAAAAATGCATGATTTGGAACTCTGGATGCACATGAACAATTCAGACTTATAGATACAAGAAGCTAGCATCCACAGTTACCAGCATCATCCACAGTTACCAGCATCCACATACATACAATTCAGACTTATAGATACAAGAAGCCAGCATTATAGGAACCAATCTCAATCTACCTGCTTAGCAATCATCAGATTTGTCAAAGATCAGTTGTGCGCATGATTTACAAGGTCCAGTATAGGAATGTTTAGAACTCTATAAACACTAGATGTAGGAATTTATCCGTGCCTTTTTAAGGCAAGACCCCAAAATCCAAAACTGAGTGTAACTTAAAAGTAAACCACCCACAGTATATCACATAATCTGATTGCTGAGAATCTTTGGTATGCCAGATAATCTGATTGCCGAGCCCTCGAACATTGCATTTTTATCAACAACCCTTATTGAGAAGTGGCTGATGCTAATGTGTGCCACCATCCGCATGCAACACTTTTAACAAAGCAATTTTCAAATTGAGCTTCACACGGGATGTTCCTATCGATGGCATCACCCAATCCAAGCTGTATATGCAAAGCAGCACAATTATTAGTAAGGAACAAACTGCATGTGATTAAGCACTCATTGTGGAAATCCAGCGCATGTTATGCCTGCAGGTATAAAACTAAAAGAAAAACGGACATCTTACCTGTCCATACTTGTTCCAGCCCCAGCAAAAGGCCTTTCCATTTTCTTAGAAACCAAACAACATTACAGACTAAATCAATACTTAAATATGCATTTTCATAAACTTCATAAAGACCATCCATATCTACAGGCAGACCAAAAACAAATTTGCATCTATGGTGAGCGTTGGGGCAATCCAAGAGCTTCGCATACTTTGTTAGAGCAAAGTTCTTTCGAGATCTGAAAGACAAAGGGTAGCCTCAACAAGTAACAAATCTAATATATCAAATTATCAATTGCTCGCAACATGAAGGAAACACGTTCTACTATTCTGCTATGCTTTTAGACCCAAAACAATCACATTCTTGATTGATATGCCATTCTTTAGGGAACCAACTAATAAAAAGACAAGCCACTGGAAAATATTGAAAATGAAACTCATACATTATAAATGACATGATAAGACTCCACGTATAGTACCTGTACATATAGCACTATGTCGAGCCCCACAGGATACCATTTTAGCATGTTCATGCTCCAAACTTGATGCCTCCAAAAGCCTTGGAAACATCTAAACACAACCAATTCTGTATATCAATTATGATGTCTTTTGAAAGTCATCTGAAAACATCAACATGTACAATGAATGATAAATTTAGAGAGATCAATTGCACAAACCTCAGCTTGGTCTCCACCTGTGCCAAGTTGACCAAATTGATTTCCACCAAAGGCATAGACATCTCCCGTCACAGTGATACAGACAGTATGCCACAATCCAGCAGCTACTCCTTGTACTTGCAAGCCTCCTAGAGATGAAACATAGGTTGGATAAAGCTCATCTTCCGTACAACCTTGTCCACACTACAACGAATAGACGTTAATAATCAAACAACTATATCAATCTAATTACTTATTTGACATGCATTCAAGTAAAGGCCTATAAGGACCACGATAACGACCTGCAACCAAGCATATTAAATAAAGAAGTCAGTGGATCCTATAAAAACGACATATCCTCCCTTTCACTTTGCATTGACATCATCCTAGCAGGGTGCTATTGTTCTTCATTCTGCTTGAATGGATTTTCATACATGCTTGACAAATACCCATGATGGGCCGGAGGACATCCCTATGCAGTAAACAGCTTATGGATGTCGCCATCTAGAATTTTCTCTTGTGCTTAGGGATGCACTAGGCAGACTGTTCTAAATATTAAATAAAGAAGTCAGTGGATCCTATAAAAACGACATATCCTCCCTTTCACTTTGCATTGACATCATCCTAGCAGGGTGCTATTGTTGTTCATTCTGCTTGAATGGATTTTCATACATGCACTTACATCATCCTAGCAGGGTGCTATTGTTGTTCATTCTGCTTGAATGGATTTTCATACATGCTTGACAAATACCCATGATGGGCCGGAGGACACCCCTATGCAGTAAACAGCTTATGGATGTCGCCATCTAGAATTTTCTCTTGTGGTTAGGGATGCACTAGGCAAACTGTTCTAAATATTCTCGAGAACTGGCCTAAGAATTTGAATGCAACTATGAACTCAATATCAACCCACAAGTGGCTAGTGGCTTGGCTGGGGACTCGGTAACATGAAAAATAACCAACTCATCTCAGAAATGTGTTTAACGCTTTTGGATATCAGAACATTTTATGGCAGAAAAGATGAAAACTGAAAATCATCGTAGTTTTAGAGAAATATTTATAATTTTATATTTACTCAAGTTCGACCATGAACTTCTAGACAGCAAGAAATATTATGCTTCATGCTCATGGGACTTGACCATATGTAACCCAATAAACATTTCACTTCACCTGGGCTCTGATTCATTGATGCTAATGAAATCAGTATGGTTTATTTTGAAGTCAGACATGGAATAACCATACTATTGCCAACTTTATTATATCCTAGAAAAATCACAACAGCAATGACATCTCAACTAAGGCATAGAAATTAAAAGTTGCATCTTGCATAATTGACATGAACATAATGAGGGCTTGATTTAGCCCTCATTGGAATAGACAAAAAATGGATAGTGTATAGTGTCTACTACGATGGCATTTAGCACTCATCGGCAGAGACAAAATGGATAGTGTTCACTCGTGACCATATTGTAGAACAAATGATGATAACCAAGGCTTCTTATTGTTAATTAAAATTTTCTTTTGAATTGTCTGCTACCCTTCTCTTTGTTGTTGCCAAAGCTTATTAAACTTTAAATCTGGTTCTACACTAACATTTCTTCTGTATCTATCCCATTTCTGGTGCTACTGTGAGTTGGTCAGAACTATTAACATCTTTTTCCTAGTGCAGACAAAAGGTTGGAGGTAGTATATTCATTTTTCATTACTCTTCACAAAGGTGAAAGACATGCTTGGACTGCCGATGCCAAATTTTATTTCTCATTTCTCATCTCCTGGCTTTATCATTTTCGTTCAACAATTAATAGATCATCTGAAGTTTGAAGTTTGAACACTCTTAAGTCTTATTTATAGGTTTCAAATTTTCAATAGAGCACTTGAATGCTTATAGAAACATAAATATGAATAAGATAGCTTGTCATAGAAACATAAAAATAATAAAAGGCAGAAAATACCCTTTAAGAAGATGTAAAAAGGTTTAACGTTTCTTATGTGCATCAATTTGACAAGTGCTGGACTTGTGGAATTTTAGAATCTTGAAAATAATATATAATAAGAAAAACTGAGGTAATCACTTTGAGCAAGCTACATATGCAATTGATATGAACAAAGCCAGCTCACATGGGTGTGTCATTCTTAAGGGTAACCACTTTCTAGAGGGTGCAACTTGGATGTCCACTGTTAAAATAATCAAAGCTTCGGATGGTCAAGGGGAGTGGCTGATAATGAAATTCTAGATCAATAATTATAGTATTTTTTTCTCATCTCTTATCTGTATATATAGAGTTCTTAGCTAATAGGAACAGCATATTGTATATTGTATTAGAAATAAAATAATCATAATTCATAAACCTTCATTTCAAATTAGAATAGTTCAACTTCATTCCAAGATCAGTGATCATGGATTGTTTTCTATTTTGATTTCAGGGGATTCTGTAGAGTTCCTAGTCCAAGGGGTAGTTGCATATCGTATCTGTCTTACAGACTTGAAAAGGTGAAAAAAAATATACTTGATTGTTTTATTTTGATTTTAATCATAAATACTGCAACTCGTTTGCTACCTTATGCAGTTAGATTGAAATCAAAGAAAGAGATGAGAAGAAGATTGCATTCAAGACCACAAATTGATTGTACAATTGGTTGCTTGTGCTATTTGGATTGACCAACATCGAGTACAATCATGCAATTTATCACTAAGGTGTTGTGATTGTATATTGTTAACTTTCTGGTTGTGTAGCTAGATGATATTTTAATTTTCAACGAGTAGAGCATCTAGAGAATCTAAGGTTAGTATTTGAAGAATTGAGCAAAGAACAGTTGAAAATTAAATATTAATCCAACAAAACATGAGTTCATGAAAAATGAATTGGTGTATCTTGGATTTGTTGTAACCAAGAAGGTTTGCACTTTGTGCATGGATTCAGAGAAAATCAGAGGTATTATGGATTGGCCTAAACCAAGGAGTGTTTGAGCATGGAGGTTTTCACAATGGTTAATCACTATGTCAATGTTTCTAAAATTTCACTGTGTTTTAAGTTTAGAAATGCCCAACATTTCATGTTGACACTCCACCCATCATCAAGGTCAAAATGAAGCTATCAAATAGAAAAGAGTATGGCTTTTTATATTGGTTGAAAGAGAAATAGTTGTTTGGGCTTAGATAGAGGGAGTTTATTGTTAAGATATAAGGCTACATTAATGTAATAAAGTCACTTAAATGTTAAATATTAGGGTTTACGTATTAGGGTTTTAATCAGTTAGGGTTTTGTTCTCTCAAGCTCTTTATAAGAGCAAAGACCCTCAATGTATTTTGGTAAACGTACCGTTTCATAATAATATTGTTTCATGTGTTATTGAGATCATGTGTTTGGTAACGTAACCCGCTCTAGGGTTTGTTGTTTCTTTGGTACTGGAAATAAACATAGCCGTTAGGAAATAATTAATACATATTAGAGTGGGATAGAATTAAAAGAATAATTAAGGGAAAGATATCCTAAAATGAGGATACATAACAGATTAGTTAGATGAATTAAGTTTAAACAATGAATGACAGAAAAATTATAAGTATGCCAAGGAAACCTAATAACTTAATAAGTATGCTAAAGAAGAACGATTGGAATTAACTAGAAATGAAATAACAAAAGGAAATAAATGAATCACGTCAAAATGGAACTACAGGGGAAGATAGGGGAGATAATGATAAGAACATATAGGGAAGGGAGTTAAGATGAGGATGAAATTGGCATACTACTGAGCACTCTGGGAGTTAAGATGAGGACGAAATCTACTCACTACTGACACTCTAGGCCTTCATCCAGCTATGGCACTCTCTTCTCCTTCACAAGAAAAGGAGAATCTCCTCTTTCTCTGCTCCACAATCCCTCAAGGATCTTCTACCATCACAGTATAGGCAAAAAGAGCCCAATATTATTGGTTTCCTACTTCAAATGACCTGGACGATAACACTCGGTGAACTGTCCATAAGCAGCACTAACAGGGTTGTTGGTTTTAATGGTGTTTGCTTCAGCTGTTATGGACATTCCAGCCATGACTTTTCCTCTCATTTCTCAATAGAAATCCCCGAACTCCCCACATCTTCCCAGCCATAATTCCATGAAGTTTTCTCCTCTGTTGCATGCATAATAGCCATGGTTTCATGCAAGTTCTTCCATGAACAAGGAGAGGAAGAACATTCAAATAGGAAAATAGAGAATCCTCATTGGAAATGAATGCTCCCAATTCGGATGGAGTGTAAGAAATGATCCATGGATAATGATGAATAATGGTTTTCCCCAAGAGTTTGCAAAGATAAGTGCACCCTTCCCAAGAAGCACAGGGAAACACCCAAAGGACCACCCAAATCAAAGATTGATGAGAAATGTTTGTAAGAAAGCATGGGCAAAGAAGTTGTACTTCAAAGGACAAGAGTCAAGTCATATTACCCATGCACCCCCTTTCCTCTTCCCCTCTTGTGGTATCATGGTCCCCTTGTTGCTTTTCAAACAACCTTTTTGGTGGTTACTACATTATTATGTATTCCTTTTATTCATGCTTTTACATACAAAAGCACACCATGGAAAACATAACCAAACCGTAATCCTAGACCGTACCAAGACTTGTGTACATTCATAGTCAGGCCTTGGACTTGAGCTTTGCACTAGGAATATTTACAATGCATTTATATTATTTACGCATGGGTCATTTAACTAAGTCCACATGGATTCAATCCCATCACATAACCTCATTATTCAAATAACACATGATTTAACGCATTATATTCCAAGGGTTAAAACCAAGATATTACAATTCAAGGGGCAAATAGAACTCAAGACTATTAGAAACTAAACAACTTACAGAAATAAAAACAAGTTTTGGCCGAAATAAGAACCAGTTCACATATTTTAAGATGTGATACAAGAAGATGGAAAGAACCCAAAGAAGAATACGAAAACATGACATGTTGGGTACGTGAAAAGGGAGAGGTAAAGGCCGAGCAACATTTCTTATTGCATTGTGGAGCATACATCTGCATTAGGAAGGGAACAAACTAAAGAATTGTTGGAAAGCGATATTTCTGTAGAGAAGAGAACTCACCTGCCCATATAGACCCCATCCAAATGTTAACAGGGCCCCCGCATCTGTACAAATAAGAGTGTCACAATTTAGTAACAATAGAATATCCAGCCGTAATAATTGCTGGAAGAGATAACACAAAAAATCCAAAATAACTCATAACATTTCCATTTGACAAGATCTCTTTTCAGCTAGGGATAGAGGTTTTATCATAAGGATAAATATGAATACAGTATCCAGTACAAATACGACAAAATTTTAAAAATTAGGATATGCTATGGCTAGGATACGACAAATACATACATATATATACATGCAAAACTACCATGAGATATAAAAATTTCAGAATACCATTCATGACTTTCAAATTTGGAAATAACACCGAAAGAGATTTATCAATCAATGAATGTCCAAGCCCTCTATTTATAACTTGATTTGTTAGAATTAGGGTTTGTATTCATTTTTATCTTTTTCTTTCTTTTTCATTTTAATGACCAAAACACCAGCTGAAACAGTCAAAACGCTGACTAAATGGCTGATATGGCATTTAAAAAAATCTGAAACGCCACTAAAATGTTTCAAAGGCGTTTTGTACAAGTACCCATTTCCAAAAATGCAGAAACACGTTTCCAGCACTTGTGGGTGGCACTTTCATCAACATAAATTTATTTTAATCACAGCTCATAGTGGTTTTGAGTCTTTGACTCTTGAGTAATGATCCTGGATATAATTACATTTCCCAAGATCAAGACAGAAAACCTTACATATGCTTTTGATTAGATTTAAAAAAAATTGTATGGTGTGCCAATTCTTAAATGAAACTAAAAAGTATGGCCTCCTGATAAGAAGTTTGATTTGCAGCAAGTAAAGTGTGCAATTAAGCAATGTATGCAAATTAAAAACATAGCAAACATGCATACTGATGTTGAAAGGAATGCAAGATAAATCAATCACACATATTTCCTAGCTTATGTAATCCTGAACTGCTAGAAAATTTTGACAGCACTCATGATAAAGAGCTTTCATAACTTTAACAAAATATTTGAAGTTGTAGCCCAAAATTCCAGGACACAACCTTTCCCTGAAAACTAACAGATTTGCTAGACAAACAATCTTGAATACTGAATTAACTTTACAATATCCAGATTACTATCCCATTTATAAAAAAGAGCTTTCATAACTTTAACAAAATATTTGAAGTTGTAGCCCGAAATTCCAGAACACAACCTTTCCCTGAAAACTAACAGATTTGCTAGACAAACAATCTTGAATACTGAATTAACTTTACAATATCCAGATTACTATCCCATTTATAAAGATACTAAAGTTTTTCCCAATTTACAAAGAAATTATATATTAATCAAGCTAAAGACTGCTTAAACTCAGAATGAACAATAGATATCATTGAACCATCTTTGTTTCAAAGTGAGCTATATTTGACACATTTGCATGTTACATGTGTTGAAATTTGTACCAAGGAAGTGTTCCCCTAGTAATTTTTCCTAAGTCATTAAGAGAGGGAAAAGTGACATGACCCTTGTATTAATTGCTTGAGATGAGCAATTAATTCACTTTAGAATCATAAAGTGACTTTTGATAAATTTAAGTGAGTGGTGAGGGAAATTAATTTATGGAGAGAATAAATGATTTTATTCTCACCCATTGATCTTCTCATCTCAAGATTAAATTAGGGCCCTTGATCTTGAGACCTTTCGCCTGCCCTCATGAGGCAAACCAAAAGACAAGGGAAATGTAATAAAATGGCACTCCCTCTTCCATTTTTTATCATCCAAGAGAGTTGGAGCAAAATCGATCTGCTTGAGAAAAGCTAGAGGATGAGTTCTTGAGAGAGAGACCACCACCAGCACGCATTCCCAAGTGCTGAGAACTGGCACAGATACCAAGGCCATACAGCTGATGATTGTGACACGAGTTCCTACAGTGATTCTGGAACAGAAATCAAGGAGGAACAGCACCACAGAAATCGAGGTACTTCACAGATTTTGAGGAGTTTTGGCACAGAAATTGAGGGAATCTTCAGCATTTATTGCACTGTCCATACAGCATGTTCTGTAGCTGAGTGGCACAATTTTCTTGACTGAGATAGCACAAAAATCGAGGTAATGGATGTTGCACAGAAACCAAGTTTGAAGACTGCATAGAGGGCATGAAAATCGAGGAAGTGAGCTGGTTGTGTGAGACAGTCTGTACAGCCCTGTGAAAGGCACGATTTTCCAGAAATTTGTATGCACAGATTTTAAGGCAACCCAGTCACTGTTTAGAGGCAGCTCAGTCACTGTTTAGGGACAGCTTCTTGGTCTTCAATGGTGGAAATAAGTTGTGCTTTAAATTCTGATTTTTGTACTACTGAATATTATTGAAGAAATAAATACTCTCACTCTCTCTCACAGGTTTTCCCCTTGGGGGGTTTTTCCTGGGCTTATTGGCCAAAAATTCCTGAGTCTGCAATTTCATGTGTGTGGCTGATATTAACATTCTGCTCATTTGAATTTGTCATTTTTTATGGTGTTTCAAGCTTCAGTATTGTTTATGAGTAAATATTCCTATTGCAGCAGTGATTGTTCTATTGGAGTATGACATTAAACTAAGTACTGATACTAAACTTGAAACCGAGATAATTTTTACAACATGGATTCCATGGAGGAAGAGACTTGTTAAAAGATCTACCTTAAATCTAGGAACCAGTCAAGTCAGGGAGGATACTCACTATAGGAGGAAGAAGCTCGAAAGCATATCCACAAAGCCCTCACATGAAAACATTGACTAAAGATATTGCTGGACAATGACACTTTTAACAGAATAGGTAACCTTGTGACATTGAAAACAACTTTTACTATTCCATTATAGTGTATATACTATATATTCTGCACAATAAGATACTGAAGTTTTTCCCAATTTACAAAGAAATTATATATTGTTCAAGCTAAAGACTGCTTAAACTCAGAATGAACAGTAGATATCCTTGAGCTATATTTGACACATTTGCACGTTACATGGATTCCATGGAGGAAGAAACTTGTTAAAGATCGACCTTAAATCTAGGAACCAGTCAGGTCAGGGAGAATACACACTATAGGAGCAAGAAGCTCAAAAGCATATCCACAAGGCCCTCACATAAAAACATTGACTAAAGATATTGCTGGACAACAACACTTTTAGCAGAATGGGTAACCTTGTGAAATTGAAAACAACTTTGACAGGTTAACATTATTAACCCTCTATATTATAATATTATATTAAGGTAAACTGCCAATCAAATATCAATCGCTTATGCAACTATCTGTGGAAGGTCAATCCCAACTATAGATGAAAAAATAGCCAAAAAATCGGCATCACGAAACAATTGCAATGTTCAACCCAAAACGACTTTTCGCTTGGCAAAATTTGCAATACTTAGGAAAAATCACGACATCGCCAGGTAACATTAAACCCTCATAAAGTGGCAATTTTCAATCATTAGAAGTATCCAACTTAAAGTGCACCTTGCTTAATGGCGACATCTGGCTACTATCATCACACTTAAAACATTTTCTATTTTCAGTCCTAGCTGTCATCCTAAATTTAGTCAAGCATTTGCTAATAATTGCTTTATATTCATTATGCATGCATTTATTTTGAGACCTCCTACCTCAGAGAATTCACCCAACTTGGAAAAAATTTAGTTTTGCATGTTGTGGAGTTAAAAGGGTGTAAGAGATCCAATTTAACAGATTAGGAGATGCACTGTAGTGACTTATTTCCAACAGTTTATGTGGTTCTGGTGAGTTAACAACCAAGCATCTTAGAGATCAGCACTTGAGGTTATTTCTTCAGCAGTTAATGATTAATAATTAGCAAGCAAACGCCCAAATGGGTTGGATGCACCGTTGAGGAATGAGGAGTTTTTCATCAGTGACCAAGATTCAATATCCATGAGAGCGTCCAGCCCATTGGGGTTGCCAAGAAGGCTCCTATAGGTAGTGGTCGAATGTGTGAGGCTTGCATTGCACTCCCCGTGCACACATAAGTAGATCAAAGACCACTCTCTTGTCATCCTTAAGTCCGGACACTAATCGTTACAGCTACAGCCACAATTTTGCCCAGAGGGGTTGGGATCCATCGGTGAGGAATGAGGAAATTTTCATTCGTTTAATTCGCATGAGGATGTCCGACCCCTAACGTCTCCATGGGAGTACCTGGAAGTAGTGGTCGAGGCTTGTATTACACTCCTTGTGCACACCTAAGTGAATGAAAGCCAACCCTCTTGTCATCCTTAAGACTCAACACTAACTGTTATGGATATAGCCACAATTTATTCAAAGCCCACCCTTGTCATCCTTAAGACCGAACACTAGCCATTACGGTTCCAACTACAATTTAAGGAGTGGGAAGAATAGGGGGTTTTATACGGACTTGAAGGAAATCAAGGAATAAGCTATGATTGGGGCTTGGGAACAATGACCAATAATCAAGTGGAAATCCATGCTTTGTATTGCAGGACTAACATTCTCTATTCAAAGCAAATTAAGTCTGTTGTGGTTTTTGGGGACAACTCCTTAATCATTAGCCTAGTTAGGAAGAGGCGAATTGTTGAAGATTCTGCTCTATCTTGCATGCTACTGAGAATTCGTGATCTCTTAGCCTCCTTTGGCACTGTTCGTTTCGTTCATGTTCAAAAGGAAAATAGTTGTATCATCGATACCTTGGCTAACATAGCAACATGGCTAGGCAAATGTATGCTTGAAAAAACCTGGGGACCCCCGAACAAGTTTGGATGCCAGCATCTCGGTTTCAACTATGGACCATACCATATCTTGATTATCAATCATGAACCACATGATATCTTGGAGCAACCTCGAATTAATGCACAAAAGTGGTAGCGACCATGTCCTTGACTATCCTTGTTTGACTATCCTACTACCCTATCACCTCTCTCTATGGTTTGTACTTACCCTTTAGTAGGGTTAGCTGGTTCCTAGTGTTGGCTGGCCTCTAAGAGGCACAACTTTGTCTGAAAGTAATATTTCTGAGTATAAAACAGGAAGGGTTCCACACCTAAGGTAAGTACCCTAACTTGTCATTAATTGTACTTGTACGGTTAATCTTATATTGTTGGTTACATGTTACTGAAGATTACTTTAACATGGTGACCAAATTGGTAGTGTTAAAGATGAAACGTTGAAAGAGATGAAAATTATGTTTCAGTTCTATTTACTGTTGTACTATTTAGTTTCGGTATTAGTTTGTTAAAAGTGATTTTCCATTAAAGTACATTGATTGTTTATTTTCTACATCAAACCCTAATCCTAACCAAAAATTTAACATGGTATCAGAGCTTAGGTCTTGTAGCTAACTCTGTTTTGCAGGCTAACAGAATTTACATAGATCCTAAGGTAAGGGTTTGTTTTCTAAACAACTTGACTACAGGTTTTCAGAAGGAAAGGTACTAGTATGGACTAATGTGGAAATATGAGCTTAGCTATTGAGATTGGTGTCCGTGAGGGGGACCTTTACAAGGTCTCAAAAAATGTTGTTAAAGCTCTAATGAATTACCCCTATCAAGTTTCAGAGATCAAGAGGGAGTCTTCCAGTGACTCAGATATAGAAGCCTATGAGACATCTCGTTCAAAGAAGCAAAGGGAGAAGGCCAAGAAGCCTTTCGTTGATCTCATTGAGGAGCCTATTGAGAGACTCCAAGGGTGCTCCAGTGGGAGCCATGTCATTGATTCAAGATCATCCACTGATGTGGAGATAGCCAAACATCAGGTTTGGAAAGATGCTATCCAGTTGATAATGGATAATGATATGTGGAAAGTGATTCTCAGACAACAAGGGAAGTCAGTTGTAACTTCCAAGTGGATCTATAAGATCAAGGTACATGTTGACATTCATAGCTCTTTAAAACTCTCAGCAAATCTTGTATTCTATGATAGGTTGTTTCACCATGACAAGGACATGGTGCAATTGTCAGCAGATGTGTTGACTAAGCCTCTGTCCTCGACAAGCTTAGTGTTGCTGAGAATGCCTCTCTTACTGAGAGGGAGTGTTAAAGTTAGTGCAGCTGCGAGACCCATTCTCAGAGAGGATGGTACACTAGTCAGTTAACTAGGGTTCCTGGTCAAGTTAACAAGGCAAAGTAGAGAGTAAGACCCTAGAAGGTACCCTAGTGCCCACAGCTGTCTCCTAAGGTTATTGGTCGGGCACCAAGCAAGTTGATGCCATGGCAAAGTCCTTAGCATGTGGCTAGGGCCCCTATTTTTCTCTAGGGTATTCTGGTCTAGGACTAGACAGTTTCTTGGTCACGAGGACCAAGCAAATCCTACAGGTTGAGACAGAGACATCCTGGTCTAGGACCAGGAAGATTCTTGGTCACAAGGACCAAGTAGGTCCTACTGGTGGTTCAGTCTAGGACGGAAAGCTCAGCCTAGGGCTAAGAGCCATTCCTTGAGAATGGAGGTTCTTGGTCAATTACCAAGATGATGATGTGTGATGTCCTCTTCTCCTAGGTCTTCGAGATGGTTGAGTTAGATGATCTTCTCAAGGGACTGGCCACCCCTTGATGGAGCCACTAACATTTGACCTCAGGAGCAGTCTAGAGGACCACATGATCACATCATCCAGTGTGGACCCTTCCTTATACAGTGATGATGAACTTTCAGTTAGTATGGAACACTTGTACATTTGAGAGAGATGATTGGTTGTACCCCACCTTGGTTGCTCATCCTTGGTCTTTACACCTTGTTGATTATTGATCTTGTGGCACCTTGTCTTTGACTTGTGGTTAGTAGGATCATTTACCCACCTTGAGTTGTTTTTTGTTTTGTACCACCTTTATGTTTTTTTTGTCTTATGGGTACTATGGTTGTTTGCCCACCTTATGGTTCACCCCTTGATCCTAGGGGTTATGGGTCATGTTCCCATTCTTGTTTTGTGTTTTTTACTTGTATTGATTGGTCATAGTACCCTCACCTATTTAAGTGTTTGACCCTAGTACCCACCTAAGTCACTCCACTATATTTTTATGTTATTAAATGTGACTTTATTATTTTAACCATAATGTGTTGGTACCCACCCAAGTCACTTTACTTATATTTTTCATATCTTTTGTGATTTCTATTTTTTTTAGGTACCCTCCTAATTATATGCAACCCTAACCTATTTAAAAGATTATTTAATAATCCTTCTAGAAGATTTATTATCATATATATAGAGATCTTGGTTCCTCATTTATCAATCATCCAACACTCTATTTCAGCTCTATCTGCTTGACGTCAAGTCTTCTTGAAGGTTGTTCTGTTGTTTGGTGAAGTCACCCACCTGATGGATATCTTGCATGTCACAAAACTGATGCTACGAAAAACTTGAAGGCTTTATGCTGTTGTCCTAGCCGTGACTTGTTAGAGGAAGGTCGTGGGCCAATTGAACCTTGTTTCAATTCGCACTACCCAGATCTTCTTGTTGAAAAGTTTGGTCTGCCTACTAAAGTTTTGGATGAGTCTCGATCTACCTTTTGTGGTTAGACTGTGACCAGATCTGGTGTGTATGCTCTGCTTGGGGTCAATTTTGATTAATGAAGAATTTGACATACCTTTGAATGAGTCTGATCTACTATTTGTAGGCTCGATCTGCTATTCACAAGTCGACTTTTCTTGCTGAGGTCTGTCGTTAGCTCCATTGGCTCAGAACTAGCCTGTTGTCTGGTTGTTTAAAGAGACCATGACTTTCTGTTGTGTTGAGACCTAATGGTGAACACTTTTGGTTCTTAATCTACCTGTTATGAAGTTCTTTGGTGAAGGCCATGAACCCCTTTTCTGATCTGATTATTCTTACTGAGGTTTGTTATCTTATTCTTGTGCTCTAAGAGAGGAAGCAGTAACCTTTTTTATGATCCGATCTCTTGATTTGTGACCTTATGGGGGTTTGATTCTTGTTTGAGACCTTGCTGAGTTTGATTCTTGTTTTGAGACCTTACTGAGATTTGTTCTTCTATGCTGAAACTTAAGATCAGATTTTTTTGTGACTTTGATGGGTTATTGAGTGTTGGATCAGCCTTCTTGATGACTGTCATTG
Source organism: Larix kaempferi (assembly GCA_027924585.1). NCBI lineage: Eukaryota > Viridiplantae > Streptophyta > Pinopsida > Pinales > Pinaceae > Larix > Larix kaempferi. Next base: position 1,068,636 of record BSBM01000097.1, read on the forward strand.
ACTATCCTTGTTTGACTGTCCTACTGCCCTCTGGTTTGTACTTACCCTTTAGTAGGGTTAGTTGGTTCCTAGTGTTGGCTGGCCTCTGAGAGGTACAACTTTGTCTGAAAGTAATATTTCTGAGTATAAAACAGGAAGGGTTCCACACCCAAGGTAAGTACCCTGACTTGTCATTAATTGTACTTGTACTGTTAATCTTATATTGTTGGTTACATGTTACTAAAGATTACTTTAACACGGTGACCAAATTGGTAGTGTTAAAGATGAAAAGTTGAAAGAGATGAAAATTATGTTTCAGTTCTATTTACTGTTGTACTATTTCGTTTCGGTATTAGTTTGTTAAAAGTGATTTTCCATTAAAGTACATTGATTGTTTATTTTCTACATCAAACCCTAATCCTAACCAAAAATTTAACAAAAACAAGTAAGGTCCCCATCAACAAAATCCCTATCCACCATAACCAAAAGGAGAGAATCATCAACAAAGTGGTTGTTAACCATCTCTAATCCATCCTATAAAAGAATACCATGGATCTATATAGAAATATAGGTGACCTCCAACAAGAAACCCAGAGCATCTGCAGTCAACACATACAAATACAAGGCCAAAGGACACCCCTGATGGATGAAGCGATGCAAGAAAATCCATGTAGACAAGGCATTGTTGAGAAATCCAAAGACAAACATTGATGAAGAGGTTGTTCACCATGGCAACACATTGAGGGCCAAAACCCAAGCAAATTATCATCTTCAAGATAAAGGACCAATCAACCCAATCATATTCCTTGTCAAATCAATTTTCAAGATAATAGATTGTTGACTACTCTCCCTAGCCCACTCCATAGCCTCCCAAGCATAAACCATAGTGTTCAGGAATGAATCTCCCAAAAACAAATCATGTTTGCTCCTGACCAACCACATATTTAGCAACTGAATGGATTCATGAAGCCAAAGCCTTAGCCATAATTTTATAGGAAATAGTGAGCAAACTGATAGTTCGCCAACCACCAATGCTATCCTTGGCTACCCCTGATTGTTAAATTTTGAGAACCAACCAAAAAAACACTTCAAAGGCCAAAGAACAAAAAACAACCCCAACCAAGCCCAAGGACTTGCCATTCTACATGTAGGACAAAGCCACATGAAGCTCCTCCCTCAAAAAATTTCTATCCAAGTTGAGTTGTCCCTATCACTATAATAAACCTTGTTGGGAACCACCCTGCAACAAGCATCTCTAGAAGCCACCAGCCCATCCAAAAGAATAAAAAAATAATCTAAAATTGCAAACTAAACATACCTATGATCTCTGAAGGTTCCTCAACAAGAGAGCCATATATCCAAGTTGAGTTGTCTCCATCACTGCAAGAAACCTTGCAACGAACCACCCTGTAACAAGCATCTTTAGCAACCATCACCCCATCCGTCAAGGTAAAAAGAGCAAAAATATTTTGAAAATGCAAACTAAACATACCTATGATTTTTTAAGGATCCTCAACAAGGGAGCCATCCCCTCAACACAGTCCAAGCACCCTTTCCACTGCAACCTTCCTCTTGAGGAAGTCAAAATAAAATTTGGAGCCCTCATCCCCCTCCTGGATCCATTTAAGATGGAAATGGACTCATGCACCCTAGCAATATAATCCTCAACCCAACACACAACCATCTCTAACTTCACAACTTCTTCCTAAAGAGTCACATTGTGAAGATCCTTTTCAAGGAAGATGCGAACCTCATCAAGGTGTGGTCGAGCCATACCCAGCGCCTTATTCCATTTATGTGTTATCATGCTACCCCAACCTCTCACAAACTTAACCATGTGACAAACAATACCCTCCCACCAAAGAATCCAACCCCAATCACTAACCAACCAAGGGGAAAGGTTGCAAACCTAGCATACAACCATCTCTAACTTCACAACCTCTTCCTAAAGAGTCACATTGTGAAGATCCTTTTCAAGGAAGATGCGAACCTCATCAAGGTGTTGTCGAGCCATACCCAGCTCCTTATTCCATTTATGTGTTATCATCCTACCCCAACATCTCACGAACTTAATATTGTGACAAACAATACCCTCCCACCAAAGAATCCACCCCCAATCACTAACCAACCAAGGGGAAAGGTTGCAATCCCTTTGAACAAGGGCCCAAAAGTCCTTTGACTCCAAATGGACACATTCAAATTGAATGAGGAAGACGGGGGCAAATTCGCTAAGTGCCCCAAGGAAATCACACTCTGAATTAAAGGATGATCCAACCCTGTCACATCAATAAGCAAATCTATAGGACAAAGCCTACCTGAGGAAGTCATATTCTCCCGAGAACCATAAGAACAATCCAATCGTTCTTAAACCTTGTTCTAACCTTGCCAATAATTGGACCAAGTGAAATGACTACCCTAGGAGATCCTTTTGTTTCCAATTGGGGTCAAATATTTGAAGATACTACTTGCAACGACACCAAGCCTTCTTCTCCGAACCACTACCCACTAACCCTACACCTCCACATTTATCCCCCTCTTGCTCCACCATATTGAAATCCCTGCCAGCAATCCACTCCACAATTGAAAGAGACAAAACCATCCAATCCCAAAGCTCGCTACACTCGTAGCTAAGGATAGGAGCATATACCACATAGAAAACTATCACTCAATCCTAAATCAAGAGGGTGTGACCCAAATGCACTAATCCTCTAGGTCCAAACTAAAAGCAACCACAAAACCCTGCAAAGAGGATGAAAGGGCAACCACCACCCCTCCACTCCCCTAGTAGTGCTCTAAAGCCCAAAAAGAAGCATTCCAACAATAATTCATCCTATTTCAAAGCTCAAATCTAGTCGAATAAGAGGGAGTTGAAGCCCTACGTTCGCTTGTTGTCCCTCCCAAACGAGGCTTGTAAAGGGAGTAATCACAAATCAAATGATCTTGGGCCTGACAAGCAAAGCAGGCATTCGACAGATTGAGTTACCAAACCTTCTAAAAATGAATGAATTCAATGGTGCAAATAGAAATAAAGGGAGGAAGATTACTCTTTAGGTCCACCTCCACACAAAACCATGGATTCCACTGGAATAAATTCCAACAGCCATCGGTAATAAGCACCTTGCCAAACCTGCAAGCAAAAAAATCAACAAAAGGGCACAAGTCCATATGCAACGTTGGGAACTCCAACGAAAGTGGGTAATGAGCATGGCCACAATCCTCAAGGTTGAAATCTGCTCCCAACAACTGAACATAGGCAAGCTTCCGACAATGTTCTAGGTGCCAAATTGTAGCACATGGCAAACTGCAGCGTTAGAAGTACTATGGTCCGCCCCTCAAAATACTCCTTATTTCCTGTCGGCGACAAGTATTTTGAAGGGCAGACTGCAGTAATACTTGCAAATCTGTAGGTAAACTTTGTAGATTTGAAGGTATAAATCACAGATTTGCACAGGAAACGAGGTTTAAAATATTATTTCATGTGTAAATCTGCACTTTTCAGCTTGTTGTCCATTTATTTAATATGCAGAAATATAATTTCCAGCAATCAGTTTTTGCAGATCTGAGATTTGTTTTGCAGGTTAAAGTTTATATTTCTATCTCAGATCATTCGGGAAGTCCCTGCAATGGCTAGGCACACATTTTCTCAAAGTGTAGAGCAACTGGATTGTTGTAATGGTGATCCGATTCCCAGTTACCCTGTTAGCTGACAGTTTCAAGTTAATATATACAATGCCTACTTGAATAATAGAATATTTTTTCGTGTTTATTGACAAAAGTTTGACAGAGGCAAAACTTTATAAGTTTGCCAAGGTTTTCATGATCTTGTTGCTCACTGATGATGTGAGTTGTTTATGTCATGAAAGACTAGGTTACTTGAATTTCAGAAGTTTACATTGTATGAGCGGGTTAAAAATGGTTCATAACTTATGAGAGCATTTGATATGGCTACAGAAGCTATATCACCATTTTCTTGGTATCAAAGTTCTGCAACTTGACAATGTCACTTTCATTTAACAATCTAAGTATGCACTTGATTTTCTGAAGAATTTATGTATGGAAGATTGCAAACATTCACCTGCTCCTTTATGGTCTGGAAACAAGTTAATTGCTCATTGTACCTCTCTGAAGGTCAATCTGTAGAAATTTTGAGAATATGTAGTTTATTGCAAATTCAGAAATTCCACCTTACAAGGAGGTTTCCCAAGTATAGTCCCTGTGAACTTCAACGTTTGGGCTGATTTGAAAAATTGATTGCGACAATATTTCATCTCACTTCAACCCAACACACTAAGCAGCCGAAGAGAAAAGATACCAAACATATGCCAACAAGTTTTAGCCCTTAGAGAACACTTTTCCAAGCATATACCAGTTCTGAAAATCATTTTAATTACTGCAGATTTACATCAGTAAATTTCTCTATTATCTTCAAGATATATGTTAATTCATTTAATACTTTCATGCCTATGTTATGCCAAATCAGCATGCACAACAAGCACTGGAAATTACCCATTTAAGAAGACGATGCAAGCTGAAAATCAGATCTGTAATTACACAATTGGGACCACAAAGCATAGTTTTCAATGCAAACAAGTTCAAATAATGCAAAGAGGAATCATTTCCTTACAACTTACAAGATTTATTTGTTTGAGAGCCCCACCACATTGGACACAAATGAAAACTAATTCAGTGAAAATAATAATTAGATTGAAGTCCACCAAGCTTAAAGTAACTTTACTTGGAATTTTCTATATAGTTATGCATTGAACTTGGTGCAGTTACTTTTTCATGAAGCATGCTAGCATACAGCATACATTCTTCTACAGGCCAAGCTCATAAAACACATTAAAAAAAGGATATAAAATACAGAAACTTCACCTGTGATCACCGCACTGTGCCGTCCTCCACATGCAATTGCCTTAACACAATTACCAGGTACTTTGGCAACTTGCCCTTCAGCTATTATGCTTCCTTTTGAGCCTGTTGGATGTAGTTCTTTCCAGTGAGAGGATGTATCTATACAGGGCACAGGCTGAGGTGAAGAAACCGTTCTTATACGAGAACCCAAACCAAGTTGTCCCTCACCTCCATAGCCCCAACCCCAAACTTTACCTGTATCTGCAATTTAATAGAAGAATCTATATTGAGAATTTTGATTATTTTTCAACTTCTTCCCAGCGCCGAGTAAAAAATATAAATCCTGTCATCGTAGCTTTTATCTGTCTAACAAGGAAAGTTAAAAACATCCATGAAATGAACAATCATAATAACACCCATCCAAGATTGATTTGAGAATGCAACCCAGGATATCTCTTTATACCTGATAGTGCTAATGTATGCCTCCCACCAGCAGCCACTGTAACTATTTTTACTCCTGGTCGTAAGGTAACAAGACAAGGCGGTGCTGAGACAACCTCATCACCAACAGAACTCTCAGGCAAACTGGCATACTTAGCTGCAACTAACCTTCTACGCTTGGTCCCATCTTCGCCACTTTGATCATAACTTGTTAAGCCACCACTGCTAGAAATCCTTGGAACAGACCGGCTCAGATATGGCTTGGTACCTGCTGAAGAATTCCCTTCCATCTTATCATTTTGCAACAGACCAGATGCAGCAGTTTTATTCCTAGCACCTGATGATGTGGTACTATTCTTATTTTTCTGTAAAATTTCTGATGAAGTACTTGCACAAGAGTCAGGACACTCGTACTGATCAGTAAAAGAAGACCTAATAAGTGACCCATCACCTTGGTCTTTCGGCAATTCAGCCGGACTGTCCAATGAATCTTTCTCCGAACTTAAAGTTCCAGTTGCTGTCTGATCAGTGGTGACCTTACTGGTTGGAACGCACTCTTTCCAACCCCATGTGTAGACTTCTCCTCTATCTAGCATTAAAAAAAATCAAAATAAGGAAAACCATAAATAACGAGTAAGCCCATTCTAAGATGACGAGAACCAAACACATCCAATATCGTAAATTCAAAATATACCCCATGACCTAAAAACAGGTACCTGTTACAGCAACACAATGCGCCCAACCAGCTGCTGCTTGTGTGATAGCAGCATCTGTTTGTAATGGAAAAGGTTCAGGATTCTCCTGTTCAAAAGATTGTGAACAGAAAATGATTCAAATAATAAAGAACACTTGTTTGGGGTTGAAAAATCTACTACCAGAAATAGGAGACAATATTTGCAAGAAACTATTTACTATACCTCGTGTTTCCCGGAGGTCACATAGCTTTGACCCAGATCATCTGTTGAACCCCAAGTATTAAGCTTTCCCGACTCTGAGAAGAGTATCAACAAGTATGTCATATCTGATGGCACAGCATAGTATGAAATTATTCTATAAAAATCCACAAGACAGTTGACTTCAATCGGAATGCTACACCTTCAGCATTATAACTAGGATGCATTTAACAGCAACTGTGTTAAAAGTCTATCCACCTGGTAACTTCAGTGTCTTCATTTACCCCTAGTATTATAGCATATGGTTATTTTCAAGTGATGAACTGTAACAAACAGTTCCTGTTCATATAAGAAATATCCAGAATAGATAAGGATAGATAACAGAAATCCATATAGGATAAAATATATTGAATAAATGAATAATGAGATGATTATACAATGACGATGTGATGGTGTACTTATAGCATTGACTGGTCACAATGGTAAGTCCTGTCATTAACTATTAATTATTATTATTATTATCATTATTATTTATTGTTATTATTATTTCTTTATTGTTACTATGTATGTTACATTGCCTTTCCCTTTACTTTGTCCGGGGCATATATATATATATATATATGGAAAGACTATATTTATAGTCCTGTCTCGAATTGTCTTCTCAAGATCTTCTGTTCTTGTAGCTATGGCAATTGATGATATGAGACAATATGATCTTCGAATTCCTAAGCAGAATTGTTGCATCATCTATGGATAGATCCATCCTAAGTTGACCTTCATTGGAATTTGCTGTTGATCGATTGTTTTGATGGAACTTCTCAATTTCTGCTGCCACACAAGTTGATTTTATTCTTCTTCGACGGTATGATTCTTTGGTATGTTTGAATATTGTTGACTATATTCATGTTGATTTTGTTGTTGGTCACTATGACTTTTTGGATGATGGTAAAACACCCTTGTATTTCAATCCTTATTCTTGGAACATGCCGTGATTTATTGGTCAACATCTTTCTGAATTGGGACGTCGACTGGATCTGTATTGGTTCCTTTTTCTGATGTCTGAATTGTAATGTTTGATGACTCCTCTATTGCAACTAGGTCAATCATTGTTTTCTTATCGACCATTGATTCTTTACTTGTAAGTTATAATAACTTTTCTTGTAGCGACTTCGTGTCATTCTTTAGGTTATTGAATTGGCAAGTAAACTTCGATTATGAACCTTTAAGCATGTTCTTCATTGTTCTCTAGCTTTTTGACTTTGTCCTTAAGATCTTGGTTTTCTGATTGCTCCTCTTTTAATCTTTCGATTTGCTCGAAAAACCTTTGATTAAGATTCCTTAAGCTAAAAGATCCTTGATCTTTCTCTGATAAGTTCTTGTTGAATCCCTTCGTGAGATCTTGATTCTCTTGTTCTAACTTTTGAAAACACCGCTTCTTCTCCTTGGACTTCATGATTTTTGCAAGTAGTTTCTTATTATGATTTCTTAGGCAAGAAATCTCCTCGTCTTTTTCAGTGATGACCTTGTCACATTCTTTCCATCGATCCTGCAACTTTTGTATTGACTTCTGGCTATCTTGAAGGATCCTTCTAAATCTCTGATACATCCTTCATGTCTTCTGATGAGGGCACTTCTAAGCGTGGCTTCATTGTAACGTCCTACAACGTTATTTTCTTCTTCTTATAGGAGAATGTTAAAAACTTTTTCTCCATATTTAAGATGAAGGTACCTAGTGTTTCTAGCCAAGTTGAATCGAGAATTAGGTCAGCCTCTTTATCAAACAAAGATGCAATATTGAATTTGGATGTGAATTTATAATCATTAATTGTAAGTTGTAAGTCCTTAACTTCATAATCCTTTTTGCCAATAGAGTTTTCTTTTTCAATTATACTTGACTCTAGAATTAATAATTGATTGGCTATATCAACACTCGTAATTTCTCGTCACCCTAGCAAATGGCGATGTTAATATCATTTTCTCGAATAATCCTTTTAAAGTTTTAATAGAGCATTCACATATTTTGGAAAAGTGTGAGGGAATCTTCTTTCCTTCTTATTAAAATCCATTTTGTTTTCTTTGAAAATTTTCATGAAAGAATCTGATTACAAAACTTACATCTCCCTTTAATACTTAAGACTTAGAGTGCTTTTGCTTCTTGGAATATGTGCCCCAACTAAATTGAGAAACTACTAACAACCATTTGCTATTTCTAAATTTAGAGACTTTGCTTATAAACAGAACCATATTTTTTTCCTAAGAATAGAAAATCCAGTGTCCTCTCTAAACTGAAAAGCTACATTCTAAATTTAAAAATACTCCTAAGAACAACCACTGCTAAATAAGACTACTGCATCTAAATAAAGCAAGTCTGAGGCTAGGACATGTATGCATGTGCCTCTACCACTGTTTATAACATCTGTGCCTCCTAAGAGGCCTCTCTACTACGCTCTCATTATCTCTGCAATCTGCCACACAAATTGAGGGTAGTTAAAACTTAATACCAGTGCTGCACCCTCATTCACAGATCTTCTATGTTGCACAGTAAACAAGACTATATGGACTACTAGTGCGTTGTACTGCTGGAGTAGAATCCATTGTGTACAGCTGCTCTGAAGAACACAGTGGAGCAAAATGTATAGCTCTAGTAGTCCATCTTCGTGAAGAAAGTGTTCTCTACCAAGCCATGTGACTCCTCCATCTTGAACCTCAAGAATCTTCAAGGTGTCTCCATTGGCAACTTGCCAAACTTGGTAGTCTTTCCTAATGCAGGTGCACCCTACCAAAGCTCAACTTTCTGAAGGTGAATGGAGAAACTTCAACCCTACCTAGTTTTATTCGGCGTCTTTTTCCTTGGCAGGCCAATATTGTCAGTAGACTCAAGATACAATGAATGTGTAGACACTTTAAAAAATCGCTTTTCAATGAATGTGTTACGTGTAGAGACACTTTAAAAAATCGGAAAAAGTCGCGCTTTATTGCAGGTGATATATCATCAAGGGGTTTGTGACACGATATATCGCAATACGGCCAATATATCGACAATATATGTAGCTATGATATATATATATATATATATATATATATATGATAGAAGGTGTGACGCTTGAGATATATTGAACTTTGCTGTTTTAGTTGGTGTCTCCGCCAGTTTCACTCAACCCTGTAATGGGTTCTCTGTTGATTCAACACAACCCAATACTTTTGGAACCGCAACGTAACAAACCAAAACTGTGATTTAACCAAATGACATAACCGTGGCTCTTGAATTTAATACTGGGCAGTGCGTCAACTACCAATATTCATCCCCGCATAACACAAATATATATTATCCTACTCTTTAATCACATGTTTAATCAAGGGTCGTCAAGGGTCATGACTATTGATGACTGATACAATTTTCCTCCCTCTTACATGATTTTGGGTAGTAACTACCAACCAAACTACCAACTGATAAACCCAAGGGACTCAATGGGATTTGATCCCGAGAAATCCATGAACTTTTGGAAAGCATCTATCGATCGAGCTAACTCTTGGGGTTCCTTTACGACGATTATCTTATCACTAGGAACAAAAAACAACACCTCAATAGAATACACATATATTTTTTGCATACTTAACATGTCACACTTTGTTGACCAATTAATTCTATACTTCCTTGACAACTCAGCAGAAGGCAGCTTCTTTTGTCAAATATGATGGGTCCACCCAAAAGGTTAAGAACATTATTTCATTCTAAAAGAACCTAGATTACCAATTGATGACATGTTTGCTTTGGATGCAAATAAAAATATAGTCTAGTAGTGTGTCTATACAAAATTATGATGTCTTCATTACCAATGCTTTAAGTGTATCTTAGAAAGGAAAACTCTCCCTGCAATTCTAGTACAATGAGGGGAATCATAACTGCTGCTACAGTTAGCTTGAGTTCAAGCTGAAATCCATGAAGTCAAGTCATGAGATGTTGAGACCACAAGACAGCAGTACAGCCCGAAAGTGTATACTAAAGATTCTTCACATCACACATTCTTATAAGTACCACGCAAGTAATTTTACATTTGATGCTACTATATTGTAATATTCAAGATCGTCTAGACATAGTGGAGAGACACAGCAACTTTTAGGTCACGGCCCTAGTCAGCAGACCAGATTTAGCATGAGAAACTCCCTTGCTTAAATAGCATATCCTGACAATGTCGATGCTTGTCTAGACATTTTCCACTTTAGTTTGTCAACAAAAGTTGCTACTTAACATAAAAATTAATAATAAAATTACTCTGCAAAAAAGTTAAAAACACTAACCCAACAGTACTTGCAAGAATGCTGTGGAAAGCATGAGCAAAATAAATTCATCTCAGTTACCAGTCTTGGGAAATTGATCCTTTCCCATATATATCTATTCAAAATGCCTTATAAAAACCTTGTATTTTCAAATTGCATATCGTCAGTAGGAATGTACTGATACAGAAAAACAGAAAGGTTTGGTTGCAGCCAAGCATGTCACTGGATAATAGTGTTATGTTTGAAACTATAAGGCCCATCCTACATTGGCAATGCATTCTCTTTCTTTTTGGCTGCTTATCATTGAAAGGATCTGAATTTTGTAAAATTGAAATAAAGGATTCCAACACATGGCTTGAGAGACTGAGACCAATCGAGAGGCTGGAAAATATAATGTTCACTGTGATATACCGATTGCAGATTGTTCCACTAAGATTGTTCCCCTGATTTCGACTAATGCTGATCCCCTTTCTTTAATGTGATCTTATTCTTCCTAACTATTCTCTTAGGCATTACTAGTTTTGTTCCTTCTGCTAGGAGTGTTTTGGTCCTGAATGTTAGGAGTTCTTCTACTTCTTCTTCATCCTTTCCTTAACCCTGAAGGCCTTGGCAGCCCGAGCCAATCTCCAGAGGAAACTATTCAACAGGCACTTGATGTTGACATTTATACCATTGGCTCGGATGATGGGAACTAACTCCCTGCTCCCAGACACTTTTTGGTGAGAGGAAATATAGACCATTGACTAGGCTGATGAGGAGGGATAACTCCATCCTCCCCTTGTGGGAGTTGCATCTTTAGTGGCTGTCCTTCACTTTCTAGAACTTTCCATCCTAGGATAACTAACCTACTTATACATCTATGTTTATGACATTTCATTTCATGATGCTCTTGTACTTATTTTTCTTTGCATTTCATTTTAGGAGTGTTTTTTTCTTTTTGCACCCCCTCTTTTGCTTGGCTATCATTGCTAGTTGTAGTCCTTAATCCCTTTGACCTAAGAAAAATTTCAATTTCAATTTCACTGGTTAAACACTTCTAATTTTCCTTTCTTTCTTGGCTGGTTGTAGTCACTAGTTCCTTTTAACTATTTTGGTCTCTCGTGGAGATTAGTACAAGTTTAAATTCCATTGGTTAAACCTTCTTATCTTTCTTTTTTTACTTTCCTGCATGTCGTTATACTATAGTTGTTTATTTTTCATTTACTTCTGAACTTTCCTGCGTACTGTTAGACTATAGTTGTTTATTTTTCATTTAAGGAGATGCCCAAGGAACTTCTGGTATACTCTTGATTACCACCTTTTGCTATTTATACGGGCGCGTATATCTATGTGTTGGCACACAAATATTCTCCATCAAAAGAAAACCTAAAATATAAATCAATCGGGAAACTAATTAGCTGCATAACAAGCGTGCCTAATAAGCACGAAACTAGATTTGAGTTCTGAGCTTCACCAGAGCAAAATCGAAACCCGCGAAAATAATGTAAAGCAGCAAGACATCGAGGAGCATGGCATTTGTCAAGAACAGAAGCAAGAGCAAAAAACAAAACAGAAGACATTTGAAGCTGTGAACAAACAAGAAGAGAGAAAGAAAATTACCTGAAATGGCGACTGCAAACCCACACCCACCACTGCACACCTTGTTCCAGGGCTCTTGCGTGGTCGAGCGAGGGACAGGTGTGGGCAACAGCAATGGTGCCCTTTGCTGAGAAACCGCAGGGAGGTAGCCCCACATGAATATCCCAATCCCCTCTAAATTCTCACCTCTCTCTTGTGTTTCTTCTTTGTTGAGCATTGCCAGTGTTCAAGAACCGATAATGAACCAAAATGTAAGGCAAAGCCTTAAAAATAAAGCACCTATAAGCTTACAAAAACCCTCCGCAAGCCTACTATGGCCACAAAATCTTCTCCGGGGAACAAAATGCGCACTTCGGAGAGGACCAAAACATAGAAATAGACACAGTCACCGAAGGCGGTAAGAAAAAAAACGCAGAGAAGTCGGATTTTCGAATCCCTCTGAATCAATTCCAAACTTCGTTTAAGGTATTTGAAATGAAATGCGCTCTGATTTCTGAAATTTTAATGGAAGAAGAGTTTTGGTGCAATGTCACAATAGAAATAACAAGGCAGTCTTTTAACAACAATAACAACAGGACCCTCTTCCCTCTCTGGGTGCAATTTTTTTTCCAAACGATGGCACCATCCACGTGGCATCGGTCCACGTGGTAGGCTGAAAATCGGGTCAAAAGCTGCAAAAACAGTGACACGTGGAACTGTTTGAACCTCTAGAATACTCGCAATGGCCTGCCCGCCACAAGAAAAATGCAGGTGATACCGGTCGCGGCAGAAGCTTCGGGAAAGCCGTTTGGTGCATACGGTCATGCCACGTAGCGGGCCTTACAGCCGTCTGATTTTCAAGGATTTTATTTTTATTTCCTTGCCGTACGTTCAATTTGGGGTTTTGCGACGACCTTGTCGTACCAAGATGTGTGGTGGTGGTTAGGTAAGATTTCGTGGTAACTTTTTACTTGTGGTTGCTATTTATTTGATGTCAGATAAGATTTTGTGGTAACATTTTACTTGTGGTTGCTATTTATTTGAGCTTGGTAAACACAAATTATAAAATATATTTATATATTCTAATTATTAAGTAAGTATTTATTTCATTTTATTTTTTTCAAAATGAGCTAGACATTTTTTATTTGAAACCTTATAATAATCATTTTGGATCGATTTCGACAATCCAAAATTACGATTTCAACAAAGATTTTTGGGTTGGATTTTGTTCGAGAAATTGTGGTATACTGGTAAATTTATGAAAACTTAATTGCAATCAATCTATGTTTAGTTTTTATCATATTTTTGTAAGGTTTTTATTTGAACTTCAAACCCTATCCTCTATGAAACCCTTCTGGTAGTGATTTTTCCTTATGGATACTCCTCCGGAGCCTGATCCGGGAGAGTCTGCTACACTGATTGATGAGGCCTTTCATGCTTTGGTGGCTTCCTAACGCCCCTCATCCTCAGTGGCACCTCCTACTTGGCGCTTTGTGAAACTTGTTTCAGTGTCAAAGGTTAAGATAACATCTTCAACTACTAGGTGTAAAGTAGTTGCCCTCTCAGACCATTGCTTAGTTGGACAGTTTACGAGCTTATGGCCATCTCCTAGGGCAGTGGAGATTTGGTTAGATAAGTACTGGAGGCTCGGAGTTTAGAACATAATTTTTGTGGGAGAGGGTATTATGTTTTTCTCTTTGAGAAGAAAGAAGACAAGGATCGCATCTTTAGAAATGGCCTCTATTTCATGGTATAAAGAGAATGTATCTGAACAAATGGGATATGTCCTTCAATCTAGAGAAGGATATTCATTCAGTAGTCTCAGTATGGGTTAAACTACCCCACATGTTGCTACATTGCTGGTGAAATGGGGATTTAGCAACTATAGGAAATTCCCTAGGTCGATATATTGATAAATCAGAACCAAAGTCACTAATGTTTGCATGCACCTGTATTTGTGTGGAGGTAGACTTGGAAAAGGGATTGTTGGAGGCCATAAATGTCTCTATGTATGGATGGACTCATATGTAAAAATTAGATTAAGAACAACTCCCTTTCAAATGCAAGGTGTGTCATGAATATGGACATTTGCTTGAAATTGCCCTAAACTCTTGCAAGGGAGCCCAGTAATGGGAAAGAAAAAGGATGGCAACATGTAACAAGCAAGGGGAAGAAAATTCCTACAATGGCTTTGCCTAAGACTTCGGCAACGCCGCCCTCCTCCAACCAATTCCAGGTTCTATCAAACAAAGAGGAAGGGGAAAAGGATGGGGAATGACCAAGTCAGGACAATGGGGTAGCAGTTTCGAACTCTCAAAACTCCACAAATCAATTAGTTATGTAAGATATAGGTATGGAAAACAATTACATTTCCCTCCTCCCCTCATAACCATTCTAAGAAGTTCAAGCATCGCAAGGTAGAAATATGAATACTTCGAGAGGTATTCTGAATCGAACAAAAACAACGCAAACTGAAGGAGATTCTACTGAAAGTACAAAGGAGGAAAGTCTTGTTCTTAAGAAACCAGGAAGGAAAACAACCAAGTAATAGAGGAAGGAAGAGCAAACTAAGGACAAAAATTTAGGCAGGAAAGCTTCATTATATAGGCATGTCAAAGTGACACTTCCTGCTAGAAACCCAAAGGATAAAAAAGAATAAAAATAAATATAAGGCGAGTCCAACTACAAGTAGGAAATAATGAAGATGGTCTCCTAGAACTATAGGGGTATGGGGGGGAAGCAAAAGATTCAATCAATTAGGGATCTAGTTTACAAAGAAAGGCCTTCTCTCCTCTTGATCTAGGAGACTAAAATGGAGGCTGGAGTAGCTAACTATTAGTTATTGAAGATATGGAAAAATAGTGAAGGTTATGATGTGAGTGCCAGGGATGCTTCAAGGAGAATAGCAACTCTCTGGGACTCCAATAAATATAAGATGATTAGGCATAGGGAAAACCCAAACAAGATTATGATGGAGCAAGAAAACTTGGCGACTTTGGAGAAAACAAGTGTGTGCAATGTATATGGTCATGTTCAATATAGGAACAAGGTTGAATTCTGAAGATCTCTAAGCTCCCTACAAGAAAGCAAATTTTCTCAAAACAACATTGTGGTAGGGGACTTCAAAGTTACAGTCTCGCATAAGGCAAGGAGAGGAGGAAGTATGTTTAGAGATCCATTTGGAGAGTAGTTGGAGGATTTAATGACATATTGGGATCTTGTGGACACTTCTCCAAAGAAGGGAGTTTATACTTGGTCTAATCGAAGGGTTGGTCCAAGACATATAGTAACAAAATTGGACGAATTTCTGGTACATAGCTCTTTCCTTAAAAAATGTGTAATTCTGCAATCCAAAATTATTCTGCCTAAAAATTTTGATCATAATCCCATTGGTTTTCCCATAGAATTTCCTAAGGATCGGTGTCCCATTCCATTTCATTTCAACCCTTTGTGGTTAAGGGGAGAATAGGCTTAGCACCTTATTCAAATAACTTGGAATACCTTTATAAAGGGATCATTGGCCTTTGTTTGGAGTCAAAACTCGGGCTGCTTAAAGGAGCCTTGCAAATGTGAGCCAAAACTAAGTTCTAGTCCCTTTATTCGAGAAGGAAAGAAATCCAAGACAATTTGGGTGCTCTTCAAGAAGAAATTGAAAAGGTGGAAATTACAAGTGAAATTTCACAAAGGGAAAAATAGTTAAACCTATAATTGTTGGTTGCCTAAAAGTAAGAAGAGGAGGTATGGCACCTCAAACCCAAGGACTTTGGCTTAGGGTTGGCAACAACAATACTTCCTTTTTTCATAATCAGGCTAATGTAAGACTAAACAACAACGTGATTAGCGAGATAAGTGATTCAAGGGGAAAAGGGGTGATTGGTCTCACTACAATCAAGGAAGAAGTCTTTAATCATTATAAGGAATTATATATTGAGCTTGGTAGTGCAAATCTAATGGAGAAAAAGGAAATGTATGCTAACGTCCCAAGAGAAATCACCCCATAGGACAATCATTGGTTGGACGGTCTGATCTCTGAGGAGGAAGTATTAGAGGCCATCTAGAGTTTGAATCCTAATAAGGCACCTGGTTCGGACGACTTTACAATTAGTTTTTCAAGGCAAGTAGGTACATAATCAAAGCATACTTATGTAAAAAATTGAATTGGACTAGATGTAAGGATAAGATAGGAGGGGCTACTAATTTTCCCTTTATTTCTCTAATCCCCAAGGATTCTAAGTCTTCTTTACTAGCTAGAGTTCGCCCTATTTCTCTTTGTAACTTGTTACCAACTATTTTGTACCATAGTTGGATTTCTTATGAGCCGCCAAGTTTCATGAACATGTTCAGTGTTCATCTTCAGTGTTCAGAAGTTCAGAAAACGTTTGCAGGGCCAATTTTGGCCCCTTTGTAATAATTGCATGTCGAGGTCACCTTGGGGGAATTGTAATAAGTTGGTCTAAGCATGATTATTTTGTAAAAGACTTGGATTACCTTAGGTTTGGCTACCAGGGGGATACTCTAGAGTGTTTTCTCCTTAGGAATTATGAGCTACGCTTCAGTGGCGTATAATTCATGAGTTTTTCACTCACACCTCCAAAGTTGGAGTATTATCATCTTGTTGAATTTTTGGCCAAGTATGGTGATTTTTGGATTATTATACATCCCTTAAGAAAGTTAAAGTTTATCTTTTTAACATTATTTATAAATTATCCATGATCATTACTATTTTGTTCATTGTTTATAATAAATATTTGGCCTAATAGGATGTAGAATAATGTTTTAATAATGATTATCATTAACTATCATTATTTTACATTTTCTAGAATTATTGATAATATCTTTGGTAATAATGAGACATTAGGGTTTCTTGAATTTCGTTGGGAAGATGAAAGGCTAGAATGGGAATGAACTAGGCATCTCAAACTATTTATTGACGTGATGAGCAAATCTTCTGCACATTCTCTGTCCTAAAGATGAATCCAGCTAAGGATTCGAAACGTCGACAAAACTAAAATGTCGACCATGGATTATCTGACAACCCACTCAAACTAAGGAGGTTATTAAATTCTATGTGTCTATTTAATTTTTACATGCTAGCCATCTAAATTGAGTCGTATGGACATGCACTAGGTACCCTAGGACTTTGGTTTTATTCCGGTAAATATATATATATATATATTTCCCGTAAAATTAGACCATTTTTTAATGGTTTAAATGGAAAATTTCAAAATGTAATAAAATCTTGGTCTGGAGACGGAATTTGGCGTAGGGATCTCTTTTTATACGCTCAGAGCGTCCTATTTAACCTAGGACCCACCTTTCCTGGGTTTCAGGCGACTAAATTTGTCATTTTTGGCAATTTTCCTAAGGGTGCTACAAAACGACACTTAATTGCTAAAATGGCACAAAATGCACTAAGTGACACAAGTCAAAAAATGATTTAAATAAAGTATGGGAAAGGGTGGCATAGTTTATTAAAGTGATGTACGACCATAGTAATGGATAAGGCACGTGTGAATAAACAAAACTTTGGATAGCTTGGGTGTGTGGTTTTGAGGGATGCGCCATCCTTCACTCACATGGGCAGATTCAAAGCTTATAAAAAGCGGAGGTTCTAATGGTGGGAGATTGTTCCAAGGAGAGGGGTGCCCCCCTTATGAGGTGGCTGACACCTATGTAAATTACACCAACCAAAGTATAGTTCAATGCGTCAATCACTCCCCCTTTGGTGGATGCGCCTCCCTCTCCATGCACTCCTCTCCTCATGAAAACTCTATTTAAGAGAGGCCCATTCCATTGGTTTGAGATGGAAGAGTGAAACCTCTGCTCATGTATGTAGTCATTTTGTTGTTTCTTATTGAATAAAAGTCAAGACTTTGGAGGTCCATATGGTGTAAATATTGTTCATGAGGAATTGTTGATGCTTCATTGAGGTGATATTAGCTTAATCGTATTTCTTCTTATGCAATTTGTTGATCATTTATCTAGCTTAAAAGGTTGTATCTAGTTCATAGAGTGAGCATTTATAGTCTTAATTTGTTCACTTGTGCTTGGTTAAATGATATTTAAAAAGTAGCAAACTGTAGTCAGCAATACTGATGCTCTTTTTGGTTTCATTTAACTAACCATACTAGATTTGATCACATTTTGTTTTGAAATTGTGTGTAGTTTTGCAGATCTCGTAAAGGTGAAGGAGTATTTTGAGCTCAATTGCTTCTTCTTCCTCTTCACTACTCTTTGGATCTAATGCTATTTGCCTTTCAGGATTCTCCATTGATTGCACGAAATTCAAGCTTGGGCTTGAGAGCTTTCTTTTCCATCTTCTAAAACTCTAAACTCTTATTTTCTTGGTTACTATTTTCTTGCAAATAAATTAGAGCTAAAGTCTTCATCATTTGTTATTTGCTTGTTCAAATTAGATCTAAAAGTGCTTTAAATTCACATTTTTGTAGTTATATCTAAGTGTTGCTTTCCTTAAGTACTTGAAGTATTAATTTTTCTTACCATTTGCAAGTACTAAGTTGTATAATTTTTGTGATTATACTAACAAATGCTAACATTCTAACAAGTTTGTTGTTCGTTGATTTTTATCCTTTTGTCATAGAAAATCGAAGGAGCAAAGCGATTTGGGAGCTTGAACCATCAAAGAACACCATTTTTCCCCTTGTACTTATTTAAGCCTCTTTTAATCTAATAAAGTCTCTTGAATCTCACCTTTGCGAATCAAGAGCGCTCTCTATCGGAGAGTTCAAACTTGTAATAAATTTAATTAAAGGAAAGTGGGATTACGGCTCCCACACCCCCTTCCCCCATTTTGGGGAAGCTTGTACCTGTCCCCTTTACTTCCTGCTTTAGATTAGTTTTTCTTGCTAAATTAGTTCTTTCAATTGTTGCAACTAGATCTAGACTTTTCTTTTAGTTTTTACTTTACTTTATTTTGGGAATAAACTATACTAACCCCCTTACTCTCTCGAGTACAGTCTTTAGACCTGAAAGAGACTCTTGGGTGTTAGGAATTATGATCCAAAAATGTAATAAATAGAAGTTTAGTTTAATAAATGTAAAAGGGCATCTACACACTCACGTGATTATGTGAGGTGTCCCTTAGTTAGTTTTGGTAACGGTAATTTAGTTGTTACTCTTTGGATATTTAAATCCATCGAGTTTTCCATGTGAGGTAATCTTTCGGGATTTAGCCCTCACATCTCTGTGATGTAATTTTCCTTCTTCATTAATAAAGTTATGTGTCTGAGGACACTTTGTCAAAGTGGTATCAGAGCACGCGGTTGAAAAGCGGTTGAAGCTTGGTCTGATTGGAACCTGGTTGGAAGGTGCTAAAGGTTGTTTGAAGAAGGTGACTTTCAAGGTTTTGGAATAGCGAAATTTTAACCGTAAGTTATTGCTTCCTATTCTTTTGGGCTAAAAAGAATCTCTGCAGAATTTTTACTTGGAGAGAGTAAAATATTTTTTTTTAAGGCAAGGTTATATAAAAAAATTTGGTGAGAGAGATAGCATAGCCGATGTTGGGTCGACCTTGCTGCTGCACTATGTCATAAAAGCTTCATAAATTTTGATTTTTGAGTATGATGTAAATTCTGCAAATGCTATCTTGTGTTTTTCAACAAACATTAATTTTATCGACTCAAAGATGATTATGAACAAGCGCTGGTTAACGCAGTTTGCCTTGTAAGTTGTGACTGTTTTTTTATATGCTATTTAATCTCATTGCTGAGAATAGTCGAAAATGAAGAGCCAGCCGTCGTTTTCAACTTAACAAAGAACCCATTCTGAAATTCCTTCCTTCAACGGCCTCACAACAGTGTCTACAGCATCCATAACTCTGCAGATTCAAACCCTACGTGACGTTTACATATTCAGCGTGCTGAAATTCCTTCTCAGCTCCAACAATAGCAAAATCGCAGGAAGAGAGAGACGCACCCAAATCGCAGGAAGAGAGAGACGTACCCAGTCATCATTTCGTGGAGGAGTTGCTCGTGGAGGAAGTCGCTCTCCGAACTCTGTATTGAACGCCACTGGTTGTTAGGGTTTCTGTCTCGCTTGTGGAAGAAGAGAGAGACGAGTTGCTCGTGGAGGAAGATACCGTCTGATGAAAGATAGATTTGTATACGCGGGATGTAACATTGAGGTCGACAGTTGCTGCGCAAGGCCCTGGCTTAGATCGTACACGTTCAACAAAACCTTATAATCTTCCATCACGATTATCCAAACCCAACTGGATCTTGAAAAGAGGGTAGAAACTCGGACTCTATCGACTCCAACGGTGCCAGATGCAGAACTTCCAAATCGCAAAATTCCTCCGGAGGGTTTCAGAGTTCCGATTTCACTAAAAGCAGCAGACGGGCATTGGAAATTGTTGTACGTGATACGAACTCCATAAAGCCATAGCCCCCTCGTCCATCCAGAACTGCAAATCACCAACCCAAAGAGTCTTGACATCGTCCCTCGACTGCGGCATCCATTATTTATTAAGAGGAACAAAGGGTTTCCATCGAAGACCTTCTACAGGAAATTTTACTGCTAATATAATCACATGGGCACCAAGGATATCACACATCAAAGAATTCAGCAAACTCCAACAAAACTCCAGCGTCCAGCAAAACTCCAGCAAGTAATATTTTGAAGAGTGAATACGTTGTTTTGGAGAGATAAGGTTTTTTTCATATTCATTTTTTATTTTTGGAGATTTTTTTATATTAAGAAGAAAAAGGTGGATATATAAATTTAAAAAAAAGAAGGTTTATTTTTTGAAGTTAATGGGATTGGATCTTGTGATCTCCCATTCAACAATAATGTATCTTTCCAATTCACTTATAAAGACTTGTTATTTTTTGGAGTAATAAGGTGTAATGTTTTTGGGCATTGGAGTAATAAGGAGCATTGTTTGGTGTCATAAGGAGTATTTGTATTTTCACTCAAGGTTTGATTAGAGCAAAGTGAAGCTCTATCAAATTCTTTTCTTGAGGCTATAAGTGGGTCAAGGCCAAGCCCCTATAGATTTCTTTTGCATGGTGTGTGGTGTTTCTTGCAGCATTTCTTTCATGGTGACTCTTGTTGATGAGTAATTTTCTTTTAATGTTGGTGGTGATATTTTTGCATAAAATCTTCCATTGGTGATATAAGGTGATTGTTTACTTCTTCTGGTGATATAAGGTGCTTTCTTTAATGCTTGGAGCTATAAGATTTGCATAATACACATCTTCTGGAGTTACAAGGTGTTTTTACAATGTCTAAAGTTATAAGTCTTTTTAATGAATCTGACAAGTTGGAAGGATCGAAAAATTATAAAGTTTGGAGTCGTCATATTCAAAGCACTCTTATTTACAATGAATTGTGGAAGGGTTTCTGTAATGCTAAACCTATCAAACCAACTAATCATGATCAGCTTGCAAAGTGGGAAGTAAAATATGAAAAGGCCTTAGCATTGATTCACAGTACTGTTTCTGATGATATTTATGTGCATATTGAAAATAGTCCTGATGCGTGGTCAGCTTGGAAGACATTGAAAGATTTATTTGATTCTCAAAGTGAAGCTAAGAAAATTGATCTTCAATTGAAGTTGTTTCAACAAAAATTGTCTTCGGGAGGTGATGTCATGGAGTACATTTCTAGATTAAAAAATATCAAACAAGAAATTTCAAGAGCTGGTTTTGATAAAATTGAAGACAGCATGATGGTGACCATTTTGATCGCAGGATTGCCTGAGACATATAAGCATTTTTTGGAAACTTTACAAATTACAAATAAATTGGATACCGTTTCTTTTGATGAACTAAGTGAATTACTTGCCACACATGAAAAGATTTTTGGTAAAACAAAGCAAGCAGGAGAAGATGTTTTGGTTGCAAGTACTAGCAAACAATCTCCAGGTAATCATCAAAGAGGCCATGATCAGAAAGCTTTTCAAAATTCAAATAGAGGTCGTGGTCAGGGTTTTGGAAGAGGAAGAGGCCGCGGAAGAGGAAGAGGAAGAAATCAAAGAAGAGGTTCTAAAGAATTTGAAAGTACACAGTCACAGTTTTCTGGAAGAGGAAGAGGTTCAGGTAACCAACAGGTCTCTGGAAGAGGAAGAGCTAATAAACAGGTCACATGTTTTCGTTGTAATAGAGTTGGACATTATGCTTCAAACTGTAGAGTTCCATTTGAAAAAATTCTCAAAGAAAGAGAATCTAAAGAATCTTCATCAGCGGCACATTATGCTCATGCAGACGATAGTGAAAATTGTGAATATGTCTTTACAGCACTTGGACAATCAGAATCAATGGATTTTGTTCAAGTTCATCAGTTGGAATCAGTGAATTTTGTTCAGTCTTCTTGTTTCAAAAATGATTTTGAAGATGCTTGGATTATGGATACAGGGGCTACTCAGCATATGACATATAGGAAAGATTTCTTTTGGAGTTATGAAGATTGTCATTTAAATTCAATTTTTCTTGCAGATGATTCTATTCATTTACCACAAGGAAAAGGAACAGTTAAGGTTGATCTGCCTGGAATTGGAGAAAGATTGATTTCTAATGTTTGGTATGTGCCTACATTTAAGAAAAATTTGTTGTCTTTAGTTGTCATTCGTCAATTAGGACATCAAGTTGTAATGGAAGGTGGTATCCTTTTTGTTAATTCAACAAAGGATGCATACAAAACAGTTATGACAGGTTATGAAGACGGAAAGCTTCTTAGGATGAAGGGAACAGTCATTCCTAGGTCAAAGGAACATTTGAAGGAATTTGCAGGTTTAGTTGAAACTGATGTTTCACCTATCCGCTTGTGGCACATTCGTTTTGGACACTTGAATGTTGATAGTCTTGTACAGCTTCAAAAACAAGGAATGGTAAAGGGGTTGCCTACTTTTCGTAAGGAAAATGCAAAGTGTGAAGCTTGCATTTATGGCAAACAGAGAAGGATAGCTTTTTCAAAAAGCACTTGGAGAGCAACAAGGAGATTACAGCTTATTCATAGTGATGTTTGTGGTCCTTTGGAAACTTCACTTGGTGGTTGTAAATATTTTTTGTTGTTTATTGATGATTTTAGCAGAATGGTTTGGGTGTATTTTTTGAAGGAAAAATCAGAAGTGTTTGAAAAGTTTCAGTCATTTCAAAATTTGGTTGAAACAACAACAAAGGAAAAGATTGCTACTTTGAGAACTGATAATGGTGGTGAGTTTACATCAAATCATTTTTTGACTTATTGTCAGGAAAAAGGGATTAAAAGACAGTTGACCAATTTTTATACTCCACAGCAAAATGGAGTATCAGAAAGGATGAATCAGACTTTATTGGGCATGGCTAGAGCAATGTTATTTTTCAAAGGGTTGCAATCATGTTATTGGGCAGAAGCAGTTCATACAACAGTTTATTTGAGGAATAGATCTCCTTCATCATCACTTGATGGAATAACTCCTTTTGAGGCTTGGTATGGATTCAAACCTATGGTCAAACATTTGAGAGTTTTTGGTTCAGTTTGTTATGCACTTGTCCCAAAAGAAAAACGAAAGAAGTTAGAGTCTAGAAGTGTTAAGTGCATATTGATTGGTTATTCTCATGAAAAAAAGGGGTATAGGATTCTGTCAGATGGAAAGTTTATTGTTAGCAGGGATGTGATTTTTGATGAAACTGAAAGTTTAAGTGTAGAAGAGGTTGATAAACAACTTAGTCACTTAGAGGAAAAAGTAACTAAGGAACAATTAAGGATGCAACACTTAAATAAGACAAGGAATGAACAATGGTTTGATCTCACTTCAGAAGTACAGGATGATGTGTTGATGTATATGTAACTTCGGAATGTATTTCACATATATGTATATTGTATTCCTATAGAGATGGTATTATTCCTCTATAAGGAAGTGTCGTCATTTATATTGTAAGTGTCGTAACTTATACTTGATGGGTTATTAGACCACCTTATTTGGGGTCGGCCCTGTATAAGTCATGTGGGTCAAAGGGTTATTAGACCACCCTATTGGGGGTCGGCCATGTGGGTCAAAGGGTTATTAGACCACCCTATTGGGGGTCGGCCCACTCAGCATTATGTTATGTGGTAAAGTTCGAGCCTACATGAGTTAGGTAAAAAAGGCAAGTCAAGTCAAGTATAAATAGAGTGCGGGAGGCACTCTATTTACTCACTCACTTCTCACACATGCTCTCAAGGAGGAGAGGCGCACTTATGGAGGAGGAGGATTGCTGCTAGGTTATGGCTATCTCTATTGGTTGGTTGTATCATTGCTCTATCTATCTCTGAGGAAGTTATTGGGGTTTTTCACCTTTATGGTTTTCCCCAAGTAAATCTTTGTGTCTCTTGTGTGCTTGCATTATTGTCTCCATGATTGATATGCTGTAGATATGCTGTACATGTTGTTCTCTCAGTTAAGATCCTAGATCATATTGAAGTAAATTCTGAAAATTTAACATGGTATCAGAGCTAGCCTGAAAGAAGGCATGATATGGCATGTATGACACTTGTTGCACTTACGATGCTAGGGCTTGATATAGGAAAAACCAGTCATCGTAGCACTTTCGCTATAAATCCATTTGGGCGAAGTTTTCGGATCTGAAATTGTTACAGGCCGAAGCTAAGATCTCCAGGTATCTTGTGTCCAAAGGACAACCTCTAATTCGTTGTACTTTGTGATTTATGATCTGTACAATATAGGGTTTCTGCCTCTTCCAGATCTGAGTCAAAATCAGGTGACCTTGGGAAAAAGGTCATATCTTGGGCTAGGAAGCTCCAAATGAAATTTCGTAAAAAGTGACAGGTATTACACAGTCTGTACTATCTCAGAAAACTTTTTCAGAGGCCGAAGTTGAACCAGTGACACGTGGCACTCCGTACAAGTTCGCTCTCCTGTTTTATCCCATAAACAGGTCACGTTGCGACATTTGGCATAACTCTCTCTCAGAGAATCCAATTGGGGTCAGACCTGTCAGGATGGAAAGGTAACAGGCTGAGCTATCTCAGAAAACTTTTCCAGAGGCTGAAGTTAAAACAGTGACACGTGGCACGCCGTACAAGTTCGCTCTCCTGTTTTATCCCAAAACAGGTCACGTTGCGACATTTGGCATAACTCTCTCTCAGAGAATCCAATTGAGGTCAGACCTGTCAGGATGGAAAGATAACAGGTCAGGCTATCTCAGGAAACTTTTTCAGACCCTGTGGATCAAAAATTTCGGAGTTACACCAGAAACAATCAGGTACATATTTCTGTCAAAACAGAATTATTTTTTGGTACCTTCATTCATGGCTTCCGGAATTTAGGGCTTTGATGAAATTTGGAATTTTTGTAATCGGAGACCACGGCTGGATGCTACTCATCAAAATAGAAATTTAGAGACCAAGATCAGAATTTTTGGTTGGGAAGAAGGCCGAGTTTGATCAGACCCTAGTTCGGGACTTTGATCAGAAAAGTGGAAAATTAGGGCTTCTGTAAAAATGGGAATTTTTGAAATCTGTGACCACGGCTGGAAGCTCCTCAGAAAAATAGAAGCTTAGAGCTTTGGATCAAACATTTTGATTGGGTAGAAGAGTGGGCTTCATCAAACC
Source organism: Larix kaempferi (assembly GCA_027924585.1). NCBI lineage: Eukaryota > Viridiplantae > Streptophyta > Pinopsida > Pinales > Pinaceae > Larix > Larix kaempferi. The sequence continues at coordinate 1,094,189 of BSBM01000097.1, forward strand.
CCAGTTCAGGGTCACGTTCAGTGAATCTGGAAGTTTCAAAGGCAAAATTGAGGAGTAAAACTTTGCAGTCTTCAAATTCTGAATATACCAGTTTGATCAGTTCATCAAGGCGCATATTCCTATCCTTTCAGAAGTTTGAAATTCAAAGTTTGAATTTTTGGGGTCTCTCTGACAAACCCATATCCAGCTCCAGGTCCAGTTCTTGCAAATCAAGTGGATTGGGTTGATCCTAGAAGAAGATGGATTGGTCACTTGCATAAGTGAAGAAGTTCCTGTTTCAGAGGGAGATGAGGCTAAGGCCTTACATAAAGAGTTTACAAGTAATCTCGACAGGTATGACTCATCAAGGTATGTTTTGAGATTTGTTCATAATTAAGTTTATGGTATGTTTGTCTTCATGTTATCACGGTTAGTACAATCTTGATTTTAGACTTATCATATCACCTTAATAAAATTATGAATGCATGATAGAAGTCATTCATTTATTAGGAGTATGAAACTTATGTTTGTACTAACACATTGTGATGTTGTATGAGTTTTATGTTGTCTACTAACATGAAAGGTACACCAAGAAGACAAATCATGTTCTGGTTCAAGAACATATGATCATGATGACATGAGGACAAAGATTCATCCATTGCCATGGATCTCATAAGAAATCCATTCTCGAGGTATGTATAACTTGGTTTTATAATGGTTAACTTATGAGACATGCAGGTTACTAGCACAAGTCACTAAAGAGAACCAGAAGACATTATGCGGGTATGTTAGACATAAATAGCTAGCATGCTAATCCAGGTATGTTTTTCCTATATCAAGATAGAATCCTACCTTGGGATAGAATCTTATACTATTGTTGATAATGATTATTCATGAAGTCATAGGTTTGAAATAATCACATGATTTTATGCATATTATATCTCTTCTCTTGATTGATGATATGACTAACCCGAAGAGTCATAGCTTTGAGTAATTACAGGTTTAGACATGTTATGTTTCTTATGATTTGACTAACCATAAGAATCCTACATAAACCTTGAATGCTAATGCTTATTATTTCTGTTTGAGATGATCATGACTATACATGCTTGAGATTATTGTGTTTTAATAGTATACTAATGAATGTATGTTTTTATATGAGACCACAAGGATAACACATTCATGATACTAATAAGCATGCATAGGGACCAAGGATGAATATGAGATTCAAGAACAGGTAATCCAGGAAGCAAAGATCAAGAGGGAGTACACTCCAGTGGTTTATGCAAGGATGCAGATATCCAGAGGGAGTTGTCCATCTCTCTACATCCCACAACAGAAAGGTGTAGAAGAAGCTACTTTAGATTAGTACTCCAGCAGCTCCTGCAAGGAAGCGAAGACTCAGAGGGAGTCCACCCAACGAACAAACAAAGATAAGTATTTTAATTATCATTTCTTACATATTTGTTTGTTTAAATAAAATTGTTCAAATGATGTATATGCTCATGGTCTTAGACTTAGGATATGTATTGTGCATATTAGAATAATTACAATAATGAACAGTATACTACTAATATGCATGGGTAAGTAGCCTATGGCACTGTACAACATTCCATTGCTACTTATCTAGAATGAAACCTCTTTGCTGACATGTTGGGAGTTGTGCACACTCTTAACAATGTTCTGGTAGAGATTGGAAGGCATCTAGAAAGTTACGGGATATGGATAAATGTTGTATTGAAGCATTGGCTAAGATAATTGCATGACTGTATGACATATTTATTTATGTGTAAGAATTTGTTCTGAAAACTATGAGATGTTTTCTAATCATGCAATTTAACTTGTTGTGTAGGAAAGATCGTATGCCATCTCCTACAAAAGAAGAACTACAACATTTGTTCCAGCAACAAAGATATCTATTGAAGATATTGAAGATATTGAAGTTCCCAGGATCTGGGATGAAGAAATGAAATGCCATGATCCGTCGATCATGAAGAATGATGTTTGGGATGTAATCCCAAGACATGAAGGGAAGTTCGCTATGACTTCCATATGGAACTATTAGATCAAGCATGTTGCAGATGGCAGCATAGAGAAATATAAAAGTGACGAAATGGATTCAAGACAGCTTTCTTGAATGGTGTAGTTGAAGAAGAAGTGTATGTGGAGCAGCCACTTGGTTCTGAGACACATGATAGGAAATCATATATGTGCAGAACTTGGTATGGTGAAGATAGATTGATTGCCGACACGCAGCGGAAGCTTACTACCGAGTTCGAGATGAAGAACTTGGGGATGATGCACTATTTGTTTTTGGCATGGAGGTGTGGCAGAATGCAAAAGGAATCTTCCTTGGACAAGGGAAGTATGCAGTAGAGATCCTGAAGAGGTTCGGGATGATGGATTGCAAGGCCATGGCCACACCTATGGCATCGAATCTGAAGCTTCTATGTGATGCTTCATCTGAGCTGGTTGATGTCTCTATGTATCGTCAGATGATTGGGTCCTTGATGTACCTGACGAACACGAGACCGGATATTTGATTTGTTGTGAACACATTGCGCCAGTTCCTGACGGATCTGAGGAGTGTTCACCTGGTTGCTGTAAAGCATGTTCTGAGGTACCTGAAGGGTACAGTGGATTATGGACTCAAGTATGAGGCGAATCAAAAGTTTAACCTGCAGGGTTATGTTGATTCATATTGGGCTGGCAGTGCTGCAGATAGGAAGAGCACATCTGGGTGCTGCTTCAGTATGGGATCAGGTGTGATCTCTTGGTTTAGCAGGAAGCAGTCCTGTGTAGCACTGAGTACAGCTGAGGCAGAGTATGTTGCAGCCTGTTCAGCTAGTTGTGAGGCAGTATGGCTATGGAAGCTACTGTCTGAGTTATTTGATCTCCCGCTGGAAGCTACTGGTATCTTCTGTGATAACCAGAGTTGTGTGAAGCTGTCCGAGAACCCAGTGTTTCATGACAGGTCGAAACACATAGAGATCAAATATCACTATATCGGGGATATGGTGCAGAGAGGAGCTGTGAAGCTCCTGTATGTTGCGACGGACGAGCAGATTGCAGATGTGCTGACGAAGCCACTAGCCAGAGTGAAGTTCGAGTACTTCAGAGAGAGGCTTGGCGTTCTTCAGATCGAGGACACTTCGAGGAATAAGTGATGGACACATTTGCTGAAGCCATTCCAAGCATGTTGGAAGGAGGATCCTTCACATGGCTGTGGATGTAAGCGCTGGATGATGAGCATCAGGATGATGTTCTGGTTTCTGCTTGGATATGATCAGTTGGATCATTTTATGTATGTATGTACGCATCATGTGGATGCTGGATATGATCAGTTGGATCATTTTATGTATGTATGTACGCATCATGTGGATGCTGGATATGATCAGTTGGATCATTTTATGTATGTATGTATGCATCATGTTGGATGCTTGGACCATGTATCTGTATATGTATCAGGTGGATACATTGTGTGATCAGGTGGATCATGTATGGTGATATATATCATATATTTGTATTTGTATCAGGTGGATACATTGATGATCAGGTGGATCATGTATGGTGATATGTATCATGTATCAGGTAGATACTTGGTATGCATCAGATGGATGCATTGATGATCAGGTGGATCATGTATGATGATATGTATCAGGTAGATACTAGGTATGCATCAGGTGGATGCATTGATGATCAGGATGATCACGGATGATGAGCTTCAGGATGTTGCTCCAGATGACATGCAGCAGGATGTTGCAGTGATGATCAGGATGATCATGGATGATGAGCTTCAGTATGTTGCTCCAGATGACATGCAGCAGGATGTTGCAGTGATGATCAGGATGATCATGGATGATGAGCTTCAGGATGTTGCTCCAGATGACATGCAGCAGGACGTTGCAGTGATGATGATCAGGATGATCATGAGTACATCAGGATGATGTATGGTGAGTATCAGGTTGATACTCTATGGCCGTGGATCAGGTTGTGCAGATGAGCATGTCTGGGAGATCCTATAGGTCGGAGTTGTGTACCCGTAACAGCCTGGGATGCTCTTTCGAGACATTGCTCTGGGAGGACATGTAATAGCGCCCTGGGAGATCTCAGGTCGGAGTTGTGTACCCGTAACATCCTGAGATGCTCTTGCGAGGTTTTGTCCTATGGCATGTAATTTGGGCCCTGGGAGATTTCAGGTCGGAGTTGTGTACCCGTAACATCCTGAGATGCTCTTTCGAGGTTTTGCCATGACCACATGTAATAGCGCCCTGGGAGATTTCAGGTCGGAGTTGTGTACCCGTAACATCCTGAGATGCTCTTGCGAGGTTTTGTGGTGGACCACATGTAATTTGTGCCCTGGGAGATTTCAGGTCGGAGTTGTGTACCCGTAACATCCTGAGATGCTCTTGCGAGGTTTTGTGGTGGGGTCACATGTAATAGCGCCCTGGGAGATCCTACAGGTCGGAGTTGTGTACCCGTAACATCCTGGGATGCTCTTTCGAGGTTTTGTGACGCACGTAATAAGCCCTGAGGATTCCACAGTATGGCCAGTGATGACGAAGACCTGCAGGTGGTGGGCCTACATCCAGTATGAAAAAGGACTGGCTCTGTAGAACTTCCTATGACGAGTAGATTCAGAGATTGATTGAGATAGCAGCAGCAGTGACGATGATGATGACTCAATGACGATTATCTAGTGACGATGATCCAGAGAAGATGACTTGTGCTAGAAGAACTGTGCTGAGAAATACCTTCCTAGTTAAGAGGGAGTGTTGATGTATATGTAACTTCGGAATGTATTTCACATATATGTATATTGTATTCCTATAGAGATGGTATTATTCCTCTATAAGGAAGTGTCGTCATTTATATTGTAAGTGTCGTAACTTATACTTGATGGGTTATTAGACCACCTTATTTGGGGTCGGCCCTGTATAAGTCATGTGGGTCAAAGGGTTATTAGACCACCCTATTGGGGGTCGGCCATGTGGGTCAAAGGGTTATTAGACCACCCTATTGGGGGTCGGCCCACTCAGCATTATGTTATGTGGTAAAGTTCGAGCCTACATGAGTTAGGTAAAAAGGCAAGTCAAGTCAAGTATAAATAGAGTGCGGGAGGCACTCTATTTACTCACTCACTTCTCACACATGCTCTCAAGGAGGAGAGGCGCACTTATGGAGGAGGAGGATTGCTGCTAGGTTATGGCTATCTCTATTGGTTGGTTGTATCATTGCTCTATCTATCTCTGAGGAAGTTATTGGGGTTTTTCACCTTTATGGTTTTCCCCAAGTAAATCTTTGTGTCTCTTGTGTGCTTGCATTATTGTCTCCATGATTGATATGCTGTAGATATGCTGTACATGTTGTTCTCTCAGTTAAGATCCTAGATCATATTGAAGTAAATTCTGAAAATTTAACATGATGAACAGGTTGAAGATACTTTGAATTCTTCACAAGTTAACTTGGATGATTCAAATCAAGTTAACATTGAAAAGAAGAAACCAAAATGGGCAACTAAGTTACTTCAGGATGTTAAGTCTGATGAAAAAGGCAAAACAGGTACAAGGAGTTCTAATACGGGTTCAGAAAATTTTGCTCTTTCAGTTGTTGAACCAACTACTTTTAATGAAGCAGTTGAGTATGCTGAATGGAAAATGGCCATGCAAAGTGAGTATGATGCAGTAATGAAGAATCAGACTTGGAAAATAGTTGAATGTCCACATGATGTTAAACCTATTGGTTGTAAGTGGGTTTACAGAATTAAGTACAAAGCAAATGGAGATATTGATAAATATAAGGCAAGATTGGTGGCAAAGGGTTTTGCTCAGAAAGAAGGGATTGATTATGAAGAAACTTTTGCTCCAACAGCGAAATGGAATACTATCAGGATTGTGCTAGCTTTAGCTGCACAAAACGGATGGAAAGTGCATCAAATGGATGTAAAAAGTGCATTTCTAAACGGTGATCTACAAGAGGATGTTTATATGACTCAACCTCCTGGTTTTGAGGTTCCAGGGAAAGAAAATCAAGTTTGTAAACTAGTTAAGGCATTGCATGGATTGAAACAGGCTCCCAGAGCTTGGTATGCAAAAATGGATGCCTACCTACAGAAAGTTGGTTTTCTTCGTAGTGAGTCAGATGATACTTTGTATGTTCGAATCCAGGAAAACAACTTAGTCATCTTGGTTATGTATGTTGATGAATTGCTCATAACAGGTAACAATAATGATCATATATTTCAGGTTAAGAAAGAACTTCAAACAGGTTTTGAAATGACAGACTTGGGTTTACTTCATTACTATCTTGGAGTTGAAGTAAAGCAGCAGGAAGGAAGTATATTTATTTCTCAAGCTAAGTACATATCTGGATTATTGAAGAAGTTTGGAATGGAGGAATGTAAACCAGCGATTACTCCCATGGAACAAAATTTAAAACTTTCTAAGTTTGAAGGGGGGGAACTTGTAAATTGCACTGGATATAGACAGTTAATTGGATGTTTGATTTACTTGATGAATACTCGTCCTGATCTATCTTATGCAGTTAGCATACTTTCTAGATATATGCAGGAACCTAGAGAAAGTCATTGGAATGCAGCAAAAAGGGTGTTAAGGTATCTTCAAGGAACAAATAATTTTGGACTTGAGTTTAAAAGAAACAAAAATTTCAAACTTGTTGGCTATTCAGATGCGGATTTTGCTAGAGATGTTGATGACAGGGCATCTACTTCAGGTTACTTAATGAATATGGGATCAGTTGCGGTGGCATGGAGTTGTAAAAAGCAGGATACAATTGCAAATTCTACAGCAGAAGCAGAATATATTTCAGCTTGGGAAGCTGCTTGTGAGATAGTTTGGTTAAGAAGGATTTTGCAAGACCTCAAAGTTGATCAGAAAGAAGCAACTTCATTATTTATTGATAATCAGTCAGCAATCAAGTTAGCCAAAAATCCTGTTTTTCATTCAAAAACTAAGCATGTGGATACTAAGTATCATTACATTCGGGCTCTCGTCGTCAAACAAATCATCAAGCCAAAGTATTGTCCATCAGAAGATCAAACTGCAGATATTTTTACAAAATCTCTTGGAAGGGTCAAATTTGATAAGTTTAGAGATGAACTTGGTATTTGTTCAAAATAATTTTTGGATCAAAGGGGGGATTGTTAGGAATTATGATCCAAAAATGTAATAAATAGAAGTTTAGTTTAATAAATGTAAAAGGGCATCTACACACTCACGTGATTATGTGAGGTGTCCCTTAGTTAGTTTTGGTAACGGTAATTTAGTTGTTACTCTTTGGATATTTAAATCCATCGAGTTTTCCATGTGAGGTAATCTTTCGGGATTTAGCCCTCACATCTCTGTGATGTAATTTTCCTTCTTCATTAATAAAGTTATGTGTCTGAGGACACTTTGTCATTGGGTAGATAATTAGAAAACTTGTTTCTTTTCATTTCAGCATTTTATTTATTCAATAAAGTAGTGTTCATAAAATTTATTGAATCATGTTCTTAAAGTGGATCAAGAGTGCTCTCTGTCGGAGAGTCAATCTTAAAATTTATTAAAAATAAATCTCTTGAATCTCGTTCTAATTCGGATCAAGAGTGCTCTCTGTCGGAGAGTCAATCGTAACGAACAATTTTTCAAACATCACGTATGCTCTACCCTTCGCAGGCTGGTCTGAGCTTTGGGATATCAAAAGCGATTTTTTTTTCACTTCAGAATTTTTCACATTTAATTTATACTCATTAATAAAATCAAGTCCTGTGAAAACCAACGAAAATCCGGCATTGCTTAGTTGTGATCGAAAGTGGGGAAATTCTAACTAAGGAAGCGAGAACCACTGGTAGGCGACCTCAGAGCACAGTTAGAATACATCCTTTTTGGTGTAGTGTTGAACATCTCTCTCAAGACTCCATCCCAGCCCGCACGTCCTTGTACGGAGCCACCTAGATCATATTCCAGACATATTTCCCATATCGCAAGGTATATCGGAAATCCCCCCTTCCCAGAATAATTCAACTTCATCTTTCAAATCACATAATAAAATAAACCAAGAGGAATTCGCACAACAGTCCCTCAATAGTATTTTACGGACAATGACTCCATTTGGCACTGGTCTTTGAGCAACAACATCATTTTCAAAATCTTTGCTTTCTGTCTATCTTAAGTTATTGTTGTTTATCATATCATGCTGTGAATGGATTTTTGATTCAAATTGGAAAAATTGTTGTTATCCTTCAAATTATATGTTGTGGATGTGCCATTAATTTTGCGAATAAACTTTGTTCAATTTTTTTACAAATTCAAAAACTCCTAAAAACAACACTCATTCCAAATCACTAAATACTTAAACTTTAAAGACTCAGAAACTCTTTTTTAGGGTCTACCCCCCTTGGCTTCGTTAGGAGTTTGCCTAAATGAAGGAGTCGGGATCAATTGACAACACCTGACTCTTTGCTTTCCCCCAAGGCCACACCGAGCAGCTTAGAAAGATTTATGCTGTTCTCCCCCCCTAGGTGTGCATCTCGACGGCAACATAATTCAATCTACAAGATATTGGCAAAAATTCTTGCAGCTGGAGTTAAAAAGCTTCTCCCTAAGCTCATTTTTTTGAATCAAGGTGGACTCCTTTCGAAGAAGTAGATCTTAGATAACATCATCCTCATTCAGGAGGCCATTCTTTTAAGTGTCTCTCGAAGGGAACAAGGTATGGTTATCAAGCTTGTTCTAGGTAAAGCTTTTGATCGAGTTAGACACAATTTTATATTTGGGATGTTAAAACAGTTTGGGTTCTCTCCCAACTTCATTAATTGGATCGAAACTTGTATTAGGAGGTCATGAATCACTCCATTTGTTAATGGTAGACCAACTTCTTTCTTCCAATTCTAACCACTTATACTATGGAACAAGAACTATATACTATGAATGAGAACTATATAAAAAAATAAAATTAAAAACCAAACAAAATATTAAAAAATACAAATATAATGAAAAAACAAATTTTAAAAAAATCTATATAAAAAAAAACACAAAATTTACAAAAACAAAATTAAAAAAAAAAACTAAAAAAAAAATCAAACAAACAAACAAACAAAATTTTAAAAAATACAAATCTAATAAAAAAAACAAAATTAAAAACAATCTATATAAAAAAACATTTAAATTAAAATTTTATTTAAAAAACACAAACGGGTGAGTGGACATGGGCGTGTGAGTAGGGAGGGGGTGGGGTGGGTCGAGTAAGGGGGGAGGCGAAGGGATAAGGAGGGAGGCGGGGGCGGAGGGTGGAGGGATATGGAGGGAGGTGGGGGGTGGAGGGCAGAGGGATAAGGGGGGGGCGGGATAAGGAGGGGGGCAGAGGGATAATGAGCAGTGGGAATGGAGGGGTAAGGGGAGGCGGCGAGATGGAGGGATAAGGGGGCGGAGAGGTGGTGGGTAAGAGTGATGGCAGAGGGATAAGGAAGGGGTCGGAGGGATAAGGAGCATCATGATGGAGGGATAAGGGGGGCTAAGAGGTGGCGGAGGTGGTGGGTAATAGTGATGGCGCGATGTTGAGAATCGCGCCACCACTCTTACCCATCCCCTTAACCATTATATGGGGTTTTGGGTGTGTTTTTTTTGTTTTTTGGGTGTATTTTGTTTTTGTTTTTTTGTGTTTGTTTTTTTTGTTTTTTGGTGTCTTTTTTTTGTTCTTTTTAATTATTATTTTTTTTAAGTGGCTTGTTATTTTAGTTTTTTTAATAGTTTTTTCGATTTTTTTTACGTTTTTAAATATTTTTTCCTTTTTTTTTAGTTTTTTCAAATTTTAATTTATTTTATCTTTTGTTTTTTTGTTTCTTGAATTTTTTTATAACATTTTGTTATGTTTTTTAGTTTTTTTTTTTTAAATTTCACAATTTGTATGGTCTTTTCATTTGTTTTTTTTTTTTTCTTTTAAAAAAAATTTAAAAACCCATTTTGTAACCCGACGAAGGAAATAAGTGCTACTAAAAGCACCAACTTTCGATTTAAAGGTCAATTTTGTTTTTGCTTACAAGGGTAGTGGATGGGTTTTCAAAATAGTTGTAAATTTAGCTCCGAAAAAAGAACGAATGATACCGGTAGCACCACTTTTCAACTCTAGCCTCAAAATGAAAATGTGTGATACTGGTATCAACCCTTTTTGAAATGGAGGTAAAAATAGCTACTAAAATTAGGAGAGAGGAAAACGAGAACTGTGTCGAGTTCTTGTTTCATAGTATAAGTGGTTTTCTTTGGAGGGATTCAACAAGGATTCCCAATCTCCCCTTTTTGTACATTATCATGGCAGAAACACTCAACATAAAACTCAACAAGGAAAGGGAGGAAGGGAACCTTGCAGTTATTCTCATCACTAGAGGAGTCAAAGTTATTAGTAGTGCCTAATTTGTAGATGGCACTCTTGGGAGGTCATGAATCACTCCCTTTATTAATGGTAGACCAACTTCTTTCTTCCAATTCTTTGGAGGGATTCAACCAAGATTCCAACTTGTATTGGGAGGTCGTGAATCGCTCCCTTTGTTAATGGTAGACCAACTTCTTTCTTCCAATTATTTGGAGGGATTCAACAAGGATTCCCACTCTCCCCTTTCTGTACATTATCATGGCATAAACACTCAACAAGGAAAGGGAGGAAGGGAGCCTTACAATTATTCTTATCATTAGAGGAGTCAAAGTTATTAATGGTGCCTAATTTGTAGATGGCACTATTTTTGTAGGTGGAGTTGTAACATCCCCATCCACCATTTTGAACAATAGAGGGGATATTTACAATTTATGGGGTTCTAAATTTCACCCCATGGGTATAATAGGAGTTTCATGAACAATAAAAATGCTTGTGCAGATAGATAACTAAAAACACAACGGAAATCAAATCTACCCACACACACATCATGCATATACAACATATTCACCATAGCCATAATTAAAATTATTGCACATTCAAATGTAAAGATAATACTTATCTTTAAGCAAAGAATATCCAAGCAACTAGTTGTGTAAGAGTGATTTTTCACCCATTCGTAGGCACTTTGTCTGCTACGAACATAATAGTAGATTAATAATAAACATAATTAATTGTGTTTATTATTAATCTACTATTATGTTCGTAGCATTGTCCAACATGTACTCTTTCTACTAAGAGACCACCCACAAGTTGGGCTATGAGGCCACCAGGGTGAAGGGAACTCCTACAAGCCTCTCTCTCTCATCCCACGACCCATTATGCTCTAAATGCTTAGCCAAATGCTCATTTAGAGCTCTATAGGAATCTCACCCAGCACTCACAGCCTTGGCTCCAACAATACCTGCCCCACACAACACCCTTTTGGGCCTAGGCATCCCCTTCACAAATCCACGACGCCCTTGAGCAATCCATCTTGTCATGTGCTTCCATTGTGTGCATAGAAGGAGTCCAACCTGATATATGTTGTTGGAGAACCACCTGTATCCTTAATTCATGGCTTCTCAAGCATGCAAAAATAGCATAACTCAACGGTTAAAGGTTTCTAGCTTTCCCAACCTCTAAGCTCACCCGCAACCATCTCTTTTTCCATAAAAAACATAGCTTTGTTTCCAATTTCGAATTTATGGGTTTGCACAGTTTGGTAATTGGTAATGGACAACAAAAGAAGAATTTTGTGTAGTGTCTATGCTGCTTGTTATGTAGAACATCAAACTCCAAAGATGGGAGAATGGTGGAAAAGACAACTAACATAACTTTTGAACATGGGATAGAGGACTCTTACAACATTCATAGAAGTAGATTATCCCATGCTTCCTTAACTACATGAGAATACTTTCCCCACCAACCTCACACATGCATTCAATGATTGGGTGAAACAAAGAAAAAGGAAGTCATTGGCTCATTTAAAGCACATCGCAACAAATGAATGAGTTCTAAGATTGACACTTGGCAATAAAGGATTTAATATCCCTTAGGCACCCTTTCCTCTTCCCCTCTAGTGGAATCATAGCCCCTCCAATGCTCTTTACACAACTATCTTTAACCATTATATTATTTTCCAACATAATATTTACATAGGATTTTGAATTGGCATGATAATCCAACCACACAGTCCATAATTAAATATTTACATCATACATGCCTAGATATTCATTAGTCGGGCCTTAGCCTTGAGCTCTGCACTAGGAATCCATACTAGCATATTTACATCATTTATATGATTTGATTTAATACATTCCAAGTCATAACCAGGGGTATTATAGGAGCCTTGGTGATTAATGCTATGAGATTTAAGAGAATTACATGATTTGATTTAATATATTCCAAGTCAGAACCGGGGGTATTACAGGAGCCTTGGTGATTAATGCTAAAAAATTTAAGAGAATTCTGGAATCTTTCAATGAATCCTTTGGGGGGAGGGTGAATGCTGACAAGGGGAGAATCTACAGTTGGAATATTTCTCCTACTCTATTGCAACAGATTTCTTATATCTTTATCTTTGTTGGTCAACCAAAGTGGTCATCTTTTAAATACACAGGCATTCCAATTTCTTTCACAATGGCTAAAGTGGTGGATTGACAAGGCATCTCCCACAAAATATACACTAAGATTCAGGCATGGGGAGTTCAACGGCTAAATATGGTGGGCAGGATTAATATTCTCATCATGTTGGTTCTCTCTTCCCTTCCTCTTTTTTAGTGTTCCTCCTTGTTAGCTCATGTTGGTGTAATGCAATCCATTTGCAAGGAAATACATAAATTTCTTTGGCAGGGAGGAAAGTCCAATGAACAAGTAAAGCAATAAGGCCCTCTAAGGCACAAGGCAAAGCATGCATTGGTACTTCATGTTTTTTTGTTAGAAATGTTTAGGCCATAAGGCCACAATTTTGAGTAGTGCCATCCATTTAACAATGAGTATAACATGGCTCACCTTCAACATGCTATATCTTAGCTAGTGATTGATGATTTTGGGGAAATGAAAAGGAATCCTACCTATGCCAAGAGACTTTATCCCTTGGTGCAATTAGTCGCAACATGTTCAACACCACCCTTTTCCATCAAGGCACTCCAATTCAAAAATTGTTCTTCATTTTCCAATTCGATAACCTAGTCTGAACCACAAGTTGGTCTATAAAAACACTTAGATCTCATACAAAAAACAAAAAATGGTATTGGCATTGCATGAAAAACAATAATCAGAAAAAACCCATATAAATTCATAAGCATGCTTATGCATAAAAAATCATAACTAAATTATTTTACAAAATTGGTGAATTAAAGAATAAATATGTGAAATAGAATTAACAACATATATTATAGAATGATATTCCACGAGATTCCTTTTGTATATACAATAATATAGATTTCCATTCAATATATTTATTCCATTAATAATTGTTAATGAGAGATCCATTGAATAAGATCTGTTACAATTTCATATCAGATTGATCTTGAAATTCATCCAAGTCAACATTTGAGTCATGAAGATCAGAATTTGTATCCAACCCTTTGGAATCATTGTAAGGATTTTACAAAACAACATATGCAACATCTAGCACTAAGTCATCATCATTGAGATGTGAGTCAATGATTGTATGGTCAACTTGATTCCCCCTTCATCTAAGTACACTTCTTCTTCCATATCTCCAGCTACATCTTCTTCTTCTTGACCATGAACATATTAATCTCTAGGAAAAGTATACTTGATGACCCGTCCTCTTGGATCAAATCTAACAACAAATGACCAACTTGCTCTAACCAGTACCTGTGAAAAAAATACCTGCTCACATGGACTTGGAAGTACATAGGGCTCTTATTTGGCTCATGCCTATTAGTATTAATCATGGTAAATCCATTGTCATGATCAATAGTTGTTCTTTTATCACCTTGCAACAACAATCTATACCACCTCACCTTAAAGAGAACCATTTTAAAAGATTTAAAGTCTATATCCAATATGTCTTCCAAATATCCATATTACCTCAAATCTGATGTGACCGGATGTCTATTACCCCTTTGGGAAATATTAGTAACATGGAAAATTGCAGTTATACCACTATCACATGTTTTCCTCCTATCATCCAACTATTTGGTGCGATGTTTTTTTCCATTGTACCACATAACCTTATGATGTTTCACTTGCATGCTCAACATGTTATAAATGGATTGTCAGGAATTGGTAACTATATGTATATGATACTTTGTGGGAAAAAACAATTGGATTTGAAATATAAAAACAAAAGTTAGATATTGCTCGCATTTCTATCTTGTGCACCATATGCTATATTAATTTCCTGTTGGGTGAAATATGTATCGTGATCCAAATAATATTTTCTGGTAAACTTTGCCACATTATTCCACGATAAGGCACCATAAACTTGTTGACATTGTTCTATTGATCTATTCATCCAATCAAGATTATTTGCAATGTATAAATGAATTGCATCCCACACTATACTACGTAGAATAATGAGAAAAAAATATTTACGGTTAAACAACCAATCTACTAACCAATCTACCACAAGCATGTATGGATATATTAAATATAATACTAGATTTTACCTTTCACTTTTCTCCATCTACCTTTCCCCAACAACACCTCCCCTTTAAATTTGTTTTCTGGAATTGGAATCCCAAAGGAGCGACACACCCATATCACCCACCACTTGGGGTAATTACTCACTAAAATATACAAAGGATTGATATAGCATGTATCCTTCAACCATTGAACCTTCTAGGCATGATCTTTGTCTAACAAATGCCTTCAATGCTTTCAAGTGCCTCTCCACCAACCACATTGACCTTGTGTGTATGAATGGGTCCACATATTTTAATCTCTTCCACTAGGTGTATGAGGTAGTGTTCCTATGCATTGAAAAATATATGAGGCATATACTTTTTCATCTCACACATGAGTTGGGGAATTTATACTTGATATCTTCTTTATGTATTTCTTTAGATGACAACCACCTACAAGTGCAAATAAATTTGATGTGTCAATGTTAAAATATATAAGGCAAGCAAAGCAAGTATTAATGGTGTATACAATCAATAATTCAACTGTAACCTTTTACATACATCATGTACTTGTCGAGATCATTTGATGTGTCAACGTTAAAATATATAAGGCAAGCAAAGCAAGTATTGATGGTGTATACAATCAATAATTCAACTATAACCTTTTGCATACCTCATGTACTTGTCGAGATCATAAATAACCTTCTTTATGTTGTTATCAAAGCTATTAGGCAAAGTTAGAAGTAGAAAATACTACAACAACGACTCAACATGTATTATTAACAAATAAGGTATATATATCATTACATATAATTCAAATAGATATAAACATGAATTACTAACAAATAATGTATATATGATAAGATAATCAAGGTTGCAAAACATCGAACCTTGATAAACGTATGCCAATCATGAGTTTCGGCCCCACCAAAATCAACTTTCTTTGTTAATATATTGCTTATGTTTGAATCAAAACCAGTAGGGAATTGTATCTTTCGTACAACCTATTTTACAGTAGCGCTTTGTTGCTCTATTAATAACCATGGAAGTTTGGTGGAATTTCTACTACCATAGCAATGAGTCAAATGTTGCAATGAGTTTGATTCTTGAATTTCACTAATTACTTTAGCAATTTTTTCCTTGTTATTCCTCCCATCTATAATTTTCCACAAGCACTATATTCCATATCTCCAATATGCACTGTGTCAAACAAATGAGGTACTTGTAAGTGCTCATAGTATGGCAACCGATTGAATTTGGAAGAGTATCGTTTCAAACCCCATGGAAGTTGAACGTGATGTCCTTTGAGAAGTATCAATGAAATATTATTTTTTATTAATTAAGGTAAGTATGGAAATCTAAAAATAAATAAAAGTGACAAAGAACAAAGTAACTACAAACAATTGCTTACCGTGGATCTTCTAAAATGCCTTTTTCCATAGTTGAGGTGTCATTCTTTGCGTTTTTTTCCACTCTCTTCCTTCCCATTAAAGTCATTTTTTTGGGTAATTCGATACATATGGTCCTTATGGAGAAAATGCCTAAGCTCATTATACACCTCCTTTCCTAAACTTTTTAAACATCAAGATATTGTTCTTGGACCACATACCTGGAACAATAAATGCCAACATGACATGCTCCCTTTTTATTGTCATACATGGAGGAAGGTTATTGTTTATAATAAAAATTGGCCAACCCGAGTAATTGGTTATGAGCTCTCCAAATGGGTCGACGCCATTGACTGCCAGTGAAAGTCTAACATTACATGGTTCTTCTTTAAAAATTGGCCATATTTCCTCAATTTCTATGAATGCATAACTATCTCCAGGAATTCGCATGACACCATCTTCAGTTCTCTGTTGTGCATGGTAATCCATAAATTTTGTAATGTTTTTACACTTGAACAATTGTTGAAAACGTGGAATTATTGGGATATGGTGAAGAAATTTGCGGGCACCTTATTTGTTACCTGATCAATACGATATCTACTAATTTCACATTCATGGCACTCACTTTTTGATGCATGTTGTCTGTAATATATAATATGATCATTAGGACATGCATCAATTGTGTTGTACTCCATTCCTAAATCTTCCAAATTGACACACATTTTTCTGTATGTGTGATGTAAAGTAGTTGGCGTTGGTAGAAGAGTATCACCTAACAATATACAAAAAAAGATGGAAAAACCGTAATTATTGACCTATATACAACAATGATAAATAAAAAATAAACAATTGCAATTACAAATAGATAAATCTTGCATGCCTTAACAACTGCATCATTCATGTGTTTGAAATACCATTCATTACATTCAAGTTGACTATCTGCAAAAGAGTAGAGAGAAGACTTGTCTCTGAGTCTTTGTATAAGGATTTTTTTGCCTTATCAATAAGATGTACATCATTAATATTTTCATAGATCTCATATGCATGTGAATTCTCATATGTGGCAACAAATGTGTCATGGATCTACCTATTTATCCCTCCATTCTCAATAATATTGTGGTCATTTTATTCCCTTCTATCAAGCTCAATGTCACCACCCTCACCATCTCTAGTATGAATTGTAGCGAGTTGATTTCCAAGCGTTGGTGGTCTTGTCTATGCAATAATTATGACAAAATATATCCAATTAGTATTAAAAGAGACATCAATAATAATAGTATTGCAAAATGAGAAAAAACATTTTTTGATATCTTATCAAGGGATGATATTCGTTTCCACCTTCCAAGTACTACCCATGCTTTAAGCAATGTTTCATGGTTGTTTCCCTAACAACTCTTCTTCATTTTATCCCTTTGCATTGAATACAAGGGCAGTAACATTTTCAATCACCAATTATATCTTCAACATTAATGGCTTGATTATGATCATTTGTATTACCATGGTTGCTTATGTCATTGTATACATAATCGATAACTACCTGCATAACAACATTTCATTCAAATCTACTAGCAAATCAATGGATAAGGTTGTCTGACATTGTTCTCTATTTCAATAAAATACATTATCAAACCACTAATACAATAAGAAGAGACATAGAAATCATTAATACAATCAAAAGAATTTAATTCAAGTAATAATCTCATTAGTCCACAATTTATTTATACCTATAATCAGAGTGCTCCCTCCAAAATCCTTCCAAAAAGTATTATTTTGTTCCATCTACATCTGTTTTAATCTCGACGAATTGAACCAAAAAAACCTAAGTACATTCGGTGTCACATCGCTTAAGCGATGACAACCCAATTTTTTTATCGACATGTCCAAATTGTACGTCTCTTAAGCAAATCTTTGCGGTGTTACTTAAGCAACCCTCTAAGGAATCGCTTAAGTGATGCCATAGGGCATCGCTTAACTGAATTTCAATTGGACACATCGCTTAAGCGACATCACATTGGATTTTCCCCCCAAAAACCACCTAGTTGACGTCTTTTTGACGTTAAGAGCTGATTTTTAACTTTAAGCACTAGTACAAACGTTGAATTTGGACCCCAACTGTAATAGTGCCTCCTAGTTTTTGTGATGACATTGGAACACTTCATCACTGATGGGCATCGGATTAGTTACCCTCTATTATTTTATGTAGATTATTTAGTGTTGAGACCTAGATGCATTATGTAGTCAACCATTTTTTTGCGACAATTTTGTTTTGGTTTGGATCGATGTCATGCACAGTTTGAGGCGAGGGTCAACTTCCATTTTGATTCAGAGTTATTTTGTTTATTTTTGAGAGGTTTCCAGTCACTAGGCCATAATTTGATCACTTCCCTCCTAGGCCAATGATCGAGGTGCATATGCACATGTGGGGAGAGATGCCACCCAAGAGAGGCCAACTGAAGTTCCCAGGTAGGATCACCTTAGAGACATTGGAGTTACTTGATAGTGAGGATGATCCCACAATAAACCTTGTGTCATGTACATACGCGGGGCTGGACTAGCTAGGATGTTTGAACATTATTTTCACCCAGGATGAGCCACTAGAGGCCATAGGTAGTATTAATGTTATGTTTTAATTAATATAGTTGCATTTTATTGTCCTACTTAATGCAAGTGAAATTTATTCTAACATTTTCTTTAAATTGTTTAATGAAATTGTCCAATTATTGTTGTTTACTATATAGTTTGCAATTATTTCTAATGGAGATTTTCCTAGAAATATACTCAACCTAGATTTTGAATCACTTCAAATGAATGAAAAAGTTATTATCCAAACATTGTTGGGTAGTCTAAGCTAGCTACCACTCCTCGGCATGTTAAAAACCTAAACTACTTGATGACTCATTTTCAGATCAGTTTTATATGCATTGTTTGTGATTATTTTGTATGTTTACTAGAAGAAGAAAGTTCTGACATCCCTTTTCTTCCATAATGTCACTATGTATAGAAGAACAAGTGTTAGTTTTTTGCAAATCAACAAGTAGTCAACAAGGGCAAATTAACTACGAGGAAGTGATTACATATGTTTCCAAGAAAAGGATAAAGCACCAAAGGGTTAAGAAATGCAAGAAAACGATAAATGTTTGACTCTGTGGCACCAATTTTAAACTTTCCTTAAAACCCAAAAATGATTTATAGTTCCAATAAATCATTCTCAGATCAATTTATGAAAACAATAAATTCACAAATCTAAAATTTACGAATAGAACTACACTAAGTTTTAATAAGCGAAATGCACAGCGGAATATAAGAACAACACATACATTTGACACAGATATTTTTGGGTAAATACCCCTGGAAAAACCTTGAAGGGAAAGCCAGTAAATGAGAGAAAAAATATTATTTTTCCCATTGAGAGAACTCATAAATTTTACAGCATTTAGAAATATGTACCAACATTGAAAATCACGCCAAAAAATTGATGTATGGCTTGTACAACCTCCCCCCTTCAAGATCAACCTCGAAATCCATGCCCAACTGTACCAAACAGAGTATGGCCTATCTGGCCCAACAACCAAAGATAAATGCGACCTGTACGGTGAACAAGCCCTCACACATGCAGCTGTACGGACTAATAGTACGTTGTTGTATGAAAAACAAGAAATATATCTCAATTTTTGTGCCAATGCTAATCTTCACCTCATTTTTGTGCCCATGTTGTCTTGGGATTTGTGTTGCTTCCCTTCCTTGGGATTTGCACCCACTTCCCCTCTTGCTAGAAACTCTTCTTCTCTTCCTCTCTTCAGCTCTCCAAATGTTCTCTCGAATGTACCTCTCATCCTCCGTAGATCTCCTTTTATAAGTTAGTAATGACTAAATCCCTAACCCTATATCTCAATGGTCAAGATTAGATCTTGCCCTCATGAGATCAACGGTTGTGACTTAATCTCTCGTTGAGATCACTTTAATCACTTAAGTCACTCAACTTTATAATAAAAGTCACTTTTTAGTAATTAAATATAAAAGTCACTTTATAAGTTACGATCTAGAGAGTGTTTCTCAAGCACTCCCACATGCTAGGCATCGCCAATGCAGAAGTACCTATCTGAGCTACCCAAAACTAACACTCCCTCTTAGCGAGGAAGGTACTTCTGGAAGAACCTCCTCCTAGATCTGTCTCTAATCCCACAACATCATTCGCTACTATAGCTACTCCCTTTGAACCGGAAAGCTTCTCTACCGCCTGTATGGAATTTGTGTTGAATAACTGTCCCTCCAAACCATGCTCCTAGGAATCTCCTCGCACTCTTGAGCATGCAATTGTGTCATCTCATACCAGCTAAGTCTCTTGACAGTACTGGAAGAAGCCTCATAACCAACTACCACTGATACTGACACTGACCCTAAATCCAAGATCCCCTTGGATCCAAGCACAGGATGTCCTAGCAACCTGTACAACTTACCTTCTCTAACACCAAGCTTCATAGTTGCATCTTGAGTAGCTCACTCCAAATGTATGAGCATATGTCCACACTAGAACAAGACCCCATACCCCTTGTCCTTCAGAGCTAAGCCTAAAAGCAAGTCCTTCTTCAGTTCTAGGACATGCATCACTCCTGCCACCTGTTAACACCCAAAAAGTGTTCACTAGCTCATTTCCCTATTCACATGACCCATTTGTCCACTTTTTCACCATCTGAGCCTCCGAAACCAACAAAAGGTCACCAAAAGACCTTAGTACACCCCTTTTTCCATTAAAAAAGATTATTTTTCCAAGAAAATCATAAAAAACCCTCAAAAAGGGTCCAAATTCCCAAAAATATTAAAAAGGGAATTAAAATATTATTTTTATTCAAAAAAGGAAAAAGGAGGGAAAAGTACCTAAACCATGTTGGTCAATACCATTTGGTTTCCACAAAACCACAAATGGTATTCCTCACCACCAAAACCTATAAAAAGGTGGTAGGGGCTCCTCATTTCAGATCCTTCCATTATCTCATCCTTATGCTGCTGAAATCTCCCCTGAGCACTTTTAGCCATTGAAGCAACCTTGGAGAAGGAGACCTCTTGGAGTTTGGAGCTACTCATCTTGGGAGTTGCTCAACATCAACCTTCACCATTGAAGGTAATATCGCAAGCACTTGCTTGCCCCCCCCATTTTTCAATACAAAAAATTATTTCTTATTTTCTTGTTCTTGATTTTGACATGTTTACATTATTTGCTTAGATTCTTGCTTAGATTAATGAAAAGTATTGTTTATTTAGTTTATTGTTTTTATTTCTATTGAAACTGCTGCTACTAGTTAGCAGGTGCCCATAGCACTAAGCCTGGTTGCAAAACCGGGCCAACAGTTTTTGGCGACTCCGCTTTGGTTTGAACTTTAGATCTCTAGTTTTACCTTTAAATCTTAGTTTTTATGAGTTTTTAACCTTTAGATCCATAGATCTGCCATCTTAGACAGCAGATCCATTGCTGTTCTGAGATTTGGCCCCATAAACAGCCCGAAATTTTCAATTTTCGGGTTCGTTTCTCGGTTTCCGTGCACGGCTTCCGCCTCGCGGTTTTTTGCCAGACAGTCGCGCGGTCCATCGCGACTTTTCTGCGTTTTTTCCGCGCGGCCCATCGCGGCCTTTTTCCAGACAGTCGCGCGGTCCATCGCGACCTTTCTGCGTTTTTCCGCGCGGCCCATCGCGGCCTTTTTTCAGACAGTCGCGCGGTCCATCGCGACTTGTCTGCGTTTTTCCGCGCTGCACACCGCGGCTTCGCGGCCGTTTTCCGCGCTGTCCATCGCGACTGTGTGCCCAAAACCCGCGCGGTCCATCGCGACTGTTCGTCCAAAACCCGCGCGGCCCATCGCGGCTGTTCGTCCAAAACCCGCGCGGCTGAATTTTTCATTCGGCCATCCCGATTTTGAAAAATATTTTTTACTGTACTTTCTGCCCATAGCACATTTTTTACAGTATTGCATTCTGCATATTTTACAGCTCTGAAAAAAATTTTACTATTTAAAAGTGCATATCTAGAAATCTTTTTAAAAATTTTCAAGAAAGTGAAAGAAAGACTCATTTTGCATTTTCATCTAGATTCAAATTTTTTCTTGTTTACTTCTTTAGAATCTTGCCCTTAGCAATTTTTCTTGAAACGAAGAAATCCATTTATTTCTTTTAAAAAGGAGTTTATTATTTGCTTTCATAAATCCAAGAAATCCTTTATTTTTTGAGTTATTTTTTGAAAAGCATATTAATTCCTTTTAGTGAAAAAAGTCTTAAATATTTGCTTTTTATTTTCGAAAAATCCTTTATTTTTTGAAAATTTCCCTTAAAGCATTTAATTTGTTTTTTTTCAAGTTCAGTTTACAACACCTCACGTGCACTCACACGATCACTTAATTGAACTAAGCTTTAAAACGTACCTTAATTTGAACACACTTTTAACCCCACTTGGGGAACACTAAAAGAATTCTTGTAGCTAGGTAGTATTGGGGGGATAGGTGTTCCAATAACACCCCTCAGTTCATACATCTGAGACATAGAAGTTGTCCAATTAGGGAGCTAAAATCTCTTAGTACTTTTTGGCGCGGTCACAACCGGTTTGTGGGAAGGCCTCTCCCCTAGGAGGGTTGAAGTCGCGAGGATGGTTCCGGAAGCCTGAGTGGGATACCGAAACCCATTCAGTAACCGAAGGGCTACCATTCGCAGTTCTCGGGATATCCCTGTATTGGGATATTGCGATCAAAGGACCAAACGGCAGATTTACCTTTTCTCGACGCGTCATGAACGGAGTATCCTAGTAGCCTGTCTTTTAGGATTGATTACCCGGTGTCCCTCCCGGTAGGGGGATATCTAGCCGTTGTCTCAACATTCATATTGTCTGACTTGGATTTCATCACCTTGCAGAGGATATCGTCTGTTTGAGTCATAATACTTTTAGATTAGGTGTTTGCATGATCTTTACCACCTTTTGAGTCTAGTTACACCTATTTTTTCTAGGAGCCGCTTGCATGTTGGTATTCTGACCAGTTGTTGCATTCCTCCACTTATTGTAGCACAGCTGCTAGAATAAGTGCATTTTTTGAGGATTGATTTTTTGGCCTGTGAGCCTTCTTTTTTCACTCCCCTTCTTGCACCCTTGGTTGCATTAGGGTTTTGAGTTTTTTACATACATATCACCACCTGATACTTAAAACAAATTTTTACATAAAAAACATATTCTCACCATTGAGAATTCTAGACGTTCTCGTCGTCTACAGGGTGAACTCCCAGAGTTTAGTCCACTTGGCTCTCCACGTCACGGACGCAGAGCATTATCCCTTGATTCGACACAACGTCAATCAATTAGACGGTCATCCGATTCTGACATACCCCTCTTCACCTTTGATTTGGAGGTAGAATCCGAAAACCCCACCGAGTTACCACCAACCACAATTATGTCTGGAACACCAGTTGATCCACTATTTACATTAACCATAGGTCAGACATCCGCAGACCCTTCTGCGGTAGCACCATCAACGGCAACAACCACCCCCTTGGGTATGCCCAATATGGGTAACACTCCACATTCAGGAATGCCTAGCACAGGACCACCACCTGTCATGGGCATGCCCAACATGGGGGTCATACCCCCTTCGGTCTCCACAAACCCTATCCCAGGAATCCCTAGCGCGATTCCTAACCCAAGTGTAACTCCTGTTGCACTTGGGAGTGCTATCCAAGGAACCCCTAGTGCGATTCCTAACCCAAGTGTAACTCATGTTGCACTTGGCAGTGCCATACCAGGAATCCCTAGTGCGATTCCTAACCCAAGTGTAACCCAAGTTGCACTTGGGAGCGCTAACCCATATCAGGCCACACCTTTTGGAGGACACATACCCTCCATACCTAGCATACCTATAGGCGCTACTGGACCCCTACACCATGCCACAATGGCTAAGCAGGTCCCGGTTCCGGTCACCACATCCGCTAGTCTACCATACATGGCAAGTCTCAACCTGCCAGATTTAGCTAGGCTCACAAATGACCCCATCAGACATGATCCTGCTTGGCCCCATATGCCCACTAAGCTTCCCTCTGACATACCTAAGTTTGAGGGAAAGGCAGGAGAAGACCCCCAGAATCACATCATGTCCTTCCATTTATGGTGTTCCTCCAACTCCATAGTGGATGACTCAATCCGCCTACGGCTTTTACAACGCACCTTCACTGGCTCCGCAGCCAAATGGTATATCGAGCAGCCCCATGGGACGCATGCCACATTTACTTCCCTTGCCTCGACCTTCCTGCAGTTCTTTCAGCTACCAGTCCGCTATGATGCGGGCGTCGAAATCCTACTGTCTTGCAGACAGAACACAACCACGCATATCACTGACCATATTCATGATTGGCGCCGGCGCCGGAGCCTATGCAAGATCAAATTAGACGACCGAATCTTCCTAGACCGGTTCCTTAAATCCCTCCTTCCTCTCATTGCGAAGGATGTAGCATCTGAAAGACCCCAGTCTGAGGAGGAGGCCATCCTCAAGGCCCAACAGTTTGATCTTATCTATGCCCAGTCAGGTTACCTATACACGATCATACCTGACGCCCCACGAGGTGACTCTGCACGCGGTGACACACCGGGGGCATCACATGCCGCTGATGGCATTATTGGCCAAATTACACCGCAAGCAAAACCTTTCAGTATGGTGAGCACCATGCCCGCCCCAGACCTCTCTAGGGCTACATCCAGTTCCGGAGCGACAACTTCTTATGCTCCAACAAACCAGACCCATCACATTCATGGACCCTCTTGTCCACAACATTGTTATGGCCAAGCGCCATCAGCATATGTACCTCCTACATACTATGCTCAACCTACGGTACAGACCCCCATGCAGTTCCCACAACAGCATATGCATTACCCACAACCGATTGCACCGGCTCACCTCACAACTCCACCAGCTCAGGGGTACCAACAACCCCAGCAGGCAACTGGACCACCTCCAGCTCCACCTGCGTACTATCCACCGCAACCTGCTCCCGCACCTGCGGCTCCTCAGAATCCCCCCAATGCTCAAGGGCATGTGTACGCACAACAACATCAGCCCCAATACCAAAATAACCAACGCAACCAGGGTGGGCAACCAAACCGCGGAAGAGGACGCAACCGTGGAAACAATCAAAACCGTAACCAAGCTCCACAACCTACCCATCCTCCGCAAGAAAATAACGCGGCGCCCGCTCATCAGAATCCCGATCGGCCACCTAAGCAACCCAAAAATGCTAATTTACGAACAAACCATCCTTGTTCCATTTGCGGTGTCTATGGCCATTATACCCACGCTTGCCCACATCTGGAGCGAGCTCGACAACTATGGACAAATGACGCCCATCGTCAAGGGCAGGCGGCTCCTCAGCCTCCACCCAACCCCCCACCACCTCCACAACAACCTTTGGTATTACAAAACCCTTTTCCAACACAAGGAGTGGTGAACACTCAGCCGTTAGCCCCCCAACAGGGCAACGTGCAACCACAACAAATTACTTACACAGCTCCTGACCAACCCATGTTTGATTCAGGCACCCACCACTTATTGATGATGTCCACCGCAGACGTCAATATCCAAACCCGTCGGAATCAATACGGACCGACTGCTGAAACCCCCCCCGCCGAAAAGGATACTAATGCTAATCCCACTGATCAAACATTGCGTATACCTCAGGTTCCACTCGATGGCGCTTCGAAAGCACCTCGCTTCCCCCTTCGTCGAATCAACAACAACCCCAATGCACGGGCTGCGTCCAATTACAACATCGTAGATGACCTAGCTCAATCTCCCGCAGCCATGTCTGCGTTAGAAGTCTTAAAAACCTGTCCTACTCAGCGCAAAACTTTACTTTCCGCCATTGGGGCGATTGACCCAAATGATTCGAAATTGATGACCTTTGATTTAGACCAATCTGAACCACGGCTGCCTTCTACCATAGCAGTCCAAGTTTCCGTTTCTATTCGGAATCTTGTCATCCATCGATGTATCATCGACGAGGGTGCCTCCACATGCGTCATGTCCACTTTTGTTTGGCAGAAGTTGGGATCCCCTGCTCTCCAGCAATCCACCACTGCATTGCGGGCCTACGACGGCCGGTCAGCTCAACCTCAAGGTTTATTACCCAAGGTACCCGTCCAATTAGGTGGGAAAACTGTGCTCATCGACATAGAGGTCATTAACGCCCAGCTCGACTATAACCTTTTACTTGGCCGCAGTTACATGTACGCCATGAAAGCGGTCGCCTCCTCCGTCTTCCGCACCATGATGTTCCCCCACGAGGGACGCGTGGTCAAAATTGACCAACTCACCTACTATGATCCCAACGCCCCTGCAGCACCAGAGAATGTTCTTCCCATGATTGAACAACCCGCTTCTAGTGCAGTTACCTCCTTTGTGTCTTCTGTGGCACCCGGACTTTATTCGGATACACCAATGACCTCTACATTCCAGGCCATTCCACCACCGTCACCGGAGACCCAAGTCGCAAACCTCTGTACTCTTTCGCAGAATACGCAAACGTCCGGTAGTCAACCACCATTGATCCCCAGTCACATTGGTGTTACACCCATCCATACAATCCCCTTTTTATTCCCTCCTTCGGGCGTAGTAAGCGCTCCGGTTATGGCTACCCTTAGTCTCCCCGGGTTAACATTGGGATTACCTGTGTGGTATATTTCGCCTCCCGTTCCACCGCCGACACCAAATGTCATCCTGCAACCGGTGCAACCCATTGTCACTTCTACCCAACCACCTCCCGGTATCACGACTCCTTCGTCGTCGACGAATCCCCCTCCATTCGTCAGGCCCACTGGGGGCAGAGGTCCACAACCATACACTGCGGTACCCCCACCCAAGGCAGTTAAACCTCCCCCCGTATTTAGTGCTCCTCCAAAATGCTCGCTGTGTGATGAGTTAGGCCATCCAACCCATCAGTGTCCACAGTTACCTGCATTGCAGGAACACATGCAAATGTTGGACGACGACCCCAACATCCCGGTGGTCAAATTAGATCCAAACCCCATGCCTCGCGATAAATCACTGCGTACCAACCACCCATGTGCGATATGTGGTATTTACGGCCACTACTCCCATCACTGTCCTGACATCCCAGATTACAGAGCAGCTCTCTACGAGATGAATAATTTGGACCTTGAGACGACGCCCCCAACAATTGAGGAAATTCATCCCCCACCATCTTCCTCCTCGGAAGAAATTAACACCATTTACACGATTTCTACTGGATACCCCTCCGTCCAGTCGACCACTTCCATTGATCCCTTTGACACACAGGTTCAAACCTTTCAAATCGACCAGGAAACCACATGTCCACAACATGGGGGCAGGCCCAAAAACTTGCCTACTCATCATCATCGTGATTCTCGTCGGAGATACTGGGGGCATCCACCCCACAAAGGGAATCCCCCATCATCATATCATCACTTCAGTATGCCACCACAGCCCACAACCTCATGGTATAACACCCCGCCAGCAGTTGCTCAATGCCCTATTGATCTCTCTCTGAGACAACATCTGCACCATATTGACACCTCTGAGTTAGGGGGCATAATAGATTACCTCGACCCCGGGATAGGGGGCATGATCAATCATTTTGAACCTTCCCCATCATCTCTATCTCAACACCTCAATGAGCCCATCGTTCAAACCAACACATATGTGATCCACAATCACAAACCCCATGCACATAGCATGGGGGCAGGTCATTAACCCTGCTCACTTTTTCATATTCGTGATCTCAACCTTTTTTGAGGTCACGTGTCACTTGTATATTTGAGTTGATACACATAGTGTTCCCTGCCCCCACGGGTCATCATTTCTACCCCCCACTGCATCCTTCGCTTGGTGGGATCACCTTTATTTGTAGCCATTTTTTAACCTAGTTCTTTCCTTTAACCATTCCGGAGTCTTTATGACCTCCGTTTTTCGCACCATTTGCACTGCCGGATTCATATTTCCGTGCCTGTGATGATGCTTGAGATCATTTCTCGCTCTCACCAGGACCAATATCAACATTGTGTCTCGACACCTTGTCGCCCCAGTTTGCGTACCAGTTTGGCTGCTCTCTGTTTTTGATATATTTGATATCATCGGATTCATTTTTCCGAGCCCGTGATGATGCTTGAGATCATTTCTCGCTGTCACGTCCCGATTGTCAGGGCATTTTTTCCATGCCCCCCTCGTCGCCTCGGTTTGCGTGCCACATCGGTCGTTCTCCGTTTTTCGACGTGCCTTATATCGCCGGATTCAGTTTTCCGCACTTGTGATGATGCTCGAGATCATTTCTCGCTCTCACCTTTAGATTTTTCGGGCATTTTTTCCATGCCCCCCTCGTCACCTCGGTTTGCGTGCCACATCGGCCGTTCTCCGTTTTCGATGTGTCTTATATCGTCGGATTCAGTTTTCCGCACTCGTGATGATGCTTGAGATCATTTCTCGCTCTCACCTTTAGATTTTTCGAGCATTTTTTACACGCCCCCTCGTCGCCTCGGTTTGCGTGCCACATCGGCCGTTCTCCGTTTTAGACGTGCCTTATATATCCGGATTCAGTTTTCCGCGCTCGTGATGATGCTTGAGACCATTTCTCGCTCTCACCTTTATATTTTTCGGGCATTTTTTCCACGCCCCCTCATCACCTCGGTTTGCGTGCCACATCGACCGTTCTCCGTTTTCGACAATCCTTATGTCACCGGATCCAGTTTTCCGCGCTGATGACGATGCTTGAAACCTTTCCTCGCCCTCATCAATACATTTTTGTTCGGTATAATTTTATCCATTTTTCGGGCCGAGCAACCCCTCTTTACGAAAAAGACACTTAGGGAGTTTCTGTTAAGCTCTTTTCTGACTCCTAAAACAATGAAAAGATCGCCGAGCAATCTTGCTTCCTTTCATGCTCGCTAAATGTATCTGAAAGGGCGTCTACCTGGTATAAGTTTACCCCTTTTCCGGACCTTGTAGACTAATTACGAAAAAGGTATACTCTAGTCACACCGGCTAGAAGAGTTCTCCATTCGCATCATTTTATGCTTTTTCGGGCCTTGGAGACTAAACTTACGAAAAAGAAACACCAATAGAGTCCACTTACCGCTTTCAGACTCTCTAAACACGAAAGCAACCATGAGCATGAGCCGCCCTGGGCTCATAAAATCCACAGGACCGTACCATTTTAGAGCACACTTTTATCCCTTCTTGGAGCTCATTAAAACTACAAAGAAGGAATCAATGGTGCCTCTTGGCGCTACAACACATCATGCCTACTCACATAGCAGCTTCCCCATTTTGGTCGCCTTTGTTCAGAGTATTCTGCAGTATGTCACCCTGAAACTCCCTCGACAGCTATCATCAGCTCGTCCTCCCCCCCCAGAGTCAATATATACCATTCAGTCAAAGCAATGATCCCCACACCTACCAGTCAGTTCCCTACGCTGCCAGGTCAACCATGTCATCATGCTCTGAACAAAGGAAGTTTGATTCTACCCATTTTTTTTGGACCCAGTTATTTCCCTTCCCCACAAGTATGTCAGTCCTACCATCAGTACTACATCACTTCAGTTCTACACCTCGTACTCCTATCAAGGAAACATCATTGCCTTGTTAGTTGCTGGTCTCCCTCTGTCGACGACAACCACATTGATTCCAGAGGATAGACCTAGAGGTCCCTGTGTCTTGGACTCATTACCATTTATGATGAGTGCCTACGAATCATTTCGAGAGGAATCCTCAGTGCCTCTCCGAATGGTTGTTTCTCACATGCTCGACTTCAACACCTTGATCGCATCGTTGAGACTCGCACAGGGTATTGGTCCGTTCAGTTATTAGTCGAAGACCCCGGATACCTCCTGACTCCTCCACATTTGAGAGTCTACCTATGGATACAACCAGTTACATTTTTTCTATAGATATCCGGGTTGCGTATGGCGACAGTATTCCACATGGCTCACAGTCATTGAGTCCATACAGATGTTGGACACCTTCAGTTTCAGCAGTTCAATAGTTATTCCAGTGTATCAGTTATTGAGATCACCCACGATCATGAGTTATCCCACAATAACGTCCCCTATGGACCATTATGATGTACCAGTATATTTCTTTACGTATTAGATCCCCCTTCTTGGGACTAATTGTTTTGTATATGTCTTGATACGAGCATGGGAATGCCCGCCTCGTCCTTTATCAGAGATTATACCTCATTCATATTGAGGCCATGTAATATTTTTTGTTTTTGCAGCTTCCAAGGGCCGTGGCTCCAGTCTCCAACCGGTCTCTTCTCTCCCCTACTCCCAGAAAAAAGGACAAAAGAACTATGATGTCTATCGGCCATACGATGAGCTCCTGCCCTCACACATCAGGGGGCAATCTGTTAACACCCAAAAAGTGCTCACTAGCTCAT
This sequence comes from Larix kaempferi, assembly GCA_027924585.1. Lineage (NCBI taxonomy): Eukaryota > Viridiplantae > Streptophyta > Pinopsida > Pinales > Pinaceae > Larix > Larix kaempferi. The sequence goes on from BSBM01000097.1 coordinate 1,124,481, forward strand.
TTCCCTATTCACATGACCCATTTGTCCACTTTTTCACCATCTGAGCCTCCGAAACCAACAAAAGGTCACCAAAAGACCTTAGTACACCCCTTTTTCCATTAAAAAAGATTATTTTTCCAAGAAAATCATAAAAAACCCTCAAAAAGGGTCCAAATTCCCAAAAATATTAAAAAGGGAATTAAAATATTATTTTTATTCAAAAAAGGAAAAAGGAGGGAAAAGTACCTAAACCATGTTGGTCAATACCATTTGGTTTCCACAAAACCACAAATGGTATTCCTCACCACCAAAACCTATAAAAAGGTGGTAGGGGCTCCTCATTTCAGATCCTTCCATTATCTCATCCTTATGCTGCTGAAATCTCCCCTGAGCACTTTTAGCCATTGAAGCAACCTTGGAGAAGGAGACCTCTTGGAGTTTGGAGCTACTCATCTTGGGAGTTGCTCAACATCAACCTTCACCATTGAAGGTAATATCGCAAGCACTTGCTTGCCCCCCCATTTTTCAATACAAAAAATTATTTCTTATGTTTCTTGTTCTTGATTTTGACATGTTTACATTATTTGCTTAGATTCTTGCTTAGATTCATGAAAAGTATTGTTTATTTAGTTTATTGTTTTTATTTCTATTGAAACTGCTGCTACTAGTTAGCAGGTGCCCATAGCACTAAGCCTGGTTGCAAAACCGGGCCAACACAACCTCCAAAGTTCCTCCTAACTCCAGTTGGAATAACACTGCTCCAACCCCCTTTACTACATGTATGGTGTCGACTCCACTATCCACATAGCCATCTGAATCTATCTCTGAAAGAATAAGGAACACCAACCTCATTCCCGTCATATGGCTAGATGAGCCATTGTCCACAATCCATGCTCCAATATCCTCATACACTGCACTACCACTACCCGAAAGACAAGAGACCAGAGAGAATTATTTCTCAAACCTCTCAACAAAATCATCAATATCAGTTGATGCCGCTACATGTGTCTCTTTCTTTCCCTTCTTCTTGTTTGGGCATTGACTCACATAGTGGCCAGTCTTGTGACATGCAAATAATTTCACTTTGCTCATGTCCTTCTTCCCATCTTCTCTGCCCTTCTTTAAATGAAGAGCAGCATTCTCCTCCTCATCATCACCCTTACTCTGACTGTTTTGAAGAGCCTCATCCCGAGTCTCCTCCTGGGTGAAGTCATCCCACAACCTCTCCCAATTAGGAAGTGTCTCTCGTGCACAACTCCCTTCATGAACATAGTCCACTGCTCTAAAAATCCATTCAGAGTTGTCTTTACCAGTTCTAAGTTTGACAGTTTCTCCCCGACTGCAACCAATTCATCACGAATCTGTAATATCCTAGGGAGATACGAGGTCACTGTATCAGTCTTGGACATCTTGTTGCTTCTGAGTTTCTCTCTCAGTACCATCTTCCAATTGTAGTTGTCACGCTAATAAAGCTTTATCAGAGCCTCCCACATCTAATAGGCATACTTCTTTCTGGACACGTGAGGTACGATATGGTCTTTTACGACATCCAAGAGCATCCTTTTGGATTTCACATTCTTTTTGTTGAAAGCCTCCAAAAGCATTGCATCTTGGGAATAGTCAGGATTTTCTCCACAATGTCCCAGATTTCGTTTTCCTCCAACAATAATGCAATACTCTCTTTCCATGGGCTGAAATTCGAAGCCCCCTCCAACATGTTCTCAAACCTCAAACGTGTAGCCATCTTCATCCAACTGACCAACAATACTTTTCCCTTCTTTTTCCGAGTAAAACCCTACAAATCACCGCAAACCCTTATGCCAAAAATCTCTAGCGCTCTTCTCTCAGAGGTCCAACTCTGATACCATGTAAACTTTCCTTTAAACCCAGAAACGATTTCTAGTTCCAAGAAACCATTCTCAGATTAATTTACGAAAACAGTAAATTCACAAGTCTAAAATTTATGAATATAAATACACTAAGTTTTAATAAGCGAAATGCATAGCGGAATATAAAAACAATACACACATTTGACACAAATATTTTTGGGTAAATACCCATGGAAAAACCTCGAAGGGACCAATAATGAGAGAAAATTTATTATTTTTCCCATGGAGAAGAACTCATAAATTCTACTGCATTTAGAAATATGTACCAACATTGAAAATCGTGCTAAAAAATTGATGTCCGACCTGTATGGCCTCCCGACCTTCAAGATCTACCTCAAAATCTATGCCCAACTATACCAAAGAGCGTACAACCTGTACGACCCAGCAACCAGAGATAAATGTGTCCTATACAATCCAGCAAACCCTCACATGTGCAGTTATACGGACTGATAGTACGTTGTTGTATGAACAACAAGAAATTTATCTCAATTTTCGTGCCAATGCTGATCTTCACCTCGATTTCTATGCCCACACTATCTTGGGATTTGTGCCTATTCCCTTAATTGGGATTTGCACCCTTTGCCCCTCTTGCTGCAAACTCTTCCTCTCTTCAGCTCTCCAAATGTTCTCTCGAATGTGCCTCTCACCCTCCTTAGATCTCCTTTTATAAGTTATTAATGACTTGTTGTCACATCCATACTAGCCGAGCTACCATGATTGCAGATCAGTTTCCAGTATATTTTTGAGTCAATCCTTTAATGATTTTGATGAGATCAGCTGATGATGAGCAGTATGTTGATGATCACCCTTACACATTTGGTGGATCCAGTTCTTGTACATTTACAGTCTCATGCCAAGACTAAGCGCCATGACACTAGGCCGATGACTGAGTTAGCCATTCTTCTATCATCTAGAGAAGATCGATGACAGTGCCCATATTATATTCAGATGTAGTGCTTCAGTGTGATTCAGGTAGTTCAAATCAGGGACTCAAGTATATGATCCAGCATGTATACGATTGGTGCATTTGGGTTATTGATGTGCTCTTTCCTTTATCTAGGTAGTTTATGACTGGGTATATGATGATTGTTTACTGGCTTTATCTTATGATGATTTATTGTTGTTTAGAAGTAGAAGTAGTTAGTTACTATGAGTAGGAGGTTCTTGTGTATACTCGTTGGTCATACCCTTACTTTACGAAGTACATACTTGTTCATTCCCTTATTTTTGGGCCTTTGCTATCAATGGCATCATCAGTCACTTCTTCGTCCATCCGTTACTTTCCAGTTTGGTTTCATTCCGACTTACACCTTAACTAGTAGTCTCGAGGACTTCCCCCACCTAGACCTCTGTGTTGGATAGATTCCTTGTTTGCATTGTGTCTTGGCTCTGGAGTGTGCGAATTTAGTCATAGTGATTATTCTCCTCTAGTCCTCGAAAGCAAGTATTCCTATCAACCGTGTTGCTAAACACTAAAGCATCAGAACTTAAAGGCTATATCTAAAGGAATGCTAAGTCAGCAAAAACAGTGTTGCTAAACACTACTGCTTATATCTATATTAGCTAGTTAATGGCCAAAGGACAAGCAATCATCCTTGTTTGATGTAAGGTTGTTTGTCCCCACAGGGAAACAGGTTGGTCACTCCATCGCACCTACGGACGGTGGCGGGAAATGGAGGTCATAACGAGTCATATCTGAAGCCCAGAAGGCTTTCAAGGCACCTGCTTTTGGAGGTTGGCTACTGAAGATCTTTAAAAGTGAATTATATGTTAAATCTCTAATGAGAAAAGCTGACAAATAAATTGCTAAAAGATTGCTTGTCTAGAGTCTATTGGAAGCATTCTCATCACTCTACCCATTTGTGAGACACCGCCATCCCCCATGTTATTTTCTATCTAGCATATGTGTAGGTGGTTCCCCTAGTTCCTTCATCCGAGAGATTGCATTGTTGAGGTTGTCAAGTCTTTCCCCTAGCCTAGCCTTTGTTCTTCCACCCTCACCCATGGTTAGCAAATTGTTATGTCTGTAAACGAGTATACACTTGAGATTCATGTTTATAGTACTGAGTTGCTTTGATCTAGACTTATCTTGGTTATATTATTAACATGCTTGTGCCAATTAAACATCATTTTATGCTTTAGTCTAGCTACTGATATAATTGAAGGAGCATATCATAACCATTTGTACTTGCAGCAGCAGTTATTCATGGTATGGATTATTATTTTGATCATTCTTGACTTGGTCAACCCAGTTTGACCAAGTCAACCGCAGGGTCTAGGATGATTTTGGGAAGACAATGTTCGAAATGGATTATTCATAGCCCACATGTGTCCATTAGATGGTTCCATGCTTCAGACAGCAGTTTCAGATTGTAGTTTGTTGGATTCTTCTTCTTCTTATTATTTACGGGCCATTATTTTTATTATTCTGAGCATGGATGAGCCTACATGAGTATCTCTTGATGGTCACATAGTGTATGAGTATTCATCCCTAGTAGATTTGATCATTATGAGCTCATTGGTACACTCAGTTATCAATTTCGGGCAGTTACAAATGATGATATCTAGGCGGTTATAGATGACGAGATGGCCAAATTATCACTTTTCTCTAGTTTGCCATGCAGAAATGGCCTGTCCAACACTTTTATTGACCATTTTGGTTTTCCTAGGGTGCTACAGAGGGGATATGGGTTCCACCCAGTCGCTATTACCATATTACCCCATCCCCAGACAATTTGGTGTGGTCATATTTGTGTCTAGGACACTTGGCAGAGAGTTACAAGCATTTTTGTACTTCCAGGGGTGATTTTATGGCAGAGGAATGGCTAGCAAAGGAAATCGATTTGGCTTAGTGGGGCAAAGAAATGGTATGAGGTTGGTCTGGGATATTTTGATGATGTTTTCCACACCTTCCATCATTTGTGGCATTAGTGGGGTCCACACGTCATCCCATTTATTATTTTGGGTGTTTTATTATGTATTTTTAGCACATGTCCTAGTGTCGTTAGACACTTTATCACATGATGTATTATATTTGATGTAGGTTAGGCCTTAGTCTAGTGAATAATTGATCTCCTAGACCCCCCCACCATGTTATGTTGTCATGTTGTGTCCCTAGTCATCTTTTATGTATCACGTCTCCCCTAGGGCATCAATGAGGGAGGACGCCCCCCCTTGTTTTGAATGATCCATGTATTGTATTTCTAGCTCATCTTAGCCATTGATTATTATTTTTATATCTTTTGATCTCCACCACTCATTTGAAAAAGTGGCTAGGGTTTTGGTCTCTCTCATTCCTCTTTAAGGAAGAGACCCCCCTCATTGTAAATGGACTTTGGCTCTTGGAATTTTCATAATAAAGAGAAATTTCGCAGAGACTCTTGGATTTTCTTTGTGGATTGTTCTTGGATGGTGATTGTAAATTTTATTTCTCCTATCATTTGAGATATTTCTGTGGATCCAAAATATTTCTGTGGAAACAGTGTTTACTGCAGGAGGGCGACTTCACCTAGGACGTTTTTGCAGGGGTTCCTCAACTCGTTGCACTTGAAGTGACTTTGTATCAGGGGGCTTTCAATTATATCTTTGATCATTGTAATGCTTCTTGATTTATCTCTTGTTGTTACAGTTTTTTTCTTCTATGCATCAAATCTTACTTGGGTAGTTTGCATGTGCAAGAGAGAGGGACGCATTGGCTTCCTTGGGCAAATCGATTTCACTTGGAGACACTGTCAAATCATCTCAAATTGATCGGGTAGAGGTAAATCATCACCTTCAAGGCATCTACAAGATTTTCCGGGTAAGATCTACACTTGATCTCCTTGTTTGAAATTATAAACCATTGGCCATTTAAATTTACTACTCAAACCCTCACCATAAAAATTTATAAAAATTTTAGAGGTTTTGTTATTTGGTTTTTTGGCGAACAATTTTTGGGTTTTCATCCCTAAGCCTAGTCCCAAGTGGGTCCTCAAGGGAATCTTGCTCTGTGGACTCCTACACAATCTCCTAGGCATTGATCTCTCCATGCTTGCTTGCCTTCTAAATGATCAAACCTTATTTTCTGAGCTTGTGACCTATGATACTATCAGATCTATGGTCAAGCTATGCTAAGAAGCCTTAAACTTGTCAGATCTAATCCTTGGGACCATTTTCCTCATTTTAAGTACACATTTCCCAATGCAATTGATTTTGATAATTTATCCTAGCACCGATATCCTAGATTCGCTCTTAATATTGAGTTACTGTAATTGAACTAATCGACATTCGTATCGCATCTTCCTTAAGCCTCTACAGTAACTCCACTCCTTAAATCTAGGGTTCTTCACCCTTCACACTACATACATTGTTTGATTTGCTTGATTTGGTGTTTGGGTTAGATCTCTCTCATAGGGAGTAGATCGGGATCTCCCCCTTTGCTATTTGGGGCTTGGATAGTGAGAAGCAAAGAGTGCCTCGATTGGCATGACAACCAATCCATCTTGGGAATTGAGGCTTTCTTAGGTGTCACTGGTTAGTTTCCCTCCTCTACCATCCTAGATAGGATCCCTTTAGTTGGAAACTACACTTGTGTGATAACATGACTAAATCCCTAACCCTAGATCTCAACGGTCAAGATTAGATATTGCCCTCATGAGATCAATGGCCGTGACTTAATCTCTCATTGAAATCACTTAAGTCACTCAACTTTATAATAAAAGTCACTTTCTAGTCATTAAATATAAAAGCCACTTTATAAAGTTACTGTCTAGAGAGTGTCGCTTGGACACTTCCACATGCTAGGCCCGCCAATGCAGAAGTACTTGTCCGAGCTACCCAAAACTAACACCAATGACTAGTCCCACTAGTGAATGAAGGCAACCAGTCAACCCCTGCCTCCAATCCAAAAGAAATGAAGACCATTTTAAAAAGAAAAAAACAAAGAGGGAAGAAAAAATTCCATGATGAAAATCTCCTTTAGGGAAAGCCTAGATCTGTGGAATAAAAATATCCTCATCGTCAAAATCACTTAAGGCACCACGAGGCCGAGCACTATAGAAAATCAACAGTGGAACCTATGTTCTAAGAGGAAAGAAAAAAAACAAATATATATATATATATATATATATATATATCCCTATTACTAATCCTCGTTGCAAGGAGGCTCAACTCAAGTCAATCATCTCTAGGCAACCTGTTTCAAGGGAAGAAGAGGTATGATGTTTCAATACTTCAAGTATATTGGTATAAAGTTTGTATATTCTACATTCACCATTTAAAGCTCAAAAATATTCGAAGCTTGAGTCAAACCAAGAGTACTTTGAGCATTGGTTACTAAAATACCCTCCCAAAGAATTGCATAGAATAAAATCCATGCTCTAGAGTCCATAATAGGACCTACAAAATGAAGACAATGCCAAAGCATTTAGGTACCTCGTATCAAAGAAGGGGTCTACATGGGGGAGAGAACAAAAATTGAGTAGTTCATGACCTACCATGGTCACTCACATACATAAAGCACCAAAGCACAAACAATATTCAATATTTGGGACCAATGTTTTAAAACTTGAACTTGGCTCAAATTGGTTTGAAATTTTGTCTTGGTTTAGTAAAAAATACATAAAATATTAAAAATTCAATTAAAAATACATATATTTTAAAGATTTCAAACCATTAGAGACAATTTGCAAAATCTGCTCATGTATCTACCATGTAATGGTGAGTATATCAAAATGGTCCAACATTGTTCACGGGGATTTTGAAATTTCAAGTGGATGGGAGTATGAACCCTCCAAACCAACCATAACAGTTCAATTAGAAGCATCTTTATGGCCTAAGAAACCGCTTAAGTCCACCAATATCTAAGCTCATAGGTTGTATCCGCCCGCCTCACTCAATGACTGACAAAAAATGTGGTGGTGCCCTACTACTATCTGCCTTACAATTGACTTATTTCATCTAAAATAGCTCTCTCATGGTAGCATTCCTTGGGGGTTGTAATTCTGCTTTTGCAAATGCCTTCAACTCTACACTCAATTCAAGTTAATGTATTTGAAGGTTGAAGTGTTATCCAAGTTAGTTAATTCTTTTTAAATATATTATACAGGTTTAGGAGACAAACCAGTATTGACTCGATGGAGTTGGACCGATTTGGTACCAAATTGGTCTAGTCATACACCAACTCGGTCGATATGGTACCAAACCAGTCCCCAAACTATTGAAGGCCAAATCAAAGCGAACGATGGTTGACTCGATCAATATAGCCAAGTCCAAGTCAACCGTTTTTTTAAACATTGTTTGGGACACCAACTTACAACTCAAAAGGTAAATTATCCAACATCTTCAAGAACGATGATCCAATTGGTCAAAACAAAATGACTACATTTTCAATACTCAAAGTTGGAACCAACAAGCATACCATGTGTTATGATGGTATCAGCACCAATGCACCTGCAGAGGTGCCCCAGGGAGAGTGTGTCTTTTTTCTGACCAGGAGGGGTGTTTAGCCAGCTTATTCTAAGGTAGGGGTTATGGCCAGACCCTCTAGTTTTTCCTTTGGAAGTACTATGGCTTAGTGGCATCGCTGACTGCCTCGCGAAAGGGTTTAAAACCCTGAGGTTGGTGTCCGGGGCTTCCAAGGGTGGATCACTGGGTCACATGACCCCGACCTTGTTTTATCACTCCAGCGACAGATTCTTCAGCACTGAGGCACATACTTATCCTTCAGAGCACCTCCAGCACCCTCTTGGCCCTCCAGCTCACTAGCGCCCTCCCTCTGGGCCCCTCTATAGAGGATGACATCATCCTTTGAGAAGCAGACTGTATGCTCGATAAAGGGAGGGCCATTGAGGGTTTTCATCACCGTTGGGGTTAGTTGGGGCATGACAACCCCCCCTCCCTCCGCAGTTTGGCCTTCAGAATGGACCGATTTGCTCATTTTTATCCTTTTTAGTCATGTGTGGGTCAAATCTGGGGAAAACACCCCAATTTACCCACTACTTTGATTATTTTATCTTATTTTTGTTTTAATTTTAAGTTGACATTTCTAATTTCAAATTGACATTTTAAAAAGGCATGTCGGCTTGGATTTTAATTATTTTGTAAAAGTGAGTGTGAAAAGTATAAACAACTTTTCCTCACTTCATTTTTACACATCAACTTTATGGGATTACACTTTTATTTCTGATTTTTGCCCTAACTAGGGCTCTTTGAGTGATGTGCACCTCTTGAGGATGTTCATGCCTACTAATTTGGGGACAAATCTTTGAAGTCTTTGCTCTTGTTTCTTTTCTAAGGTGATGCTAAGAGTTTTTTGCTTGACACTTGCACAAAAAGGTATCTAAGTCTTTCTCTTGATGTCTTTTTGTTAAATGTTGGATGTATGCTTGTTTAAAGGTTGAATGGTAGCCATTGGAGTTGCATTTTGCCCTAGAATAAGTCATTTTCTGACCTTTAGTTACCTCAACATTGTAAACTTGAGTTTTAGGTCTCCAAAGTTTGTCTTAGCTAGGGCATCATTAACCAACTCTTGAAGTTGTTGAAGAAGCCCTAGCTTTCCAAACTTGGCAAGCACCATCTCAAGAGGAGGGCCATCCTCTTTGATGCTCTAGGGTTAGGTGAATTTCTCTAATAATGCCCTAAGTTGTTCATCTACTTTCTAAATCTAATTTCTAAGTCTTGTATATTTGTAATTAATATGCTAAATTATCTTTGATTAGTTGATTTTCTAAGTTAGTTGTACTTTCTAAATGTTAAAAACCCTAAAATAAAACCTTATTTATGAGGATTTTCTGAGTTTTTGCCCTACTGCAAAACCTAAGACCCCTGCAATTTCCTTCCTCCTCCCTTATCTACCCTCGCCTTCCTCTTTATCTAACTCGGCCTCCCTTTCTTCCTTAATCCTCACCATCGGCCCTCTCTCCTTTAGCCTTCGCTGCTCTCCTAAACCTGCTCCCTGCTGCTGTAGTCTGCTCCCTTCCACAATCTGCAACCCTTACTCCCTTCCTCTCCTTCCTCTCCCAACTCACCATCCTACTCGCCCTCCTATCCTTGCCTCCATTGCACCCTCGGCCTCCTTCCATTCATATTCGTTGCCCTTCTCCCCTTCCTGTCCCCACTCCATTTCCTTTCTATACTTCTCCTTTCTTCCCTTCATTCCTTCTTCCTTATCTTTTGCTGCTGCCTTTTCCCTTGGCCTCCATCCTATCTCCTTTTTCCTATAAGTCTGTCAATTGTGGTTACATACAGATCTGATTAACATTTGCTAGATGAAATACCTTTGACCTTTTAAATGCTAATAGCCATGAGGCATTGAACTCATTTAGTGAATGAATTTTCTCTCATATTTTATGTTTCATTGGTAGATGATTATGTTATTATATTTGGTTGCGTATTGCCATAATACATGTTTAGGATATTTGCATACTTAATTGATGATATCTATGTGATGAATGTTATATGATGTTCTTATGGTGCTTTGATTATCTATCCTTTTAATGCTAAATATTTGGTGGATGCTAAATGAGGTTGAACCCTACTTTTCTACATTAGGCATTGGACTTGTTTGCAACTAGTTTACAATACATCTTGCATTGGTTGACGATACATGTTGATGATTGATCTTTGCCCACATGTTCTTATCTTTTAGATGGTGTTATCCTTGATCACTGTGTTACATGTTTACAATCTTAGCACATCTACTTGATATATCTAATTGACGAATTGACCTTACACTTTCATTGAATGATTGGGTATAATTGGTGATCATATGCTTTGCCTAACTTACACATATTGGCATTGATTGAGTAATTTCTTAACTTGTCTTCATCTTGACTCCATTTAGGCACCGGTCTAACTACAAATTGCATAGAGAATATAGATTTGTGGTTGTCCTAGTGTTCTACAGGTTGTCACAAGGATACTTCTCCTTGGAGGTTATTAGCTTCCGAAGAAGTTAGAACCGTGACCAAGGTGACATTGGGTCACTGTTCTTATTTTTGCTCACTGGGAATTAGCCCTACTAATTTGCCCGGTAACACCATGCTTCGCCTCTATTCTTCATAGCTATGTTTTCTCATAGGCCTGCAATACTATATAAAGAGTCCCAGTCAAAAGCACAAATTAATATAGTGTACATAAAGTAAGCATTTCAGGTTCCCATCTCACAACGAAGCAGAGTATGCAAACACAGTATATATAGTACCCACATCAAGCTTATTCTTCATGCATACAAAGTTTCTTGAGAGATAAAGGATTCATCATGAATACATTCTCATACAGGCTCACAGTACCACAAGAGAACAATCAACAGAGTTCTGTAATCAAAGAGGAAACCCTACTTTCCACTCGGGCTTGGTATTCAAATAAGACTTCAAGCATGAGCCACATCAAAGTAAACGCACAATCTTCAGGTTTCAAAATTTTAAATAAAGGTACTCTCTATACAACTATTTCGAGCACATCAGAATATTCAGGGATGAGCAAGCAACAAAATTATTACAAGCATGAGCAAGCAACAAAATGGATCGAGGACATTCATCCAAAGAAAACTGCAAAGTTCTCAACGTCCATACTATCAGAACTATCCATGCAAGTTAAATAACTAAAACTCAAGGCAACAACAATATCTTCCATACAAGTTTTTCTTTTCATCCATCCATTCTTTACTCCCACAATTTTCTTCCACAAACCTTTCAACAAATTCCTTACAAACACATGATTTTCATCCATCGATCCTCCATCATTCACCATCTTGGAACCGCAAGTACAATGACCTAAAAAGCATCCACCTACAGGTTTCTACAAGCTGCTACAAGGGACTGCATCTACAGGTTCTTACAAGAGATTGCACCTACAGGCTTCTACAGGAAGCTACAGAAGTGTGATTGGTGGCGGAATAAACCCACCATGTTCTAACTGTTTAATCGATGGCTAGATTTTTACAGTAGCATCTATTACATTCAAGTTTCAACACAGTCTTCTACCTTCTATACGAATACTTCCCCACATTCTTAGCGATCTTCAGCAAGTAGATGGACGAATTTGGTAGTGGGATTAGTTACAATTGATATCTATCTGTGTCCTGCATGACCAGAATAGATGTCATCCCTCCACACCTTCCCGTGGATACCTGTTCCTCCCAGGGATTCATATGGTAGATGATTTATCACAAGACTAGCACAATTGTAGATAGTAATAGGTAGACAACCTTTAATCAACAATTTTCTGAGTTTTCTCTTCAATTTTTCTCGATAGGGGAGTAATTCTTTCTTCAACAGAATTTCTGAACTTTTACTAGCCATATCCTGATTGTGGATAAAGACCTAGTAATTCAGAGAAACACTGAAAAAACTTAAGTGTGGCCAAAGGTTGGGTCAAACAAGGTCTGATAAAATGTATGGCCAGAGGGAGAAATAAAAAACAAAGCTCTCATACTGATGAAATGTTCATTTCCCAAATTTGACATGAACAACTTGGTTCATAAACTCACTTTTAATTAGCTATTCTGGGGATGCTACATGACCTTACACATTGTAATTGGTATTCTGCCGTCTTTTTATTAATATAATACCATCTTAACTGTTTTCGTAAAAAAAAAAACTTGGTTCATAAACTAAATATCCAATCTAAAAAGGACAACAGGTTAAAATCTACAAAGAACAAATATTTAATAAACTAAATATCCAATCTACAAAGGACAAATATTTAATAATTGAGCAATGATTAGATGATAGAATAAAATAGTATAGGAGAACATTGATTAAATTTTAATCTAGATTAAAAGATAGAAATTGCCTAAACTTTGAGACATTTTGTAATTTTCTCACATTTCTATATAAAACAATACAATAAGAAGACAATACTGAGTCTAAAATAATAATTGTCAATCATCATAAGTCAAATCACTAAACCAATGTTGTAAAAGTTGCAATGAAATTTTTTCCTTATACTGAAGATGAAAACAAATGTTTAGGAAAAAGCAAGGGCAATGATCTTTTTACAGAGAAATATAGTCGCTCAATGTATCACGTATTCCAAGTGAGGGTGTTGGTACCTTGCCAACCCCCTAGCGATTTCCCCCCTCTTCCATGATTTTGGGTAGTAACTACCAACCAAACTACCAACGATTTCCCCCCTCTTCCATGATTTTGGGTAGTAACTACCAACCAAACTACCAACTGATAACCCCAAGGGACTTGATAGGATTTGATCCCGAGAAATCCATAAACTTTTGGAAAGCATCTACCAATCGAACTAAATCTTGGGGTTCCTTTACAACGATTATCTTATCGCTAGGAACAAAAAATAGCACCTCAATAGAATACACATATATTTTTTGCATACTTAACATGTCACACTTTGTTGACCAATTAATTCTATACTTCCTTGACAACTCAGCAGAAGGAAGCTTCTTTTGTCAAATATGATGGGTCCACCCAAAAGGTTAAGAACATTATTTCGTTCTAAAAGAACCTAGATTACCAATTGATGACACGTTTGCTTTGGATGCAAATAAAAATATAGTCTAATAGTGTGTCTGTACAAAATTATGATGTCTTCATTACCAATGCTTTTAGTGTATCTTAGAACGGAAAACTCTCCCTGAAATTCTAGTACAATGAGGGGAATCATAACTGCTGCGACAGTTAGCTTGAGTTCAAGCTGAAATCCATGAAGTCAAGTCATGAGACGTTGAGACCACAAGACAACAGTACATCCTGAAAGTATATACTAAAGATTCTTCACATCACACATTCTTATAATTACCACACAAGTAATTTTACATTTGACGCTACTATATTGTAATATTCAAGATCGTCTAGACATAGTGGAGAGCCACAGCAACTTTTAGGTCACGGCCCTAGTCAGCAGACCAGATTTAGCATGAGAAACTCCCTTGCTTAAATACCATATCCTGACAATGTTGATGCTTGTCTAGACATTTTCCACTTTAGTTTGTCAACAAAAGTTGCTACTTAACATAAAAATTAATAATAAAATTACTCTGCAAAAAAGTTAAAACACTAACTCAACAGTACTTGCAAGAATGCTGTGGAAAGCATCAACAAAATAAATTCATCTCAGTTATCCGTCTTTGGAAATTGATCCTTTCTCATATATATCTATTCAAAATGCCTTATAAAAACCTTGTATTTTCAAATTGCAGATCGTCAGTAGGAATGTACTGATACAGAAAAACAGAAAGGTTTGGTTGCAGCCAAGCATGTCACTGGATAATAGTGTTATGTTTGAAACTATGAGGCCCATCCTACATTGGCAATGCATTCTCTTTCTTTTTGGCTGCTTATGCATTCTCTTTCTTTTTGGCAGCCCAGGCACTTGATGTTGATATTTATACCATTGGCTCGGATGATGGGGACTAACTCCCTGCTCCCAGACACTTTTTGGTGAGAGGAAATATAGACCATTGACTAGGCTGATGAGGTGGGATAACTCCATCCTCCCCTTGTGAGGTGGGATAACTCCATCCTCCCCTTGTGGGAGTTGCATCTTTAGTGGCTGTCCTTCACTTTCTAGAACTTTCCATTCTAGGATAACCTACTTATACATCTATGTTTCTGATTTCATGATGCTCTTGTACTTATTTTTCTTTGCATTTCATTTTAGGAGTATATTTTTCTTTTTGCACCCCCTCTTTTGCTTGGCTATCATTGCTAGTTGTAGTCCTTAATCCCTTTGGCCTAAGAAAAATTTCAATTTCAATATCACTGGTTAAACACTTCTAATTTTCCTTTCTTTCTTGGCTGGTTGTAGTCACTAGTTCCTTTTAACTATTTTGGTCTCTCGTGGAGATTAGTACAAGTTTAAATTCCATTGGTTAAACCTTCTTATCTTTCTTTTTTTAATTTCCTGCATGTTGTTATACTATAGTTGTTTATTTTTCATTTACTTCTGAACTTTCCTGCGTACTGTTAGACTATAGTTGTTTATTTTTCATTTAAGGAGATGCCCAAGGAACTTCTGGTATATGTATGTGTTGGCACAAAAATATTCTCCATCAAAAGAAAACCTAAAATATAAATCAATCGGGAAACTAAGGAGCTGCATAACAAGCGTGCCTAATAAGCACGAAACTAGGTTTGAGTTCTGAGCTTCCCCAGAGCAAAATCGAAACCCGCGAAAATAACGTAAAGCAGCAAGACATCGAGGAGCATGGCATTTGTCAAGAACAGAAGACATTTGAAGCTGTGAACAAACGAGAAGAGAGAAATAAACTTACCTGAAATGGCGACTGCAAACCCACACCCACCACTGCACACCTTGTTCCAGGGCTCTTGCGTGGTCGAGCGAGGGACAGGTGTGGGCAACAGCAATGGTGCCCTTTGCTGAGAAACCGCAGGGAGGTAGCTCCACATGAATATCCCAATCCCCTCTAAATTCTCACCTCTCTCTTGTGTTTCTTCTTTGTTGAGCATTGCCAGTGTTCAAGAACCGATAATGAACCAAAATGTAAGGCAAAGCCTTAAAAATAAAGCACCTATAAGCTTTACAAAAACCCTCCGAAAGCCTACTATGGCCACAAAATCTTCTCCGGGGAACAAAATGCGCACTTCGGAGAGGACCAAAACATAGAAATAGACACAGTCACCGAAGGCGGTAAGAAAAAAAACGCAGAGAAGTCGGATTTTCGAATCCCTCTGAGTCGATTCCAAACTTCGTTTGAGGTATTTGAAATGAAATGCGCTCTGATTTCTGAAATTTTAATGGAAGAAGAGTTTTGGTGCAATGTCACGATAGAAATTAATAACAAGGCAGTCTTTTAACAACAATAACAACAGGACCCTCTTCCCTCTCTGGGTGCAATTTTTTTTTCCAAACGATGGCACCATCCACGTGGCATCGGTCCACGTGGTAGGCTGAAAATCGGGTCAAAAGCTGCAAAAACAGTGACACGTGGAACTGTTTGAACCTCTAGAATACTCGCAATGGCCTGCCCGCCACAAGAAAAATGCAGGTGATACCGGTCGCGGCAGAAGCTTCGGGAAAGCCGTTTGGTGCATACGGTCATGCCACGTAGCGGGCCTTACAGCCGTCTGATTTTCAAGGATTTTATTTTTATATCCTTGTCGTACGTTCAATTTGGGGTTTTGCGACGACCTTGTCGTACCAAGATGTGTGGTAACATTTTACTTGTGGCTGCTATTTATTTGATGTCAGGTAAGATTTTGTGGTGACATTTTACTTGTGGTTGCTATTTATTTGAGCTTGGTAAACACAAATTATAAAATATATTTATATATTCTAATTAAGTAAGTATTTATTTCATTTTATTTTTTTTCAAAATAAGCACAAGGAAATTAGACATTTTTTATTTGAAACCTTATAATAATCATTTTGGATTGATTTCGCCCATCCAAAATTATGATTTCAACAAAATAAAATTTAGGTTGGATTTTGTTCGAGTAATTGTGGTATAGTGGTAAATTTATGAAATCTTAATTGCAATTAATTTATGTTTGGTTTTTATCATATTTTTGTAACGTTTTTATTTGAACTTCAAACCCTATCCTCTATGAAGTCTATTGTTGATTGATGCGGCCTTTCATTCTTTGGTGACTTCCTAACACCCCTCATCCTCAGTGGCACCTCCTACTTGGTGCTTTGTGAAACTTGTTAAAGTGTCAAAGGTTAAGATATCATCTTCAACTACTAGGTGTAAAGCAGTTGCCCTCTCAGACCATGGCTTAGTTGGACAATATACGAGCTTATGGCCATCTCCTAGATTTGGTTAGATAAGTACTGGAGGCTTGGAGTTTAGAACATAATTTTTTGTGGGAGAGGGTATTATGTTTTTCTCTTTGAGAAGAAAGAAGACAAGGATCACATCTTTAGAAATGGCCTCTATTTCATGGTATAAGGAGAATGTATCTAAACAAATGGGATACGTCCTTCAATCTAGACTAGAGAAGGATATTCATTTAGTAGTCTCGGTATGGGTTAAACTACCCCACATGTTGCTACATTGCTGGTGAAATGGGGATTTAGCGACTATAGGAAATTCCTTAGGTCGATATATTGATAAATTAGAACCAAAGCCACCAATGTTTGCATGCACCTGTATTTGTGTGGAGGTAGACTTGGAAAAGGGATTGTTGGAGGCCATAAATGTCTCTATGTATGGATGGACTCATATGTAAAAATTAGATTAAGAACAACTCCCTTTCAAATGCAAGGTGTGTCATGAATATGGACATTTGCTTGAAACTGCCCTAAACTCTTGCAAGGGAGCCCAGTAATGGGAAAGAAAAAGGATGGCAACATGTAACAAGCGAGGGGAAGAAAATTCTTACAATGGCTTTGCCTAAGACTTCGGCAACACCGCCCTCCTCCAACCAAGTCCAGGTTCTATCAAACAAAGAGGAAGGGGAAAAGGATGGGGAATGACCAAGTCAGGACAATGGGGGTAGCCGTTTCGAACTCTCAAAACTCCACAAATCAATTAGTTATGGAAGATATAGGTATGGAAAAAAATTACATTTCCCTCCTCCCTCATAACCATTCTAAGAAGTTCAAGCATCGCAAGGTAGAAATATGAATACTTCGAGAGGTATTCTGAATCGAACGAAAACAACGCAAATTGAAGGAGATTCTACTGAAAGTACAAAGGAGGAAAGTCTTGTTCTTAAGAAACCAGGAAGGAAAACAACCAAGTAATAGAGGAAGGAAGAGCAAACAAAGGACAAAAATTTAGGCAGGAAAGCTTCATTATATAGGCATGTCAAAGTGACACTTCCTGCTAGAAACTCAAAGGATAAAAAAGAATAAAAATAAATATAAGGCGAGTCCAACTACAAGTAGGAAATAATGAAGATGGTCTCCTAGAACTATAGGGGTATGGGGGGGGAGCAAAAGATTCAATCAATTAGGGATCTAGTTTACAAAGAAAGGCCTTGTCTCCTCTTGATCTAGGAGACTAAAATGGAGGCTGGAGTAGCTAACTATTAGTTATTGAAGATATGGAAAAATAGTGAAGGTTATGATGTGAGTGCCAGGGATGCTTCAAGGAGAATAGCAACTCTCTGGGACTCCAATAAATATAAGATGATTAGGCATAGGGAAAACCCAAACAAGATTATGATGGAGCAAGAAGACTTGGTGACTTTGGAGAAAACAAGTGTGTGCAATGTATATGGTCATGTTCAATATAGGAACAAGGTTGAATTCTGAAGATCTCTAAGCTCCCTATGAGAAAGCAAATTTTCTCAAAACAACATTGTGGTAGGGGACTTCAATGTTACAATCTCGCATAAGGCAAGGAGAGGAGGAAGTATGTTTAGAGATCCATTTGGAGAGTAGTTGGAGGATTTAATGACATATTGGGATCTTGTGGACACTTCTCCAAAGAAGGGAGTTTATACTTGGTCTAATTGAAGGGTTGGTCCAAGACATATAGTAGCCAAATTGGACCGATTTCTAGTACATAGCTCTTTCCTTAAAAAATGTGTAATTCTGCAATCCAAAATTATTCTGCCTAAAACTTTTGATCATAATCCCATTGGTTTTCCCATAGAATTTCCTAAGGATCGGTGTCCCATTCCATTTCATTTCAACCCTTTGTGGTTAAGGGGAGAATAGGCTTAGCACCTTATTCAAATAACTTGGAATACCTTTATAAAGGGATCGTTGGCCTTTGTTTGGAGTCAAAACTCGGGCTAGTTAAAGGAGCCTTGAAAACGTGAGCCAAAACTAAGTTCCAGTCCCTTTATTCGAGAAGGAAAGAAATCCAAGACAATTTGGGTGCTCTTCAAGAAGAAATTGAAAAGGTGGAAATTACAAGTGAAATTTCACAAAGGGAAAAATAGTTAAACCTATAATTGTTGGTTGCCTAAAAGTAAGAAGAGGAGGTATGACACCTCAAACCCAAGGACTTTGGCTTAGGGTTGGCAACAAGAATACTTCCTTTTTTCATAATCAGGCTAATGTAAGACTAAACAACAACGTGATTAGCGAGATAAGTGATTCAAGGGGAAAAGGGGTGATTGGTCTCACTACAATCAAGGAAGAAGTCTTTAATCATTATAAGGAATTATATATTGAGCTTGGTAGTGCAAATCTAATGGAGAAAAAGGAAATGTATGCTAACATCCCAAGAGAAACCACCCCATAGGACAATCATTGGTTGGACGGTCTGATCTCTGAGGAGGAAGTATTAGAGGCCATCTAGAGTTTGAATCCTAATAAGGCACATGGTTCAGATGACTTTACGATTAGTTTTTCAAGGCA
Source organism: Larix kaempferi (assembly GCA_027924585.1). Classification (NCBI taxonomy): domain Eukaryota; kingdom Viridiplantae; phylum Streptophyta; class Pinopsida; order Pinales; family Pinaceae; genus Larix; species Larix kaempferi. The sequence continues at coordinate 1,143,572 of BSBM01000097.1, forward strand.
AGTAGGTACATAATCAAAGCATACTTATGTAAAAAACTGAATTGGACTAGATGTAAGGATAAGATAGGAGGGACTACTAATTTTCCCTTTATTTCTCTAATCCCCAAGGATTCTAAGTCTTCTTTACTAGCTAGAGTTCGCCCTATTTCTCTTTGTAACTTGTTACCAACTATTTTGTACCATAGTTGGATTTCTTGTGAGCCGCCAAGTTTCATGAACATGTTCAGTGTTCATCTTCAGTGTTCAGAGGTTCATAAAACGTTTGCAAGGCCAATTTTGTCCCCTTTGTAATAATTGCATGTCCAGGTCCCCTTGGGGGAATTGTAATAATTTGGTCTAAGCATGATTATTTTGTAAAAGACTTGGATTACCTTAGGTTTGGCTACCAGGGGGATACTCTAGAGTGTTTTCTCCTTAGGAATTATGAGCTACGCTTCAGTGGCGTATAATTCCTAAGTTTTTTCACTCACACCTCCAAAGTTGGAGTATTTTCATGGTGGTCGAACCTAAGGAGGTTATTAAATTCTACGTGTCTATTTAATTTTTACATGCTAGCCATCTAAATTGAGTTGTATGGACATGCACTAGGTACCTTAGGACTTTGGTTTCATTCCAGTAAAAATAAATTTTTTTCGTAAAATTAGACCATTTTTTAATGGTTTAAATGGAAAATTTCAAAATGTAATAAAATCTTGGTCTGGAGATGGAATTTGGCGTAGGGAGCTCTTTTTATACGCTCAGAGTGTCCTATTTAACCTAAGACCCACCTTTCCTGGGTTTCGGGCGACTAAATTTGTCATTTTTGGCAATTTTCCTAAGGGTGCTACAAAACGACACTTAATTGCTAAAATGGCACAAAATGCACTAAGTGACAAAAGTAAAAAAATGATTTAAATAAAGTATGGGAAAGGGTGGCATAGTTTATTAAAGTGATGTACGACCATGGTAATGGATAAGGCACATGTGAATAAACAAAACTTTGGATAGCGTGGGTGTATGGTTTTGAGGGATGCGCCATCCTTCACTCACATGGGCAGATTCAAAACTTATAAAAAGCGATGGTTCTAATGGTGGGAGATTGTTCCAAGGAGAGGGGTGCCCCCCTTATGAGGCGGCTGACACCTATGTAAATCACACCAACCAAAGTATAGTTCAATGTGTCAATCACTCCCCCTTTGGTGGATGTGCCTCCCTCTCCATGCACTCCTCTCCTCATGAAAACTCTATTTAAGAGAGGCCCATTCCATTGGTTTGAGATGGAAGAGTGAAACCTCTGCTCATGTATGTAATCATTTTGTTGTTTCTTATTGAATAAAAGTCAAGAATTTGGAGGTCCATATGGTGTAAATATTTTTCACGAGGAATTGTTGATGCTTCATTGAGGTGATATTAGCTTAATCGTTTTCTTCTTATGCAATTTGTTGATCATTTATCTAGATTAGAAGGTTGTATCTAGTTCATAGAGTGAGCATTTATAGTCTTAATTTGTTCACTTGTGCTTGGTTAGATGATATTTAGAAAGTATTAAACTGTAGTCAGCAATACTGATGCTCTTTTTTGTTTAATTTAACTAACAATACTAGATTTGATCACATTTTGTTTTGAAGTTGTGTGTAGTTTTGCAGATCTCGTAAAGGTGAAGGAGTATTTTGAGCTCAATTGCTTCTTCTTCCTCTTCACTACTCTTTGGATCTAATACTATTTGCCTTTCACGATTCTCCATTGATTGCACGAAATTCAAGCTTGGGCTTGAGAGCTTTCTTTTCCATCTTCTAAAACTCTAAACTCTTATTTTCTTGGTTACTATTTTCTTGCAAGTAAATTAGAGCTAAAGTCTTCATCATTTGTTATTTACTTGTTCAAATTAGATCTAAAAGTGCTTTAAATTCACATTTTTGTAGTTATATCTAAGTGTTGCTTTCCTTAAGTACTTGAAGTATTAATTTTTCTTACCATTTGCAAGTACTAGGTTGTATAATTTTTGTGATTATACTAACAAATGCTAACATTCTAACAAGTTTGTTGTTTGTTGATTTTTATCCTTTTGTCATAGAAAATCGAAGGAGCAAGCGATTTGGGAGCTTGAACCATCAAAGAACACCATTTTTTCCCTTGTACTTATTTAAGCCTCTTTTAATCTAATAAAGTCTCTTGAATCTCGCTTTTGCGGATCAAGAGTGCTCTCTATCGGAGAGTTCAAACTTGTATTAAATTTAATTAAAGGAAAGTGGGATTACGGCTCCCACACCCCCTTCCCCCATTTTGGGGAAGCTTGTACTTGTCCCCTTTACTTCCTGCTTTAGATTAGTTTTTCTTGCTAGAATAGTTCTTTCAATTGTTGCAACTAGATCTAGACTTTTCTTTCAGTTTTTACTTTACTTTATTTTGGCAATAAACTGAATACTATCCCCCTTACTCTCTCGAGTACGGTCTTCAGAGCTGAAAGAGACTCTTGGGTAGATAATTAGAAAAATTGTCTCTTTTCATTTCGGCATTTTATTTATTCAATAAAGTAGTGTTCATAAAATTTATTGAATCACGCTCTTAAAGTGGATCAAGAGTGCTCTCTATCAGAGAGTCAATCTTAAAATTTATTAAAAATAAATCTTTTGAATCTCGTTCTAATTCGAATCAAGAGTGCTCTCTGTCAGAGAGTCAATCGTAACAAACAATTTTTCAAACACCGCGTATGCTCTACCCATCGTAGGCTGGTCTGAGCTTTGGGATATTAAAAGCGATTTTTTTTTCACTTCATAATTTTTCACATTTAATTTATACTCATTAATAAAATCAAGTCCCGCAAAAACCAACGAAAATCCGACGTTGCTTCATTGTGATCGAAAGTGGGGAAATTCTGACTAAGGAAGCGAGAACCACTGGTAGGCGACCTCAGAGCATAGTTAGACTACATCCTTGTTGGTGTAGTGTTGAACATCTCTCTCAAGACTCCGTCCCAACCCGTATGTCCTTGTACGGAGCCACCTAGATGATATTCCAGACATATTTCCCGTATCGCAAGGTATATCAGAAATCCCCCCTTCCCAGAATAATTCAACTTCATCTTTCAAATCACATAATAAAATAAACCAAGAGGAATTCGCACAATAGTCCCTCAACAATATTTTACGGACAATGACTCCATTTGGCACTGGTCTTTGAGCAACAACATCATTTTCAAAATCTTTGCTTTCTGTCTATCTTAAGTTATTGTTGTTTATCATATCATGCCGTGGATGGATTTTTTATTCAAATTGAAAAAATTGTTGTTATCCTTCAAATTATATGTTGTGGATGTGCCATTATATTTGCGAATAAACTTGGTTCAATTTTTTTACAAATTCAAAAACTCCTAAAAACAACACTCATTCCAAATCACTAAATACTTAAACTTTAAAGACTCAGAAACTCTTTTTTAGGGTCTACCCCCCTTGGCTTCGTTAGGAGTTTTCCTAAACGGATGAGTCGGGATCATGTGACAACACCTGACTCTTTGCTTGCCCCCAAGGCCACACCGAGCAGCTTAGAAAGATTTATGCTGCGCTCCCCCCCTAGGTGTGCATCTTGGCGGCAACATAACTCAATCTACAAGATATTGGCAAAAATTCTTGCAGTTAGAGTTAAAAAGCTTCTCCCTAAGCTCATTTTTAGAATCAAGGTGGACTCCTCTTGAAGAAGTAGATCTTAGATAACATCATCTTGATTCAGGAGGCCATTCTTTTAAGTGTCTCTCGAAGGGAAGAAGGTATGGTTATCAAGCTTGTTCTAGGTAAAGCTTTTGATAAAGTTAGGCACAATTTTATATTTGGGATGTTAAAACAGTTTTGGGTTCTCTCCCAACTTCATTAATTGGATCGGAACTTGTATTAGGAGGTCATAAATCACTCCCTTTGTTAATGGTAGACCAACTTCTTTCTTCCAATTCTAACCACTTATACCATGAAACGAGAACTATATACTATGAATGAGAACTCTAGCCATAAAAATCACCTTTTTACGTCAAAAACACCAAAAACAACCCCAAAACGAAAAGTGATGATACTGGTATCAAGCTTTTTTGTTTCAAGGTTAAAATTACAACTTTTTGGTAGCCCAAGCGGTGTCGTTGCAATCAAAACCCTAAAATTACAGCTTTTATGACATTGTGGCATAAACAACTAGCATCGTTGCAACAAAAATACCAAAATCAAGCCCCAAATCCAAAAGAGGTGCTAGCAATGTCACCTCTTTTTCCTCTTCGATTGTAATTACACGGTTTCGAAACCATTTTCTAAAAATAAATAAATAAACCTCTAATAAAATCTAGAAAAAACATATTTGGAAAAAAATGAATATTTAGAAAAAAAACAATTAAAAAAAAAGAAAATACAAGGAAATAAACAATAAAACACAATTAAAATATTAAAAAACCAAAAACACCTTTAAAAAAAAAATTTAAAAACCAAACAAAATATTAAAAAATACAAATCTAATAAAAAAACAAAATTTAAAAAAATCTATATAAAAAAAAACAAAATTTACAAAAAAAAAAATTAAAAACCAAACAAAATATTAAAAAATGCAAATCTAATAAAAAAACAAAGAAAAAGAAAAACCAAACAAAATTTTAAAAAATACAAATCTAATAAAAAAAACAAAATTAAAAACAATCTATATAAAAAAAAACATTTAAATTAAAATTTTATTTAAAAAACACAAAGGGGTGAGTGGACATGGGCATGTGAGTAGGGTAGGGTAGGGTAGGGTGGGGTGGAGTGGGGTGGGTCGAGTAATGGGGGAGGCAGAGGGATAAGGAGGGAGGGGGGCGGAGGGATAAGGAGGGGGGCGAAGGGTGGAGGGATAAGGAAGGGGTAGAGGGATAATGAGCGGTGCGAATGGAGGGGTAAGGGGAGGCGGCGGGATGGAGGGATAAGGGGGGCGGAGAGGTGGTGGGTAAGAGTGGTGGCAGAGGGATAAGGAGGGGGCCGGAGGGATAAGGAGCGGCATGATGGAGGAATAAGGAGGGTTGAGAGGTGGCGGAGGTGGTGGGTAATAGTGGTGGTAGGATGCTGAGAATCGCGCCACCACTCTTACCCATCCCCGTGACCATTATATGGGGTTTTGGGTGGTTTTTTCGTTTTTTCATTTTTGGGGTGTTCTTTGTTTTTGTTTTTTTGTGTTCGTTTTGTGTTTTTTTTTTTCTTTTTTATTATTATTTTTTAAAGTGGCTTGTTATTTTTGTTTTTTTTAACAGTTTTTTCGATTTTTTTTAAGTTTTTAAATATTGTTTCCTTTTTTTTTAGTTTTTTCAAATTTTAATTTATTTTATCTTTTGTTTTTTTGTTTCTTGAATTTTTTTATAACATTTTGTTATGTTTCTTTGTGTTTTTTTTTTGTTTTTTTTTTCACAATTTGTATGGTTTTTTCATTTGTTTTTTTTTTTCTTTTAAAAAAATTTAAAAACCCATTTTGTAACCAAACGAAGGAAATAAGTGCTACTAGAAGCACCAACTTTCGATTCAGAGGTCAATTTTGGTTTTGCTTACAATGGTAGTGGATGGGTTTTCAAAATAGTTGTAAATTTAGCCCCGAAAAAAGAACGAATGATACCAGAAGCACCACTTTTCAACTCTAGCCTCAAAATGAAAATGTGTGATACTGGTATCAACCCTTTTTGAAATGGAGGTAAAAATAGCTACTAAAATTAGGAGAGAGAAAAACGAGAACTGTGTCAAGTTCTCGTTTCATAGTATAAGTGGTTTTCTTTGGAGGGATTCAACAAGGATTCCCAATCTCCCCTTTTTGCACATTATCATGGCAGAAACACTCAACATAAAACTCAACAAGGAAAGGGAGGAAGGGAACCTTGCAGTTATTCTAATCAATAGAGGAGTCAAAGTTATTAGTAGTGCCTAATTTGTAGATGGCACTCTTGGGAGGTCGTGAATCACTCCCTTTATTAATGGTAGACCAACTTCTTTCTTCCAATTATTTGGAGGGATTCAACCAGGATTCCAACTTGTATTGGGAGGTCATGAACCGGTTCCTTTGTTAATGGTAGACCAACTTCTTTCTTCCAATTATTTGGAGGGATTCAACAAGGATTCCCACTCTCCCCTTTCTATACATTATCATGGCATAAACACTCAACAAGGAAAGGGAGGAAGGGATCCTTACAATTATTCTCATCATTAGAGGAGTCAAAGTTATTAATGGTGCCTAATTTGTAGATGGCACTATTTTTGTAGGTGGAGTTGTAACATCTCCATCCACCATTTTGACCAATAGAGGGGATATTTACAATTTATGGGGTTCTAAATTTCACCCCATGGGCATAATAGGAATTTCATGAACAATAAAAATGCTTGTGCAGATAGATAACTAAAAACACAATGGAAATAAAATATACCCACACACACATCATGCATATACAACATATTCACCATAGCCATAATTAAAATTATTGCACATTCAAATGTAAAGATAATACTTATCTTTAAGCAAAGAATATCCAAGCAACTAGTTGTGTAAGAGTGATTTTTCACCCATTCGTAGGCACTTTGTCTGCTACGAACATAATAGTAGATTAATAATAAACATAATTAATTGTGTTTATTATTAATCTACTATTATGTTTGTAGCATTGTCCAACATATACTCTTTCTACTAAGAGACCACCCACAAGTTGGGCTATGAGGCCACCAAGGTGAAGGGAACTCCTACAAGCCTCTCTCTCTCTCTCATCCCACGACCCATTATGCTCTAAATGCTTAGCCAAATGCTCATTTAGAGCTCTATAGGAATCTCACCCAGCACTCGCAGCCTTGGCTCCAACAATACCTGCCCCACAAAACACCCTTTTGGGCCTAGGCATCCCCTTCACAAATCCACGACGCCCTTGAGCAATCCATCTTGTCATGTGCTTCCATTGTGCGCATAGAAGGAGTCCAACCTGATATATGTTGTTGGAGAACCCCCTGTATCCTTAATTCATGGCTTCTCAAGCATGCAAAGATAGCATAACTCAATGGGTAAAGGTTTCTAGCTTTCCCAACCTCTAAGCTCACCCGCAATCATCTCTTTTTCCATAAAAAACATAGCTTTGTTTCCAATTTCAAATTTACGAGTTTGCACAGTTTGGTAATTGGTAATGGACAACAAAAGAAGAATTTTGTGTAGTGTCTATGCTGCTTGTTATGTAGAACATCAAACTCCAAATATGGGAGAATGGTGGAAAAGACAACTAACATAACTTTTGAACATGGGATAGAGGACTCTCACAACATTCATAGAAGTAGATTATCCCATGCTTCCTTAACTACATGAGAATACTTTCCCCACCAACCTCACACATGCATTCAATGATTGGGTGAAACAAAGAAAAAGGAAGTCATTGACTCATTTAAAGCACATCGCAACGAATGGATGAGTTCTAAGATTGACACTTGGCAATAAAGGATTTAATATCCCTTAGGCACCCTTTCCTCTTCCCCTCTAGTGGAATCATAGCCCCTCCAATGCTCTTTACCCAACTATCTTTGACTATTATATTATTTTCCAACATAATATTTACATAGGATTTTGAATTGGCATGATAATCCAACCACACAGTCCATAATTAAATATTTACATCATACATGCCTAGATATCCATTAGTCGGGCCTTAGCCTTGAGCTTTGCACTAGGAATCCATACTAGCATATTTACATCATTTATATGATTTGATTTAATACATTCCAAGTCATAACCAGGGGTATTACAGGAGCCTTGGTGATTAATGCTCTGAGATTTAAGAGAATTACATGATTTGATTTAGTATATTCCAAGTCAGAACCGGGGGTATTACAGGAGCCTTGGTGGTTAATGCTAAAAAATTTAAGAGAATTCTGGAATCTTTCAATGAATCCTTTGGGGGGAGGGTCAATGCTGACAAGGGGAGACTCTACAGTTGGAATATTTCTCCTACTCTATTGCAACATATTTCTTATATCTTTATCTTTGTTGGTCAACCAAAGTGGTCATCTTTTAAATACTCGGGCATTCCAATTTCTTTCACAATGGCTAAAGTGGTGGATTGACAAGGCGTCTCCCACAAAATATACGCTAAGATTCAGGCATGGGGAGTTCAACGGCTAAATATGGTGGGAAGGATTAATATTCTCATCACGTTGGTTCTCTCTTCCCTTCCTCTTTTTTAGTGTTCCTCCTTGTTAGCTCATGTTGGTGTAATGCAATCCATTTGCAAGGAAATACATAAATTTCTTTGGCAGGGAGGAAAGTCCAATGAAAAAAATTCCATTTGGTGAAATGAGAAATCATAAGAGCCCTTATCCCTCATGGAGGTATTGGCATTAGGGACTCGAAGCTTATGAATTTCACCATGGGGGCCAAAATGATTTGGATCATTGCCTCAAGGAAAATGGAATGCTGGAAAGCAATACTCCAGAAAAAATACCTAAAAAGACAAAGACTTAAATGCTTGGATAATTGCACCTGCGAAGGCAATGGATTTGGAATATGGGAATTTTCTAAAGCGATGAGCAAATTAATCCATGACGAGAGGTCCTGAATTCATGGCAATGGGAAGAAAATAAATTTATGGGGAGGATAGAATACTTGGTAGAGTTCCTCTTTCCAACAAGATTGGGCTACCAAATTTAAGGGCTTGGATCTTTGTTAATTGTATCAAGACTCTATTTAATATTTTTTAATGGGATAAGATGGGGCATTGGAGGAATGGGAAGCAGGTCGAAGTCTTAGTCTATCTGCACTATGACTTGGAATTGTTACTCTCTCTTCTTCAAGGAGCAACTTAAATTAGCCTTCATACTAAAGACGTTAGATGATGGGGTGTAACTGGTAAGTACTAGATCAAAGAAGGATATGATAGGCTCATATGTTATCTCCCTCTTCCTCCTTTCTCTCTTATATGGAGAAAACTATGGCACGGTGATGGTCTTACCAAAGTGAATGCTTTATGTTGGGTACTTGTTCATGAGCAAGTTCTCATATCATAAAATCTTTAAAAAAGGACAAATTGAGGGGATTTCATGGTGCATGTTTTGTAAAAAGGAAGAGGAGATAGCCAAACATTTCTTCCTTGAATGTGAGTATTCTTGTCTAGTGTGGGAGGAAATTCTTGCTTAACTAAACCATAATATTATTCAGCATACTTAATGGAGCGATTTTTTTCTAAATTGGAAGGAGTATTACCCTGCCACTTTACAAAATAAGCCTTCCTTGCTAGAATATGGATGGCCCTACCCAAATACATTTGTTGGAATATTTGGATAGCGATAAAGAAGTCCATTTTTTAGTCAGAAACCATTCCTCCTACTAGAACGGTGATCAGAGCCAAAGCCCTTCTCTTTGGGGCTTTGCTTTCTCCGGGGATCTTTAGGCTTTTGAAAGAGCCTCCCTTGAGTTGGGAGAGACATTGGGTTAGGGAGTTTATAATTAGGAGAACCCTTAGTCCAAAAGCACTGCAGTCATGCCAGTTACATCTTCATTATGGAAGTTAGATATGAATCAAACATAATTAAAATAGTGGATCTCTAGGAAAATGTGTCTTAAGTTTTTTGTTGTTGTTGTTGTTGATGAACTGTAAGAGAGCCAAGCATTGCCAAAATTTCCTAATAGTTACCTTGGTTGAGAAAATTAGGATTGCTTCACCACTATCCTAAGCCTCCAAAAGTGATATCCATGTCTTGGAACAATATTGCCAGAAGTAGTAACCTAGAAAATGAAGTATTTCTTGAGGGAGTGTACGCACAGAAGGACAATAACTTAGCTTTAATTAGGGAGTGATTGAAACAAAGTTGTCTCGATGGTTTATTTAGTGTTGGTTGAGGTGCTTGTAGATTTTAGTGTGTTTTTATTTGGTTGTGTCCTTCAACACCATAGTGGGTTGAGGCTGAGATTGGATCCCTCTAGACATATTTTTCCCTTCTTGTTTCATATCTTGGCTTAGGAGTAGTTTCCATAATTGATACATATGGCTAGGTAGAAAATCACTTCTATGCAGTCAGTTACCACGTGCAACAACTGAATGCAGATAAGTATTCTTATATTTGTTTACATATTGTCAAGTCATTGTTACATAATGTTTTTGAATTGCTCAATCCGTGTTATTTATTCCTCGAAAAAAAAAACAACTTAAAATGTTTATCCTAAGATGGGAAATGAGATTTTTATTTATAGGACTTAATTATGCATATATTTGCATTAGAACTCAATTGACATGCAAATCAAAAATCAATTTATACCCCTATCCTCGAGGGAGTAGGTTATCCGTACATGACAATGGTATCAGAGCTATGTTCAGGTCTAGAGGAATTTGGGAAACACCAATACAAAAAAAATGTTATTGTTGCTTTATGAAGCAAAGACATTATGGAAAAATAGATGATGCCCACTAAAATTTATGATTTGCATGTTTTAGTCCTTTTATCCAAATCATTGGAATCAATATTTTTATGCAGTCTTGAGAGGAGAGATGGTTGATCTACTTTCAATGATGAAAGGCCATTAGATACATATATTCTTTTGGATTACTAAAGTAATGTTGAGCAATTTAGGCTATATTATGTGAAATGAATACTTCAATTAAATTTTGTGAAAAGAAAAGATAAAATAAGATAACGTTATTAATGTCCAATAAATGATCACAAATATGTCAATCAGACTAGTAAGTACAATAGTATCAATGAATTGCGGGAGAGAAAGGACACTCCTATATAAAATAAAGAACATATTTACTCTATGAACTAATCTCTATAAGCAAGAAAATAATGTTGTGAAAAAATGGAGTGATACGTGGATTTCGATGGGCCAAAAGGAAAACACCTTGGAGGGATGCCTCAAAAGAAGGTACAAGGGAAAGGGAAGAAGTCTCAGTGTTCCCTAAAGAGGAGGAAATGTTTCTCTCTTGCGGGTCATCATCCTATATATGTGTTCCTCTCCTTACATTCGAGGCCGAAGAGAGAAAAACTCATGAGAGAAGACTGCCCAAAAGAGTTAGTAGAAGAATTGGTCCATGGCAGGTCTTGCTATTTCAAAGAAGTGAACTACTATCCAGGTCTGGATGTGGATGACTACCTAATAGAAGCGAGTGATTGGTTCCATGATTTGAGTTGGAAACTCCACAAGTGTCGCATTGGTGGGCGATGGGGATCCCTTGGGGTATCATGGATCTACTAGACCATGATAGAATGGTGTTGCTATCTACTTGCCTCTTGGTGATCTTATTTATTAGGAGCACTAAACATAAGGATGTGATCGTTCTGGTAGTGTTTGGAGTGTTGAAGGTCCAAGTCCAAGTGCCTCTCTCATGAACAAGTCAACAAAACCTTGGATCTAATGAAGAAATGAGACCAACTAAAAAATGGTCTCAATATGGAAGGGGTGGGTTGCAAACTATGCCCAAATAATGGCCCAATGAATGCTACTCTCGCTCCTAATGATGTGGCAAAGCATGAGGATTTTCACACTCTTAGTCTTGGCCCAGTTCGGATCAAGTAGACTAGGCCCCCAAACTTCAAAACCATACAAAATTGTTGGTCGAATATTATATTCTGTGATATCCATCTTGGACAATATGTCCTGGAAGTGGTTTTGGAAACATTGTTTCTTGAGGAGAGAAAGGGGCCCATACACCTTGTTTATCCAAAATTGGAGGGCCTTCTTCAACACAAGCCTTGGCCCTGAAAATTGAAATCCCAAGTATGTGTATTCTGTGGTGATATCAACCGTGTGCCCCCAAAAGAAGTAGTGGAATTTTGTCTAGAATGAAGATGCCAAGTGAGATTGTTCAAGGTCACCTGATGTCATCACCTACTAATGATGAGGATGGTGATGAATAAAATATATTATTTACAGAGTTAGTGCTACAGAAAGTGGGTCTCTCTCTACCATTTGAGGTCAAGCCAAAGAAACTCTTGATGGAAGATGGTTTGGATGAGCTAGAGTTAGAAGATTTGGAAGAGTGGGTTTATTGTGAATCTCAATGTTTGGGAGAGGATACCCTTTGTTGTTATATGAAGGAGGCGAAAGAGGAATGCCTATTGTGGTTGGGGGTCTTGTGCTAGATCTGCACAATACTATTGCAAGGGTCTTGAGCAGAAAGGTTGGATGTTTTTCCCAATGATATCATATGCATGGAGGGTTTACACACCAAATTTAACCTTAAAACAAAGAATCGTAGAGGAATTATATTCATCACCAAGAGTCAGTTACGATCATTTCTCTTCTCTCCCGATTAGTTAAACAATCAATTTACCTTCCATAGCTCTTTTGATTGCAACTACCTAATGACTATGAATTATTATGAAAACCAATAAACGAGAAACCTTAGATAGGGTTACATCACTAAAGACATTGGAGGTCAATAACACACAACATAATAATTATTGTGAGACGATATGGTACAACATTACAATGAGGGTCCTCACTCTCATAAAGAGTCTCAATGACCAAAACCCTAACCCTAATATCACTAAAAACCTAAGACTCCTCAAACCCTAACTTTTGACCTAAAATCACTAACTTGACTTTATTACATTTGTAGCCTTATATATTAACACCCCCCATAAGGCATACATGATACAATGCTAAAATCAAATGCATACACATAAACTAAAATCAAAAAATATGTTGGAAGCTTCTTCTTTGAACAATGTGCTTGGACGATGTTGAGCTCCATCAAGCTACCTCGTAACCCTTGGAAGGGTGTAGTTCCTAAGTTGAATTCTCGAGCTCCCGGATTTCACTTCTCCGAACTCCCGAATCATGGATCTCTTGAAGTCAATTATTGGACATCAATCCACATGTATGTCACATAACCCCACTAGTAGACTACAATCCGCATGCATGTCTCAACCAATGAGGGATCTTTCCCTAGATCCACAACTAGTGAACTCTCTAGGCAACCATTCTCTTCAGAAGCCTTTAATTGTTCCCTTTTTTGTCTTCAAAGTATGAGCCTCTTAAAATATGAAAGATTCATCTATCTTTCCTTGAATAGCTTGATTTGTTCATACATTATTTATTTATGCCACAAATTGATAGAACACATGAGTTCAGGAAATGCAAAGATCTCCACTAATCTGTCAAAGATCTTGCTCACAAAATATTATTATACCCTAAGAAGACAAAAATAGTTGATGGATGTTGAAATCTATGCAGTCAGTGATTTCAAAAAAGCTAAAAACTTCTAGGAATATACACATTATAAATGCCTGCGAGAAATCTCTATCTATTCTTCAGTAATGAAAACACCAGAAGCAAGCTCTCTTGATGGCCTGGATGGCATCTCTCTTAGACGACAGCTCTCTTAAGGACGGTGACGTCCTGCGGGTGGCTTCTGTGACCTTCACGAACAGGTAAGCAGAGGAATAAACCGGTGAAATAAAAATAGAATGGTGGCTAGTGACTATAGATGGTGGCGGCTGTGAACTCCACGAACGAAACTATGCTGGCGGCTGCATGAAAAAAATGGTGGGTGGCGTTCTCTATAGCAACTGCAAAAATTACATGGGCGCATATGAAATGACGACTTATTAAATCGTGGCTTTGATCATTGTTCTTCCATGAGAAAAGGTGACCCAATCCCTTACAACTGCGATTCTAAACCTGGGATTTGAAAGGATGACTCCCTTACAAGGGTGAATGGCTCTTATCCCTCATCGTTTCTGTCTCATCTCCATGCCTCTAATCTGCTCTTTCTCATACCGTATTACAAAAACCAATGAACGAGAAACCCTAGATAGGGTTATGTCACCGAACACATTAGAGCTCAATAACACAACACAACACAATAATTATTATGAGAAGGTACATTAACACATGAGGTCCCTCCTCTCATAATGAGTGTGAGTGACCAAAACCCTAATATGACTAAAAACCTAAGACGTCTACAAGCCTAACTTTTGATCTAAAATCATCAATGTTACTTTATTATATGTGTAGCCTTATATATTAACATGAATTTGGTCCAATTATTATTATTAATATGGCATACACATTATGCACACGGGTTTCTTCAAATCTAGATGTCACTCGCTCTCTTGTGCATTCAATTGAGCTAGATATATATGTCCTTAAAGAAACAACTTCAATTGTTCATCTCTATGGAAAGTATTGGTTGCATGCTAATCAACCAAAAATACCAATCGACGTATTTCTTAGTTATTTAACTACTCATCAACTATACTTTATTGACCATTGATCAATACAAGGTACATCAACCTACCAGGTTGCAATGGACATGGTACATCAACATGCATCCATTGTTTCCATTCATTGATCATCAATCTACTCTTCGAGTCAATTCCAATTAATTGCATAACGATGCCAATTCTTTGCCCAAAAGATTTTCACAATCAACTTAGTCTTTAGTGGAAATTTGATCTTAGTTGACTTTTTTATTTGTTAGAAAATTCCTTATTCCCGGACACTATTCACTTTCTATAATCAACTTCCTTCAATATTAGGAACACTTTTTAGATTTGGGGCAAGTGTTGGAGGGTGGTGAGTGTGTCAGGGGGTCATGGAAGTGATGGAGCACTACGTGTTTGGGGTTGCACTAGTCACAGGTTAAGTTTTCTTAGCGTTCTATTTTCATGTCAATGCGAGTCTTAGGGGTTGGGGGTGTAGTGTGTAATGGGTAAGAGGGGTTAGTGTGTATTGGGGCATAGTGTATTTGAGGCCACAATGGGTAGGATCCAAATGCATTAAGGGGGTGTTTGTGTGAGAGGTTATTGTTGTTACAAGGCAATGTATGTCCAATGTTTTAATGGTAAGGGTTTAATGTGTTTTAGGGTTTAGATGTCAAGTGTGAGGTCCTAGGGGTGAGAGTGTCTAGCATGTAAGGGTTAGAGGGGTTGGTGTGCATTGGGGTGTAGTGTGTTTGGGACCATAATAGGTAGGGTTCAATTGCATGAAGTGGAGAGAGTTTTCCAAGGGATTCATCGAAGTTATGGAGAATTATGTTTCTAGGGTTGTACTCAACAATTTTAAGGTGTTTTAATGGTTGATTGGCATATCATGGGTCTTAGGGTTTGGTGTATGGGGTTAGAGGGGTTGGTTTGCATTAGAGTGTAGTATGTTTGGGGTGACAATGGATAGGGGAAAAGTGTGTGGAGGGGGTTGATTTCATTAGGAAGGCCATGTTAGTTATGTAAGATGTATGTTTATGGTCATCATTCTATTGAGGGGTTAAATTGTTTTAGTAAATAATGATTATGTGGATTTCACCCTCAACAATATGCATACTATTTCTTTTAATCTAGGTCAATGCAACATCGATTAAGAGACGACATGCCGTCACTAATGCTATGGTATCGACATTTATGTGACATCGATACCATAGAATCAGCGTCGGTGTGTCGTCGCTTAAGCGAAGCGACGTTGCATTGCCATATATTTACATGTGCCCACCCTCTAGTTTTTAAGAAATGAAGGTACTTGTATAGCTACCCAAAATTTATTGATAATTCAAGGAAAACAAAAAAGTATTCAAAGTTTATTCATTATGAGCAAATAAGTCTCCTAAGTATTTAATGACAACATCATGATAGATGGGAGATATACCCAATTGAATACTTATATTTGATACTTAGTGGTATATTGTTAAGCGTTCTATCCTTGTCTTGATTGGAAGAAATGTCATTTATCAGGAGACGACTATGAGACATTGATAGACGGTGTTTTCTATAGGGACACATGGCTATATCTCTTCAATTTTGATTAGAACCTTATAAAATATATGTTAGGCTACTAGGATGAGGGGGCATAGTTATTTTAGATTTTGCACGGTTATCACATGATCACACTCAAGGATATATAAAGAATGCTACGGGTGTTGATAATTTTTCTAACACTAACATATGCAAATTTTGAAAGTTATGAGGGAAAGTGGATGTATATGATAGGGATCCCAAAGTTTATTACATGGAGAATGTTGTGCAATATAGGCATGTGGTTGGTGCAACTTGATTAAATGGGGCTTAATGTTCTAAGGAGGGTCATTATGGGCACCAAAGAGAGTTGGATCCTTTAGGGAAAATGTATTAGGGTATTTATTTTTAGACTCTTTCTTTGATGTTGGGTTGATAGAGGGGAGATACATATGACTTGGGCCAGGGTGGTGATTTTTTCTTACCCATATTTAGGATATATTAGAATGTTTTGCAGGAATTGAAGATGGGTATTTTATTTCTCACCAACTGTATAGGCATATCCATGGAATAACTTCCATCCCTTATAAGGATAGATCCTACCATGATAGTAGAGGAGCAATGGTGGTTTGTGAGGTAGGACACGATAATGACAATATACAACAATAAAGAGGGAGTAGGAATACATGTATGGTGGACATATAAAAAATTCATAGAGTTTGGGCTCCATATGAAGAGGTTGTATGTAAGGGTAATGAAGTCAAAATGAATCCATAACTTGGGAGCATGGATGGGAAAGATGGGTAAGTAACTATGGATGCACAACATGTGTAAGCAATTTATATGCAACTAATGGTGACCCAATAGGATATAAAGGATAGGATCATGGTAACCTTAGTGTAGCCTTTGAGGGCATCACATGAAACAATTGTAAGGAGGTGCCTTGAGAGAGGAATCACCATAGGGACATTCCTAAATAATCAAAAAGCATGAAGATAAGAACAATCCCATGTTTTCTTCATAGTTCTTGAATAAATTTGCGTGTAGCAAAAAGGGTCATTATCTAATTTAAGAATCCAATTGATGTAGCTATATAGATATACTTAGTAGCTAGGTTCAAGATGACACCATCTCTACACATTGTAGAATTATGGAGACCAAAGAGACATAGATACCAATCTTTCCACCATTAAGGGAGGTGGCCAAAGTCTTCAAATGAGCAGTGCACATTATGGTTTTCATAAATGGACATGGGTTATAGGATGGTCTTCTAATAGGCTATTTAGAGGTTGCATACGCATAGGTCCTTCAATGTTAAACTAATGAGTGCATGCTTGTACCAACTACTATAGAGAGTGCATCTAGTGTGAGATATCGATATTAGATGGAGAATAAGACAAAGAGATAGAGAGTCATCATGGGAGGGCCCTCTAAGGCACAAGGAAAAGCATGCATTGGTACTTCATGTTTTTTTTTTGTTAGAAATGTTTAGGCCATAAGGCCACAATTTTGAGTAGTTCCATCCATTTAACAATTAGTATAACATGGCTCACCTTCAACATGCTATATCTTAGCTAGTGATTGATGATTTTTGGGAAATGACAAGGAATCCTACCTATGCCAATAAAATTTATCCCTTGGTGCAATTAGTTGCAACATGTTCAACACCACCCTTAGCCATCAAGGCACTCCAATTCAAAATTTCTTCTTCATTTTCCAATTCGATAACCTAGTTTGAACCACAAGTTGGTCTATAAAAACACTTAGATCTCATACACAAAACAAAAAATGGAATTGGCATTGCATGAAAAACAATAATCAGAAAAACCCATATAAATTCACAAGCATACTTATGCATAAAAAAATCATAACCAAATTATTTTACAAAATTGATGAATTAAAGAATAAATATATGAAATAGAATTAACAACATATAATAGAGAATGATATTCCATGAGATTCCATTTGTATATACAATAATATAGATTTCCATTCAATATATTTATTCCATTAATAATTGTTAAGGAGAGATCCATTGAATAAGATTTGTTACAATTTCATATCAGATTGATCTTGAAATTCGTCCAAGTCAACATTTGAGTCACGAAGATTAGAATTTGTATCCAACCCTTCGGAATCATTGTAAGGATTGTACAAAAAAACATCTGCAACATCTAGCACTAAGTCATCATTGAGATGTGAGTCAATGAATGTCTGGTCAACTTGATTCCCCCTTCATCTAAGTACACTTCTTCTTCCATCTCTCCAGCTACATCTTCTTCTTCTTGATCATGAACATATTAAACTCCAAGCAAAGTATACTTGGCAACTCGTCCTCTTGGATCAAATCTAACAACAAATGACCAACTTGCTCTAACCAGTAGCTATGAAAAAAATACCTGCTTACATTGACTTGGAAGTACAGAGGGATCTTATTTGGCTCATGCATATTAGTATTAATCATGGTAAATCCATTGTCATGATCAATAATTGTTCTTTCATCATCTTGCAACAATAATCTATACCACCTCACCTTAAAGAGAACATTTTTAAAGGATTTAAAGTCTATATCCAATATGTCTTCCAAATATCCATAGTACCTCAAATCTGATGTGACCGAATGTCTATCACCCCTTTGGGAAATATTAGTAACCTGGAAAAATGCAGTTATACCACTATCACATGTTTTCCTCCTGTCATCCAACTATTTGGTGCGATATTTTTTGCCATTGTACCACATAACCTTATGATGTTTCACTTGCATGCTCAACATGTTATAAATGGATTGTCAGGAATTGGTAACTATATGTATATGATACTTTGTGGGAAAAAACAATTGCATTTTAAATATAAAAAACAAAAGTTAGATATTGCTTACATTTCTATCTTTTGCACCATATGCAATATTAATTTCCTGTTGGGTCAAACATGTATCATGATCCAAATAATCTTTTTTGGTAAACTTTGCCACATTATTCCATGATAAGGCACCGTAAAATTGTTGACATCGTTCTATTGATCTCTTCATCCAATCAAGATTATTTGCAATGTATAAATTAATTGCATCCCACTCTATACTACCTAGAATAATGGCAAAAAAAATATTTACGGTTAAACAACCAATCTACCACAAGAATGTATGGATATATTAAATATAATACTAGATTTTACCTTTCACTTTTCTCCATCTACCTTTCCCCAACAACACCTTCCCTTTAAATTTGTTTGGTGGAATTGGAATCCCAAAGTAGCGACACACCCATATCACCCACCACTTGGGGTAATTACTCACTAAAATATACAATGGATTGATATAGCATGTATCCTTCAACCATTGATCCTTCTAGGCATGATCTTTGTCTAACAAAGGCCTCCAATGCTTTCAAGTGTAATATCTTCCACTAGGTGTATGAGGTAGTGTTCCTATGCATTGAAAAATGTATGAGGCATATACTTTTTCATCTCACACAGGAGTTGGGGAATTTGTCTTTTCCAATACTTGATATATTCTTTATGTATTTCTTTAGATGACAACCACCTACAAGTGCAAAGAAATTTGATGTGTCAACGTTAAAATATATAAGGCAAGCAAAGCAAGTATTGATGGTGTATACAATCAATAATTCAACTATAACTTTTTGCATACCTCATGTACTTGCATACCTCTAGCTATTAGGTAGAGCTAGAGGTAGAAAATACTACAACAAGGACTCAACATGTATTATTAACAAATAAGGTATATATCACATTACATATAATTCAAATAGATATAAACATGAATTACTAACAAATAATGTATATATCATAAGATAATCAAGGTTGCGAAACATCGAACCTTGATAAATGTATGCCAATCATGAGTTTCAGCCCCACCAAAATCACCTTGCTTTGTTAATATATTACTTATGTTTGAAGCAAAACCAGTGGGGAATTGTATATTTCGTACAACCTATTTTACAACAACGTTTTATTGCCCTGTTAATAACCATGGAAGTTTGGTGAAATTTCCACTACCATAGCAATGAGTCAAATGTTGCAATGAGTTTGATTCCTGAATGTCACTAATTAATTTAGCAATTTTTTCCTTGTTATTCCTCCCATCTATAATTTTCCACAAGCACTATATTCCATTATTTCCAATATGCATTGTGTCAAACAAATGAGCTACTTGTAAGTGCTCATAGTATGACAACCGATTGAATTGGGAAGAGTATCATTTCAAACCCCATGGAAGTTGACCGTGATATCCTTTGAGAAGTATCAAGGAAAGATTATTTTTTATTAATTAAGGTAAGTATGGAACTCTAAAAATAAATACAATTGACAAAGAACAAAGTAACTACAAACAATTGCTTAACGTGGATCTTCTAAAATGCCTTTTTCCATAGTTGAGGTGTCATTCTTCGCGTTTTTTTTTTCCACGTTATTCCTTCCCATTAAAGTCATTTTTTTTGTAATTCGATACATATGGTCCTTATGGAGAAAATGCCTAAGCTCAGTATACACCTCCTTTCCTAAACTTCTTGAACGTCTAGATATTGTTCTTGGACCACATACTGGACATGCATATTTTCCCTTTGTTTGAATCCTTGCAAGTTATGGAATAGTGTTAATATATATAATTCCATAAATTATAAAAGGAGGTTCAATACTAAATGATGCATAGAGATACATGAGAAAATTACATACCACAAAAATGTGTAAGACCGAGTGCATCGTGAATTATCCATGTAAGTATTCCATGGAACTAGAATTGTTTTTGGCCTATAGGTTTGGAGATGTCATACATACAAATGACAACCCATTATTTTAAAATTTCATCTATAATAGGCTCAAGATATACATCCATATCTTTAACTTGGTGCTTACCAAGTAGTTATTTGAAAAGTAACATACATAATTAATAAGTTCTTGTACATGCAATAATGAAAAAAAAAGATTCTTTATATGTGTTAACATTCTTAAAAATAAGTACCTAGAACAATTAATGCCAACATGACATGCTCCCTTTTTATTGTCATCCATGGCGGAAGGTTATTGTTTGTAACAAAAATTGGCCAATCCGAGTAATTGGTTCTGAGCTCTCCAAATGGGTTGACACCATTGTCTGCCATTGAAAGTCTAACATTACGTGGTTCTTCTTTAAAAATTGGCCATATTTCCTCAATTTCTATGAATGCATAACCATCTCTAGGAATTCGCATGACACCATCCTCACTTCTCTATTGTGCATGGTAATCCATAAATTCTGTGATGTTTTTACACTTGAACAATCGTTGAAAACGTGGAATTATTGGGATATGGTGAAGAACTTCGCGAGCACCTTATCTGTTACCTGATCAAAACGATATCTACTAATTTCACATTCATGGCACTCACTTTTTGATGCATGTTGTCTATAATATATAATATGATCATTAGGACATGCATCAATTGTGTTGTACTCCATTCCTAAATCTTCCACACATTTCTCTGTATGTGCGATTTAAAGTATTTGACGATGGTAGAAGAGTATCACCTAATGATAACAGTAATTAGTGCAAGGACTTGTCTACACTAGTTCTACTATTTTGCTAAGAGATGGTGAGTCTCTACGTCAGAGATGAACAAATTATCACAAGTTATTTTAAAATCTAGATTCATTCATCAATTAAGATAAGCAAATTTAATATTTACAGCCATTTAAAAGTTTAAATCACACAAAACAAGCAACATCTAAACATTATAACGGCAGAAACTTGAATCAATTCATGCTAAAACAATGGAGAAGATACATGATTACCAGGAATCCTAGTGTGAATCCTTCCTCCCTTGCCATAAATTCTCCTTCCTTCATCCTTGCTTTCGAAGAATTGGAGCTCTTCTCCTTCCTTCTCCTCAGCATGCCTTTGCTTTTTTGATCTCCCTTACCATGCCTCCCATGCATTTCTTATATAGCATTGGGAGATGATCCTTAGGTTTCTCTTTTGAGTGTGGGATAATCTATTTTCATGATTTTATATCATTTTCAACTGAAAACCCACTTTTGAATAGTTTTTAAGCTTTTTGCTCCACTTATAATGTTTTAAGCACAATTAATCCATTTTAATGCATTCCTCAGAGAGGATTCGTCTCTGAATGAACTTGTGTCATGAATTCTTGGTGTGGATACATGGTAAAAATATGTTGCTCCTGTCACATGATTAGGGGTGTCAATTTGATTGTTAACACCTAACAATCTACAAAAAAAGATGGAAAAAACGTAATTACTGACCTATATACAACAATGATAAATAAAAAACAAACAATTCCAATTACAAATAGATAAATCTTGCATACCTTAACAACTGCATCATTCCCATGTTTGAAATACCATTCATTACATTCAAGTTGACTATTTGCAAAAGAGTAGAGAGAAGACTTGTCTCTGAGTCTTTGTATAAGGATTTTTTTGCCTTAGCAATAAGATGTACGTCATTAATATTTTCATAGATCTTGTTTGCATGTGAATTCTCATTTGTGGCAACAAATGTGTTATGGATACACCTATTTATCCCTCCATTCTCAATAATATTGTGGTCGTTTGATTCCCTTGTATCAAGCTCAATGTCACCACCCTCACCATCTCCAGTATGGATTGTAGCGAGTTGATTTCCAAGCATTGGTGGTATTGTCTATTCAATAATTATGACAAAATATATCCAATTAGTATTAAAAGAGACATCAATAATAATAGTATTGCAAAATGAGAAAAAAACATTTTTTGATATCTTACCAAGGGATGATATTCCTTTCCACCTTCCAAGTGCCCACGCTTTAAGCAATGTTTCATGGTTGTTTCCCTAACAACTCTTCTTCTTTTTATCCCTTTGCATTGCATACAAGGGCAGTAACATTTTCAATCACCAATTATATATTCAACATTAATGGCTTGATTATGATCATTTGTATTACCATGGTTGCTTCTGTCATTGTATACATAATCGATAACTACCTGCATAACAACATTTCATTCGAATCTACTAGCAAATCGGTGGATAGGGTTGTTTGACATTGTTCTCTATTTCAATAAAATACATTATCAAACCACTAGTACATTAAGAAGAAAGACATAGAAATCATTAACACAATCAAAAGAAATTAATTCAAGGAATAATCTCATTAGTCCACAATTTCTTTTACCTATAATTAGAGTTCTCCTCCCTCCAAAATCCTTCCAAAAAGTATTATTTTGTTCCATCTGAATCTGTTTTAATCTCAACGAATTGAACCAAAAAAACCTAAGTACATTCGGTGTCAAATCGCTTAAGCGATGACAACCCAATTTTTTTTATCGACATGTTCAAATTGTACGTCTCTTAAGCAACTCTTTGTGGTTTCACTTAAGCGACCATCTAAGGCATCGCTTAAGTGATGCCATAGGGCATCGCTTAACTGACGTTCAATTGGAAACATCGCTGAAGCACATCACATTGGATTTTTCCCCAAAAAACCACCTAGTTGACATCTTTTTGATGTTAAGAACTAATTTTTAACTTTAAGCACTACTACAAACATTGAATTTCGACCCTGTTGGGCAGGGCCCAAGTTGGAAAATATGCACAAGTATTGGAAATTGCGCATTGCACGTTGCGACATGGTATGTGGCAGTTTTGAGAAATTGCGCATGGCACATAGCGACAATGGGTAAGGCAGGATTGCGTAGTATGCTGGTGCGCAAGACCCGCACAACAACTATTTTTGGTAAGAAATATAAGTAAAGGCAGACGAGGAAGTGACCTATTTTGGGTAAGGAACAGGTTGAAGGAAGAAGAAAGCGACCTGTAAAGGAGAGTGGCGGCAAGAAGTTGAGAAGCTAGGCCACTACGTCGACGACAACAGGTCCTGAGCACCAACATACTGCGCAATCCTGCCTTACCCATTGCCGCTGCGCGCCATGCGCAATTTATCAAAACTGCCCCATACCATGTCGCAACGCGCAATACGCAATTTCCAATACTTGTGCATATTTTCCAACTTGGTCCCCGCCCAACAGACCCCAAGTGTAATAGTGCCTCCCAGTTTTGGTGATGAAATTGGCACACTTCATCACTGATGGGCATCGCATTAGTTACCCTCTATTATTTTATGTATATTATTTAGTGTTGAGACCTAGATGCATTATGTAGTCAACCATTTTTTTGTGACAATTTTGTTTTGGTTTGGATCGATGTCATGCACAGTTTGAGGCGAGGGTCAAATTCCCTTTTGATTCAGAGTTATTTTGTTTATTTTTGAGAGGTTTCCAGTCACTAGGCTGTAATTTGATCACTTCCCTCCTAAGCCAATGATCGAGGTGCATATGCACATGTGTGGAGAGATGCCGCCCAAGAGAGGCCAATTGAAGTTCCAGGTAGGATCACCTCAGATACATTGGAGTTACTTGATAGCGAGGATGATCCCACAATAAACCTTGTGTCATGTGCATACGCGGGGCTGGACTAGTGAGGATGTTTGAACATTCTTTTCACCCAGGATGAGCCACTAGATGCCATAGGTAATATTAGTGTTATGTTTTAATTAATATAGTTGCATTTTATTGTCCTAATTAATGCAAGTGAAATTTATTCCAACATTTTCTTTAAATTGTTTAATGAAATTGTCCAATTATTGTTGTGTACTATATAGTTTGCGGATACTGGCACTTATGCTTGGGAAGGGCCTCCCCATATACCATACAGGGAGATGGTTGATCCTGAGGCAGTTCCTAAGTTGTAGATACCCGTCCTATGATGCATGCCAGATGCTAGATTCTTCTAGGAGTTGGTAGATTGGTTATCTACATTGTTGGCTTGACAGGGAGTCCACCATGTATGAGTTCGAGAGATCATGTGAGACCCTCAGCTCGTAGATATATGAAGGATTCTTCCATCTCATATGATGAATTTGATGCATCATATTGTCGGTACAACCAACCTTCAAGCTGAGAGGAGGGGGAATGGAGATGATAATAAGTATAATGAGGGTGGTGATCCTCCACCTCCTCCTTCTCCTCATCGAGCCGACCATCCATCATCTCCTTGACCTTATCCTCAACCTCCTCCTTCTCCTCACCAAGCCAAATGGCCATCATCTCCTTCTCCTCACCATGAGGACCAATCACCATCTCCTGCTCCACAACTTGATCAACCACCTTCTCCTCCTTACCTAGCCGATCGACCACCATCTTCATCTCATTCAGAGGCGGACCAACCACCCTCTCCTTGTCAGCGAGTTGAACATCCACCATATCCTAATATAGTCCTCTTAGTTCTAGATATGATGATCACATCAGTTGAGCTTGATCATCATGGAGAGATGTATGATATTCTAGTTCAATCTACATTGTTTCTTGGTAGAGGTACTGATGCCTCTAGATTTGTTGGTGGAGGTACCTATGCCTTTGGATTTGTTGGAAGAGGTACTGATGCCTTTGGTTCTGGAGGTGGACCAACTATCTCATAGAATTTATTGTATTGCAGCTATATATTTGACTAGAGGTGTATATTTGACATGTATCATGCGTTTGGTATTATTGTTCACACACACACACACACAATTTTTCTTGTTGATGACGATGTTTATTTATATGTTGATGTTGATGTGTGTGTTAGGTCATGTTATATATGTTTTCTATATGTGTATGAAATGATGTTTGTTAGAAGTGTGTGATGATGATGCTAGATAATGCTTGCGTGTTTTTAGATGTGTATGTTAAATGTGCTTGATGTACTATATGTTAGATTATGTTAGCTAGTTTTTTTATGTGTATGTTAGACGGTGCTCATGTTCGATATAAGGTGATGATAGATGTGTATGTTAGATGATGTTAGATAATTTTATATGTGTATGTTAGATGATGTTTATGTTTGTTATGCGATGATGAACTACAAGTTAATGCCTATGTTTGGTTAGATGTGTATGCTAGATGTGATTATTAGATATGTATGTTAGCCTATAATGCTTGTGTTTTGTTAGATGTGTTTATTAGATATGCTTGTTAGATGTTCTTGTTAGACGTGTATAAATCAATTATTCCTCCAATTTTATATTGTGTATAAACATCGTGCATATTAAATCGTGAAAAACATCATACATATTTATTTTGAAAAATTATGATATGTCTTTATTAAAAAACATCAATAATAACTTATTCCTAACATTACTGTCATTTTTTTACAATTAATGTAAACTATTTTGTAGAAAATTATTGTTTAGATTTAGATTAAAAATAACAATGTTTAGTAATGGTAAACATTTTTATTTTTTAATAAGGGTTTACAAATTAATTATATTGAAAATTACAATATTTCTTTGAAGTATGTCTTTAAGATCTTAAAAAATACCTAAACAATCTATACTTATGTCTAACTTATTTGGAATTATGGTAAGCATATAACATCTTTACTCATGATGTAGTAACCCTAAAACATAACTCACAATATCTAATTAATGTTATGCAGATAACTCTTAAAACCTCTTTATCCCATAACTGCTAGCCCCTACAAACTAACAAAATTTGTATTTCTCCAATTTTATATAGTGTCAACATAATGCATATTTTTTTTTTGTAAATAAAAAAGCAGGACCTTCTATTCAACCAAACAAATTATACATAGTGTTACAGAAAAGCTACCATCCTTTCCCGTAAAGGACAAGCGATGGGAAACAAACCCCCAAAAGGAAATGGGGGAACCACTGACACAAGACTAAGATACTAGACTAAGACCAAAAGAAGGGATCGGTTCATTGAGTGGATCGAGCAAACCCCATTCTCCCCTTTTTCTTCCGAACATCTATCCACCTTATGGAACTGGTAGGTGCAGCAGATTTCTCCACTACAACCAATTGATTTGAGCGAATTCCATCGTTGCGACCTGTATGTATTGTAGGTGCTTCCTTATCACTGTCTGAATGGTCTGATTCGTGAGGACGTTTCTGATCCCCTAAAAGCGGAGGCCATGATAGTATCATTTGGTTCAGCATGTACTTGGGGGGAAACCCCCGATTGAGGTGTGGGATCTAAGGCCTGAATTTCTATTGCTTCCGAGGGCTTGATAATTATCTCCTTAGTTGGTTGTTTCTCAACTGGCAGGGGTTGTACTGGAGTAGTTGAAGATGAAGGGTTAGAAGAAAATTTATGATGTTGCTTTCCATCCGCAGAGGGAGCTGCTCGAATTTTGCAAGGTTTGGGGTATTGCCACCCATTGGCCTTCTTCCATGTCCCAAGGGACGAGGGAGGGGCAGGGGAAACGAGACAAGAATCCTGGAGATGCCCTGTTTGATGGCATGAGCGGCACCTGAAGGTCGTATTCTCATAATCAAGCAGCTGCACGTAAGGGTCCTCCTCAGTCCAGTCAATAAAAATCCTATCCAGAATCCCTTGGCTGAGGTCGATTTCAACACAGATGCATGCATAAGTGAAGAAACCCTTCATCAGACGATCTTTATCAAGTTTGATAAGCCTTCCCAGCACATTGCCAATGGTGGGTAAAAAATATGGAGAATAAAAATGTAGAGGTAAGTTAGGGAGTCTTACCTAGATCAAAGTCCACATGGCATTCATAGTCATAGGGTTAAAAGAGGGGAACCATGGCTGCATGGAAATACCAGATTTGCCCCAGAACCACGGTCCTTGCTCTAACACTCATTGGAGATCTTCATCTTTGGCGAAGTTGACAATGAAGAAGCCTTTGGAGCAAAGGAACACCTCTAGATCTAGTGCCCATGTCTTGCTGATCCAATCTCTTAGCGCCGAAGCAGAAGGCCACAGTCCATTGAAGTGGCAGATGAGGGCCCTTTGCTCATAGATAGTAGCATAAGTAAAAACGTGGGGGTCTTCTACCTCAACCATAGGAGGTTCTGTGGATTTCTCTACAATGAAAGCAGATCCTGAAAGTACCTTTGCTCCAAGACCTGCCGCCTTAGATCCAGATGGAGCCTCAAGCCTAGTTTTAACTGCATGTTTGTAAGAGTGGGGGGGAGTGGGAGTAGGATCCCCTCCCCTCAGCCTAGAAACAAGCGACAGTGTTTCATTATTCATATTCCCCAATATCTGAAGCCGGACTTCATCCTCAAGCTGGCGTCCCTCATATATCAGCATTTGAAAGCAGGGCGAAATCCCTGTTACCTGATAGATCTTGGTTTTAAGCCTGCATACAATGTCGAGGGGATGAGCATGCAAGCATTTTGATGAGCCATCCAGGACCCTCACGAAAAGAGGAAAACCAACAACGCCCTCTGACTTTTCCGCGATCAGAAGAGGATCTCTCTGTCGTCTGCCAAACAGAAGAAGGGGTGCGACCGCATCAGGCTTTGGGGCAGGTTGGTCGATCTCCTGAAAATCAGTGCCATCTTCACCGTTCAGAAAAACTCTACAGGGTTCTGAGGTCGGGAATAGCTCAGCGGGAGACGACGGAGGCATCCCAGATGCAGCCAGGCGGCCAAGAGGCACGGCAGCGGCTAGGGAATGCATTAGGTTTGTCTTGGAGCACCTCATTCTCTCCTCCTGTTTTATCAAAGTCAACATAATGCATATTAAATCATGAAAACAATTATAAATAAATTTAGTTATTTTTTACATCCACTTGTTTGATTAAATTATCCTAAATCATGTAAAAAATTCTAAAGTTATATTAAATCATGTAGATAATTTTAAAGTTATGCAAATATTATATTATATATAAACTAATGTCATGTGCATTGTTCATATAATAAGTTAGATTTCTTCTTATCTCACTTCTTTTTTTTCAAGGCAATGGTTTTTTAAACTAGTCAATCTACATAATTAGTATAAAATGGCTATTTCCATAGCTTTAGAAATTAATGAGCTTGTAACTTACCATTGTCCTACAATAATGATGGAATTACATGTACATTCATGTTGTGTTCGATCAGAAGCCAAATGGACCCATATTTTGTATTCTACATAGTATTGTATTGAATTGAATATATTAGATTTATATTGTATATATAGTTTGCAAAGTGATCTTAGGAAGGTAGGACTAACCCACAAAATTATTTTATCATGAAAACAATTCAAAACTTTTATATTAAATATGTATTGAGATAAAAATACCTTCAACTAACATAAAATTATTTTTTAATCAATCAGTCCATACAATCACAAATTACTAGATAGACAAACACATTACACATCAAATTGATTGTTAACCAACTAAAATTGTTTAAAAAATGGTTGTAATTAACTTTCCATTTCCACCATCATAAAATGAATAAAAAACAATATAATTAGGGAATTAAATATAACTATAATAAAATGATACATCAACACTATAAATGATGAAATAAAACATGTACACATCACTCTTTGTTGCCATTACCATGATTATCTTCCTCACTTGGCACACTAGCCCCATTTTTCTAAAAAATATGTTTTGATCTAGGGTCGTGTCTTAATACAAACCACCAATCCCTATCCAGCACATCCAAGTAAAAAAACACTTGGTTGCAGTGTTTTGGGAAAACATAATGATTTAGTTTCATCCCACCTCTTTCTAGAGTTAATACATATCAACTCACTATCACGATCTTCCTTTACATTACTCTGGTCAAAGGTGTCTGACCAATTGCACCTAAAAATAACACATTGGAAAGATGAGAAGCCCACTTGAAAGATCTCTTGTATCTTTTCGACGTAACCGAACTCCCCCCCTATTATGTTCCGATTACGGTGGTTAACATGACTAGATTGGTTGAACTCAACTTCCACTCCATAGTCTTGTGTGACACGTCTATCATCAAAATCTTTAGTGTGAAAATGATGGCCATATTCCCACATAAATGGGAACAAATGCACCTATAAAAATGTGAAGAAATGACGGTGTCATATTTAAAATAACCTGACCATTAATATACAAAATATAAATGTTATAATTCAAAGGTGCATTATAAAGTTAAAAATGTACACAAATATATTATTACAGAGTTGTTGCACCCGATCCCTATATTTAGTTCATCCTCTTCAGCAAGCGGGTAACAACCGGATGCACTGTATTTCTCTTTGACTTGATCATCAACCCAATTGCTGGTACATATCGTTGGCATATTTTCTTTTAAATGATCAGGATAAGGCATGCTTCTACTATTCAATCGTCTGAATTATTTCTTGTCACTGTCCCATTTACTCCCCTTCTCTTCATCTAACGTGACCACCGGCTGTGTTGCCTCTACATTGTAAAGAATGAATTATTGATGGCATGAACTTCTGAATTCGTTGATGTATTCATGAAATCAAACCGACATGTAATATATATGATATCAAATATACATTATAAAGTTCAGTCTGAAAAGTTACTCTGTAGAATTTTTACAAAAGATAAGTGACTTACTCTTTATCATGCAATTTTTTCTGTTTGTTTGGAGTAGCTCCCCTTCCATTTTGTCCTCATCCCCTTTGTCATCCCAAATCACTACGCCTGGTGGGTCATTGGTCTGCTTGATGTACTCACTGGCATAATAGAACGAATCGTATACTATGTATCCCTCTACCATAGACCCCTTGGTTTTTTCTCTTTGTTGAACACATCCCTTCATTTTTTTCATATACCTCTCTAAGAAGAACATCCAATGACATGAGACCACCCTAGATAATTCAATTTCATCAACTAAGTGAATTAGAAGATGAACCTGCAAGTCCATGAAACTCTTTGGCAGTTCCTTCTCAAACATACAAACAATCGCAGGTGTCTCTTGACGCCACCATGGAATACTCGGCATATGAATCTCCATTGATGTGATCCAACATACAAATGTAGAACATTTAGATATGGAACACCACAGGTCCTCGGGGAGGTCATGGTTCACACACCCACGCATGGGGAAAATATAATGACACTACAAAGTAAACATAGACAAAATTAATTGTTTTTTAACTTGTGGCATACAAAATAAAAACATGTTTTGACATACATACTCTTAGAAAGTTCAACAACCCTGCCAAATGTTCTTCTATAGTGAAACAACGTTGTAGAGTAGACCCATATAAAGAAGGCACCTACACCCAATATAACTTCCTTTTCCAAAGAAAGATCATATTTCTTCAAAATCCACGGGACATCACCTTCTTTAAAAGGCTAAGAGGGACCAACCTCTCCTCTACTTTCTTGTCTTGGCCAATGTTTCTTTTTAGTATTTAAAGAAATAAGATCTCTCCTAACAACCAATATGTCATTTTGTTTTGATGATATTTTCCTCCATAAAGAAGATGAAACACTCTTAAATATATGCATGTGATCTACTAAGTGGGAAATATTAAGATGCGGATCCCAATATGGAAGCTCATAAAATGCCGATTTCTTTTTCATCCCAATGGGAATTTTATGAACATATGTGTCAAAGAATTTATGATCATCAAACATAGGTTATCCATTTGAATCGAACACTTATGCAATATCCTTATCCTTCTCCCTATCATATGCCCTAAGCAGTTAATGAGTGTCATTATTTTAGCCTTTGGGTTCTCTTTGGTTTACCATTGAAAGCATATGTTGTTCTTCTATAAGGGTGGTCTTCTGGGAGGAATACACTGGAGTAGTCATACACTAGATTTCGTAGGTGGCTAGACCACCTAGCCTTCACAGAAAATCCACAACATTTACATCCATGATACCCTTTTGTTACAATACTTTCTATGTCATTGTATACAGAGCATGTTAGCATTGAAGATCAAGACAGTCACACCAAATTAACCATGCCAACAAATATTGTTATGAATATAAACAAATCAATCAACGTGTTCATTAGAGAAAATTTATAATCTTTGATAATCATGTGTGGTGTATGCATATATGCCATACAATGTAAAACTCCTCTTTGTAGGGATGGGTCTTGATACATCATATACATGTATCCATTCCCATAATTCCTTCAATTCATTGATCAATGGTTGTAGGTAAAGATTCATATTATTCACTTGTCTTCTACCAGGGACTATAAGAGACAACATAAGATGCTCATTCTTCATAGACAACCATGGGGGTATATTGTTATTGATCACTACTATTGGACAAACATAAAAGTTGGTGTTTTGGAGGGAATATGGGTTAACGCCATCCATGGCTATGCTCAATCGAAGGCTCTGTACTTCATCATTGAATTTATTAGGCCATGTATCCTCTATATGCTTCATGGCTATTGAATATTTTGGGATTCATAACTCCCGACTCACTTATGTGTGAGGAATTCCATCTCTGCAATGAAGAGCCTTTGAATCCTTGAGATTATAGGCATGCACCTCAATATATTATGAGGAGGACCATGTGCTTTACCCTTGTTTTTTTTATTTATGGTACCTTTCATGCCCACATTTTGGACATATCTATTTGTCTGCTTATTTGCTTCTATATATAATACAATCATTTGGACACGCATGATATGATATGTACTCAACACCCAACATTTTCCACATTTGCTTTACCTCTTCACAATTGCTAGGAAAGGCATTATCACTCAGAAGTCTCTTATCTTTGAATAACATGTAGTTAGTGGGAAATATAAATATAGAATGTCATTTAGCATTCATAAAATTGACCATTTTCAATGTTGATTGTGTGACAAGATTCCTCAAAATATAAGGGACTTGATGGCCAGTTACCTTAAACGTGTTGAGATACACACGTTTGACATGCCATACATTGCTTTCAAGTTGTATAGTAACATTGTCTCTGTAACTGCCCAACAAAGGGAAGCAAGAAAGATAGTAGCCATAAATTTTCCAGACTTGTGGATAAGATGGAAGGTAAAGAGAAGGAAGGGATTTCCAAGGAGCTGGAAGGTCAGAGCCAGCAAGAGCAGCCTGTATAATCCAAAGGACTAGGTCCTGAAAGTTCAAAGTAAAGGGTAAAATGCAGGGAAGACCTGAAACATTTTTGTAATTTTGGACATGTGTAAACTGTGTATGTATTCTTAGGTATTGGAACACCAAGGACTGTGTTATTCTAAGGGGGGGGGGGGGAATTGTAATAACCCCCATTTTTACCCTTAGGATATTTTGGTTGTAATGTAAATATTGTATGCATGTTATGTATGATTCCTATCATGGAGCTCAAGGCCAAGGCCCGCTAGTGAATGCACGGCCTTGAAGAGGCAAGTATTTGGTATTAGGGTAACCATGTGGTAGTAATCCATGGAAAATGTAAATGATGTAAATGATAGCATGTAAATAAAAATATCAAGGGTTGGCTTTGGATGCAACTAAATGAGGGGACCATGTATCCACTAGGGAGAGGTGAGGGGGTGTGGGATTGAACCCTAGACTTCCATATGTCACCATGAGAACCGCTTTGACCTCTCCTAGCTGCCATTTATTTCTGTTGTAAGGTAGTACTGCAGGAGGATGGTTCACGAGGTCGATGGAGTGGGGGCAACCCAAAAGTCAGATGGCAGGGTATGCAGCCCGGTTTTTCCTTGATCCGCACGTAACTCCACCCTTGGCAGTTCGTATTCCCAGATCCTCATTCCATTAGGGAGGAGAAACCATAGTTTGGGAAAAAGGAGAACGCATCACAGACAAAGTAGAGGAGGAGGGAACCGAAATCACGATCCCGAGGGAGGTCGCGCTTTGCAAAGCCAAAATCGCTCAAAAAATTTATGTGGGAGGTGGAATTCAATAAAGGATCCACAGACCCGACCATTTGAGGGAAAACTAGGAGGTTTAGACACCCAAAATTTCATGAGAGAACCATATTTGGATAGACATGACCCTGTTGCGGGACAAATCCATTCGACCGCAATGTGAAGGAATATATGAGTGCGAATCACAATGGGAAGAGGACAAGAGGGTTTAGACTACATGGTAGAGTCAGAGAGGGCTCAACTACCTTGATCTAACAGTTAGGATAAGCCACACCTACCAGGTCAGTGCTAAGGAAATGGGAACCCTAGTGACTGAGCAGCAGAGAAGGGCACCTTACTTAGAATGAGAGTGGAGGTGATGGGGGTGCCTGAATTGTCTTAGCGAATTGGGACATGCCTATAGCTCTGTGGATGAGTTTATTGACCTAGAAAACCCTTACTTGCCTCCCCACTTGGTTGACAAATCAACTATATGTTGGATGACCCTAATTGACTATGAACTAAGGCTGTGAGTGAGCTTTCCTAGTTCCTCCTTAGTGGAAACATAGCCCCAGATTGAGGGTGGTCTCTGAGTACTGAAATAATATAGGCTGGGAAGAGACCTATGGTTGGGTTGGAATGTTGCAGTCCATAGCCAGTTTGCTTGGATATTTAAGGAAAAAGATAAGTGTTTTCTGTGATTTGAATCATGCTATCCCATGTCCTGCAATGTTTCATTATTGACTGAATGGTGGAAGATAAATGATGCATGATAGATATGTGGGAAGACATTATTTCATTCCACTGTGTGCTAATATGGATAATTTATGTTGTGTGTGTTATTTACCCTGCTCCTGCACATTTACATTCTTATCCTTATGTTGGTACTCATATGTGTTTATGCTTGAGGAATAGGGATAAGTATATGCATGTTATTTCATCAATCTTCATGGGAGAGATATGATGATGCATCCCATTCTATGTGTTTGGATAATGTTTCATTCCTTGTGTTCATTGAGTATGCTTCTACACATTTGCATTTACATTAGTATAATGTCTTTGAATTGTCCCTTGATGAATAGGGCTAAGTCTTTGAATGGTTCTTTGATGAATAGGACTATGTGCAAGGCCCAAGAGGTGCATAATGATTTAGTCATGACTGTGGGGAAAGAATAGACACCCCATGTGGTGTTCATGACCTCTGTGGACTAGTTGGAGGAGAGAAGATATGGCAGAGTGGAGAAGAACTCTTCACAGGGTGGTAAGGAGGAATATTTGGGGTTTAAGGCCATATTTTGGAGTGGAAGAAGGGCAGGATCAATGTTCTTAGGTTTGGTGGAAGACCCTGCAGCTGCGTAGTGCTCACCAAAATCTTTCCAACGGTACCGGATTTTCCCAAAATGGACTTAAGATGAAGACGTTATGGGTTGGAGAAGTTATGCAGTTGGGCTTCCGACTTTCCGAACCCGCATGTGGATTGCAGATTGCGGAAGCCAGAAAGGAATTTTATATGGGGTTGCAAAATGGTGGTTCCGACTTCTAAGTTCCGCATGCGGATTGCGGATTGCGGAAGTCAGGGAGGTAATTTTCCCAAGTTGGTGAAGTTGGAGTTTCGACTTCCAAGTTCCACATTGCGGATTGCAGAAATCAGAAAGGTAATTCGTCAAAGTTGAGAAATTAAGATTTCTGACTTCTGACTTCCGCAACGCGTGTTGCGGATTGTGAAAGTCAAGTGAGAAATTCGGCGAGGTGGTGAAATTGACGTTTCGATTTCCGATTTCCGCAATGCGGAACCCAGAGAGGTGGTTTTTGGCGCTCGAATTTCTGATTTCCGCACTGCGGATTATGGGTTGCGGATCTCGAAGGTGCATTTCTTCGATGATGTGCGATTGGGGATTCCGAATTCCGATTCCTGCAAGGTAGATTGCAGATTGCGGAAGTCTGAGAGTATATTTTCATCGGAACAATAAATTGGCCTTCCCACTTCTGATTCCCGCACTACGGATTGCAAAATGCGGAAGTCGGAGGGGTGAATTTGTCGGTTTATAATTTGTAGTCCGAATTCCGACTTCCGATTGTGGATTGAAGATCAATGCGGGTGCAAAGTTGCGGAACCTTTGGACTGCTTGGAAAAAGAAAGAAAAAATTAGCAGGTAGATCCAAGGGTTGTCTCCCATCGCCTCTGAAGGGCATCAAGGTGACCGAGGATGTGACACATACGATGAAAAATTAACAATATAATTAGACAATCAAATAAAATAGTAACAAAATGATATCTCAATCTGTAAATGACAAAATAAAACATGTACGTATCACTCTCTGTTTCCATCACCCTCATTATCTTCCTCAGTTGGCATGATAGCATTGTTGTTCTTAGAAACATGTTTAGTTCTAGTTTTGTGTCTTAATATGAACCACCAATCTCTATCTTACACATCTGGGTGAGAGAACACTTGGTTGTAGTGTTTTGGGAAAACATAAGGCTCCTTACTTTCATCCCACATATTTCTAGAGTTAATACATATCAACCCACTATCACGATCTTCCTTTACATTATTCCCATCGAATGTGTCCCACCACATGCACCTAAAAATAACACATTGGAAAGATGAGAATTGCACTTGAATGAACTCTTCTATATTTTAGACATAACCCAACATCCCTTCTACCAAGTTTCGATCTCGGTGGCTAGCATGAATAGATTGGTCGAACTAACCTTCCACTCCACAGTCTTGTGTAATACACCCATTATCAACATCCTCGGTGCGAAAATGATGTCCATGATCCCACATAGATGGGAACGAATGCACCTATAAGAAAAGTTAACAAATGATGATGTCATATGTTTATTAACCCAACCATCAATATATTAAACATAAATGTTATAATTCAAAGTTGCATTATAAAGTTAGAAATTATGTACATAAATATTTTATTACCGAGTTATTACGGATGCACCATATTTCTCTCTAACTTGGTCTGCAACCCAACTGTT
This sequence comes from Larix kaempferi, assembly GCA_027924585.1. NCBI lineage: Eukaryota > Viridiplantae > Streptophyta > Pinopsida > Pinales > Pinaceae > Larix > Larix kaempferi. The sequence goes on from BSBM01000097.1 coordinate 1,179,788, forward strand.
GGGACATAACATTGGCATATTTTCTTTTAAATGATCTTGAAAAGGCATGCTTCTACCATGCAACCACCTGGATTCTTTTATGTCAATGTCCCATTTCCTCTTCTTCTATTCATACAATGCGACCCGCGGCTGTGTTTCCTCCGCATTGTAAAGAATGAATTTATTGATTGCATCAATTTCTAAATTTGTTGTTGTATTCATGGAAACAAAACCACATTCAGTACGTATGGGATCAAATATAGATTTTGACATTTGTTGTGAATATAAGTTACTACGTGGAAAATTGAAGATCGAAAGATAAGTGACTTACTCTTTATCATGCGCCCTTTTCCATTCGTTTCTAGTACCTCCCCTTCCCTTATATCCTCATCACGTTCCTCATCCCAAATCACTGCGCCCGGTGTGCCGTCGATTTGCTTGATGTAATCACTAGCATAATAAAATGACTCATTTACTATGTACCCCTCTGCCATAGACCCCTCAGGATTTTCCCTTTGTTGAACAAATCCCTTTACTTTTTTCATGAACCTCTCTAAGAAGAACATACAGTGACAGGAGACCACCCTTACTAATTCAACCTCATCGACTAAGTGAATTAGAAGATGAATTTGCAAGTCCATGAAACTCGACGGAAGTTCCTTCTCAAACATACAAACAATATCAGCTATCTCTTCACGCCACCGTGGAATTCTAGCGATGTAAATCTCCTCTGATGTGATCCACCGTACAAATGCGGATGGTCTAGATATGGCACGCCATAGATAATCGGGAAAGTCATGGTTCACACACCCCTGCACGAACAAAGGACAATGACATTACAAAGTAAACACAAAAAGTTAAGTGCATTTTAAATTTTGTGGAAAAAGATATAAACAAATAGTAATAACAATTTTTTGGCATTATAAGTACCCTTAGAAGGTTGAGATGGCCATGTGATTTCAAACCCGAAAACTTTCATCTGATGTATTGAAGCAGCGTTGTAGAGTATACCCAAAAAAAGAAAGTCCCTTCATGCCCAATATAACTTATTTTTCCAAATTAAGATTATCTTTCTTCAAAATCCATGGGATATTGCCTCTTTTAAATGAAAAAGAGGGGCCAGCCTCTCCTCCATTTTCTTGTCTTGGCTAATGCTTGTTTTTCGTATTTGAAGCAATAAGGTCTTTCTCGACTTTCATCTTGTCACTTTTTTTGGATGATATGTGATGCCACAAAGAATAAGAAACATTTTTTAAAATATGCATGGGATCTAGTAAGTGGGAAATATTAAGATGCTCCCAATATGGGAGCTCATAAAATATCGATTTCCTTTTCATCCCTGTGAGCGTTTTCTCAACATAGGTGTCGAAGAAATCAAGATCATCGATCGTAGGATGCACATTTGAATCGAACATCTTTGTGTATTCCTTCTCCTTCTCTCTTTCATATGCCCTAAGCCAGTCAGCTGGTGTCATTATTTCAGGCCTTTGGGTTCTCTCTCGTTTACCATTAAAAGCAGGTTTTTCTCTTTTATGAGAGTGGTTTTTATGGGAGGAATACCCTAGATAAGTCGTACACTGACTTTCGTAGGTCTTTGTACCACCTAGCCTTCATAGAAGGTCCACAACATTTACATCCATAATAACCTTTTGTTACAAGACCTGTGATGTTATAGTAAGGAGAGCACGTTAGTGTTGAGGATGAAGACAGTCACACCAAATTAAATATGTCAAAAAATATTGCTGTGAATATAAAAACAAATAAAACAACATATTTACCTTAACAAAATCCTAACGCCGGATAATCATGTGTGGTGTACGCACATTTCCATACAGTGTAAAACTCCTATGTGATGGGATGGGTCTCGACACATCATATACCTGTATCCCTTCCCATAATTCCTTTAATTCATCGATCAATGGTTGTAGGTAAACATCCATATTATTCACTTTCTTTTTACCAGGGACTATAAGATCCAACATAAGGTGTTCATTCTTCACAGAAAACCACAGGGGGATATTATTATTGATCACTACTACAAGCCAAACAATATCGATGTTGTTTGGTTGGGAATATGGGTTGACACCATCAATGGATATGCTCAATCAGAGGCTATGTACTTCATCCTTGAATTTATCGGGCCATGTATCCTCTATATGCTTCATGGCTATTGAATCTGTTGGGATTCACATAACTCCTTCCTCATTTCGGTTCGATGCATGCCATCCCTGCAACATAGCTAATTCTTTGCAACGAAAGAGCCTTTAAATCCTTGGGATTATAGGCATGTGCCTCAATATCTTATGAGGAGGACCATGTGATTTAGCCTTGTTATTCGATTCTTTGTATCTGTCATGCCCACATTTTGGGCATACACTTTGTCTACATATTCACCTCTATATAGAATACAATCATTGGGGCATGCATAAGAAGATATGTACTCTACACACAACATTTCCAACATTTGTTTTGCATCTACATAGCTGCCGAGCAAGACATTATCATTCAGAAGTACCTTATATTTGAATAAGCTATAGTTAGTGGGAAATACAAATGTACAATGTCATTTAACGTTCATAAAATCGTCCATTTTCAATAATGATGGTGTCACAAGATTACTCAAAATATAATATAGTTGATAGTCATTTACCTTAACATTGCCGTGAAACATGCGTTCGACATGCCATACTTTGCTTTTAAGTTGTATAGTAACATTGTTGTCCCCAACTGTGTAGACTTTGACCGACCAGATCCAAATAGAGGTGTGGTGGAAACCAATTTAAGGATTTCGAAGAAGGCTTCAATAACATGAGCGTCATCCCCTAGCTCATTGTCTTGGAATGTATGGAACAAAATTGCATCCATGGAACTCCTTTGTCGTAATAACTCATCCATACCAACCTCTACTTCATTGCCTCCATTGCCAACATGTGAAGAAATACTATCACTATAGGCATTCCTGATTGGTGAGGATGGATGCAGTGGAAATTGAATACGTGGTTGATTCAACCATGCTTGGTATGTTTCCTCTCCAAGTTGCGTTCTTTTTTTCAGTCTTTTCTCGATTTGACATTGTATTGGGGTGTGACAGAAGATGGTAGGCAGGTTGCTCATCTTCTGAATCACGATTTCAAAAATATTGAACATTACATCAATGATGTTAGTAAGCACAATGCAATTGGTTTGATCTCGCATTATAGAAAATAATTATTACAGAAGTACGAGAATCACTTCCAGTAGAAAATGTTAAGCTGCAAACAATTTATAAAGTAGACGTTCAGATTGAGTGATAAATTAACATCAATTCCACATTAAATATGAAAATTTAAAATTGAGTAACACATTTTCAATTTGAGTTTATAAATTAAATTAACAATTTATAAAACATAATTTCAAACTGAGCAATACATTAATATTAATCCATTGAAAATTAACAAATACAATTAATTGATGTTTTTTTGTCTTACGCCCCAAGGGAACATCTAAAGGTAATCCCAATGCAAAGAATCTCTAACGAGCAACTCGTCATGAGGAGACAAACTACGTATTGCATGTACAACAACAAATATGGACGTTGTTATCACTCCAGGAGTCCTTCTAGGCTGTAAGTCAAAGGAGCCTGGTAACTTAACATTTTTCTCGTATGATGGTTGGATCAAGATGAATATCTATATTACTGGATGATATATCAAGACTATCCAGTCATATTCAAACTGTGCAAGGCCTTCGAGAGATAGAACCAGATAATTGTGTATCAAATGGGACAGAAACTAATCACATCAACCAGATCATACATAAAACAATCACATATGATGGGTCTAGAAATCAGTAAAATGACTTATGATCCTTTGCTCAATAATAAAACAATGATATGACAGTCACCAATGGATTAATTAAACATAGATGAAGAACAACATTCACTCACAAGCATAGATAGAAAGAAGAAGAGGATCCGATGATATCAAAAGAAAGAAGCTTGCAGGCCAAATACATTAAGAAATGGTCTTGTCACCAAATACAATAAGTCTAGTCTCTAACATCCAACCCTTTCTTGCTCTCAATATCTAGGATTTATAGCCTTCACAACATCTTCCCCTAAATCCTAAGAAGCTGGATTCGAAATCCTAAAGATAGAAGATCAAAACCGTTTTTTAACAAACCAGGAAAAATCATTTTTTAACTTGGCCAAACTACTGAAAAATGGGGCTCAAAGATGGATTCGATTCTCCCAATCTGTGACACATGTAGGAAAAATGAGAGAGGTTATTGTTCTCTAACGTGTTAGGAAAGAAAAACCTCTGATTTTTTTGTAGTATGATTCTCCAGTTGCTCATAATCATCATTTGAAAATGATGACTCTGCACAGCAAAACGCCATTAATTGCTGAAACTGCTGAAAAAGAGGTTCAGAGATGGGTTCAGTTCTCCATATATGTGACACTTGTATATAAACTGAAAGAGGTTATTGTTCATTGAATTTTTTCGAGAAAAAACCTCTCTCAGATCTTTGAAATTCATTTTCATTTTCCTGAGACCTGCATTTCAAAAACATGTGTCAAATAGGCAATATCTGGGATCCAAAAATTGGAGCTCAGAGATGGATTCGATTCTCTCGATCTACAACACCTGTAGGAAAACGGAGAGAGGTTATTGTTCTATGACATGTTAGGAACAAAAAAATCTGAGATTTTTTCAAAACGATTCTCTAGTCACTCAGAATCATCATTTGAAAATGATGACTCTGCATAGTAAAAACGCCATTTTTGCAGCAAATATCCTTGCCTCCATTTTGATAGTCTTCATGTTTTCGACAGCTTCAACAATCTTTGACAAGCTTAAAAACCTTCAAGGCTGATGAGTGAGGTTGAAACTGCCACCTGGAGGATTGACAGGCCATCTTTTTCCCAAAATAAACAAGAGGATTCCTCTTCTCACATTGCTAGCACCTTTAAATCTGGAACAAAACCTTGATCATGATGCCTTTAATTATTATATAACATTATAAACCACCCTTGAGGTGTTTGGATCAGTGAAAATCAGTTCTGTGAAAAAATGGTAATATTCTGTCCAGTTTTTAGCTTTCGGTAGCTAGGAAAGCCAAATTCCGAATCTGTAAGCTACCGAAAGCTCTGCTTTCAGTGGCTAATGAACAACTGCCTTGTCTGCCTAAGCTACCGAAAGCTCTGCTTCAAAATCTGCAAAACTGAATCATTATTTATAGCTCAAGATCTTCTTCTTATTCTAGACTTGTGAGGATATGTTTATATACTATAGTACTACTCAACATTCGTACTATGTATCTATTCTTAGTTTAGATATCACTAGTGTAAGCTTTTGGAACACATGTGTTCAAATAAGTGATCTGAAAGAGTTTAGTATCGTCAGACTTCTGAAGTAGATCTACTAATCCAAGTCTGTCATTCATGCTCCTATCTCTTCAAGCCAAAAAATAGAGTATGAACTATATAAGACACGAAAAGTGTTGAAAATGCCTCTGCTTTCGATAGTTGTGGACAATTTTGCTTTTGACTTGTAAGCTGCCAAAACAGTGTTGAGAATGCCTCTGCTTTCGGTAGCTTCGAACAATTTTGCCTTTGAAATGTAAGCTGCCAGAAACTTACCTTTCGGTGGCTAATGAACATCATTGTATTCACCCAAGCCACCGAAAACTGCCCCCTGACTCACGCTGTATGTCCTTTCACTTTCGGTAGCTAGGAGAGCCTCGAAAATTTCGTTTAAGCTGTTGAAAGCAGGGCTTTCGGTAGCTTAGGGACCGTTTTAAATAAGCACTTAGCTACCGAAACCCGTCTTTTGAAATTTTTGAAATGAAAACCCAATCTAATGCTTTTCAAACTTTATTACATGCATAAAGATATACAAAATGAGCCTTAAGAAATTTAGAAATGAATTTTCAAATGACCTCTTATCATCTAAAATTGATCAACTCAACAAAATTATTTGGGGAGATAACATATTCTTTCCTTTTTATAAAGAACTCTTGGTCATTGAAGTGTTCCTCAAATGAACAATTTGGATAAAATAAAGAGCACCTAGAACTATTTATGAACTCTGTAATATTCCCATGAGTGTGTGGATGACCATCTATATACAATAGGTTCTTCATGTTAAAGTTTTCGGAAACAAAACCATTCATGCACATACTATACATGGAAATGTTGTGCTTGTATTTAACAATATTCAAGTAATCAGACCGACAATAGATAGGACCTATAATACCCCCAATTTTGACCCTTAGGATATATTAGCATTTAATGTAAATAATGAGTACAGGTGATGTATGTTTTCCTAGCGTGGAGCTCAAGGCCAAAGCCCCGCTAGTGAAAGCCCGAATTTGATTTAAAAAGGCAAGCATTGATATTCGATGCCCATGTGGTCTTAAGCCATGGAAATTGTAATAGGATGTAAATAAACATCATGCAACAAAATTTCCAAGACTGGCTATGGAGGCAACGAATGAGAAGGGGCCACGTGTATCCACTAGGGAGTGGTGAGGGGGCTAAGGGAGTGAACCATAGGTTTCCATATGTCATTATGAGAACCTATTTGACTTTTCTAGATAACATTTATTCATGTTGTAAGAAAGTGGTTGAAGAATTAAGTCAATGGCTTTAATGGAGGATGGGCAACCCTGAAATTCGTATGGGTAGGTATGGGCCCTTTTTACTTGTCCCACAAGTAACTCTACCTCTTGGAAGTTGCTTCTTCCTCATCCCCATTCCATGGTGGAAGGACCCATCATCATTCCTCATCCAAGAACGAGCTCCCAACAGTGAGAAAACGAGAAATCGCGACTTGGAATGAACCCACGTTTTGGGAAGCCAAAAACGCCCAGAATGGGTATTGGATAGTGAAATCGAATGGGGGATCAGTTGGTATGAGCATTGGGGCGAATTTGGGAGCAATAGCTACCCCAAAATCCATGGGAAAACCCAGTTTTAACTGCCCAGAAAAACCATTGACGGATTTGGGTTATTTGCTGAACAGAGCTGTGAGAAATCCAAGTGTGGACGTTCGAATGGAGGCTGGGATCATTTGAGTCTAGCTTGATGTGAACCTAGCTCTGGGATTGAGCTCAGTGGACTAGCATCCTTCCCCATTTCCTATTGCATGCTTGAAAAACCCAACTGTGTGTTGGCTTAGCATGGCTGTCTAAGTGAAACCTGACTATGAATGAGCCATCTAGTTCCTCCTTAGTGGATACACAACCCAGCTCGGGGGTGATCTCTCAGCTGAAAGAATATAGGCTGGACAGAGATCTATGGTTGGGTGGAACGTTGCTCTCACGTAGCCAGTCGTTGGACATCTACTTATCAAGATAAGTGTTCTCTGTATTATAAATTATTTGCATTTTGTGTTCTGCAGTATGATAAATTGTCCATGTTTAATGAAATGAATAAATTATCTTAGTATGGAATCCATGCATGGCACTGGAATGAGATTGGGTCTCTTTATGTTGAATCATTCTCTGCTGTGATATATAGGTTATGCAATTACTGTCTGTTTGTGTGCTTGCTAGTATGTTCATTCCGCTGTGTTTTATTGAAGTTTAAATTTGCACACAAGAAGTTCTAATTATCCATACAGTTCTTAGTAATGTAGAGGCTGAATTTGTCAATAAGCCTGTGTGTTGTTAACGTTTCCTTCCTTGCACGGGAGTGATGGAAGGGGACGTTACAGGACCGAAAAATGGCATAAGTGCTACTAACTATTTGGGAGGAACAAGTACACGTGAAAGGATAAACAACCCAAGATTTGCAACATCTATATTAGACTTTGTAATCATAAAACAGTTACCACAAAATGAGAATTTGGTTCCAACATCAGGCACAGGTAGAGAGGACGACTGAGCGCCATATAAATCACGGTTGTAAGAAGTTTGATATTTACTTAGCAAATCCACAGGAAGGGAGAAATCATCGCTACCCTCCAACAATTGGACGGACCTCGGTGTGTACTTGGACAATTTTTCTCTCAACTCATGTAACTTTTTGGATATTCTAGTAGAGATAGGTTGGGTGGCATTCATACCATACTTTGGATTACTATAAATTTCATATGACTGAACATAAGCCAAGGAGTTCGTCAATTTAGGATGAGACATAGTTGTTTTGGCTTCCAACTTTTTCAAAAATGAGCATAAGGAAGTGTTCATGCGTGTCTTTTCTATATCACCTATTGGATTTTTTGCTGCAGTAGGGGGTATTAGACCATCAACATTAGGTAATATATCATTGTCGCAATGGGTGAGTGTGACACGCTGCGGGTTCTCCTTCATCCCTTGACATTTTGAACAACCACAAACTACTGGGGTGTCATTAAAGAGTTCCAGCTTGTGACGAATTATTGTCGATGAACCATGATGGAGGCTTGAAGATGGCATGTTACAATTGGAGGGGTAAAGCGGATGCCCATTTTCATCCACGAACTGCTTGCGGTATCTTTCTCTTGATAAGAGATTACGACATTTTGAAACTGGTGGAATGTCTTGTGCATCCAAACTCAAACCTGAATCATGATCCTACAATATAGAATAAATCGATATTTGGATTCACATGGATAAGTAACATAAATTCAAATAAGTAGTCAAAAAATAAATAAAACTTGAACTTACCAAGGATGGAATGGGAGAACTCGTTGAACTTTGAACAAGATGGTATGAGCTGGAATCTGAAGAATTGGCCATTTGATACTACTATTTTTTTCCCTGCATTTGAGCCAAATCAACAATCAACATATATATATATACTATGAAATATTGTAATTGGTGTAGTTAAATAGTAAAATGACATTTAGTATGAATATATAATTTTATGTGGACACATAAAAACATAGAATTTACAAAATAAACCGGTGCGTTTATTCATACATAAACACATTGGTGCACTAACACAAACCAGACGAAATGGTGCATAACAAATGTAAACACATCGTTAAAGTATATCTGCAAAATCCCTTGTGGTGGAAAACATCTACTACATTTGGTATCAGATACTTCTACATGCATTTTCACAAAATAATTCATTCTGATGTGTTTCCTACATATAAGCGCACTAATGCAACATAACATTACACGCATCGTCGTACGGGTTTTTAAATTATTTGAAAGATGTTGTGTTTTACGTATGTACGCATCGGTGTGACTTAACAAAAGGCACAACAAGAATGTTGAAAATCAAAATTTTAAAAAATCGCACAAACCCTTTTTTCCCTAATTTAAAAAAAGGGCGGCAATTTTAAGTTTGAAAAGTAAATCTAAATAGTCTTTAAAAGACAAAAACCTAAACAGTAACTCACTGTTTTGCCAAAATTTTCAAGGGAGAGTTCTAGAAGAGAGACTTACGTGGAAGGAGTTTGGAGAAATTGGAAGGAGTCCCAAGGGTCAAAATTTCTTAGGTATTGTGAATCAAACCAAACCATGCATGATAGAATTTCAAGCATATAAGTATTTCTTTTTTGTAAGTAAGAATATTTTTTATATTATATATAAAGGGAGTTTACATCTGAACAAAATTGGCCCATAGCAGAGTGGCCATCTTTCCCTTTGATCCCTCTATCCTCATACCTCTTGACAGACCAAAAATAGTCTCGGCCCAGACTTGATATCCTACAATGAGAGAATTACAAAAATTGATATCCCTTACATAAATGTCGAGCTTACTTTCGATACAAGCCTTGGTAATAGAACTATCCAAAAAGCAAGAAATTAACAATACTACTTCTATTATGTATCCCCACAATCCAGTGCACAAGAAAAACCTAACTAAAACAATACCCATACCCACTAACCCTCCGAGCATAATATAAGGTATGTCAGGAAAACATCTATGTTGACCATTTAAAGGATTATCCATCCCTGCGGGAGGGACCCCCGTTGAAGGTGAAGGCGCTTTTGGACGTCGGATGCCAAGTGTGGACATGATTGCATCAATTTTATGGTGTAGCTTTCTGGCTTTGGCATGATTTTCTTTCCAGCATTGAACTAGATTTTCCTCGCCTTCCTCTTTCTTTATTCTTTACCACATGACATGCCCCATTATGTTCTTCATTACCCAGAAAAACGCCACTGTTCGCTCGTAGAGGCTCAGTCGCAAAACATTATTGCCAGGGTCCATGAACCAATCCTCCATCTTTCAACTCTCCTCATGCAGGGTGTCCTCTTCCAACTCTCTCTACAACCTTCTTTCGAAGTCCTTCAATTCCGGCTAGAATACCCACATTGCTTTTTTCTATGCACAAGTGACCCTTCGACTTTCACCATTGGGATTTGTTTGCGCATTCTACCTAATTCTCTGCCATTTTTCCATACTCTCTCCCTCCCCAAATATCTTGTTGTCCATATCGTCAACCCTGCAAAAAGCACACTCTTTTCAAAGCAAGATGACGATCTCAAGCTGTATGCAATATAGAACCTTTCTCTCACTATACCTGCAGTCACCTTTCCACCAGATATATAGGAGGTTACCATTTTGGGCCATGATTTCCCTAATACAAACACTAAATATTTGATTGTGGTCTGTAGTCCTTCAGAGATATGCCTCACGCTTGATGACAGATCCGCCACCGTCAAAACTCATCATATCACCAGTTGCTTGACTCTTTGAAATGAATGTGATTAGGTTGTATTTATTGGTAGTTAATGCCCTCCTTCCTTCCTTCATTATCCCCCACCTGTAATATACCCAAGTTGGCTGCATTTCTTGTCCTTAAAGTGGCCTTAGGTTTGCTCGCTTACTGTCCTTGCTCAATTGCTTCATTATTTTGTGACATGTCAAGAGTCATGATAGTCACACACCTATCTTGGTATGTCGCGTCACCTAGTTCCTCCCATGCGCTACCATTGACAGAGTAGTGGGTATTAGTTCCGATGTTGGACATCATGTCTGCCAATTGATTTCCATTTCGCCTGACATGGCTAAACGATACCGCCAGCATGGGATGCATTATTTATGCTAGCCTTTCTAGATGACTTTCTAGTCTCTAGGTAGATGCCACCTTGGTACTAGGGGTCCCATTATGAATCTACGTGGCCATGTCAAAGACAATCTGCGAATCCCCTTCAATAATGAGGGGATTCTAGTTGTATGTGAGGGACAATTGTATGCCATGTAACATTACTTCGAATTTAGCTGCATTGTTTGATTTGACCCCGATGAATCCTATATTGTACCCTTGTAATTCACCATTGTGGTTTCTCATTATACTGTCGAACTCCACTGGCCTAGTATTCCCTTTAGAGGCCTCGTTGAATTTTAGTTTGAAAACACTAACAGGGGGAGGAGACCAATAATCAGGGCTTGAAGCCACTGAAGTGGCCCGAGAAGGGTAGCCAAAACACTGCAAAGGACCATTAATCCTCCAGGCCTTCAGGATGTTGGATTCAACCTCATTTTCCTCTCAGTCCGTCCTATCCCCTGCCTATATTTTGACGGTTTCCAACATATTATTCTTTATAGCTCCCCAAACTACATATTCAGTTCCAGATTATCCTTGGAACATTTTGGAATTGCGTTCATGCCAAATATCCCATGCCAAGAAGTTTGAGAAAATTTGCTAGAGATGATTGGATATGGGGTTCTGGAAGTGGTTTTCGACCATGAGATGAGTGTCAGGTATGGGAATCCTCTGTGCCTTTTGGTTCTCCTTCAAGTAGCGGATCCGAGGTCCCAAATATTCACAACAAAAGGGCATGAGTCTAGGAGGTGGCTCAACGTTTCTTCGCCATTAGTGCACATACAACATCGGTAACATTCCTCTTTTCATAATATTATCACCAGTTAAGACTGGTCGTCTCATTCTTAACCATACAAAGATAGAGATTTTATGCCATAGTTTACAGTCCCATAGGTTCTTCCATTTTTTTTTTGTTGATTGTTGAAGCCCTTACATATGTCATATGCTTCTTTAATGGTAAATGCACCTTTTTGTTTGAACCCCCAATGGGGTTTTTCCTCCCCATCATGGTATCGAATCTTCCTGACATGGAGAGATTCCACCAACGCATCTGTTTCCTCCCTTGGTACATACTGTTCCCACCAATCCCTACGAACCTAAACCCTATAATCTGAATGGGCATCTAAATTCTCCCACAAGTCTTTCACCCTTGATTTACCTTGGTCTATGCATGCTTGCATAAGCTACGGGGCCTCCAAAATTTGAGCCAAAGGTGGAAGTTTTTTCCAAGAATTCTCCCAGAATAAAGCACGCACACCATTTCGAATTTCCCAGAAGATGTTTTCCTGAACAAGGTTTCTCCCCTGGTTGGTTGTTTTCCAAATGTGGGATCCTTGCTTCTCTTATGAGAAATGAATTAGGTTACCTTTTTCCCATCCGTTTTCATATTTAGTGTGCCATAATTTGGCCCAAGGATCCTAGTTGTGAGTGGCCCATCTCGAACAAATATTTTCCCTGCTTACATGATTCACCTTTTCTGGGTCGCGAAGACCAAGGCCTCCATTTCTTTTTGGAGAGCATATGGTATCCCAGCTATCTAGTGCCCATTTTCGTTGCTCACTCGCTCCACTCCAAAGAAATTTTTGTTGGATACTCCTGATCTCTTTCGAAATAGATTTTGAGGCTGCTGGAGCTGAGAATAAGTACATTGGCATGGCTTGCAGGACTGACTTTACCAGGATGAGAGTGCTGGAAAAGTTGAGGGGACAGAGCATCCAATTATATAGTTTCTTCCTCATCTTGTCCAGAAGTTCAGACCATGATCCCTTCAGAATAATTGAGTCTGCCAATGGAGCACTGAGGTATTTGGATGGAAGAGAGCTCGCTTGGAAACCGAGGATCCGACATATGTTATGCATGGTAACCCATGGAGTGTTAAACAAGAAGACTTGAGATTTTTGTTCATTGACCTTTAAGCCCGAAGCCTTGCCAAATTTTTGCAGACACTGCTTAATAAACCAAGCCTCTTGGACCGAGGGATGTCCCATCAACATTATGTCATCCACAAATTGTTGATGGGTTTGTATTTCCTCGTTGTTGCAACTGCAACCATTTCCCCAAATTTTGTGTAAATAATTGTAGGGCCCCTCCTTTAATTTTCAATTTGCTAAGGTCATTTTGTTCCATCTTTCTTTGGTTACAAAATTTTTGACACTTTGAAAATTTTGTGAAGTAAGAATGAGTTTTTCGTTTCGGAGAAAAATTAAGTTTTTCAGCGAAAAAGTCGTGAGACCTTTATCTTTTGCGTCGACACGGTCGAGGGAAAATGAGTTTGAATCTGATCGAAGCAAAACTATGTTTCACGCCGAAACGGTCGGAGTAGTTTTTGTTTTTCACCAAAGTTATCCTACATCAGAAGGAAGTTTAATTTTACACCAAATAAATCAAAATAATTTTTTTCCAGCGATCGACGCAAAATTGGCTTTTGCACCGAAACGATCGGAACAAAACCAGTTTTGTCTCCAAAACGTTTCGGTGCAAAACGTCATTTTGTTCCGATGCTTTTTTTCACTGATATTGCAATAGGATGCTCCGCCCAAAAGATGAAAGGAGAGTTGAAAATTTTCAAACCATGGCTCGAAACAACCCGGTAACAAAAGAGAAGTTGGCTCGCCGCCAAATTGGTTTTTAACCCGAAACAAATTAGTGGAAAAACAATTGCTCATGCGAAACATTTTGGCGTAAGACGACCTTTCGGTCCGAATAAATTCATAATCACCAAAAAGGATTTCGAGCTTAAACCTTTTCAACCCCGTTTACACGAGTGCTGAGACGTATTTATTTCCAGGTTTTTCCTTGATTATAAGAAAAAGATTTCAAGGTTTCTTGTATCATTTTGTAATGCCGTTTAGAGTGGAGTGAATCTTTGGTGACAGATCACCAAGCCCGTTGGAGCACCACACTGACATCGGTTGCGCACCGCTAGGTAAGCATCTTATGCCCATTAACCCTGTTACACATGAACGTCGTTCTTGCATTTTCAAGAAGATTTCAAACATTTTTTAGTGCTCATTTTTGCATTTGAAACCATAAAACTCGGTAGGGAATAAGGTCAAAATCCTTTATATATGAAAACATGAAACCCTAGGAAAACCATTTACGAACGCATGTAAAGGTTGAAGGAAATTTTAAGCTTCTAGTTACATAGATTGACACGCGAGATTTTCAATCTTTGTAGTAATAACGTTTTCAATAATGGACGCTGGTGGTTGTGGTTTGAATCCCTAGTCTATTGATAAAGTTTTTTTCTTGCTGATGAAAGCCATAGCCAAGTAGGCTTCAATGCAGCCTTTTCTGTTTATAGTTGTGATTTTTTTTGGTCAACTCGGTTCCAAAGTTGTTGAAGCTTCAATATTCCTCATGAAAAATAAAACCTTTATCTTTGTGACCTCGAATGGACAATGAGAGGAGGTTTTCGCGCAGAGTTTGTTGACGCATTTGTTGTCGTTATATTACGATGCATGCATATTGTTTTTTTACCTTAAGCCCCTCATTGTTTTCAATCCTCGCCAGTTAGGGTATAACGTTGAAAATATTGTTCAACAGAACATCGCTCTACAAAATAGTAAACCATTTTTTCTCGCTTGAAACCCTAAATGGTGTGAATCCAACACTTTGAATACTTTACTGGCTAAAACAAGTCTAGAAAAGTAGCATGATACCATGGGTAAAATGATGAGTGTTCCACATGTAACCCATTTATATATTATATCTTGTATGTGGAATTTTATTCTTTTATTTTCTTGCAAATGATGCATATTGATAAGTTATACATTTGCAAATCATTTTTTGAATTAGTTTGGTTAAAAGTTTGTATATTCATTATAATCCTACTTGAAATTTGTTGCCTGAATATTGGATTATTTGACATGATGTTTATACGTTAATGTTGTTTTCACCACATGATTCTGAAATGAAAAGGAGAGCTTCTAAGCACAAATCCAAGGTCATTGAATTCGAATTCAATATTGAAATTGTCCCAGAAACCATAATGGAGACCCTATATGAAGATACCAGGGCTGCAACTGGAGTAGTCCCTGAATATAAATGGTGTGAATTATATCACCTTATTCGAGACCAAAACATGCCAGATGCCTCTATTGAAGAGATGATGGTATGCCAAAGCATTAAGAAATCGGGTCTTCATAAGGCCACCACTCGTCCGGAGCTATTCCCATGTTCAGAGTTAATAGGATGGATATTACCCCACGTAGATGTCAACTCAAGAATCATAGATGGGGAAAATGCAGAAGGATTCGCTTCATTTCAACTAGCTCATATTAGCACAACCTATAAGTTACTGCCTCCCAAAATCACAATGACAGAAGATTGGATTAAAGGGGTCAACATAGACCATTCAGAATATGCCAAGAAGATGTTGATACCCGGAAAACAGCTAAGGAAAAGAGGGAGCGGAGAGCACGATGCACAGAAGTTGAAAACACCTTTTAGAGTTATTATGATGATGTTAAGCAGAATATTTGGAAGGGCGAACACAAATATTTACAAACTTAGTTGGGTTCCTATTATGTACCATGTTGCTTCCCATGGTTCTATCTTCAATTGGGCAGACATTATTTCAGAGAGTATGGCATCAGCAGTAGTACCTTCCCAAGGAGGCACGACGCAGAAAAGGGAAGAATTAGTCATGTCCTCTTATATAATTGATTGGATATTGATAAGAAACATGTTCCACAAGTTGGGGTGTTATTGGGTCCCAGTTGAGACCCATCTCTATGTCGCACATCAAATAATGTGGGCTCACAAATAAACAAGATTCTATAAGCTTATGTGCGAGGAGTTCATAATTCCTTTATATAGGTTGATATTCAACGAGGAACCAAATGTTTGTCCGATAATTCTATGACAATAATCAACGAATATGGGATTATTACTTTATCCTAGAAGGCACATATATCCGAATGTATGTAGGAACTAAATCTCCTTCTCTATTTCCAAGGTATGCCACAGATTATGTAGTGCATAAAGAAGCTGTGAGGCAAGTTTTTATCAATAGGGTTGGGCATTTTTTGAACGAAAATAAGAAGGCTTCTTATCCTCCACTACCCTTCACCATCGGGGCATACAAATTCACTAAGGTTAAAGGAGCAGAGGTTTTCATAAAGGACTTGGAGGCATTCCATTTTGGGGAGAAAGTGTTCATTAGAAATGACAAACTACAGAAAGAAGCCAAGCATTCTGCATCGTGTAAGATTCATTTTGAATACACGAACCACTTCTTAAAGGATGAGGAAGTATATCGAAGGGAAAATAATATGATAGATTTGAATAAAAGATTTGGTCGAAAGGAGGGAGCAAGTTTTAGTCAAGCTAAAGAGAATTAAATAGAAGTATATCAACATAAGGCTGGAGAGAAGGCTGTAGAAGCCGAAGAAGAAAGAAGAAAACAAGAGGAAGAAATAAAATAGAAACATGAAGCATAAAGAAGCAAAAAGGAGGAAGAATATCTGAAAAAAGAGGAAGAACGAAAGGCAACAGAAGAAGCATCCGAGAAGGAAAATCAAAGAAAAGAAGAACAAGAGGCAACAGATAAAGCAACTGAATTAGAGAAACAAAAGGAAGAAGAAGCTAGGATCAAGAAAGTTGTGGAAGATACAAGGATCCAAGAAGAAGATCAAGTTTTACGAGACATGGAAATATATCCAACCGATTATTTAGGAATCCCACTTACAGGAGGATATCTTCCATTTGTTGAACTCAGGATCACACCATTCACTCCTTATAAGAATCACTCTGTAGCAAAATTGGACACTATCGTCTTTGACCCTAAAAGGAGACGATACTGAGAAGAAATGAAAAGAGGTTGAAAATGGGTGTGCAACCAGATATAGTAACTATACAATAAATTACCTTAGTAGAAGGCACCCACAAAGATCCTAAGTTCACGGCTTCAATGAATATAGAAGCTTCCCAGGCCATGTTGATAATGTTGACAAGTTGATGAATGATCTGGAACGAAGCAAAGTGAAAATGATGAAATTAAAGGATAATTTGGTGCAAGCCAGAAGTGAAATAAAGAGAAAACGAGATACCGTGGAGTCTGGAAAGGAAAAGTTACTGCTAGATTAACAGGAATTGGAGAATGAAAAGGATTCCTTAAATGTGCAACTTATGATCTTGGAAGGAGAACGAGATGATTTCCGTTCTCGAATTAATGAGTTAGAATAGAATGAAATGAAATTAAACAGGCAGGTGGAATACTCAATCGCAGAAAATGGATCCTTACAATCCCAGATTGATAAAATGATGATTGAGAGGGAATCTTTGCAATCCTAGGCTGATGAATGTATGAATGAAAATCTCTGATGGATCAAGTTAACGTTGCTAAAGACCAGAAGCTATATATGACACCATTCTATGAACATGCCTGTAAAGTACAAGAACAATTTTTTCATTCGCAAGAGTTGGTAACATAGGAGATTTATAAACTGAGAAAGATGATAGACATGTTGAAGGAAATTTATGCATATGATCTCACTGTAAAACTGAAAATGATAAGTGCATTTAATAAGGTAAAGAAGTTAATTATCTGGAAAGGAAAAAATCCAAGCTTTCCCGATCACTTTCCGAATAAAAAAGCTGCTGAACTCAAATTAGATATATGTCTTTTAGACAGTTGCAGAAAAGCTGCCAGGAAAGTACAAGTGGAAGTACCAAATACCATCTCAAAGTGTGAAGGAATTTACAAAGATATCTGCCAGGTGCATGAAAAGTGCCATATCTCAATTGCTCAAGACATGTACGAGTTGCCTACTAAAGACCAATGTTTAACATAATTAAAAGATAGCCTAAAGGAAGACCTGGAGTACATCAGGAAATTGGATGTGCTTAATGAAGAAGATCTCAAACAACATATAGGGCAAGCATCTGTGAATGATTATTTTCTAGAAGAAAGTTATAAAACAGTTACCAAAGGATTAGTAAACGTGGGGAAATAATTATCTATTCATGAGGTCTCTTTAAAATTATTAGAACCTCAACAATGTAATGTAGTCTTTTATGAAACTGATTTGTGGGACAATTATATTTCTAGTTTAGAGGACCCACCGATAGAATAATGTAATTTGTAAATAATTATCTATTTTTTTGGCTGAGCAAACACAAAAGACAAAATTTTAGCAACCCAAGAGTTTGAGGGTAGGTGAAACGATTGGTCATGTAAATACAAATTCTCTTGTAAGATAAATAGAGGGGAGAAGGGATTAGAAAGGGATTTTTCTAGTGTAATAGAAGCTAGAGACATTTTGTATGAAAACTATTTTTCTGCTAATGAGAAGGGACTATTTACTGGGAAAATCTTACATGGCATGGGATTTGCGTGGAATGTTATGGATATCGGATCAGAACTATTTCTTCTTGTGTTCATCTTAATGTTGTGATATATTTCTTAATTTATTGGACCATTCTAATGGTAATGAATGATTTTGCTAGTTTATGCAAATGTCTGTGTAATTAAGAGTAATAGACAGAGCTCCAATTTCATCAAAACTATCTTTGTGTATTTTTTGCTATGATTATACGTGCTTTATTTCAATGGTTATTTGTTGAATTTGTACAAACTTTCTCAGATACTACTCTTCTTTAAATTCCGCTCCTTGCAAGGATATATTAGTTAAATTAGAATAATGTTAGCTGATTGATAAGGTAGAAGTGGTAAGACAAGAGGTAAGAACCTGCACATCACTTGTGAGGCTTCTACATGTCAATTATAGGTATGCATCATTTAGATTAGGGCATCTTCATATTCATAATTTAAATAAAAAAATAATCGATGGATCAGGCCGCAACCAGTAAATCTTTTAAAACATATCTACGGTAGCCGGACCGTTAACCAGACGGATTCCCTATTCCAAATGGTGGATGATCGAATTGAGGTTATTCATTGGGGAGAATCCCTACCGTCGATGCTAGGATTTTTCGGGCATCAACACGCACTAGGGTGGACATGAAGCCCTTTTAACTCTTGATTTTCCTACATTTCCTTGATGGACCTTCACAGCTCTTTCGCCATAATGAAAAATAGAAAAGGGGATAGAGGGTACCCCTGTCTGATTCCCCTGGAAGGCTTGATTAAACCAGATGGAGCCCCATTGATTAGGATGGAGAAGAATGCAGTTGAGGTAAGACTCATTAGCTATCACTTTGGTCACAAATTTGTAGATGACATTGCAAAGGGATATCGACCTGAATTTACCAAGGTGATTCGCCCTTTTAGTCTTTGGTAAGAGCATGATGAAGGTTTAATTAAATCCCATAAGGATTTTCTGTGTCTGCCTCGTGTATTCGACAATACTCCATACTTCATTCTTGATGTGGTCCCATAAAATGGTGACAAAATTTGATTGTAAAGCCATCTGGTCCCGGAGCTTTCCCTTCAGCTATTTGATCCACCGCTTCTTCCATTTCGTGAAGGGACACATGCTTCATTAGTAGGTCATTTTGATCCTGAGACACGAGAGAAGGGATATGCTGGGTTATCCGCTCGATCTCCATACTTCTGTCAGGGTTGGGCTCGTGCATTATATCCTGAAAGTAATGACAAAATTCCTCTTCAATTTCCTCCATCGTTTCTAGCCTTTCCCCATTAGAATTCTTGATCGTGATAATTATGTTCTGTGAGCGGTTTTGGATGACCGAACGGTGAAAAAAATTAGTGTTTCTTTCCCCGTCTTTTAACCAGTTGATTCCGGCTTTCTGACGCCAAATTACTTCTTCCTATTGTTCCCTATCCTATAACTTATTTGCTATGTTGAATTCCTTGTCGCATAGCTCTGAATAATACCCTTCATTCATGCCTTGTACCGAATCTCTTCCAGTCTCTGTTCTAGGGATTTTTTGTCCGAGAAAATGTTCCCGAATTCCTTTTTCTTCCACTTCTTGATCTTATCCTTTAAAGCTTTGAGATTTTGTTGAAATTTGTACATGCTCTGTCCATTTCCCCAATTTAGTTCAGACCACCATTGATTGAATTTTTTTTTAAGTCTTGGTGACCTAACCAGAACTGCTCAAAATGGAAAGGTTTTTTAAAATGATATTCCCGACCACTCCACAACAATTCCAATGGCCAGTGGTCCAACCCTGCCGAAGGTAGAACCATGGTCGAGATGTAACTCCCAAGCTCCATTACAGATTCAAAAACTAGGAATCTGTTGAGGCGAGATGCTATATGACAATCTCCCCCCTATTTTTTGTTCCATGCAAAAAGACCCTGTCCAGGGATGACATCCACCAGCCTAAGATCCT